>CAMZMU010000077.1:4181866-4799501 GCA_947311845.1 Poa pratensis
GTAGGATGGCGCGAGGTGCTCGAGTCAGGTTCCCGCTCACAACACAAAGCACACGAAGATTTTACCCAGGTTCAGTCCCGTCGCCACGTAACACCCTACGTCCTGCTTGTCTGATTGTATTGTGGTGGTGGTGATGGTGGTGGAATTACAATGGTGAAGACCCCAAGACCATTCACACTTCGGTGGTTGAAACGGCTTTAGAATAAAAAAAGGAAAAAGACTCAATTTCGTGCTTAACTTATCGATTCAAATAGAATCAATCAGTACCCGATCCTGTACAATTCACTGAAACCATATGGTTTGAATGATTCATGCACCAATGACAAAAAGATCAAACCAATGTTTCACGTATAATCACCCAACTGGTTTGATTTCTTTTTTGCAGTAATCAGAAAGTTAGCTCTTTTTCCAGGCCTGTGGCCTTGGAGTTCATCCCCGTCCTCGAATTCAGCACGAGATTTTGAGTCTCGCGTGTCTACCATTTCACCATCAAGGTCTTGAAAGTGAATCATATTCAATGATAATATATCTACAATGATATATGGAATATAATGACAAAGGTGGACAGCTCAACCGGATGAGACATCTCTTATTTACACGGGTCACTAAGGCTATGATGGGAACCTTTGCATGACGCGCCTTCCTCAGGATGTGCACATGACCTAAGACTGCAGGTTCGAATCCTGTTTCCTGCCTCTGCATAAGTATCCACCTATATTTCATGGTTTTCATGTGATTCTAGGTACTTCGTAGATGGGATTGTTTGCAACAAAAGTGTCTTATAGCAAGGGCTCTTGAAACTATCCTATAGAATAGGGACTCAACCAAAGGCTCAGGCCGAAGAGAACTTTCTCAGTCGAAGAATTCTAATCTAACTTTAAGACGGTTGTTAGCCGTCTCAGTAAGGGATCCGCCCAGAAGAGAGAGAGTCGCGTACCTGCCTCGGATTACTATACTATGACTGAGTCATATATTAATTGAAATTGTTTGTTTTCTTGTAATGATAATGATGGTGAGTCAGTCAAGATTGATCAGTTAACGAATAGTCAGCCATCAGCCTCGTGGCCAATCAATCGCTAGTGCATTTTTACCGACCAGAATATTAGAATAGCAAATGGATTCTTCGTCTCAATGCCATGGTTTTAATAAGCATAAGGAGCCTGGCCTTGAACTCTATTTGTGGCATATAGAATTTACGATAGATGAAGCGTGGATTTCATTCCAATAACAACCCCTGGCCGTTCACTTAGAGAGCAGCACATTGTTCGACCTTTGATGATGCAGCCTCTGACTCTCGTGGGTAAACTCCTACTTGATTAGTCAGAACTTCTCTGTCTCAACTCGTGGACCTATACCTATATATCTTCTTCTTTTTCAGAGATAGGGGTTTGCTATTCTCACGGACGACAGAAGATGTCAGCACTTAAGTTATGTGGTCAATTTCTCTAGTAAATATATGCCTGAAGAAGAACTAACCCAAGGAGGTTCCCGGGGTTTCGTTCTTCCAGGCCCCAGCCTAAGAGGAAAGCTAGCTATGGTTTTTCTCTCTACTCCTTCTTCTCCCTCTCCTTCTCCAGCGTAGCCTAGGGCCTCCTTTTATATGCCAAGGGGATACCACAGTTGGCTATGCTGCATGTGTGCCACCGAGGACGGGCACGCGTTGTGCCCGTGCCAAGGTGGCGGTCGCCTACCTCCTTCGTGGCAGCGGGGCGCTGCCCTTCATGCCGCCTCGCCCGCCGAGACAGACGCGACGGTAGGTCTAGTCTTGTCGACATCCCTGCGTCAGCCGACGCATTGCCTGCGCCCGGCGGCCTGCACGCGGTGCTTGTCGTTGTCCCGCATGCGCCTAGCAGGAGGTGTGTGCGGTCTTGTCCGTGACGCCAACACACTTCCCTTCTCTGCGAAGCAACCCTTCCGGGGCGCGGCGCAGGAATCGGGCGCCACGTTGAATGCATCCGACTCCCCGAGGTGTCAGGGCTCTTCCCCGGGCGGTCCCCGTGGAAGGGAATCCAAAGTGTCCCCGCGGCCGGCTTCCCGGGTGACGAGGTGGGGACTCGGCAAATCCCTGGGTCGTGTACCCCTGGTTGATTGAGGGGGAGAGAGATGAGCGCTGGTGATCACGACGGCTGACAAGCAAGGCGTTTACCCAGGTTCAGGCTCCCGGAGGATAACACCCTACTTCCTGCTTGTCTGGTTATTGATGGTGAGTGTGGCTACAATGGCGAGATGGCAATCTCGCTAGGGTTTGTGTGGCGGCTATGAGCGTACCCTAGACGAAGGACCCTCCTAGCCTTTATATGGTAGGCTAGGTCTCAGGTGAACGTGCCGATGGCGCTTACAAGCATGGCGGGGTCGCATGACCTAGCGTCGACTATCTTGGGCCGCACGTCGTCCTCCTTGGGCCTTCCTTGGGCCCTCGTCATAAGGCTGATGGGCTTGGCGTGACCCAGGTATCCCCACCGTGGGGTAGTCGAAGAGTGACCCCACGACAGGAGCCCCCGAGTGCTTAGTCGAATCGTAGAGTCGGGTAAAGGACTCCTTCCTCCTGGGCACGCCGTCGGGTTCCTGAAAGAGATGAGTAAAATTGGTCGACTCCGGCCGTTCAGGGCTTATGGAGGATTCCTTAGTCGAACTGTCACTTCCAGGGTAAAATACCGTGAGTACAGCCTTAGTCGGTGATTTTCGACTGCTATTGTTCTGAGTCACTCGGGAGCGCGAACAGCGCTCCCGATGGGAGTAGCCCCCGAGATTAAGCTGAATTGCTTGCAATTGAGGTTAAACTCAATTTTTCTTCAGTCGAAAAGCCCGCTCCCGATGGGAGTAAAGAAGGGACTCGACATGTTGGAGTCGCGACTGGCTTTGCGTGACTTACTGTGTATTCGGCCTGTTTAGCTTACTGCACAAGTTTCTTCAGCTCTTGGAGCTTACTGATCTTCTTGCACTCGAATGAGCTGTTCGAGTTTATTCGGCTCTTAGAGCTTACTGAACATTTTTGCACTCGAATGAGCTGTTCGAGTTCTCGATCAGCCCATTGGCGTACTTGCTACGCCTGCGCAGTTGACGTCAGTGCTGACGTTTTCTGGCTCACTCTGTGTCCGACGGGACGTGACAGTGCGGGCCCACTGTCAGTATTGACTGGAGACAGCGGTTGCCGCTTTTTTCTGACCGTTGGGCGCGAAAATTTCGCGGTGTGATGATGGCGCCTTGATTCCCGCGCGTAGTGGGCGGCGTGGCCGTCGACGGTTGCTATCTCCGCGCAACACGTGGACGGCCAGATGATGTTGCGGAGAGCGGTTTCAGCAGGGATGGCCAGGATTGACTGACCGCGCGGTATATAATTTTCACCGCGGCGGTGAACAGTTCATCCATCCCCATTCCTTCGTCTCCACTGCTTCTGTTCCGCCATTGTTGTGCTGCGTGCTCTCTGTCAGTTTCTTTCTCACCCTCCATGAGCAAGGCCGCGATGAAGAGGGGGAAGGCTGCTGCTGGCGCCGTCGCCGCCGCCGAGGCGAGCGTGATGAAGAAGCCCGACGGCGACTGGGTCAAATCGTCGGTGAAGAAGGCCGACCTCGAGGCCCTCCGCGCGCAGGGACTGCTGCCGCCGGCGGATAAGGCGACGGTGCGCGCTCCCGGGAAAGAGGTATTCCCCTCCCTCGCGAGGGGGAACGCGTTTGCTTCGTGGATTTCCTTCCGCGGGGTTTCGGGTTCCCCCTCCACGATTTCGTCCGTGGTCTCTTGTATGCTTATGGGATTCAGATCCACGATCTGACTCCCAATAGCGTCTTGAGCATCGCGAGCTATTTCGTGCTCTGCGAGTGCTTCCTGGGAATCGCCCCAACTGGCTGCTGTGGAAGTCGCTATTCCTCGTGAGGAGGAACGGGGAAGAGCAAGCAGGTGTACCCAGTCGGCGGCTTCGGCATCCAGGTGCGTGGCGACACCTCCTACTTCCAGATGAAGAAGTCCGACTCCGTCCAGGGCTGGCGGAAGAAGTGGTTCTACATCAGGTGCGACCAAGCAGGGCTTCCCGAATTCGCTGATCGCGAGTTGCGGAAGACGAACGCGTGGGCGCACCCGCTGTCGAAGGAGGACAGGGAGGCGACTCAGCCCTTGTTGACGCTACTTCGTGGCCTTCTGAAGAGTCTCGGGCGCGAGACGGGTGGAATTCACCTCATCGCCACCTTCTTCAGGCTTCGGGTGCAGCCGCTGCGCAGTCGCGTCCACCCGATGTGGGCGCGTGAGGATGCTGGCAATGAGCTTGATGATGACGCAGTCGAGTCGAAGGTGAGGAGCATCACTAGTCTCCGAGCCGCTGACCCGTGCAATGTCAAGTGCCCAGTCGAGCCATATGGGCCTAATAATCCTGTGCCTGAGGTGAGCTTCGTTTGCTTTGTTTGTCTTGTATCTTCTTCTGTCGAATCTTTTGCCTGACTCGAATGCTTCATTTGCTGACAGGGTCGTTCGAGCTACGTCAGTCTTCCTCCGTTGATGGAGAATGGACCTCATGAAGAGGCAGAGTTCCCTGAGGACGAGGTTGATGACGATGAAGTTCCCTCCGCCACCTCTCCGAGTGAAGAGTTGGAGGAGGATGATGAAGACGAGGAGCCGCTGCGGAAGCGGCAGAGGCGAAAGGTGGCGACTCTGGTTCTGCCTCGTCGCCTGTGAAGGAGGCGGGTGTGAACGAGGAAGAGACGAGCGAGTCCTCTTCGGGCAGGCACCCGAGCGACCTGTGAACCTTTGGTCGTGCCTCCACTCGGCTCTGCACCGCCGACCGAGTTCGCGAGGATGGCCTCCGTCTCCCTGGGAAGTGAAGATGATGTCGTCAGGTTAGTCGCATAACCATTGCTTTGTTTTTGTCGAGTGTGCTGTTTCACTTGCGGGTCCTTGAATTGAGTTTTCTTGTCACAGCGACCGTACTGGCGCTGCTGTTTCTTCCCCTCGTGAGATGGAGCACACTTCTGCTCCTATGATCGAGCAGACTGCGAGGACGACCGGAGAGGAGGCTCTGGCGGGTGACGTTTTGGCCTTGAAGGCTTCGACCTCCGCCATGCCAGAGAGGTCTGCTGATGCGACTCCGGTTGACGCTGGGCTGCTTGAGCATGTAAGTGTTCTTCGACTCCTTCTGCAAGATCTGTATCGGGTGCGCGTACAGCGCTCCCGATGGGAGTAGCCCCCGAAGATGCGCGTGACTAGAATAGTCGGGCGTAGATTAATGTCTTGTGTTTCCTGCAGCCATTTTATCGCCAGCAGATGGAGGGAGCCGCAGCCTTCGTTCGCATGGAGCAGGAGAGGGATCAGCTCCGCACTGCTCTGGAGCAAGCGAATAGTAAGTGTGAACCCTTGTGTTCGAGGGGTGCTTCGACTGCCTTTATTGCTAACTTTGCTCCGTTGATCCGTAGGCGAGAAGGAGAGCATGAAGACGCGGGTCGCGGAGCTGGAGAAGTCACTGGGTGAAGCCCAAGAGCGGGAACAAGCTCGGGATGCTCTGGAGAAGACCCAGGTCGACCGCTTGCTCGCACTCGCAGATGTTGTTGGAAGTAAGTTTTTCGGCTCAGTGCCTACTTTGCCTTTTTCGACTTCTGACGTCTTACGGGTGTGATTTCTTTTGAACAGAGACTTGCGGAGGTGCTCCTCCAGAAGGGACTTCCAGCGAGAGTGTCGGCTTGGCGGAGGCTGTTGGCTTCGTCGACCGCGTCTGCGCGTATGCATCGGCAGCGCTGCAGCAGTCGACGGCGGCACTGCAGAAGTCGACGGAGGCCTTAGCGACTGTGCACCGGAGTATCTTTCCCAGCAAGCCGCCACCAGCTGCTGTTGACGCACTCGCGCTCCATTCGAAGGCAATTCGAATGTCCACGCAGACGGTACGCGGCTCCGAGCTCACTTTCCAGCTACTTCTTGGTCACCAAGTCGTAGGTGATTTTGAGAAGGTTGTCAGCGACTTCCCTCGGAAGCCTGATGGCAGGACCGCGTCCCTTAGCGGTGTGAAGGTGCAGGCGAGCCAGCTAGCTGCGAAGTTGGTCGCCACCTTCGAGAAGAGGATTGCCAAAGCTGCAGAGTTGGCTGCTAGGAAGAGCCGTTCCCAGTCGGAGTCTGTAGTGTAGACTTTTTCCTTTAGGACTATGCTTCTGCTTTTGGGCTTGAGTCTGTAATGCACTTTATATTGTGCGAGTGAACATGCTGATGATGAAATGTGAATTCGCTCCCTCGGGGGTGCAGTCGCCGAGTCTTTTTTGATGTCTTTGGATGAATTATGTTGATTCTTTTCCTGGCTTGACGCTGTCAATTCTTGGCAGTCTGATATGGGCGA
This sequence comes from Poa pratensis, assembly GCA_947311845.1. Classification (NCBI taxonomy): domain Eukaryota; kingdom Viridiplantae; phylum Streptophyta; class Magnoliopsida; order Poales; family Poaceae; genus Poa; species Poa pratensis. The sequence continues at coordinate 4,188,171 of CAMZMU010000077.1, forward strand.
AGCTCCTGACGTTGCTGGAACTACTGGCGCGGACGATGAGGAGGACACCACTTCGGCTGCGCCTACTCGTCGCCGCCGTCAAGCTCCTCCAGCTCCTGTGCGAAGCGTAAATGACCAGAGAGTGATCACCTTCATGAGGAACAAGGTGTTGAGCTCGAGTCGAAGCTGAAGAGTGCTGAGTTGGAGCTGGAGCGATTGAGGTCGCGGCCCGTTGCGCCGTTCTCCCAGCGTGAGGAGTTTCTGCTTGGCGAGATGGACTTGATCAGTCGACAGCTGCAAGGTTGGCCTTCTAGCGTTTTTGCTTCGGCTTCTGTGTCTTCCTGCTATGCTTAATGCTTGGCCTTGATGCAGATGTGAACTCTGACTTGAAGGCTGAGCAGCTTCGAGTGGACGAGCGAGTAGAGAAAGAGGCCGCCGGTGACTCACGAAGCGCGCCAGTTTTGGTCGAACAAATCCAGAGGTAGTGTACTGGCACGAATGCTGGATCGCACCTGGCGGGCTGCTGTGCTCTTGGAAGGTTGCAGAAAAACCCTCTGGCAGATCAACAAGGTGTACTTTCCTCACAACGAGCAGCCGAATGGACTGACTGCGCTTCTGGAGAGGTTCCGTGAAGGCGGTGCGTTGAAGGAAGTCGTGCACGCTCAACTTGTTGCCGGGGCGAACGTGGCGTTGGCATACGTTCGACTGCACCGGCCTAATCTTCCATTGCACAAGGTGCTTGACGGCTTGCCTGGAGAGGGTGAATATGCCGATACTCTTGCGGCTGCGCGCCAGATGATTCGGCAGGTCCAGAACTTTAGCGAGCACCTTGTAGGGCCACTTGATGCGCCAAAGGGCGAGCCTGTAGAATAAGAGTAGATACTGTGTTGTACAGCGTTAGCTTGTAAAAGAAATTTTTCCAAGTGGAAATATGAGTGTATGTATGTCGAGGTGGGGGTAGCCCCCGAGTTAGTAAATTGTATCTTGTAGACGTCTGTAAACCTGTATGGCGCAGCCCCCGAGCGGATCGAGTGCGGCCTAGGATTTTGAATTAACCTGTGCGGCGCAGCCCCCGAGTGCTTCGAGTGCGGCCGAGGTGTATCGAGTCAGACTTGTGCGGCGCAGCCCCCGAGTGCGTCGGGTGCGGCCTAGTACTTTGACTTGGACCTGTGCGGCGCAGCCCCCGAGTGCTTCGGGTGACGGCCAATTTTGCGAGTGACCTGTATGGCGCAGCCCCCGAGTGCGTCGGGTGCGGCCTAGGTTGACTTAGACCTGTGCGGCGCAGCCCCCGAGTGCTTCGGGTGACGGCCAAGGATTTTGCGAGTGACCTGTATGGCGCAGCCCCCGAGTGCGTCGGGTGCGGCCTAGGTTGACTTAGACCTGTGCGGCGCAGCCCCCGAGTGCTTCGGGTGCGGCCAAGGATTTTGCGAGTGACCTGTATGGCGCAGCCCCCGAGTGCGTCGGGTGCGGCCTAGGTTGACTTAGACCTGTGCGGCGCAGCCCCCGAGTGCTTCGGGTGGCGGCCAAGGATTTTGCGAGTGACCTGTATGGCGCAGCCCCCGAGTGCGTCGGGTGCGGCCTAGGTTGACTTAGACCTGTGGCGCAGCCCCCGAGTGCTTCGGGTGGCGGCCTAGGTTTTGAGTTGAACCTGTATGGCGCAGCCCCCGAGTGCGTCGGGTGACGGCCTAGGTTTATGTTGCTTTTTGACTAAAAAAGTAAAGGGGAGAGCTTGTTCCACAAATCACTTCATTGATTTTTGCGAGCAGGCCGCCTCATTAAAACCCTTCCAGTCCCCTCAGGTACCCTGGTAAGGGAAAGAGTGCGTCTGGAACCTGCCGCTTCTTGAGATAGTACACTTTGTTACAAGGGGGAGTCGATTAGGCGTAGAAGCGGCGCAGTTGCGCCACGTTCCACGGGTTGCTGCAGACTGTCCCTGTCTTCGAGTCCTTCAGGCGGTAAGCTCCGCCGCCAATTGCCTCTGTCACGATGTATGGACCTTCCCACGGGGAGGCTAGTTTGTGCACCTTCTTCTGTTTGAGGCGGAGGACAAGGTCTCCGGGGACGAACGCTCTGGGCCGCAGTCGCCGTCCGTGATAGTTGCGTAAGTCTTGCTGATATACGGCTGTGCGGGTAAGGGCGATGTCGCGTGCTTCGTCCAGGGTATCCATGTCATCCTCGAGTGCTTCTTCTGCCTCGACTCGTCGTAGGCCACCACTCGGGTGCATCGAACTTGATGTCGCATGGCATGACTGCTTCTGCGCCGTAGACCATGAAGAATGGCGTGTACTGAGTGGATCTGTTTGGGTGCGCAGACTCCAAGCACAGACGGCAGCTCTCGACCCAGGCGCCTGCGCGCGCTTCAATGGTACTCGCAGGCGCTTCTTGATGCCCTTGCAGACTAAACCATTGGACTTTTCGACTTGCCCATTGGATTGCGGGTGCGAGACAGATGCGTAGTTGAGTTTGATGCCTTGCTCGGAGCAGAAGTCCTTGAACTCTTCGGCTGTGAAGTTCGTGCCGTTGTCGGTGATGATGCTGTGTGGCACTCCGAACCTGAAGATGATCGACCTGATGAAGTTAACTGCCGAGGAGGCAGTCGAACTTGTGATAGGCACGGCTTCGATCCACTTCGTGAACTTGTCGACTGCCACCAGGAGATGCGTGTGTCCTCCTGGCGAGGACTTCTTGAGTGGACCCACCATGTCGAGCCCCCATTGAGCGAAGGGCCAGGCAAGTGGGATGGTCTTTAGTGCTGAAGCTGGTGCGTGCGGCTTGTTGGCGAACTCCTGGCAGCCGAGACATTTCCTCACGAGTTCTTCTGCGTCTTGCATTGCGGTGGGCCAGTAGAATCCGGCTCGTAAAGCTTTGGCCACTAAGGCTCGACTGCTGGCGTGGTGCCCGCAGATGCCAGCGTGGATCTCGAGTAAGATGGCTTGACCGTCGACTGGGTCGACGCACCTTTGGAGTACTCCTGAGATGCTTCGCTTGTATAGCTCCCCCTTGATGATGGTGAAGCCTTTCGAACGGCGAATAATGCGCTTGGCTTCGACTGAGTTGACTGGCAGTCTCTGGTGCAGCATGTACGCCAGATATGGGCTCGTCCAGGTGGGCTCGATGAGCAGAACCTCCATTGGCTCCTTCTCTTTGCCTGGCGGGTCGGCGGTGCTCGTTGATGGTGTGGAGGATCCGGGCGGGGTCGAAGTTTGACAGACCGCTGCGTGATGCGCTCAAGGAAGACGCCGGGTGGCACCTGCGCCTTGTCTGAGCCCAGGTTGGCGAGGGCGTCGGCTTCCTCGTTGCTTTCGCGGCCGATGTGCCGCAACTCGCAGCCGTCGAAGGTGCCCTCCAGCTGGTTGTACAGGTCTCTGTAGGCGATCATGTTGTCGGCGATGGCGTCACAGGCTTCATGGTTTGCTGCACGACGAGGTAGGAGTCGCCGTAGATCATGAGGTGAGTGGCGCCGCAGTTCTTGGCCATTCGCATGCCATGGATTAGGGCTTCGTACTCAGCCTCGTTGTTGGAGGGTGTTGGGAAGTCCATCTGTAGCACGTACTTCAGCTTGTCGCCTTTGGGGGAGATGAGGATGACTCCTGCCCCGGCTGATCTGAACTTTTTGGAGCCGTCGAAGTACATTGTCCATGCGTTGGACAGGTCGGGGACATCTGGCAGCTGGGCTTCTATCCACTCGGTGGTGAATTCTGGGAGCACTTGGGCCTTGATTGACTTCGGGTGAGCGTATTTCAGCCCCCAGGGTCCTAGCTCGACGACCCACTTAGCGACTCGTCCTGTCGCGCATTGGTTGGTCAGGATGTCGGAGAGCCCGGAGGAGCTTACCACCGTGATCGGGTGCTCGGAGAAGTAATGGATTACTTTCCTTGAAGTCATGAAAACTCCGTAGGCCAGCTTCTGGTAGTGCGGGTAGCGCTGCTTGGACAGGGTCAACACCTCGCTAAGGTAGTAGACGGTCGCTGAACAGGGTACTGTGTCCTTCTTCTTCTCGTTCGACTACGAGTACCGTGCTGACCACCCTGTTTGTGGCTGACACGTAGAGGTATAGCGGCTCGTTCTCCAGTGGAGCCACCAGTACTGGGGAAGTCGTGAGTGTTTTCTTGAGTTGGTCGAACGCGACTTGCGCTTCTTCTGTCCACTCGAACTTGTCTGTCTTTTTCATCAGTTGGTAGAAAGGCAGGGCCTTTTCTCCCAACTTACTTATGAACCGGCTGAGAGCTGCGACTCGGCCGGCTAGGCGTTGCACCTCGTGAAGCTTGGTCGGTGCTGGCATTGCGAGTATGTTTTGCACCTTCTCAGGGTTGGCTTCGATTCCTCTTGCAGAGACGAGGTACCCAAGCAGTTCTCCGGCTGGCACGCCGAAGACACACTTGTCTGGGTTCAGCTTGATCTGATACTCGTCGAGGGCGGCGAAGACCTTGCGGAGGTCGGCGATGAGGGTGTCCTCCTTGCGGGTGGTGACGACGATGTCGTCGACGTAGACTTGGACGATCTGCCCGATGAGCCCTTTGAGGCATGCTTGCATTGTGCGCTGGTACGTGGCACCAGCGTTCTTCAACCCGAAGGGCATCGTCTGGTAGCAGAAAACGCCGTCGGGTGTGATGAATGCTGTCTTCTCCTCATCGTCGACGTTCAGTCTGATCTGCTGGTAACCTGAGTAGGCGTCCAGGAAGGACAGGCGTTCGCAGCCTGCAGTCGAGTCGATGATCTGATCTATCCGCGGGAGCGGGAAATGGTCCTTGGGGCAGCATTTGTTGAGGGCGGTGAAGTCGACGCACATGCGGAGTTTCTTCGTCTTCTTCTTCTCCACCAGGACTGGGTTGGCGACCCAGTCCGAGTCCTTGATCTCTCGGATGAACTTGGCATTCAGCAGTCGATCGATTTCTCTGCTGATTTCGTCTCGCTTGGGCCCGGAAAAGCGTCGCATGGCCTGTTTGACGGGTCTGGCGTCCTTGTGGACCTTTAAGGAGTGCTCGGCGAGGTTCCTGGGTATTCCTGGCATGTCAGAGGGTTGCCATGCGAAGATTCTCCAGTTCTCACGTAGAAACTCGACGAGCGCGCCTTCCTATGCGGGAGTCAGACTCGACGATACTTTGACCGTCTTGCTGGCGTCAGTCGGGTGGACCTGATGGGTCGTTGTGTCGTCAGCCGCGTTGAAGGCAGCGTCCTTGGCTGGTTTCTTGCGGGCTGGGAAGATGGTCTTGTCGTTGTCGACTGCCATTGCCTCGAAGTGCTCTTCGACTCCGAAGAATTCGGAGATCTTGCTGAACTCGCGGTCGCAGCTGTTGGAGCGGTCGAAGTCGCCGTGCACCGTGATGACGCCCTTGGGTCCAGGCATCTTGAGCATGAGGTAGGCGTAGTGAGGTATCGCCATGAATCTGGCGAAGGTTGGGCGCCCGAGTATCGCGTGGTACTGCGACTTCCAGTCGACTACCTCGAAGTCGATCGACTCCCTCTTGAAGTTTTCGGGTGTGCCGAAGATGACATCGAGTGTGATCGTTCCCATGGGCGTGACTGCTTGCCCTGGTACTATGCCATGGAAGGTGGTCTCTGATGCTGCCAAGTCCGTCGTTGGCCTGTTTATCCTTCTGAGGGTGTCGGCAAAGATGATGTTAATGCCACTGCCTCCGTCCATGAACACCTTTTTCAGGGTGTAATCTCCGATCAGAGCTTCGACTACCAGAGCGGCGTGCCCGGGTCGTGGTACTGCAGGCGGGTGATCTGCTCTGGAGAAGTGATTGGTGTCTCTGACCCTCTCAGGTAGTCGGTACTGCGGTGGACAGTGATGGCTTGGAAACTTGGCGGTGATGAGCTTCTGGTCCTGTTTGAGGGGCGCCCTTCTGTATCATGTTGAGTTGTCCGCGTGCCGCTGGATATGCGTCCTGGATCACCGGTGGGGCATCTTGCTGCGGCTGCTGCTGCTGCAGAAAGGCTCCCGCCGCCTGTGCTGGATTGGCGACTGCGGGTGCTGCCTGGATGGCTAGCTGCGCGGCTGGCTGCGCTGCGGGTGCTGGAGTGACTATCTTCTGCATGGCTTCGTATATTTTGCGTGCCTTTCGACAGTCCTTCAACAGGTGGTTGGATCCCCACTTGCCCGTTTCCGGGTTCCTGAACATGTGGTGCCTGCAGGGTTGTTCCAGCTCTTCCGCTGGGCTTAGTGTGTTTCTGCCACTCGCGTTTATGGCCTCCGTCGCTGCGGTAGCTGCTGCCGCCGCTTCGGTTGTACTGCCCCTGGCTGTATTGGCGACTCTGGTCACCGCCGCTTCGACTGTACTGTGCATGGCTGTATTGGCGACTGCTGTCGCGCGCTTCATCCTCACGGGGGGTTTGGAATCCCGCCGCTACTAGCTCGATTGAGTCGTTGCCGTTGTAACGCGGCTTCTTCTTGTGGCGCCCTTCTCGCCAGTTGCTTGGTCCGGCTTCGTCCTTCGGGGAGTAGTGTGAACTATTGCGGACCGAGTCCTCTCCGTCTGCCCACTGGTTTGCTATCTTCATGACCTCGATCATGTTTTTCGGCCGGAGCCTACCAAACTCCTCGCGGAGGTCGCGGCGGGAGACGCCGTGCATGAAGGCATCCATCACTCGGTCCTCCGAGGCGGTCTCCATGGTGTTGCGGAGCAGGTCCAACGCTGGATGTATGACCGGAGCGGCTCGTCTCGTCCTTGCTTGCATGCTTGTAGTCGACGAACGTCGTCGGTCTCGAGTACGTCCCCAGGAAGGATTTAACGAAGGCCTCCGCGAACTCGTCCCACGTCCTGAAGGCGTTCTTGGGTTGAGTGTTGAGCCACCCGCGTGCAGAGCCCGTGAGCATCAGCTGGATGTACTGCATGGCCGTAGTCGAAGTACCGCCCTGGCAGCTGCAGGCTATGAGGTAGTCTTCTAGCCAGAGTCTCGGGTCCTGCTTCCCGTCGTACTTGACTGCTTCTGCCGTGAGCTTGAAGCCCTTGGGCATTCTTGTGTCGCGTATGTTGAAGCTGAAGCATGCGGCGCCGCACGGCTCGTAGTCGCCGTCGTTGCGGTCGTAGTCGAGTTGGACGTGCTGGTCGGCTGGATGCGGCTGCGGTCTACCGTCCTTTGTGTGATGACGTTGCGGAGGTCTTCACCTGGCTGCGGTTGTCGCAGTTGTCTTGTCGCCGGGGCTGCGAGTGCTGCGGGCTCGTGGTCGCGGCGATCTCGATCTTCTCGCGCTTTTTCTGTCGGCGCCTTGTTTAAGTGCGTCTTCGAGTGCCTTGATAGACATGATCTGCTGCTTGTGGAGGAGAGCGCGCGAGTCGCCCTCAGGCGGCTGTGTCAGCCGCAGGTATGTTTCGACTGCCATGAGTGCGGCTCCGGGTGTCTTGGGGACGGGTATCCCGTCTGCGTCTTCTATGTATGATGACTCGAGGTTGCGGGTGACTCTAGCGCGGTCGGCCTCCGTCATCAGGGGCACGCGGGCTCTGTGGCGCCTTGCTCCTTGTGAGACCTCTGTTGAGGCAGTGAACGAGTAAGCGGCCCTCCTGGCGCTCGACGCGTCGGCCTCCTCCTTGCGTCGGAGGAGCTCGGCCTTCTCTGCGCGGAGTCGTTCGCCTTCCTTCCGTAGCAGGTACTGGACCGCCATAAGGTCCTCCCGGGGTGCGTCCGGTGGGGGTACGTGCCTCCTCGACGTGCTTCAGGGCTTTGATTGCCATGTCGCGGGTGATGGTGAGTCGCGTCACCTGGTCCGGCATGACCACCTCCAGTGGGTATGCGGGTTCGTCGTCGTTGCCCTGCGGCCTCTGGCCGATCATGAAGACTTGCGCGGGGTAGATCTGGGCAGTGGGATGGACGCTGCCACTGCTGCTTCCTTCGTCCGAGCCGTGCTCGGAGCTGAAAATGGCGCACGTGGTGGACCACAGTCGCCGCCGAGGCTCCTTCCCTGGAGTTTCGCGATCTTCGCCGCGGTCGTGAGGAGTGATGTCGCTGTTGTCGACGTGGGCGCGATTGGCTTGTTGACGATCTTGTAAGTCGATGGAGACGCGAGTGGCGCGGTATAGAGGACGCGACCTCGTTGCGCGCGAGGGTGTGGTCGACGTAGTCGAAGTTGACGTAGATCTTGGCCTTGCCAGCGACGCGATCGAGGTAGTCGAAGTAGACTCGATCCGCGCGGTGGTCGACGTAGTCGTAGCAGATGCGATCTCCGTGGTAGCCGGAGACGCTGATGGCGCGGCCGCGTTGGGCGCGATCTCTGCCGCAGCGGAGGCGGTCGGAGTAGTCGAGGCGGACGCGATCTTCTCAGCAGTCGAAGATGCTGCCGCAGTCGCAGCAGATGCGATCTCCGCAGCAGGTGGGGGCGTGGTTGGCGCAGTCGCGGCAGATGCGGGTGCCACCGCCGCGGCGGTGCGATCGCCGTGGATCTGAGTACTCCACAGCTGTCTACGAAGTAGTGCATGGTACCGAAGGTGAGGCACATACCTACGTGCAGATCGGCGTACACCGAGCGGTGGGCCGGGGTGGAAGGTGTACTCGAAGGAGCCGAAGCAGATTGGCTCCTTGGTGATGCAGACGTCGGTCTTCAAAGTTGATGGAGCCGGTGCGACCATGGTTCCAGCGCTCGTTCTTTCCCACAGACGGCGCCAATTGACGAGGTGGGACTCGGCAAATCCCTGGGTGTGTACCCCGGGTTGATTGAGGGGGAGAGAGATGAGCGCTGGTGATCACGACGGCTGACAAGCAAGGCGTTTACCCAGGTTCAGGCTCCCGGAGGATAACACCCTACTTCCTGCTTGTCTGGTTATTGATGGTGAGCGTGGCTACAATGGCGAGATGGCAATCTCGCTAGGGTTTGTGTGGCGGCTATGAGCGTACCCTAGACGAAGGACCCTCCTAGCCTTTATATGGTAGGCTAGGTCTCAGGTGAACGGTGCCGATGGCGCTTACAAGCATGGCGGGGTCGCATGACCTAGCGTCGACTATCTTGGGCCGCACGTCGTCCTCCTTGGGCCTTCCTTGGGCCTTCGTCATAAGGCTGATGGGCTTGGCGTGACCCAGGTATCCCCACCGTGGGGTAGTCGAAGAGTGACCCCACGACACCGGGGTCTTCCTTTGCCTTCACTTTGTTATTGATTCGGCCTTCGCCGGCGGCCCGGGCTCGCGCGCACGGAGTAGGGGGAACCCCCGTTCCCGGTACGTCGACAGAGACGCGCATCAGGAGGAAGGTGGGTAGGGAAGAAGGGAGAGAGGGAAAAAAGATCGAGAGAAAAGGAAAGAATAGCCCACTCACAAATGGGTCCCAAGTGCAGTTCAGGCTTGGGTATTCAGATTATGGGTAAGCTGAATTTTTTTTTTGCTTACCCATACCTTCTGTCTCCTTCACCCAAAACCATTTTGCTTACCTAAATTCTCGGGTGGGAGTGGCTGACGACAAAAGCAGGATTCAACTTTGATTGGCGTGTAGGAGAGAATACCCAGGCTATCATCTCTTTAGATGCTACCATGCCCCCTCTAATTTTTGTAATGTTTCAAAAAGTTCTAGAAATAAGTGTGATCTTCACAAGGACTTTGTCTAGACCACCAAAAATTTCAGTCCAAATTTACGCTTGATGTAGGATTTACCTATTAATGTGAAGTTCACTCTTCTGCTGACTTGACTCCAGAAGGGAAGCGACTGACTGCCAATTCTTCTTTGCTAGCACTTGACTCCTGTGGAATTCCATTAACAAGCTTAAAAGAAAGTCTTTTATTTCGTTTTTGACTAGTTATTTATAGATTAAGTTTGATATTTCACTCCGTGGGCTGGCTAATTAATGAAAATAATTCTTGGGGGGAATCAATTGAAGAGATTACCTGCACATGCTCAAAAGGGAAAATAAGGAAAAAAAGAAAAATCCATATGTGAGTAGTTTCACTTTTACTTTTGTCTTTTTATGACACTATTCATATTAGATTTGTCTTTTTTGTTTCTTAATGTGCTTTGGTATTTGAATATGATATTTTTGAAGTTATAGACACATTCCATGTGAACATTCACACTTTTTCTAACAAATTTGAAACACTTAATTTTTTAAATGGTAACATGGTAGCATGTGAGAGTTGGTAGAACTAAATACTTCGTCCGGCGTGTAGGTAAGGTGACGTGGTCATGCGGTTTTCACCTTTTCTCTTGAATACTCCAGCGGAAACCTTAGATCTGGTCCTTGATGGTGGCATCACTCGTTGTTGGGTTTTTTCTTGTGGGTATCACAGAGCGAGGTCCGGTTGTGTGGCTAGTGGTTGTGGTTCAAGGTGTTTTCATGCACGGCGGGTAGCACGAGCGCCTCAGGTACAGCCGCGACCATCTTCGCGAAGTAGATGAAGAAAATATCGGAGGAAACTTGAATTATATTACCGATGCTTTCCATTCTTTTTCTTGTTTCCTTCTTGTTCACTTTCCCGGCGATTCCCGCCGATGAAGTCCGGCCAACTTTCTCTCTCGGTAGAGTCAGGGCATCTCCAGTCGTTTGGCCCCCCAGGGTCCAAAACTGCGTTTTTTTGGGCCGCCGCAGCGCAAAACGGCGCGAATCAGGATCCTGGGGGGGGGGGGAGGGGGCGTTTTCCAGCCGTGAACCCAGGCCGCCCCCCCAGCCGGCGATTCGGCCGTATTTGGCATAAACAAAAGCCGGCCCTTTTTGGCATACAAATTCACACATATAAATAGTTTAACATACAAATCCACACACAAATAAATAGTTTAACATACAAATTCACACACAAATAAATAGTTCAACAATGCAAGCAAATAGAACAAATCGTACTAGGCATTGGCATCGCCATTATTGGCACCGCCATTATCGGCATTGCCATTGCCCTTGCGCGCCCACAAGTGCTGCACCAGATCATTCTGTAGAGCTTGATGTGTTGCAGCGTCTCGAATCTCCCGGTGCGTGGTGAGGAAGGCTGTCCATGATGCTGGCACCTGGTGATCAACCTCTGCAAGAGGACCCTGACGGTAGTATGGTGCACTTGCCTCATTGTCAGGCACCGGGTGATCCCGCTCACTCTCAATGATCATGTTGTGCAAGATCACACAACACTGCATCACCTCCCACATGTTGGACTTCGACCAAGTCATAGCTGGGTACCGAACAACAGCGAATCGAGACTTCAGCGCGCCAAATGCCCGCTCAACATCCTTTCTGCAAGCCTCTTGGCACTTGGAAAACCAAGCCTTCGCGCTTCCTGGCACAGAGTTGGAGATGCTCTTCACAAATGTTGCCCACTTCAGGTAGATGCCATCTGCAAGATAGTAGCCCTTTGTGTACTGGTGCCCATTGATCTCGTAGTTCACAGGGGGAGCATGGCCTTCGACAAGCTCGGCAAAGATATCCGAGCATTGCAAGACATTGATGTCGTTGTGAGTTCCTGGCATACCAAAGAATGAATGCCAAATCCATAGATCATATGAAGCCACGGCCTCAAGAATCACCGAGCACTCTCCTTCCTTTCCCTTGTACATCCCCTGCCAATCAAATGGACAGTTCTTCCATGCCCAATGCATGCAGTCGATACTACCAAGCATCCCAGGAAAGCCTCTTGCTTCATTCTCTGCGAGAAGGCGAGCTGTGTCTTCCTCATTGGATGATCGCAAGTATTTTGGCCCAAACACTGCCACCACTGCCCGGCAGAACTTGTTCAAGCACTCGAGGGCCGTGGACTCGCTCATGCGCAGATAGTCATCCTGTGCATCAGCGGGAGCACCGTACGCAAGCAACCTCATGGCCATCGTGCACTTCTGAATTGACGTAAAGCCTAACGTGCCGGTGCAGTCCTTCTTCAATTTGAAGTAGGTGTCGAACTCCCGGATGGCATGCATGATCTGGAGGAAGAGCTTGCGGTTCATCCTGAAACGGCGCCGGAACACCTTCTCGTCCTGCGTAGGATCATCGGCGAAGTAGTCGGAGTAGAGGATGCAGTACCCCTCGTACCGCTGCCTCGGCTTGCTCTTGCGGCGACCGCGCGTTGATCCAACACGCCGCGGCCCCGCCTCGTTGGCGAGCAAGCCGGCGAGGCAGGCCAAGATCAGCAGGTGTTCTTCGTCGTCGATGGCGGCCTGATCTTCCTCGTCGAAGAGCTCGGCGAGCATCTCCTCGGTGTCGGAGTCCATGGCTGGGTCGGGCGGAACGCCGAACACCTTGCGGGCAGGGTGGACGGGTTTCGCCCCGAGAATCTCCCCGGTGGCTAGATCGCGGCGGAGGGAGTGGGCGGCGTTGCGGAGCTGGACGGCGGGTTTCCTAGCTGCTTGTGTGCGGCGGCGCAAGGAGGGGTGGTGGCGGCGACGGGATGGCGACGGCGAGACGGGCAGAGAGAAAGGCGAGCCGGGGTGGGGACAATGTGTTGTCTCGCCGACAGCGCTGTCCCACACGTGCTTTTCCTTCCGCCGCCCCCCAGGCCGAACCCAGTGGGCTGGGTTTCGCCTGGGGGCGCCGGCGCTAATTTCCGCCGAAACGGCGGTATTTGGGCTTCTGGGGGGGGCGGCTGGTAGAAAAACGACGCTATTCGCCCAAAACGGCGCTATTTAGCGTCCTGCGGGGCGCTGGGGGACGACTGGAGATGCCCTCATCGTGTTGATAACGTGTGTGAGTCGATTTCTAGAGCGAGAGACAAAAGAATAGAACGAATTGAACCCTGCTATTACATTGACGATCCACAATGTATATATATATACAAGGGGAACAGAAGCGAGAGAGGACACGTCCGATCGGGAGCGAGGGAAACCGTCGTGACGGTTTCCTGGAGGGGCGTCCGCACGTGCGGTCAATACAACCGGGAATATTCCTAATTACAGATTAATTAGATCCTAACACTAATGATGTTGGATTTGATCGACGTATGATCAGCTTGTAACCGAGAAGCCGAATTTGCATTGACATCGTTTGGGACAACCGGCGGTCTTCCACGACGGCCGTATTGTGAATCGCTCCTTCACAGTTCGTCTCCAGATTGTTGCATGCACGTGGGTGGCCGATTGCTTGGCAGATCTTGGCGTTCTTGCATGTATTGCCACGACGTCTTCACCAGTGATCGCATATGGTGAAGTCAGAGTCGCTTGCTCGAAAAGGATTGATGAAGATAATGCTTCTTGTCAATGGTTTTATTCTCGGTGCTATGATGTGTGCGTGTTGTATGTGTTGCGACTTGTGAGCTAAGGTCGGCCAAGTCGTTCCCTGCCTCGTTTTATGTTCCATGATCGACGTGGACTTCCGTATCGATTTCGCCCCGTTTTCAGCTAATTATGAGGCACAGGACAAAACTTATTCCTTTGTTTCAGGGAAAGAAAAAAGAAAAAGCACCGTGAACAATTGTCATCGGGAAGTCAGTCAAGCACATTGGTTCTTTTCCAGCGCGACAAGGAAAAAGGGCGCCCACGTTGATCGGGCACGTCGTGGTCTCCATCTCCTGCCGTTGCATTTGCAAATCATTGCTGCTTGCAGACTAAAAAAGCTCTTTCTTTTTAGCTTCAAACTAGGAGCTTGGATGAGTTGATGAATAAACACACACCAAGAGGCTCTCCCATAACCCATCGTGCATACCATGTCCTCAGCGCCACCACATGCAGATACGCAAAGTCATAATCTTACTAGTACCTGCAATCGTGGACGTTATTTTTTCTTCAGTTTATCCGAGAATGGAGATCTATAAAAAATGTTCTGCCTCCAGAGTTGACATGTAAAGCACCACATGACTCATGGTAATAGAGGACTAGAGGAGGTAGTGTAAGAGCAAGGTCTGCGGCATCTGGAATCAGGACACGCTCTCGCCCTCGCGCCACCTTCCATGAACAAGCATCATACCTAAATACCTAAAAGACACTGAAGATGCCGCGCTGAGAACGCTCGGCAACTGTAGCTTCCCCAAAGCTACAGTACGCTTCCCCTAAAGCTACAGTACCAGCCACATCTTCGCCGTCCACCGCGCATCCAACGGTCCGCACGGACGTTCCCCACGGTATTTTAACACAGAAACCCTCAAAGTTGCCGCAAATAACTCCACAGTCCATAACTCCACGCTACACTGGACTTCTTCGCAAATGCCAACAACAATGGGGACCTAATTGAAAAAATACCACAATTCCCCTCTTCCCTTCTCTCTCGCGTCACCGCATCTCCCCGCCGCCGCCGACGCCCACCGGCACCACTACGCTCCTCACTGGATAAATCGCGCCTTATCACCAGCTCCGCCGCCGCCTATTCTCCATCCTCGCCGATTATCACTTCCCGGGACGACGCACGCTGCTCGGGATCTTCGGCGCCGTTCTCCACGGCCGCTGGCACGGATTCCCTCGCCGGCGGCGTCTCCGGCGACATTATGGCCCGCGGCTCCGCCCGCCCTCCTCCCCTCGATGTTCTGACGCCAATCCGCTCAATTGCAGGCCCCCGCACACGCGCATCTGCACAAGGACGAGCTCGGCAACGCGAGCGCGTTCGCCGCCGGCGACCATGACGCCATGACATCATCGCTGATGTCACAAGGGCCCGCATGTCAGAGCCTTCATGGTTTTAGAAATACTAATTAAAAAAAACACTGGCTCGTGGGACCCATCTGCCAGCCATTTAGCAATTACAATAGAATCTGAAATTTGTATAGTTTATAACTTTTAATTTGAAATTTGGAGTAACACAAAAAAATTATGAAAGTCTGCATAAAAAATTAATACAAAAAAATACAACTATTGTACTTCATGCATGATTTTAAAAAAAATCAACTTTCAAAAAAAAATGCAGGAAATGCATAAAATTGTAAAATTCGTATCTTCTAAACCATAGTTCGTAAAAAAAACGATATACCAAAATTTAATAGAAAAATGAAACCTTCACAACTAACACATTTCCATACATAACCAAACAACTTTAAAAAAATTAGTTAAAAAAACCTAATGCAATCTTTTTACATAAATTACACATTTTAAATATTTTCTAACAATTCCATAAATTTATCCCATTTTTTGAATTAAATAATTTTTTATCCTACATCTCCACATATTTATACAAATTACGTTTTTTTTTAAACAACCACAGTTCATCTACTGTCACGACTGCACAAGATTATTTATTAAACCAAATAAACATACAACAAAATACAAAAAATATTTTAAACGGAAAGATTCATCTCAATGGTCCTGCTCCAAACAAAATGTTCGACCTTTCCAACATTCTCCCACTCAGACGCAAGCAAGCATGTTTATTCATAAATAAACATACATTTCGTACCTAATGACAAAATTAATATTTTGATCTACCGTCTTTTTATCAACTTCTACACGCACGCTTAAATCAGCCAAAATTCCATAAAGTACGCATCTTAATCAACAAAAACAACGATACATTACATACTTACATGACTTGATTTTAAATTCTAAAATTCCTCTCAAAGGACGCGGCGTGTCGTCGCGCCGAATTCCACTAGTACAATATATGTAGTTTCACAATCGGACCACACCTTCGATGATACATATAATGAGAACTATTACATAAACTTATAAACGCATTGTCGAGTCGGTCTTGCCAGTTCAACTGTACCATATAATTTCAACACAGTTACCCCCTGCACTTGGGGGTAATCCGTCGTTTGCTGGTGCCAGCTATAGTGGTGTTCTTGGACGTCTCTCCCCTCGCTTGAGGCATCGGTGTGGGTCCAAACACCTTCCCCGTAGGTTGTGGGTGAAAGCCCTTGCTTGTATACAATTAATGCGGCGGCGACGCTCTTGCGTCATTACCTTCTGGGAGGCGCCATCTACGACCCCGAATCGTGGAAGTTGGTTGATACATGGTTCGTTGATGACCGGGGGTAGTGTTGTTCTCAGGGTGGGTACGACGATGTTGTTGGTGTTTGTTCTGGTGTATCTCTCCCTTGAAGATCTCGGTGTTGGGTATCTATATGTGCTTGTGGGTTTTTCTACTTGTCGATGGGACACGGACGCCGCTTTTGAACCAAGGCGAGGAGGGCAAGGCCCCTCTTCGACGTGGAGACGGAAGTGGCTCCGTAGAAATTCATCCTTGGTAGTCGAAACAGGTGTGATCCCCATGGTGTTGTCCTCACACATCAAGATACTGCACTTACTTCAATTTCAGTCTTGGAGCGTTTCAGTTCAGGTTCGACTTCTTCAAGATGTGTTTTCTTTTTCTTAGTTTCTTTGGCTGCTCTTGCTGGATGTCTTGTAAACTATATTCCTCGGCACTTTGTATATAATTTGGCCATTTGGGGGCTTTTATTAATTTATAAAGCCAGACTTAAAGCCTCGAGTTAAAAAAAAATCTGCAGGACCTCTAGTTCACAGCCAGCTAAAACTAGGGTAATCAAGAGATATCGAGACCCTTTCAAAAAATGCTGGATAATGGAGAGCACCTCGGTCCTCAACCTCCGGCCATCCTTCGTTCTCTGTTCTGCTCCTCCATTCTCTCTCCACCTCTGCATGCCAACCCAGCCACGCGCGCGGACCGCCAACTACTATTGACCATTACGACGACGCGGATCGATCCCCATTGCCCCCATTTCCCCCGGCCGGCGAGAAATGGACAGCCGGAGCCAGGCACCCCAGAAGTCCAGCAGCTTCTCCCCGGCCACCACCAACAAGACACGGGAGGTCGACCGCAATCTCTCCCTCGGCGCCCTCCGGCATGGCGATCACGACCGGAGGTTCGGCGCCGGCGCCACCTGGGAGCAGATCAAGGAGGAGGGCGAGGAAGAGGAGGAGGACGGAAGCGGCGAGTCGGGCGTGTCCGCCTTGTCGGGGGAGATCGACGCCTTCATACAGGACGGGGGCGTGATCATCACGGAGGCCACGCTGGAGAAGTTCGCCGCCGCCGTCGAGCTGGAGATCGCGCAGTCCGAGAACGCGCGGGATAAGTGGGCCGCGGAGGCCGACGGCGAGTTGCTCCTTGCGGCCATCGCGCGCATCGCATCGCTCGCGGCCTCGCTCGCCAAGAACCCGGAGGCCAGCACCAAGTACACCTCTGGCGCGCACCGGGTCACCACCGTGCTGCACCACGCCATGGCGTTCCTCGAGAACGAGTTCCACGCGCTGCTGGAACCTAAGGCGAAGGACATCTGCAAGTTGGCGAGACGGGCTCCGTCCTTCGAGCAGGGAGGACATGAGGCCGACCGGTGCGTCCTCCGACAGCCGGACACCGCCGCCGCTAACGCAGCGGCCGAGCCCACGCCGCCGTACCCACCGGAGACTGTGGACCGGCTCCGGTCCATCGCCGACGCCATGGTGGGCGCCGGGTACGTGACCGAGTGCACGCAGATGTTCCTGGTGGCGCGCCGGAACGCGTTCGACGCGTCGTTGAGGACGCTCGGGTATGAGAAGGCGAGCATCGACGATGTGGTGCGGATGACGTGGGAGGCGCTGGAGACGGAGATCGCGACGTGGATCAAGGCGTTCCGGCACACTATCAACGTGGGCTTCTCCACCGAGCACGACCTCTGCGGCCGCGTCTTCGCCGGCCGCCACGCCAGCGTCGGCAGGGCCATATTCGCCGACCTGGCCCGCTGCGTCCTGCTCAACATGCTCAACTTCACGGAGGCCGTGGCCATGACCAAGCGCTCCGCCGAGAAGCTCTTCAAGGTGCTCGACATGTACGAGGCCATCCGCGACGCGTCCCCCGTCATCGACGCCTTCCTCTCCGCCTCCGCCGACGACCAACCCGCAGCCGTCAGCAACAGAAACGCCCTGACAGACCTCAAGGCCGAGATAGCGGCCGCGCGCTCCCGGATCGGCGAGTCGGCGGCCAGCATCTTCTGCGAGCTGGAGAACTCCATCCGCGCCGACGCCGGCAAGCAGCCCGTGCCGGGCGGAGCCGTGCACCCACTCACCCGCTACGTGATGAACTACCTCAAGTACACGTGCGAATTCAACAGCACGCTGGAGCAGGTGTTCCGGGAGCACCGCCGCCGGGACGACGGCGGCGACCCTGACGGGGGCAACCCGTTCGCGGCGCAGCTGACGGAGGTGATGGAGCTCCTTAACGCGAACCTGGAAGGGAAGTCGCGGCTGTACAAGGACCTTGCCCTGAGCAACATCTTCCTTATGAACAACGGGCGGTACATGCTGCAGAAGATCAGGGGATCACCGGAGACGAACGCCATGCTCGGCGAGACGTGGGCGAGGAAGCAGTCGACGAACCTGAGGCAGTACCACAAGAACTATCAGCGGGAGACATGGAACCGCGTGCTGACGCTGCTCCGCGACGACGGCGTGCTCACCGTGAAGGGCCACGTGCAGAAGCCGCAGCTCAAGGAGAGGTTCAAGCAGTTCAACGCAGCCATGGACGAGATCCACAAGACGCAGGGCGCGTGGGTTGTGAGCGACGAGCAGCTGCAGTCCGAGCTGCGGGTGTCCATCGCCGCCGTTGTCGTGCCGGCGTACCGGTCGTTCCTAGGCCGGTTCGCACAGACGTTCAGCGCTGGGAGGCAGACGGAGAAGTATATTAAGCTCAGCGGAGAGGACCTGGAGGGGATGATCGACGAGCTCTTCGACGGCAACCCCACGTCCATGAGTAGGAGGAGGTAGTAATTAAGTCCAGGAAAGCAACCAAAAACAATGGCGCCGGCCGCGAGCATGCAGTGCACCAACACAACACAACACAAGGATCGGTTATTACAAGAGCGGGAAATCCAAAGGCGATCGGAGGAGCAACTGACCGAGCTAATTCTTGGTTTAAGAAATGTATTATTAATCGTTATTAGTTTTGATCTTGTATTTTGCTGGTTAAGAAAAAAAATGAGGTTTACTCTAATTCGGTTCGAACAGCAAATGCGCTTACATTTCTCAGGGCAGATAGATATATGTTCTGTATCCGTTAATCCATGCATTAATTGCCTCATCACATTACATCCAAATCTTTCATCTCACTTGCTAATCAAGTCAATCTCCATTGTCTGTCTACTAGTATTACAGCAAATGCTGGAATTCTTAGATTGTTCCCTCGGGTTTCTGCCAAATTCACCTGATATCCTGAGTATTTTTCAGTAGGAAGGCTTGGTGTACACCTTGTCATCCCTCCACCGCGACTCCATGTAATGCGAGGGGTCGTATACACTCCAAACTTGAAGCAGTGTTGGTGGCCGTCAGGTAGGATTACTTGGTGGCTGAATTGGGAACATTGAATCTATTTACATTGGTCACTTAGCTTTACAGTTTGCAAAAGGAATACGTCAGGACTGTAAAGTCAAACTTCAGTATACTAGGAAAACAGCGGGGGGGAGGGGAGCACTGAGAGCATCGGCAGCCTCGTAATTTTATCCAAAATGTTCGCCTTGCGGTGGCCCTAGTGTTCGGCCACACTAAAATAAGCACCAAAGTAAAGTCTCGGCCAGCAGCTCAGCCACCAAAATGTCACCAAGTCCGGCCACATTACAATACATCATCGAAAATGCATAAGAATCATTCTTTGGCCTTTGCTTCCCTCTCCTCGATGATGCGCGGGACTTTGTTGACAAAGTAGGCCTTCCGATTCGGGATCATATTTGTCGTGTCGACGGAAATGATCTAGTGTTTCTTGGTCCTTTTCTTTATTTCTCTATCGTCTTCCATCGTGCTATATGAAGAGATTTCTAGAGTTCTTATCATGAATTCTGCTAAATGAAGACATCAACACCGGAGAGCGTCTCCGTAAATAGCGAACTAAGTCCTTCCGTAGTAGGCCTAGTTTCACCTTCAAGAGAGTCAGGGACTTCAACTGGTGGAGCAGGCAGAGCGGGGGGCGTTTCCTGCGGGTTGAGCCTGATCCCCTGCTGGGAAACGGACCACACATGCCGAGGTTCATGCAACTTCCAACCAGTCCAATGGAACGAAAAAATGATGTTGCACAAATTGAAAGCAGCTAGCTATTATTTAGGGAAAATGTAGATTTTACATTTCAACAATATCAGTTCATGGCTTAAGTTGCCATTAGCAAATCTGTTGTTATTTTTGCATCGAAGAGGGCATTTAACCTTTATAACTTTAAAAGGCATTTCCTATAATAATTAGCAGATATAAAACCTTCATTGTATGACATGGAAGTTATTGTCTTTAATCAGCTACCCTGTTGAAAACAATGAATAGTGGACACAGCGATTTGTCAGAACTTTCAAGTGATCCTTCCATGTTTTTACTAACTTATGAATTAACCCTATAGTTAAGTTCATGTATATAATAAGTAATCGTTTATCAAAAACAATAATATCTGAGGATTGGATAAACATGGGTTTGGACATAGGAATTCAGTACATAATTTTATTTGGAAGAGAGCAACTACAAGGTTAACTACCGAAGTACCTTTCAGGTGATCCTTCCATGTGTTCACTAAGTTATGAATTAATCCTATAGAGAAAGCAAACTATAGTTAAGTTTATTGTAATATAATAAGGACTCATTTATCAAAAAAAAATTACCCGAGGATTGAATAAACATTGGTTTGGACATAGGAATCATTTGGAAGAGAGCATCTACAGGTTAACTACCAAAATACTTTTCCGTAATGTTAGTCTAGCTGACATAAGCAGAGTATCAATTAGCATATGTGTTTGGACTTTTGATTTTAGTGGTTGATGCATGAAATTAACATTGTATCATAACCGTAGGTCTCAAGTTCGGTTCGATTCTTGGCTTTCGCAATTTACCGAAAAATTGTTGTTGCTCACTCCTCCACGTATTCTGAGATTTATATGCCTCTCCGAGTCACACATGAGCGGTGCATGAAACTTAACTGCATCCACGCTGCTTTGTTATAAAAAGACACATCACATCAATATAAACCTCAGCGAGAAAAGCAGCCAGGCAGTGTTTTGTACTTTTCAGACAAGGAAGTTTTGCTGCCATCATAAAATTTGACTTCAAAAGTTACTTGAAAGGAATCCTATTGCTCCTGATTATAGACACCATTTGTATAACGAAGGCTCTTCGAACTCTTTGACATGTCATAAAGTAATCTTCTGTAAACTCAGCGTCACTGAAGCGCTATATTTTACCTACAATTTTTTTTGAAGAATAGAAACATACTTTGCAAGGTTCACAGGAACTATAGAGTTTCTAACCAAGTGGGCGGTGCCCGTAAACAATTCCATACTAGCCGACAGCAGGGCGTGGGCGGCGCGCATAAACAAGGACATACTTGCGTTGGCGGCGCGCATAAACAAGGCCGTACTTGACATCAATTCCGTCATTGGCGAGTAGCTCATCTTGGACTTTGAACTTTGGATACTTAGATTGAAACTCTTTGAGCTATTCCCAAGTTGCTTCTGAATACGGACAGCCAGGCCATTGCACCAGTAGCTTCCGCACTCCACGAATAAGCTTGGACGCAAGGACCTGTTGTGGCGGCAACAATGGCAGCTCGGTTGGCGACTCTCCACTAAAAGGCTTCAGCTGGCTGACATGGAAGTCTGTACCACGGAGTGGACACGGGGGAAGCGTCAGCCTATATATCCCCATCCCCTGGAGATTACTCTCAGCCACGGGGTAAGGCCCATAGAAACTAGGAGGAAGCTTCTTGCTGGATGGTGCAGGATCGTGATCGAGGCGCGCACACACCCACTTGCCACCGTCAAATTGATCTCCTGCCCGTTTCTTTTTGTTTTGGGTGGCATCTAGAGCTTCACATAATTCCGTTGGTTCTCCATGGCCTACTGTTCGATCCAGTCCTCTCACACAAATATATCCTGCACAAAGTTCAAAAGAGGGGAACTCCGTTAGTTCTCTTTCACGCGTGATACGCAGATTGTTAGTTGCTACGCCATCTCACTAACTTTGTGGTTTCACATCATATCCAGAAAGAAAGAAAAAAAATTAATCCTCGGAATATCATATAAATGTTTTCATTTTATAAAATACGGTTCTTCATGTCGATCTAATAGGTCATATTAAATGATTCTTAAATAGCTAAGACCTAATACCTTCTTTAAAGCAGTCTTGAATTTCTTGGCGTGTCATGCCTGAAATGGATGAGAACATACCTGTTAATAGCAGTAAGATACTTCACATTTCCAGTGAGAGAATAAGATATATACCTTGTGTGATCGAATGTATTGTCGAACCTGTGTATACAGTGCATCTCTGCAGGCCCCGGAGACTATCTATACCAATCGTTACAGGTAAACTGCTAGACGCGAACACCTATATGTATGAATATAAACGATTGCTTAGTATCTAATAACTACCCTGCCTGATCTGGTATCATACTCAACTAGTAAATGTACAACGTTACAACAGAAAAAATTACCTCATTGTTCTGGAAGTAGGTACCATCCAGTGGGAAATTTCCTTGGTTTGCTGTCCGACAGGGTATCTTGTCGTTCATTTATGCATCAATTAAGGAAGAATAGACTTAGTGTCGAAACAAGTTACAGAGCTTGTGTGGTCGAACTAGAGTCAAGTATCTCTAAGCACTAGAATAAGAAGGACCTTATCTACTGAACATACGTTAGTGACACGTTGTAAGAGAGAAGAGCAATAGTTGTAATTGGTTGTGGATCAGTGTGTCGAGAGGTTAAAATTAGTTTATGGGTTTCTTAATCCTTCGTCATTGCTGAGGAAAGAAGCGATCCCGGGTTAGAGACACCAGATGATACTATTCATGCAGAAATGGACAAACGTGAAGAAGGATCCGGGAGCAGAAAAAGAAGCCAAGGTTAGGATCTTGAACACTAATATAACGAACAAATGCGTTTGGAAGAGAGTGTGAGAGAGAAATAATATAAGCTTCATATGTCAAACTACCTCTAATGGAGGTTCCTTGACGAGGGTGGTTGCATTAACCTTGTCTAGTCAATCTAAATGGACTAAAAAATATCAATTTTGGGGAACCTTTTTTATTTTACTTGGAGAATATTGTTTATATTTTTTTTTAGTAGAAATTTGAAATTTTGTCCTTGGTACTTGGGAGGATAAATGTTGCATTCGCTTAACATATTCTTGTGATAGTAGTAGATAAAATAGTGCTGTTTGTACAAAAAGTTTAAGACTTAAGGGAAATGTAACAATTTCTATACTTACTGGTTTTGTTGTTAGTAGCAAGAGTTGAATTAATGGTATGTTTCAAAAATAATTTTACATCATGCATATTAATTAACAGTTTATTTATACAAACATTCCTAGTCATCTTACTCGTTAATGATACAAGAACATAACATTATCCTTTATATCAAACTAATTAACATTTCTTGTATATAAGTACAAGTGTATACAACTATATGTTCCAAATAAGTGAGTGCTCACCAGAACTATGCCTTTCACTTTCAGTGTGCCAGTGCCGTTGCACGAAGGAAAAGGAACCAGTAGATAAGGTGTGTGTTCTCCATCAACTCTCTTGCCAAACTAGAACAAGACATGCATGTAGCAAATCGAAAATTAAAATATACTCTCCACTAAATGACGCTAATTTTTACCAACCTATTCATCTTTTATATTTTAAATACATATTATAATAGTGAAAAGTATTGAGGAAAAAAATAATCAGACCTGTTTCACCACTTCATGTTCATCTGGGAGCACATACCTGCAATTAATGTAATTAAGCATATAAAACTTAGGGGCGCATGAGAAAAATTGCAAAGATAAGAAATATAGCGTACGCATCATGCTCTGTTCTCAGGCGGAATATAGTTTTCAACATTCTCAAGTCTTCTTGCGGATAGACCAGCACCATGTTTTTTCCATGTTCTGGTTTCCAAAAGCTAGTGTTAACACGCTTGTTTGACCGCCTATGTTTTTCAGCTTGGCAATATGCTGCCGGCACATCTTCAATGTCACCAATAGCTTGCTCGTTGTTACCAAACTCGGGACTTGGTGGCATCTTAGTGATGGGCTCGCAGTCATAAATAACCATGCTTGTTCTCTCTTAACCCATTTCAATCTGATGCAGCGCTGTAGGAGGAAGTGTAGGACGGACTTTTTCTCTGCAGCAATCACATGTCATGTCAGTGCTCAGCATTTCCCTAGCTTCATAATTAGTCCCCACTTCTCTCTCCTTTTTTATGGATAAGTGGAACATACCTAGACTTGTAATACTTGCACTTGGCACTGAAAGCACAAGCACTGCAGTTTGGTTCTTTTTTTCTGCATATTACCTGAAGAATGATGATATCAATCGTCATTTAACTTTGCTAAAATGTTAGCGTTGCATACAAAGCTGTCACTTTCCATCTAATAAATAGTAAAAGTACCTTCCCGAAAGTAATCATTCCACAATGTAATTTATACCTGTTCAAATAAATAAGGTTTATAGTTATATGAGAATTTTCAAGATAAAATATATTTTGAAATAAATCATAGCACTTACAATTTGGCCTTGTCTAGAGTACATAACCTAGGCCATAAATATTTCTGCACATCACGCAGCGGCGGATATCTTGAACAAACCAAAACAAAAAAAACGGATATAAGCACTCATCATACTTACATTACATTATTATTATTATTATCCAACATATTCAACCGGAAAAAATCTTACTCATCAACTAAATGAAAAATGTCTTCCTCTGGATCTGAATGCGAGTTTTCAAGCTCAATCCATCCTAGCCTTACAGCTATGCGGCGTATATTGACATCGACCTAAAAAGCAGATTGCACTTCAGATCCAAACACTTGGAAAGATTTTATTTCTTTGCGAAACGCAATAGAACTTACCGGAAATGCATGGTGTCCTAAAGAGAGAAGACGAATGCAACCGACACTTTTTTCTCCAATGCCAAATATGCCTCGTAAGAAAATTCTGGTACTCAAGAAAAACTAAATTAAAATACGATAAAAGAATTAATAATTAATTAATGCACGCTTTCATACATGATATTCTTCCTCTAATATTACTTAAGATTTTTGACTTGATGTAATAAAAGCTTGTTTTATTCAACATGCACAGACTCAAGAACTAAACCACTACACCAAATGGAAAATGGGTTAATAACAAGAAAATTAACACTTGATAGGATAAAAGAACATTTAATTAAATAAAAGTACAAACTTATGAAATACTAGCTAAATGCCCGTGCGTTGCTACGGTCTATTAAAAAAATCATGCCATGAATGTAGTCATAATACATATAAAAATCACGTCGAGATATACCATTCCAAAATCAAAGACTATTTTCTTAAAATGTAATTCGATAGAAGTTATAATTTGACATGATATGCACAAAAAGCAACCAACCAACAATTATCTCTTGTCGACTAAGATTTCACTTCCTCGGAGTCACGGTCGTCATGTCCTCTTTTATGAATCCACAAACTGAATAGCAACATTTTTGTTCCTCGGGTTAGCTACTAAGCCAACTATCATGCCAAACTGTTTTATCATTCCCCTAATCAAATGTCTCGATAAAGCTATCATCGTCCATTGAAATACCTGCAATTACAATACGAGCCATCACAACATCAGTGAGCGGCAAGAAAATCCAATATTAGTGTGATATTCTTCTGTTGTTGAACTGAATCAGCACAATTATTAGCTTACCTTTGACAGTTCCTAATAGTAGGACTATACTCAGATGACTTCCTCCGTCCCTCCTCTGTCATCATCATATGATCCATTCTGCAATACGAAAGTAGCAACAATGATTACAATTGTCATAATAAGCACCAGAATGAACAAAAGAATAGTACCAAAGCGGAAGTGATGGTAGTATAGGTATAAACCATGTGGGAACTTTTGTAACCTCAAAACGTAGAATGCACAGTTCAGTTAGCAATTAAATAAACTGTCAAAAGCGCTTGCCACTGCAGTAGGCAGATTGTCTTTAAACTCTGGATGGTTCCGAACCTCAAGATGAAGGTGCTGTGTACAATACCTTGATACACAGCAGGTCATGAAACAGAATAAAAATCATCTTACATGATTATAGTAGTAGTTGATGCTACTGATCACAAAAAAAAGGACCGATCGAAAGAATAACGAGTGTAATTAAGTGATTTATATGAATGCCAGTAGCTGAATATCGCTTCAATTTGTATCATAGAATTGAAATAAATTTTGTTGTTCATAAGAGGATGAGACTGAATACAACCTCCATGGTCGTCATAAACACAAAAGAATGATGTGGCAGTGGAAACATCCATATCTCCAATGGTTGCATGCTGGAGAATAAGAAAACAATAAGTTAAGCAGGCTTTCAGTATTTCACCAAAGTAATAAACCTTTTTTAGAAAGTACAGAAAAGAGAGACTATCTTTCCGGTATATATTGCATTCTACGATTCAGATAAATGCAGAACAGGGCATCGTCTATTTTCTTCTGCTGCTCAGTTGATAGAGAACTCAAATAATATACTCCCTCTGATCCCAAATAAATGTCGCCCTTATAACTACGGAGTTGTACTTCGTATGTTCATTTCTAGCGACACTTCAAAGGGATCGAGGGAGTACATGTTTTATAGTTCTAACAGAAACGTCATATTTGTACTTACAATGATGGCACCAACTGGGTCAATTCAGCCTTCAAAGTAATTAGAAAGAAGTGCGGCCACAAGCCCAATAATGTTGGCGAGAACATTAGCAGAGTGCTCCTGTGCATATGCCACAATTTCGTTGGTGAATGAGCGACAATATATTACAAGCAGAAGCTTCACCGAATCACCGCTGTCACCGTGAGCATGATATCAACAACACACATTTCATGTTCTTTTGTTAAGCGAAATTCACCTCCCTGGGAGCACAAACACAATCAGAAATTATGCACTGATTGGCATCTCAGTGGATTACAATTATCTCATTTGCTTCAGGCGCTTTTAGATAGTTGGGAATTTGTAACAAGTACAAAATAATTTATTTCGCATTCTGGATATGAGATCAAATGACGAAGGACAACCATTTTGCATCATAATTTAGCTAACTAATCTGAAATGACGAAGAGGGCTCTTACTCTCAATATCTTCCGCCTGGAGGTGCTGGACCTTCTGGTATAGACATTGTGGTCTTGCTCTCGGTGGAGAAGAACCAAAGGTCGAGGTGATGGCGGCCCCGTGTTGGTGGGGGCGTGGTCTCCCTGGACGCGTTCGGGGTAGGCGTGGTTGAGGGCGTTGGCCTCGTTCCCGTCGGCGGATTAGTCGTACCGGCGACCAACGCGTAGCCGTACCGGCGAGCCCGGCCTGCACGGCTAGGGTTGGCCGACAGAGAGCGTCACGGGCAGGGAAGCAAGGCGCGACTGGGAAATAGGGGAGGAGGAGAATCGAGGTGGTCGGCGGCGCCGCGGCGGCACTGCCGCACTGGAGAGATAGAGGTGATATGGGAGGGAGAGAAGCGAGCGAATAGTTGTGTGCGTGGGTGTTCTGACCGGTTTCACTGGGGCTTGGCCCATTTGCGTGATCACCGTGGGCGTGGAGAAGCGAGACAGGCAGAAAATGAGATGTACCGACGTACGGACTACCATTTAATAATAAAGATACTGAGTGTTTTTTGGTGATATATATCTACGCCAATCCAGGTCGAAACTTCCATGGTTTTCTAGCATGTCCAGAAGAAACTCCAGTAAGTACGTCAAATAAGTATGTATCAGATTTAGAAAAGCAAACAAGAACCATGAATCGTATTTTTTTGGTAAATGATGGAAGAACTCGATTAGTACTTCCTTGAATTATAGCATGGTTAAAACATGTAGTAAAACATGTAGTAAGGTATTTAGAAACATATTTGTTTTGACCCTGGACGTTCCCCTCCTCCCGCACTGTTTGAGAGAGGCGATTTTTAATCCCCCCGCAGATCCACCTTGACGCCGGCGAGCCGCCGGTTCCCCCTCCCTCCGCCGGCCGCTCCGGCGGCGGGAGGGTGGGGGAACCCCGTTTCCCAGTTGTTTATAGCGTAGGAGCTGTTGGTTCCCCTGCTGGTGGCGTCGTGGAGTCGGAGGCGCGCCGGCGTTTGGGTTTTGCAGGTGTTGCTCGTCCTCTCCGGCGATGGAGCTCGGCGCAGTTCCATGGTGGAGCTCACCTCTCCTCGTGCTCGTGGCCTCCGGTGGCCGCCGTGTGCGAGGTACCCCGCTCTGGAGCCGATGCGGCGGATCCAGATCTGAAGCTGATCGAGATGTTCGATGTTGCGGCAAGGGAGCAAGGAGGCCGGCTGCGCAGGATGGAGGCTCTCCGGAGTTCGAGGTCCGGCGACTTCCCGTCCGTCAGGGGTCACCTTCGTGTCCAAGGCGTCTGTGAAGGTGCGGCGGCGGCACGCCGTCGGCATGTTCTGCTCGTGTCGGTGGCCTTGTTCAGCAGAGGGACTTGGGTGTGATTTTGTTTTTCGTGGAGGTCCTCTCTGTAAAAGACTTGCTGTAATGTGGTTTGTCTCCCGCAAAAAAAAAAAACATATTTGTTTGACTAAGATACAAACATATTCATGCTACAAAAATGTGGTGATAAAATTCTATAAATAAGTAAAATAAGTGTGTGATATTGCCTGTATCCTCAGTGCCATACGGAGTTGTTGTCCTCGACATTCAATGGTTTTTGCAACCACGTCAAGTGATTCATGTAGTACAGCTTTCCAATCCACTTTGTCAAGGACTAATTTGGTGGCACTAGTAATGCCACGGGTTGCATATGCCTCCCCCTTAAGTTTCTTCCAGTCAATCTTTTCACTTTCTAGAGTTGCCTTCTTCTTTTTAGTACCAACTCTATTCCTGCTGTCGATAGAATCTAACATATCACGATCCAGTTTCAACCTTTTCTTGATATGACCTAAAGGCACATCTTTAACGTTGTTCCTTCGCTTGTTCGGGAACTTTGCTGCCAGGGACATAAAAGCATTGCTGTATACAAAAAAATTAATAGTAATGACCATGGATGAAATGTTCAATAGACGAATAGAAGGTGAATATAACGGACTACCCTTCATTTTTACCTTGACAAGTGGTCACCGGCATTTTGCGTCAGAAACGCGCCTATGACTGAATCTATGGTAGATCCTTTCCATCGAAACAAATTTCTTGGTCCTAACACACAAAAATGAGTCAAGAGAAAATAATAATAAGAAACAACAATTAAAAATAGTCTGAAGTAGTAATAATGTAGGATGGGTGGGTCGTGTGAATCACAGAAGTAAAAGATCAATTTGCAAAGGTAAGACATAAAGATTTCAGGTTTCATAGTGGAGAAGTGAATTTAATTAATAAAATTTCGGTCCAGCCATTTCGATTTGTTGGGCGCCCTACAACTTTCAGAAAATTCCTATAATCACGCAGCCAATTCATAGGCTGCTGAACGTGGGAATTTGGCCGTTACTCGGTCTCCTTGCTTTAAACACCAAATTAAAACAAATTCTTAAGACAGAGTTACTACGCTTTAAGAGAGTTACTACGTTGTTCATTGGCTGATAATTCGGGCCATAAATTTTCCCTACTCACTTGCGTAGGTTGCCTTTGCTAAAAGGGGCTAATAAACTGGAATGGAGGAGTAGACAAAAGAAAAACTTTACAAACCAATTAGACGAGCATTGTGAAAGTGATATAATTTTGATCATTTAATGACTAGAACACATCGGTTCATACGAAAATAACAAAAAATATTAGAAGGGAATTACCGAACAAAACATCCATTTCAGCCACGAACTCATTTGCTTGTTCCTTGTACTGTCGCCGGATCTCTGTCCATCCGGGTCCGCTCCCTATGTCCACCCCAACGAAATCCTCATCGGTACTCTCTTCCCACTTGATCAGAGCATCGTAAGCTCGCCGTATCTCGGCGTCGAGGCCTCGCACCTTGAGCCTGGGTCGCTTGCCATTGCCTCCTACAGGAACCAATGCGGAAGAAGATGTCGCGGTGCCTTGGAAAGGAACCATGGCAAGTTGTCCACTTTCTTCAGTCTTCCTTTTCTTCCCTGTACGGGAACCATCGTCCACGGCCTTGCGCTTCCTCTCGGACTTTGTTGCTGCTGATGCCGCTGCTTCACGGGGGAGTTTCTTGGGGATCTTGTCCTTCTTCACCCGAAAGCGCAGAGTCCGCGAAGTCCTGTGCTCCACTTTAACCGGCGTTGTAGGCGGCGAAGAAGCAGAGCTAGCACAGGCGGCAGCGTTGCCGCCCATGGCTCCTTTCCGTGGTATGATCCTGTGAGATCGACGTAGAGTGTGACTCTCACGCGACCCTTGCCCGGCTTTCTCCGGGGTAGGCGGTGGAACGACGCCATGGCCGCGTCCCGGCCTCATCGTCTGTCTGCAATCCATGCATGGAGAGAAACGAGTTAGAAGCGTGAACACATACGGCTATGCGCAGTGCGATCGAAGTGCTTCCATGGCTTACTTACCGAAGGTAGAGTCGAGAAGATCGAGAAGATTGAGGCTGTAATATTCGGGGTCGGCAGAGCGAGCGAGAAGACGCGACGAGAGAGATGATTGAGAATTTGAGACGGCGACCCAAAGCGAGTAGGCTCGTATCTATATCTGCTAGCTAACGGTAAAGAGCCTAACGTTTATATCTTCGTCCGTTATACCTAAGTGGTTGTTTGGATAGTGAAAACCAGGAAACAGTTTTTAGCAAACGAGTTTTACTGTGGTTTTTAGGAAAACCAGTTTTACGGATTATTCTATTAGAAGCCAGTTTATGGGAAATCATGTTTGGATTCGAAAAGTCTAAAACCGGTTTGTACGATTCCTTAATATTCCGCATCTCCTCGTGCAAGCTCTGCTTCCGGCGATTCCAGGATGGACGCGTGCTTGGTGGCTGGCCTACGGGGAGGGCGGGAGGCGCAGTCCCTGGCGGCGCCGGCGGGGTGGTCGGGCCGGTTCTGGGCGCACACGGGATGCGCCTTTGACGGCGCCTCCTCCGGCGGCAGGTAAGCCACGGGCGACTGCGGCAGCGGCGAGGTGGAGTGCCACGGCGCCGGCACTATGCCCCCCGCCATGTGAGTCGAGTTCACGGCTTCACGCTCGACGATGGCAATAGCAAGCAGGCTACATGCACTCCCATAGTCCCATGTCATGGTTGCAGCTGTCGCCCGGTACTGTGTACCACCACTGCAGCAGCTGGCTCCACTGGTGCGGAGTTCGCCGTGAGCCGGGGCGCTGGATTCCGAGCCAGCGAGCAGCGTCTACGACGGAACGCGGGAGGAGGACGTGTCCATATCGCTCATGATGCTATCTCGGTTCTCGGGACACTACGCTATCCAGGGCGAGCTTGGAGGCCAAGCAAAACAATGGCAGCATCAACATGTTTGAAGAGGACGAGCAAGACATGGCAAGCGGGGCATACTACGTCAAGGCGACGGCCGTTGTACCAGGCTCTCGGCGGCCACCGCGGCAGCGTCAAGAAAGGCAAGCGCGACTGCGTGCGGCCGGCGGCGGGCAAGGCCTAGTACACCTGCTTCCCGTCTTCGGAGCAACGAAGAGTTCATCGAGGACGCAGCGGGACGAAAACATTAGTTAGGATCGAGTCATCTGGAATCGCGTTTTCGGAAAGACATCAAATAGTCGTTCTTGCCAATACTCATTTTCCTGGTTTTGTGGAAACTAAGTTTTGCTAATACGCACTTTAGTCGAACCAGCCAAACAAGGTTTTCGGGCGTTAGTCAGTTGCCGGGTTTACGGAAAATCAGTTCTCTACAAACTCGCTAATCAAACAAGGCCAAAGGGTAAAGAGACTAACGTCGTCCGTTATTATTTTCGGTTTCCTACGTCGTGAATTCCTTGATCGCTTTTAAAACCGTGGCTATTGGTTTCGTCAGTTGTCAAGACCTTGATCGCTAATAACCCGACGGTTTCCTTTTTTTGTTGTTGAGAAAAACCCGACGGTTTCCTTTTTTTTTAGCGGAACCCGACGGTTTCCTGATCGCTACCAAACCAGAACTAAGACAAGAGTGGCTCAATTTCTGGGCCAAGGCCCAACGAACCACCAATGTGGCTCGCTCTATTTGCAGTACGTCCGCCCGCTAGTTATCTCGAACGGGAGGTCCTTAGGATGACTCCAACGGGGCGACGCAAACGGATGCGTGTTTGGTCTGCGTTTGGTCTGTTTGCGTCAGCAAACGGACGCGTGTCCGGACCATGTCCGGCCCTTTCTGGCCAATGCCCTCAACGGGCCGATGCATCGAGTCCGCCCGCATGTTTTTTTTTAACAGGCCATATATGGGCCATTTTCATTCATATATAGGGGGTGAGCCGACGCATCGAGTCAGCCCGGCCAGGTTTTTGATCAATCAATAGAAAACAAGTATATAGAAAACAAAATAAACCATACAATCCGAATAATACAATCAAAATGGTTTATCAAATAGTTATTACAATCCAAATAATTCAGCAAATAATATAAATTGTTTCATGCATAGTCTTACAAACCAAATAAAAATAAGACTAATAGTTCCTCAAATGGAACTACTGGTTACCGTAGTGCTGCCAGACATGGTCCACCAAATCATTTTGGAGCTGGTTATGAGACACCTTCTCACGAATGTCACGGTGGAAGTCGAGGAACTGATCAAATGTGGACGGTCCCTGGGGCTGTACCAACTGACCCTGAAACTGCCAAGCCTGATCATGCATACCCTCGTCGCGTTCGTCCTCCACGATCATGTTGTGCATAATCACACAAGCTGTCATCACCTCCCAGAGTTGGTCCTTGTCCCATGTCCTACCGGGGTGGCGAACAATAGCCCACCGTGACTGGAGGGCACCGAATGCATGCTCCACATCCTTTCTAGCACTCTCTTGTTCCTTGACGAACATCTTCTTCTTCTTCTCATCACTGGGATTGGAGATGGTCTTCACAAAAGTAGTCCATGTAGGATAAATCCCATCAGCAAGATGATAAGGCTTGTCATACTCGTGACCATTGATCTCATAGGTCACCTGGGGTGTGAGGCAATTGGCAAGCCTGTTGAACACTGGAGACTGCTGCAGCACGTTGATGTCATTGTGCGAGCCGGCCATGCCAAAAAACGAGTACCAAATCCACAAATCTTGTGATGCCACGGCCTCAAGCACGACCGTGCACGCCCCAACATGGCCCTTGTACTGCCCTGCCAAGCAAATGGGCAGTTCCTCCACTCCCAGTGCATACAATCTATGCTGCCAAGCATCTCAGGGAACCCTCTGGCCTCGTTGATGGCCAAGAGCCGGGTCATGTCGGCAGCATTGGGCTCCCTCAAGTACTCGGGGCCGAACACCTGCACCACGGCCTTGCAAAACTTGTACATTGCTTCTAGGCACGTGGACTCGCTCATCCGCACGTACTCGTCCACAAGATCACCTGCAATTCCATATGCAAGCATGCGAACGGCGGCGGTGCACTTCTGGTATGATGAGAAACCGAGGGCACCACATGCATCTGGCTTGCATATGAAATAGTCATCAAAATGCATCACCCCCAACTGGATACGGTTGAACAAAGATCTTCTCATCCGGAAACGGCGCCGGAAAATCTTGGGAGGATACGTGGGTCTGTGGGGATGAAAGTAGTCCCCCCAGAGCTGGAGTTGGCCAGCTCTCCGGTTCCGGTCCAATGCAGGAGAACGGCCCGGCAACGAGCCTCGGAACACCGGCCGCATCCTCTCAATGTACACATTGACGATGAGGGTGGCAACCAGGCCGTCACTCTCATCGTCCAAGGAATCATCCGATGATGGCGCGCACAAGATGTAGTTCTTGTAGTACCATTCATCGGAGCTATCCACGGCCGAGTTCGTACCTGAGTTGGTGTCGGGGCTGACGGCCGAACACCTTGTGGGCGTTGTTGGTGTCGCGGGCGCTCCGACAGATGTGGCCGCAAGATTCACCGGCCGTGGCGGGGAGGAAGCAGCTCCGGTGACGAGGAGGAAGAGGAGCAGGAGATGGCGTCCCGGGAATGGCCTGCAGTGCCAAATCGAGGGAGCGACGGCGGGGTGGTGGCGGGAGGGGCGAGAGAGGCGGAGGAGATTGGGGTGGGGAATGGCCTGACGGTTGGGCCAGGGGCGGACCAGAGGAGGACACAATAGCGTTCCCCTCGCGTCCGCGCCCGACCAAAAAATTTGGGCCAGGAATGGGTCGCGGCGGACCAAAAAATGGACCGCGGTCCGTTTGCGTCACCCCGTTGGGCCGTGTTTTTGGCCCCCGCGGACAGGAACGGAGGCGCGCGGACTCGATGTGTCGCCCCGTTGGAGACATCCTTAGGGCACCTCCAACGTGCTGGAGCAAACGGACACCGAAATTGGTTCGGTTTGGTCCGTTTGGGGGCGTACCACGGACACAAAATAGCACTTTGTCCGTTTGAGGTGTACACCTCCCCCAACGGGCTAGCGCATATTTTCCCCACCAGTTTTTTTCTTCAGTTTCAGCTAGCTAGCTATGATGCAAAATCGATTGCCGAGTAGTACTAGTACACAAGCACCTCGACGGAGAGCTCGCATGCGTGCTCCAGCGAGGCGAGGAAGAGCGTGTTGCCGGCCTCGTCTTCTCACGCGGGAAGCCGCCGTGCTTGCCCTCCCTCCTCATCATCGAGACGCCGGCGCTGAGTCCTGGAGGCTTCTCGGCCATGGTGCCCTGGGAGTCGGGTCGCGACATGAAGGAGCGCATGAGCCGGTTCGCGCGCACGTCGCACGCGTTCGCCCTCGTCTGCGACCGCGGCGCGGGGTTCGTGGACTCCGAGGGCCGCCTGCGCTTCACCCCTAGCTGCGACGACACCCGCGAGCTCCGCAACGGCCTACGACGCGTTCTGCGCATACTGGTGGTCGCGGGCGCCGCCGAGGTTGGCACGCACCGGAGCGACGGTCTCCGGCTGCGGTGCAAGGGCGTGCGCGACGAGGACCTGGAGGCGTTCCTGGACGAGGTGACCATCGAGAAGGGCCCCATGCACACCACGACGGACAAGTGGGCGCTCTTCTCCTCGGCGCATCAGATGGGAAGCTGCCGGATGGGCTCGAGCTCAAAGGACGGCGCCGTGGACGGCACTGGCACGGCGGCGAGCTCGAGGGCGTCGTCTTCGAGACCACGGGGCAGCAGGGGGACGGCCCGGGGTCAACGCCGGCGCCCCAGCCCGAGGAGAGGAAGGCGACCAGCAGTTTTGCCTGGCGGCGTGCTTCGATTTGTCCGGCGGCGGACTAGGCCTGGCCGGAGGCGGCGTGCTCCGACCTTGCCGTGGTCGATCTGCCCGGTGGCGGAGGGGATCGTGGTAGTTGGGGAAAAAGAGAAAAGAAATCTGGTCTTTGTTTCGCTGGCAGCTGGGCCAGATCGGGCATGGGAGGAGGACAAAGCAGATAGCCGGACAGCAAACTTTGTCCGCGCTCACCCCAAATCCGGACCAAACTTGGGCCAGCTTTGGTCTAGCACGGACAGTCCGCCCGGACAAATTTCTTTATGCGCCAGCCCATTGGAGCTACTCACATGTCCGTTCGGACAAAAACGGACTGGCCAAGTCTTTTTGCGCCAGCCCGTTGGAGGTGCCCTTAGGGAGGAGTACGTCTGCACGCGGACGAAACGCGCTTCGCGTAACCCTGCCCCCGCATGACGCTATTGGGCCGCCCGACCCATTATCATCTTTTTCAACCTTCGGCCGCCCGCCACCGCCGGCCTAACCGCCTATCGCCATCTCCGCGCACCGCCCTGCCCCAGCCGCCTCCTCCGCCGGTCCTCCGCCCCCCGGCCAGCCTCCCCTCTAAACCCCCCACACCCGAACACTAACCCTAACTCCGGTCGCCGGCAAGCTCGCCACCGAACCCGCACCTACCTTCGATAAGTTCCTTCCTCGCCTCCACCGGCGGCGCCGCGGTCAGCCGCGTCGTCCCCGTCTCCGGCGAGGTCCTGGCCTCACCTCCGCCGGGGCGTCGCGGCCAGCCGTGTCGTCCTCGTCGTCGGTGAGTGGCCAGGACGCTGTGCTCTCTCGCGTCCGTGGAGGAAGCTCTCGCGTCGTCATCTTCTTCCTCTGTCCGTGCCGATGGGCCGGCCCACTAGGGGTACGCGAACACTATTACAGATCGCGGTACGCGATATATAGGTTTTACCAGTCCTTTATGCCGCCTGTTAGCGGCGGTTCCGCCGCCCGCCGCCTACAGGTTGCATTAAGTGCGCCGGCCCAATTTGTATGCATTTGAATGTCTCCCTGTTTGTGTTGTCTTCCTCTAAAAAAAGTGTTGACTGTACGGAAAATGGTTCTAATTTTTAAATTTGGAACTATTTTAAATAGAACCATTCTAAAAAATGAACAATTTTTAAACTTGGAACCATTTTAAATTCGGAACCATTTTTAAATTTGGAACCATTTTTAAATTTGGAACCCTTTTAAAAAATGACCAATTTTAAATTTGCGACCATTTTTAAATTTAAAACCATTTTCAAAATGGATATATTTTTAAATTTGGAACCATTTTAAATTCGGAACCGTTTTAAATTTGGAACATTTTCAAAATGGAACCATTTACAAATTTGGAGCCATTTTAAAAATGATCTATTTTTAAATTTGGAACCATTTTTTTATTTGGTACCATTTTACAAATAGAACAATTTTTAAAATGGAACCATTTTTAAATTTGAAACCATTTAAATTTGGAACCATTTTAAAAAATGAACAATTTTTGAATTTGGAACCATTTTAAGTTCGGAACCAAAATTTAAATTTGGAACCATTTTCAAAATAGAACCATTTTTTAATTTGGAACCATTTTCAAAATGGAACCATTTAAAAAATGAAGAATTTTTTAATTTGGAAACATTTTCAAAAAATGAACAATTTTCAAATTTGAAATCATTTTTAAATTTGGAACCATTTTCAAAAATAGAACGGTTTTCAACTGAATAATTTTAAAATTTGAAACCATTTTAAATTTGAAAAAAAAATTGGCACCATTTTCAAAAGTGGAACCATTTTCAAATGAATAATTTTAAAATTTGGAACCATTTTAAATTTGGAACCATTTTCAAAAAACAAATAAAAAAGAACGAAAAACAATAAGAAAAAGAAAAAAGAAACGAAACAGAAAAAGAAATAGAAACGAAAAAGAAAAAACAGAAACAAAAAAGAAACAAAAAAGAAAAAAGAAAAAACGAAAGAAAGAAGGGAAAGGCGAGTGATGGGCCGGCTCAGCAGAGCTCCCCCGTTAGCGGCACGGCCGATTCACGCCGCTAACGGGCGGCTTATAGGGTTGGCCATCTCGAACAAACCTGAATGGCGAAAAAAAAACTAGAAAACATACGTGAAAAGTGTTAATCCATCAGATTAACTTCAACCAAATCGTCAGCCCAAAACCAACCTCTAATCCATCAGTTATGTGATTAAGTACATTCCATCAAACCTCTAATCCATCAGATCTTCGTCAGAGCATGCTCTTCCCCTTTCTCCTGAGAGCAAGGCTAAAGTTGATACTCCACCTCCATCCTCACTTAACTTTCTACTTTATAGTTTACACCCCCAAAGCAAAGTAAAACCACCAAATTGACGAGAAATAAGAATCAGCCAAAAAATGTAAATAGCATAAGCATGATGATCAACATGGTCACGTACGTCAACCAAACAATTTAATCAGTTTTGAAATAGCTTTTAAGGAAAAAATATTTTGCATATAAACTTAGTGGAACATAACAGGTCTACTGACCAAAGAGCGTTATAAGGTCAACTATCTACACACGCTATCTTTTTTAAAACGAGACAAAAGATTTGCCATTTTCATTTAATCAGAAGAAGTTTTAGAGGTCTTACAACACAACGAATGCTGTGGGCAAAGACCCCCACGTCTTTGAAAAAGCCTCACTCTCGTGGCATTACATTACTAAGGGCCTTAGCCCCGGCAAGACACCACATTGTCACCTCGTCTTTAATCTTCTCAATGAGCATCATTGATGTAGATGATTTGTTGCGGAAGACACGTGCATTCGTCTCTTTCCAAATCTCCCAAGAGACAAGCATGGCGAGAGAGGCCAAAGCTTTCCTATTAGCTGCTCTTTTGTGGATTATGTTCGTCCACCACTCCTTGACGGTAGGGATCACATGCCATTCACACGGCTTCACATCGTGCAAGCCAAACCAATCCTTCAAGGAGGACCAAATCCGAGTGGAGATGCGACATTTGAAGATGAGGTGGTCGGCGGTGATAAGGTCAACTATCTACACGCCCTATTTTACGTGAAAATTTAGTATGGACAAAGATATATCAAAATAGACCAAAAGTGTAGTGAAGTAGCAATAGCAGTAGATGGACGAGATATAGCATGGACCAAGGATTGTAGATCCAGCAGGATAGAAGTCTGGAATAGGATGAAAAGATCCATAGAAATCTTACCTATGGTTCCTACAGTCCCTCACTACCTCCAAGCTTAAGACCGACCATTGCGCGACCCACACCTGCCACCACTTGTGTGGCAAGTGGATGTCTTTGGCTCGACGACCTAGGTAAATCATCACTTCACCAACATCTTGCCCATTAGAGTAGCATAACAGAAACCTGGTACTGGATTCAATACATAAACATTTGAATTACTTTTACAAATCAAATTACAACTCATCTCTTACAACCACTAAAAGAACAATGGCCTAGATGCTACAATCTTCAGATAGACACCAATTAGGTTGCCTGTTGAAACCCAAGTAATAGTCGACTCCTTCTCCTTCGGTGGGTGCCTGCTCCTCGAACTTCGGCCTCCTCTTGAACTCCAGGTACTGCACTCCAGTGTCTACCAGCTCACCCTAAGCAGGGGAGCGGTTTACGGTGTTTGACTGCACTATCATTTACTAGGACCAATGGTCCATACGATTAATGATTTTCAAAAATATATCTGAGAAAGTGTCTAAGTTTTACTTCATAAATCTATGATCTTCTTGTCTCACGAGCTGCTAGAATCCCCTGTGGATTCCTCGCCATGTTCGCAGCTCTTTCCCAGAACGGGGGGTGACAATGCCACGATTTGATACACACACGCCCACAGTTATGCGTCTGTGGTAGGTAGCCCCATTCACACTCCCATGGTCACAAAACCTTTTCACCCATCTTATTGGACATGTCTCAGCATCATAGCTCTACCTGTCCATAACATGGCTACAATAGATCCCTTCAACAGTTGAAAACCTACGGTAGAGGTCGCACCCAAACTGCCATCTCTGGGAGACATGCCGTATAAGACGGAATTACTTCAGCTCTGCCCCGCCCATAGAGGATCATGTGGTCAACGCGGTCACTATGGCGCTTGAGCACAAGAAAGCAATTGTTATTAACCTAATGGTGAAACCACTGTAGTAGAACCCACTTCCAATGGCTTGACAGCCTCCACACAAGGGTTCGAACTACCAACCATAATAGTTCACCAACTGATGGAGCTCCATTTGTCGATCAACAAGATCCATGTCATATTAATTATAACATATATTTTTCTTTGATGCAAGTGATATCACAAGATAGTATATTGCAAATAGTTTGATAAAAATAACCAAGCGGCCATGAACAAAGACTGGACTTGCCTGAGATACCCAGAAGTTAGCGGAACACCAAAGATTCAATTCATCCATAAAAATTCCAAGAAGATCCGAACTGGAAAAGGCGAATGGAGTCCAATCAACACTAACAGACAAGAACACATCATAGGGTATGATGCAGATGCATACTTTATATGTCTACTTGACTGACATGTTTGATCCACAAGATCATCTAGTCTAGATCAATACCGGTAGAACAGAGAGATTGGGAGGAGGAGGGTGTTCACCTTCTCCTTGAGCAGACGATCCCGATGCCACGGCCATGGTGGAGGTGGCCGTGATGGCAGGGAGTGGCGGCAGAGGTGGAGCTTCCCGTCACTTCTGCGTTAACCCTAGATCGGAAGGGTGGTGTCGGTGGGGTCGAGTGGCACGGACGAACCTCGTACTGAAACGCCGCCGACCCCCACCTCTTTATATACGCAGCGTGACAGGGGCCCACCAACCACAGTTGGGTCGGGCGCCCTCGATCAGGGCGCTGATCATGGGTGCGGGTGAGCCGTTGGGCCCACGCCGCTGGAGAGCAACCTAACATTCTCCCCCTTGATCTCAACTTTTACTTTTACCTTTTACTTTACTCGTTTCATCACAGATCAATACATAGAGCATGTTTCATCGTCACAGCTCATTGCCGGTAGAATCAGACAGCTACAATATACCTCTCTGTTTTGAAACAAATTCTTTAATCTTTTTTGGGCCTCTTTATTGTCCGGAAATCATATAGACTATACCATAAACCCATGTCGACTATGTGTTCTCCAAAACACACTGGGCGGTAAGCCTTTAATTAGCAGATCTGCAAACACTTGTGTGTTTCTTTTATATGTTCCTCTTATGCTCCAAGCATTTCAACATAATTCCGGACTTTCTCCTTTACAACGTATAACTCTGTGTCAATGTGTTTGGCACCACACTTGACTCGTTGTCTTAGGAGTGAATTACTTAATGGTTATTGCTGTTGTCAACCATTATCAATTCCGGGTACAGGTTTCCTTAACCATTTTGCCTATCCCTCAGCCTCATATCATGCTATAACATGTCTTTACATCATACTGATGTTAATCTTTTCATTCTTTGGAGCTTTTCCACACAAAAACTGCAAATGTGAAATTTAGCGACAATTGTGGATTTCGCTATATATTTCACAATTTTTCTTTGTGCTCACAACCTTTTGAGAGCACATTTATAGATCTATCTTTGTACTCACAACCTTTTGAGAGCACTCTGTTTCTTATAGCATGAGGCCGATATCTTTGATTCCATTCCAGTGATCTATATCTGGATTGGACATTGCCAAAACAACCCGGTTACGTGAACTGTCAGGGTAATATTGAGTTTCCAACAGCTGAAGCATATGGTATCATATCCATTTGATCTGTTCTATGTTATCTCTTGGAACACTAAAGTTCCCAATTCCATTACCCTTGACAATAAGAACAGGCGTAGGTTTTCTCGACGTGCATGCTTTAGAGACTTCTTCTCAGCATGTCCATGCGATATTTCTAATACCCCTTTTCTTCTTTTCTTAGTAAATCTCGATACTTTTAACGACATACGCTCTACCGAGAATACTCTTTTGAGGACAAGAACTTCTTTTCTCTACCGGTAGTAGATTGACATCACCACTAGCAAGTAGGATATCATCCACATACACAGGATTAGGAAATGAATTTCCCATTCTATAAGTTTGTAGAAAAACGATTTTCCTCTCATTCTCTTTAACCCAAAATAACTTTTGATTCCAGAGACTTGCTCTAGTCCGTAAGATCCCTTGTGTTCTTTTCTTTCATCTGATGTAACTCAGATCATTATGTGCCATTATCACTCATTATAATCTGTTTATTCTCTTAGCGCAAAGCTTTTGATTTAAAATTGCTTTTTACATATTTCCTTTGGAGTCACATTGGCGTTGTAGACCCTTTATAGCCTACTGTTTTGGCTCCATTGGAAATTACTTATGAGTCCCAAACATCGTCGGGATTCACATAGTCTCTAATCATTAAGACAAGTAGACACTTGTTAAAATCGATTGAGCGCTGCTTATAATCTCTGTAAATGAGGTGAGATCAACCTTCATTTAAATTTCTCTGATATAGACTTTATACTCATCTGTTTTCCTCATATGGGGATTTTGTTGCTCTGTCATTGCCTAGAGGCAATTAATTCTGTAGTCTTCGATCGCCAAAAAGGCAATAGCTCTTACAAGGATCTAAATCACAAGATCCATGTTTACTTGTTCATCTCTATTATAAAGCAACAAGCTCCCCCAGATAAAATCTATTCGAGCCTTAGGTATGTTCATACCATGCTCCCCCAGATTACTCCATTTTCTCCAAAATGGTGTATCCTTAATCCTTTTTATATGGGTTTATTCTGTCAACCTGTCAATCTGTCTTCTTTATGGCACTTTGAGTACCGTCCTTAGTCTCCTTTCGGAGCTGTAAAATATCCAAGAATACATCTATTTCTTTACTTTAGGGGTATCATTATTATGACCGTCGTACTCCCCAGACGATCACAATTCATCATAAATCACTTAGATGCATAATATGCATCACATTATCTGAAGTACAGGGGAGTTTATTCTGTAACATTCTCTATCTCCCCCTCGAAATGTGGTAAGAACTTTTTGCCACAATTTCGAAACTTTGATTATCTGCTTTATTCAAAATGAAGTTATCTTTTATCTGCTTCATTTAAAATGAAGTTGTCTTTTAATGTATGGGAGTACTTTTTCCTCATTCCTTTTCAAAACTCACAAGAGTTTTTTCTCAATGGTACTTTTGCAAGTCACACTTGCATGCCATTCTCATCTTTAGGTTCTTTTGTAACTTTATTCTCTTTTGACTCATTAAGTGCTTTGTAACTATGACACATAAAGTGTGCGGTCGATATAAAAACACATGAGTCATCACATCTTCTTCCTGTCATACAGGATAAGTCCTTTGTCAAAATTTTCTCCCGCCATGCGGGTATTTTCCCAGACTTTTCCCACCACGTGGGTATTATTATCGTCTTTTCCCGTCATGCGGGTAATTAAGAGACACAGATGCCACAATTGGCTCTTTAGACTGCATATTCAATCATCAAATTCAGAAATAAATCTGAATACTCTTTTATGCACATGCTTAATCTAACGTTGGTCAAATTAAGCATTCATGTTGCTCGTTTAAAAAAATTCTTCATACAGAGTACATGAAAGAAATTCGTTAAACAAAACTTTGGATGATTTATTTGTTTTCTGCATGGAGAGTACATGAAATACATTTGTCAAACAAGACTCTTGATGATCTATTTGTATTCTTGGATTCACATCCAAGAATTCTTTTTCTTTTGCAGTCATTCTTTAGAGAGAACATACTCTCTCACTTTATGACCTTTCTTAGTCATCTTTCGGGTCACAAGTACCCATCCTTTTGCTTTCACGAATGAAAACATGAGAATCTTTGTCTGAGAAAATATTCAATAATAATAAACAATAATGAGCATAAAAATAACCCTACGTTGGTCTGATTAAAGATACTTCTATATTCTAAATCACCGTTGGGCAGAATTAGAATGAAACATCATCTTTCTACACTAATTCTACATCACCGTTGGGCAGAAATAGAATCAATGCATAAAACTCATAAACAATATGATGATAATATTTCTAAACATCATCTTTCTACACTAATTCTACATCACCGTTGGGCAGAAATAGAATCAATGCATAAAACTCATAAACAATATGATGATAATATTTCTATTGTAATAAAGAACTCTGTTTGGAAATTAACATTATCATCAACTCTATTTCAGCGGAAACATGAAACATACATATTTCTATAATTCAAGAGCATTTCTTGATCTTTTATCTTTTCTCTGAAATTGATCACTTTCATGCAAAATTATCAGATATCTAGCCCTTTGACTATAGAACTCATATAATTATAGTACTGCTATCATCAACGTTGGTCAGAAAATAACAATACCATAATTAATCTGTTAAACAAGTATTTCTCTTTTTCCTCCTCTCTAATTAAATTTTCCCGTTGGTTCCAATTTAATTAGAGGAGAGTCCTTTTACTTTACAGCAGAAACTGTAAAATATTATTTGTATTTCACAAACATTGCACTGTTCAACGATTAACAAATCATGATTATGTTATTAACAACGTTGGTCGTAAAATAACAGGATCATAATTGTTTCAATAATTTCTGTAAAATTTTCTTTAAAAATTAATTCTCACTTTAATTCTATTTTATCCTTCACTTTTCTTTATTTGCAGCGGAAAACATGAAATAAAAATTCCATGAACTTTGTACTTTTCAGAAGCATTACTTTTACTTTTCTGTTTTCTAAACACAACTATTTGTGTAATTAAAACTATATCACCGTTGGGCAATAAAAGAATTAAATGCACCTTTTAACACATAATAAACAAATCATGATCATGCTATTAACAACATTGGTCATTTAATAACAGAATCATAATCATATTTAATATCACTTCAATCATGCTTTTAATTCTCACTTTATTGCTTTTAAGCAATTTCTTTTAACTATTTGCAGCGGAAATATGAATGAAATTCATAAACTTTAAACTTTGCGAAACATTTCTGTAACTTTTGAATTCTCCAAACAAAATTTTCGTTGGAATATTTTGAATAGAAAAAACTGGATGAAATTTGCTCAAAATATGGGCAAAAATCATCAAACTGTGTTCTGTAAAATTAAAACAGAGGAAACTGTGCGCGGCCCACGGCCCACGGCCCTCTTACTGCGCGCCGCGCAGCGCGTCGCACAGCAGCATCGGCAAAGCAGCCCACAGCCTGCCTGCGGCCCATTTTCTTTTCTTTATCTGTCGCCTGAGCGTCGGGTACGCGGCCCACGGCCTGTTAGCGGGCGCGCTATCTCCCGCACGCTGCGACGCAGTCACCAGGGTCGCGGCCCACGGCCTCCCTTCTTTCGGCCCGCCGGCCGCTGTGAGCTAGGGTTCGGCCAGGACGGCATCCTGGCCGTCCGTTTCATCGGACGGCTGTCCGCGCGCGTCGCTGGAACAAAACGTCCAGCCCGCCCCGATGGGAGAAAAAAAATACAAACCCTAGCCGCATTTTCTTTCTCTGTCCGCGCGATGCGATTTAGATTAGGCCGCGCCGCCGGCTGGCCGGCTCGCCGGAGACGGCCGCAGAGACCGCGCCGCGCGCGACCCCCTTTCTCCCTGTGGCGCGCTGCTCTCGCCCGCAGCTCTCCCTCTTCTTTCCTTTGCTCGTTCCCGAGAGAGACGGTGCCGAGGCGGCCGCACTGCTCCGGTGACCCGCGCACGGCGGCGCTGCGCTCCGCTCGCCGGAGGAGCGTGCTGCGGACTAGGTCCAGCGCGCTGCTCCGTCGAGCGTGGCGTGTGCGCCGCCATCCGTGGCGGTGTTGCGAGTTCGAGGTGCACGCCGGCAAGCCGGCGGCCTTTTCGGGCGACGACGGCGACGACCGGCGGGTGGCCGACGACGTTTCGTCCCCTCCTTCCTTTTTCTTTTCCGG
The DNA here is from genome assembly GCA_947311845.1 of Poa pratensis. Classification (NCBI taxonomy): domain Eukaryota; kingdom Viridiplantae; phylum Streptophyta; class Magnoliopsida; order Poales; family Poaceae; genus Poa; species Poa pratensis. The sequence goes on from CAMZMU010000077.1 coordinate 4,232,977, forward strand.
CGAGCCCGAGGGCGCCCCGGTAATATTTTTCTTTTTCTGTTACTTTCGATCTAGAAATTTTAGATCTCGAATTGACTTTCTTTTCTGTCTACCCGAGAAGAACTAGAACTAGATGGCTCTGATACCATTGTTTAATCCACAAGATCATCTAGTCTAGATCAATACCGGTAGAACAGAGAGATTGGGAGGAGGAGGGTGTTCACCTTCTCCTTGAGCAGACGATCCCGATGCCACGGCCATGGTGGAGGTGGCCGGTGATGGCAGGGAGTGGCGGCAGAGGTGGAGCTTCCCGTCACTTCTGCGTTAACCCTAGATCGGAAGGGTGGTGTCGGTGGGGTCGAGTGGCACGGACGAACCTCGTACTGAAACGCCGCCGACCCCACCTCTTTATATACGCAGCGTGACAGGGGCCCACCAACCACAGTTGGGTCGGGCGGCCCCGATCAGGGCGCTGATCATGGGTGCGGGTGAGCCGTTGGGCCCACGCCGCTGGAGATCAACCTAACATGACATTCAAGTATTAATGATTTAACGGTTTTCCTCTTGCATCACATGTTGCACCAGGCAAGGAATAAACCTCGCTTGAGTTACTTTTATGATATTGAACACATACAGTTTAATCATGGATGATGTTATTCGAGCCCTGAGCGTGATATGACATCAAGTAGATATTTATTATTTAGCATTATGATTCAGTTTCAAGTCAATTGTAGCTAAACATGCTTGTAAAAGGTATCAGATTTGTATGGTGGAGATCATATCATTTCTCTATTTGCTTCAAAACACTTTATCTTAGCTAAAGGACATATTTCAGTTTAGAGGGATACAACAGAGAGATGGGTCTCAGGTTTGGACTTAGCTTCTTATGGAGAGTAACTGGATAACAGAGAGAATGTAGTGGCCCGGCTGATATTTGATTACTTAATTGGTCACCTAAATGCTACTGTTAGTAGAGAGAAGAACCTATTACCCAGCTCCTCTGACTAAAACAAGAGTACATGTTATATGGATCATGGTGAAGTGTTACTTTGCTGTTCCAGAACTACACTGTTCAGCAATGATACGAAATGGTAACCTGGAGCTACTGATTCTAGGAATGGTTAGTTAAAACCCAATGGACTTGGTGCTGCGACAATGTTTATTTGAACAAAGGATGCTAGATGATAACCTGAAGCTACAAGCACAGGAACAGGATGGTATGTTACTTCCGATGCCTCACTGAGGATTTGCGACACTCACGATATTTGACCATTGCAACATCAACTAAATCAGGATCGAAGAAGCAATGTCAGATGATGATCATTTTAATCCCCAAGGTCCTGGTACAAGGGAAATTGGTACTGATGTATAACACGAAATTTGTCTAATAGAAACTAATTATGTTCACTAGAACCTGAAGATATCTGCTGGTGTACGGCTATGTATTTGACAAGTGATCAGGTGGATACTTATTTGTGATGAAGGAAAAATGGTCTGGGGCCTTGGACGGACTCTGTACATGAAGTTTATCTTGATCTTGAAAGGCTTCTCTGAAGGTATGCGACGCTTGTGATTGTTTGGTCCTTGTACGGGATTATAAATATGAACCAGCATAGTCATTTTAATTGCTTAAAGATCTCATCTAAACTCTACCAGGTAAGAACTAGTTTAACTCTTTAGGCATCCCTACTAGGACACTAAAATAGATGTGTAAATCAGATCTTAAGCATCAGCCGACCTCGCCTAATTTCTTGGTGGTAACCTGATGTTTTACTGGGGTTTAGTTCATCTGCTGGAACCTGAAGATATGCTACAGTACATGTGCTTCTCAAAAAGATAATGGTCAAGTTTGATCATTTTTGCGCTACTGAAGTAAACATGCTATTTCTGAAATTATTGCCCGATAATGGTCAAGTCTGGTCATTTCTCAACTTGGCTTGTTTACACAAGGATGCAAGCAAGACACTTATATACAGAGGAATATCAAAGCAGTTTTCAGCTTCTAAACAGAGCACACTTAAGCTCCCAAAGGCAGAGATGGGCTACTAGATGAAGTGTCCGTACACTAATTATATGGTTCTGTTTTAGCTCTACCTACACATCTAAATAACAAGCAAGCCGGACATGCATCCATTTGATTCAGATTCTTGAGGTCCTCAAATGCAAGTTACCTGACAGGTTGGGAATATGGGGACGTCTCGAGCTGGTTCGGGACAGACTTTGGTCTCGTATACAATCTTTCCTCTCTAGCATCAGTACGGACAGCTGTTGACGACAGGCTCGGCGTGCTCTAGTGACGCTAAAGATGACTCAGTGCCGATGATACGCCTCTTGGTACTTAGGGTGTCCACCCGACGTCGTGTTGATGCCGCTTGCTGCCGCCACCAGCGAATGCCTGCGGGACTGGTCACCCTCGAATCTGAACGGTGAGACGCCTCCAAATAGTATCGCCGCCTCCCCTCTTCCCTGACGATCCAGGTCATAAGCACAGCCATGGCGCCGAGATTAGGTTCTTGTGGAGATTTGTGAGAAAGAGGATTTGGTTTCCTAATCTCCCCCCTGAGATCAGGTGGTCACCTAGCCATAATGTAGGTGTTAAATGCCTAGGATCATCTAGGCTAGAACTTCAACGGTAGTACTTTTAGGAGATCTATCTCATGTCGAGAGGGGAAACAGAGAGATGGGAAGAGATTGGGATACCTTCGCCTTGGCCTGTCGAGGCGTCCATGGTGGAGTGCGACGGTGATGACGGTGAGAGGGCAGTGGCGGCGGCGGAGCTTCCCGTCAGCACTGCGCTTGCCCTAAATCGGTAGGGTGTGTCGGTGGGGTGTGCGGCTCGCGACGAACCTCGTGTTGCGTGCCGCCGGCCCCCACCTCTCTATATAGCGCAGGTGACAGGGGCCCGCCAGTCATAGTGGGATGGGCGCCCCCGATCAGGGCGCAGGTCAAAGGGGCCCGGTGGGCCGTTGGGCCCACATGGGAAAGAGATCAATCTAACATTCTCCCCCTTGATCTCAACTTTTACTTTTAACCATGTACTCTTACTTTACTCGTTTCATCACAGATCGATACATAGAGCATGTTTTATCATCACAACTCGATTGCCGATAGAATCACATAGCTACAACATATCTCTCTGTTTTGAAACAAATTCTGTTCCTTTTCGGGTCTCTCAGGATTCAGGAATCATAGTCTTTCCCTTAAACTCATGCCGGCTAAGTGTTCCATGAACACATTGGGTGGTAAGCCTTTCGTAAGCGGATCCGCAAGCATATCCTTTGTCCTTATATGCTTGAGACTTATAGTGTGATCCTGGATTTTATCTTTCATAACATAATACTTTATCTCTATTGGTTTGGTAGCATTACTCGACTTGTTGTTGTGAGCATAGAATATTGCGGAATGGTTGTCACAGTACATCTTTAGTGGTTTGTCAATGCAATCTACCACTTTCAAGTCGGGTATAAATTTCTTTAACCATATCGCCTGCCCCATGGCCTCATAACATGCTATAAATTCTGCATACATCATGGATGATACAACTATTGACTGTTTGCAGCTTCTCCACGAAATAGCCCCTCCAGCGAGAGTGAGCACGTATCCAGACGTGGATTTTCTATCATCTTTGTCTCCCACAAAATCTGAGTCTGAATACCCTCTTATCTCTAGGGAATCAGATCTTCTGTATGTTAGCATGAGGTCTTTGTGCCTTGCACATAACGCAATGATTTCTTTACTATCTTCCAGTGCTCCATGGCTGGATTCTCTTGATATCTACCGAGTACCCCGGTGATAAAAGCTAAGTCAGGGCGAGTGCACACTTGTGCATACTGTAAGCTTCCAACAGCCGAAGCATATGGTACTACTTTCATTTGATCGATCTCGTACTGGTTCTTGGGACATTGGAATTTCCCAAAACTGTCGCCCTTGACTATAGGAGCAGGTGTGGCACTACTCTTATGCATCTTATGCATATTATACTTTTTAAGAACTTTTCTAAATATGCCTTCTGCGATAGTCCTAAGACTCCATTTTTCCTATCTCGGTGAATTTCTATGCCCAAAACATATGATGCTTCACCAAGATCTTTCATATCAAAATTTGAGGATAAGAACTTCTTTGTTTCTTGTAGTAGATTAACATCACTGCTAGCAAGCAAGATATCATCCACATACAAGATTAGGAAAATATATTTCCCATTTTTAAACTTTGCATAAATGCAGTTATCCTCAACATTTCTTTAAATCCAAAACCTTTAATTGTCTCATTAAACTTTAGATACCACTGTCTAGAGGCTTGCTTTAATCCATAAATGGATTTCTTCAGGCGGCATCCCATATCTTCCTTGCCTTCCATGATAAAACCCTTGGGTTGTTTCATGTAAACATTTTCTTTTAAATCCCCATTTAGAAATGCCGCTTTACATCCATTTGATGTAGCTCTAAATCAAAATGCAACTAATGCCATTATGATTCTGAAGGAATCCTTACATGAGACTGGGGAAAATGTCTCATTGTAATCTACCCCTTCTCTTTGTGTAAATCCTTTTGCCACAAGTCGTGCTTTATACTTTTCTATATTCCCTTTAGAGTCATACTTAGTTTTGTAGACCCATTTACAGCCTACTGTTTTGGCTCTTTAGGAATATCTTCTAAGTCCCAAACATCGTTGGAACTCATCGATTTCATCTCGTCTTCCATTGCCTCCACCCACTTCGATGAGTGAGGGCTTCTCATGGCTTCTTCATATGAAGTGGGATCACCTTCCATATGAGCTATTTCTGTGTTATAAATTTTATAATCAGTGAAATAGCTTATCTTTTTGCTCTTTTAGACCTTCTAGGGGCCTCATTTTCTAAAAGTGGCTGCTGCACCTCCCTTTCATGCTCAACAACGGGTTCAGTCGGCTCCTGACGGACAGGTTCCGGATCTTCACCCATAGTTGTCACGGGTGGAGTTACAACAGGTGTTTGCACCTCAACCTCAGGAATTGTCGGTGCAGGTACAACAGGTAGTGTGAAAAATGGCTCCTGAATCATCGGAAAAGGTGCACACACCTCTTCTCCTCAAGATCAATTTTTCGAGCTACCATGCTCCCCCTCATCATTTCGTCCTCTAAGAAGACTACATGTCTTGTTTCTACAAACTTTGTGTATCTGTCTGGACAGTAGAAACGAAAACCTTTTGATCTATCAGGATAGCCAATAAAGTGGCAACTGACTGTTTTGGGATCTAACTTTGCAATATTTGGATTAAATACTTTGGCCTCAGCTGGGCCCCACACTCTAAAGTGTTGTAGAGAGGGTACTCTTCCTGTCCACAACTCGTACGGTGTTTTGGGCACCGACTTGCTTGGTACTCTATTGAGAATGTGAATGGCAGTTTTAAGCGCCTCCATCCATAATCCCAATGGCAAGGTGGAGTAACTCATCATAATGTGCACCATATCCATAAGTGTACGGTTACGTCTTTCAGCTACTCCATTTTGCTGAGGGTCGCCCGACATTGTATACTGGGCCACTATGCCAGTCTCCTATAAGAACCTCGCAAAAGGTCCAAGGACTTGGCCATATGGAGTGTGCCGACCGTAGTACTCCCCCCCACGTCAGATCTCACTATCTTTATTCTTTTATCATGCTGATTTCTACTTCAACTTTGAATATCTTAAATTTATCCAACGCTTCAGACTTTTCTTTGATTGGATAAATATAACCATATCGGAGTAATCATCTGTGAATGTTATAAACGAGTCATAGCCATCCACACTTTTCACAGGAAATGGTCCACAAATGTCAGTGTGAATGATTTCTAGTGTTCCTGTGCTTCGGTTTGCACCATTTTTTATTTGTTTTACGTACTTTCCTTTAATGCAATCTATGCATTGTTCTAAGTCTGAGAACTCTAATGGAGGAAGAATTTCATTTTTAACTTTCTATTCTCCCCCTCGAAATATGGCCCAAGCGACAGTGCCATAATTTCGATGAGTCATGAGTTCTCTTTCTTTCTTTTGTTCTTTATCCGGCGCGGAAACATGCTCATTCACATTACACACAGAATACACTTTTTCACGTAGGGATAATAAATAAATCTCATTGCGAAGTAAAGCAACACCCACATAAGCATTATTAAACCATATGGCACATTTGCCATGTCCAAAATAACATTCATAACAATCTTTGTCCAAACATGAAACACTAATCAAGTTTCTGTGTAATGAAGGAACATATAAAACATCTCTAAGCAGAATCATGAATCCATCAGCTAACTCCAGGGAGATGTCGCTGACAGCTTCAACGTCTGCTTGAACTCCATTTGCAACTTCAATGCATCTTTCGCTTCTTTGCGTAGTCCGCGTCGAATGGAATCCCTGTAATGAATTTGCAACATGAATAGTTGCACCTGAGTCAATCCACCAAGTAGATTTCAAAAACTGTGTATACAAGGATTCATTTACAAAGGAAACAATATTGTTACCTCTCTTTGCCATTATGGACTTTAGCCAAACAGGGCTATCTTTCTTGTAATGCCCAGTCTTCTTACAGTGAAGACATGTATCTTTGTCCACTGGAAGAGACTTCTGCTGATGCTGATAATGCGTGGGAGATTTTTCACGTGGCTTTGAAGGGGAACCATTGCTACTTTGATTATAGTTCTTTTTCTTATTATCCTTCACATAGTTCAAAGAACCACCATGTGAGGTGATGAAGTGGATCACACGCTCGTTGGGAGACCCCAAGAGGAAGGTATGAAGCAGTGTAGCAGCAGTTTCCCTCAGTATGAAACCAAGGTTTAATCGAATCAGTAGGAGCAAGAAATCACTTCTGAAGGTTGTCAGTGGCGCGCTGACGTGGAACCTGCACACAACACAATCAAACTACTTTGCCCCAACGAAACAGTGAGGTTGTCAATCTCACCGGCTTGCTGAAAACAAAGGATTAAACGTATGGTGTGGAAAACAGTAGTAAATTGCAGAGAATGAAAAGGAACAATGATTGCAGTTGGTTGTATTATCGGTGTAAAAGAATGGACCGGGGTCCACAGTTCACTAGTGGTGTCTCTCCATAGAAGATAACTAACATGCTGGGTGAACAAATTACAGCTGGGCAATTGACAAAATATTGAGCGCATGACAATGCATATATATGACATGATGATTACTATGATATTCATGTGGGCATTATGACAAAATACATCGACCGTTATCCAACAGCGTCTATGACTAATAATCCAACTCCAGGTTGTCATACCGAGTTCCCTGTTGGTATTAAGTTGCAAGCAACGGATAATCGCATTAAGTAATGTGCATAATATAAACAAATGCATTAGACCTAATGGTGCACCCTTAAGCTAAGCATCGGTTATTTTATCCCTAGTGGCAACAACACATCCACAATCTTAGAAGTTGTTGTCACTCTCCCCGATTACCGGAGGCATGAACCCACTATCTAGCATAAATACTAACTCTTGGAGTTACAAGCATCTACTTGGCCAAAGCATCTACTAGTAACGGAAAGCATGCAAGATCATAAATAACATATAAGATAGATTGATAATCAACTTGTCATAGTATTCAATATTCATCGGATCCCAGCAAACACAACATGTAGCATTACATTAAGATGATCTTGATCATGATAGGCAGCTCACAAGATCTAAACATGATAGCATAAAGTGGAGAGATAACCATCTAGCTACTGCTATGGACCCGTAGTCCAAGAATGAACTACTCACGCATCACTCCGGAGGCAGGTATGGTGATGTAGAGCACTCCGGTGACGATTCCCCTCTCCAGCAAGGTGCCGGGAAGAGCTTCTGAACCCTCCCGAGCTAGGGTTGACGGCGGCGACGTCTCTGAAACTTTTCGTGGATAATGGCTTGGGTGTCTAGGGTTTTCCTGTGAAGATGAATAAATAGGCGAAAGGGTGGCGGCTGGAGACGCCCGTGGGGCCCACACCACCCCACGGCGCGGCAGAGGGTGGGGTCGCGCCACCCCATGGTGTGGCTGGCTCGCGGCCCCCCTCCGTCTCTCCTTTCGACTCCGTGTACGTGTTGGAAAAATAGGAGGTCCTGTCCAAGTTTCGTCCAATTCCGAGAATATTTCCAGACTAACTTTTCTGGAATACAAAAACAGCAGAAAACAGGAACTGACACTGTGGCATCTTGTTAATAGGTTAGTCCCAGAAAATGCATAAAAATGCTATGAAATGTATATAAAACATGTAACAATTGGTATAATATCAACATGGAACACCAGAAATTATAGATATGTTTGAGACGTATCATGAGGCTTTAAGTCTTTCCTCTTCTTGCACACACATGGCTATTGTCTTTTCAATATCCTATTTTTCAGGCGACATGTTGTAATTGACAACAAAAGTTTCAAACTCTTTTGGTAGTGAAGCCATAACCAGGTGAACAAGGAGTGCAGGCTTGAGCTCCAAATCATCATCTATGGGCTTAAGCTTAGCTGCCATGTTGCTCATCCTGAGGATGTGCTCTCTTATGCCATGTCCACCTCATGTGTACTTTTCTGTCACCAGCTACTTTAGCAGCTGGGTAGCATATATCTTTGAAGAACCAGTGAACTGGTTCTTTATCTTTTCAAGAAACTTCCTTACGGAAGCACACTCTGCAATTGAGCCCACAATAGTGTGCTCAATTGTGTTCTTTATGAAAGTCATGCACTTTTTGTTGGCGGTGAGCCACTTTTGTAATCGAGGGTATATGACATCTCCAATGGAGCATAATCCCTCTTCCTTTTATCCCATGCATCATCATCATCTTTTGCATCTCTGACTGGCTCTGTAGGTTTGACCGGCCGTGGAGTGTCCACAACCCAATCCACCTCATCACAAACAAAAGCCAAGTCGACCTTCTTTCTCCATTCAGTGTAGTTGTCACCTCTGAGGGTTGGAACATCCTTGATGCAGCTCATCAAGTAGTACCCTCCTGAAAACCACAATGAAGTGAGATCATAACAACAATTGCATGCATTAATCCAACATTGGTCAAAATTAAAACATAAAACTGTTTGTGCAATTAAAACTATATGTCCGTTGGGCAGAAAATAGAAATAAAAGCACATATAACAACAATAAATCATGATTATGTTATTGACAACGTTGGTCATAAAATAACAGAAACATAATTGTTTCATTAATCACTTTAACATGCTCTTAAAATTAAAAGCTGGAGAAAATCATGGCATGTTTTTGCGCGGCCCGGCCCACGGCCTGCCCTGCGCGCGCCATGCGCGCCACTTCTGGCCGAAAATGGCCCAGCCCAGCGGCCTGTCTGCGCGCTCGGCCCACGGCCCGCTGGCGCTCTCGCCGCTTTCTCCTGGCCATCGGATTCCATCCGACGGTCCAGCGCACTAATCGCCCGGACAAAACCAGCTGACCTCCTCCTCCCGAAACCCTAGCTTCATTTCTTTCTTTACTCTCCTCTGTCCCGTGCGATCGGCGGCGGCCCGTGGAGAAAAAAACACCGGTGGCCGGCGGCCCGCTGGCGATGGCCGCACGCCCCACCGCGGCGGTGGCTACTGATGCATGTAAAATGCATACATGAACTTTGCACTATATTACTTATATTCTAATCATATTTGCATCATATAAGGGTTATATCAATGTTTTATAATGATTTTTGGGAATATTATATTTATTTCCTATTTTTATGGAATTAACCCTGCGCAGGCAGAAAACCCTATTTCTTTATTTTAATGTTTCAGGGACCCAAACGACGTCCAAATGACCTGGAAATTTACGAGCATCAGTTTTTGGAAGGAACAAAGCGTGGGAGCGAAGGAAGCAAACAAGCGGAGGCCCGAGGGCCAAGTTGAGTGGGCCCACGCGGCCAGGTACATGGGCCACGTGGGACCCCTTCTTTTGGGCCTCAGAGCTCCGTTGCCGTCGATCTTTCCTCCACCGACTCTGTTTTGACCTAAAACCGCCTATAAAAATAGTCTCCCAACGTTCTCTGGAAGGAGCGCCGCAGAAAAACAGAAACACCGAAACAGAGACCTATAGTTGCAGATTGGAGGGGGAAAACTCCGGCGGGGCGCTGCCAGGGTGGTCTCCATCTTCTCCAACGACTTCTCCACCGTCTCCATGATGAAGAGGGAGTAGTCCACCTCTGGACTATGGGTTTGTGAAAGTAACTTATGTATCTCTCTCTCTCTTGAGCTTCACTAATTAGTACCGTATGAGCTGCTGAACATGATTACGGTCATCTATGTAATACCTTTGTGGTGGATCTTTTTATGAGTTAATATATGTTTGAGATTGCAATGGTTTTGTTTCAGTTATGAAAGTAGATGCATATTATGTACCCCATTCTTATTTACTTGTTATGATCAAGCATGTTTATGAGAGCGTGTGAGGGGGAACGTGTGCATTAGTTGGAGTAACAGGGGGTGGTTAGTGCAGCGAACGTGAGAGAAAGTTCTGCGATCCACTTGGGTATCTCTACCTTACTTTTTTGCCTCACTAGGGATAAAAAGAAATACCATGCTACCGGAGATGTGGGTGTGACCATTGTCACTACTCAATGACTAGATCTAGCATGTTCTTATTTTAACTGCATGTCATGATACTTATTGCTATACTCTGAGTTATCTTAATTACTGAGGTGTTATGATTTAGTTCGCATCTTGGTGGAGTATAAGAGAGACTAATAACCAAAAGTCTCTATGTTAGGACGTGATGCCCATATAATTATAACTTGTCATTAAACTATTGTGTTGCAATCTCATATGTCTACTCTAGTGTTCCATTGTCTACCACTTTATTAAAGAGAGAGTGCATTTGTGAAACCATGAACCCCGGTCCATTTTTAATCATAAGAAACACCTTTCCAACCACTTTTACCACTTTTTCATTTTCTGCCATGTAAAAATCCGAAAGTACAAAAACACTTTTACATCTTGCATTCATCATATAAAACCCAAAAATATCATTTATCATTGCTACCACCATCCTTGCATATTTATTTACCACCATTGCATATTTATTTCTTATTTGCATTGCATATTATCTTGATATCATTCTCACACCTTGTGCTTGACAACCACTAGGTGAGGTTGAGGACCAAAACATTTACTTTGTTTTGTAGGTAACCAAAAGAAGGATAGGAAAGAAAATCTTCACTACTGATTCCCCGAGAGTTCGATATTAAACCCTCGAGTCACCCCTCGTGGGGAAAACACGTCTTCCACTTACTACACACTCTGCACTTGGAGTCTCAACCTAACCCATTTACTTTTCACGCAGGTAACTACGTGAAGGGCCATCAAGACTGTTTTCTGGTGCCGTTGTCGGGGAATCATTGCTGAAAGGTTTATCCAAGGATATCTCACCAAGTCAACTTCATCACCAACTTGTGCTAACACCTAAGCTTGGGGAGGTTGCACCTACGTGAGCATCATCTTATCCATCTTTATCTTCAAAACAATTTATCTTGTTTTGTCGTTGTCTTGCATCTTTAAGTTCGGTTTGCATATTTATTTTCAGTTTTGCATAAAAATTAAAAAAACACATAAAAACTTGCAATCATGGTTCTGGGAAACAAACAAGAAGTGAGTCCTCCATTGAATTCGGTTTCTAATTTTAAACAATATCATGGAGAAACACTCTCTTGTTGGATAACAAACACCATTCATTGCGTAGGGCTGCAAAAGCACACCTCAAAGTCTGAGTAAACAAACACCACAACGTCATAAAGGAGTCACACACGATGCGCACACTGTCACCGTCACACCGTGGAGAGTGACTCCGGAGTTCATATTAAAGTAACCTCTAGAGTGGCATAATAGATAAAGAGTAACATCTACTTATTCAACTAGATTACAAATCTCATGATCACATAAAGATCACACCATGGGAGAGAGAGGTAAACCACATAGCTACCGTAGAGCCCTCAGCCTCGGGGGAGAACTACTCCCTCCTCATCATGGGAGTCAGCAGCGGCGATGAAGATGGCGGTGGAGTCGATGGAGATGACTCCGGGGCAATTCCCCGTCCCGGCGGCGTGCCAGAACAGAGATTCTGTCCCCCGAAACTTGTCGTCGATGGCGGCGGCGCTGCGGAACTCTTCGTGGAATATGACTTGGTATTTTAGGGTTTTCGCATCTGAGGCAATATATAGGCGAAGGGGCGGCGTCGGTGGAGTCCCGAGGGGCCCAAACCATAGGCTGGCGCGGCAGGAGGTGGGGCCGCGCCGCCAGGTGGTTTGGCCGCCTCCTGGCTCCTCTTCGTCTCTCCTTCGGACTTCGTGTACGTGTTGGAAAAATAGGGACGTGGCCTTTTGTTTCGTGCAATTCCGAGAATATTCGCAGAAGTACTTTTCTGGAACCAAAAACAGCAGAAAACAGGGAACTGGCACTGTGGCATCTTGTTAATAGGTTAGTCCCAGAAAATGCATAAAAGTGATATGAAGTGTATATAAAACATGTAGCAATTGGTATAATATAAGCATGGAACATCAGAAATTATGGATACGTTGGAGACGTATCAAGCATCCCCAAGCTTAGTTCTACTCGTCCTCGAGTAGGTAAAACGATAACAACAAATAATTTCTGAGGAGACATGCTTTCACACAATCTTGATCAATATTGCTAGGCTCATGTCATGAATGAAGTGACTCAAAGCAATGGTCTATAGTTTGCTAACAGATAGATAAAGAGTAAACAACTGAATCACATAAGCAAAAACTTTTCATGAATAGTACTTTCAAGACAAGCATCAAAAAGTTTTGCATAAGAGGTAACTCATAAAGCAATAGATTCAAAGTAAAAGGCATTGAAGCAACACAAAGGATGATAAGTTTCAGCAATTGCTTTCAACTTGTAACATGTATATCTCATGGATAGTTGTCAACATAAAGCAATATAACAAGTGCAATAAGTAAACATGTAAGAATCAATGCACACAAAGTTGACACTAGTGTTTGCTTCTGAGATAGAAAGGAGTAGGTAAACTGACTCAACATAAAGTAAAAGATAGGCCCTTCGCAGAGGGAAGCAGGGATTAAATCATGTGCTAGAGCTTTTTAAGTTTTGAAATCATAAGAGAGCACAAATAAGTTTTGAGAGGTGTTTGTTGTTGTCAACGAATGGTAGTGGGCACTCTAACCCCCTTGTCAACCAGACTTTCAAGAGCGGCTCCCATGAAGGACGTTATCTCTACCAGCAAGGTAGATCATCCCTCTTCTCTTTTGTTTACACATGTATTTTAGTTTCTTTATAGTTGACACTCCTCCCAACCTTTGCTTACACAAGCCATGGCTAACCGAATCCTCGGGTGCCTTCCAACAATCACATACCATGGAGGAGTGTCTATTTGCAATTTAAGTTGCTTACTGATAAATCAGGGCAAAACATGTGAAGAGAATTATTAATGAAAGTTGTAATTAATTGGGGCTGGGCACCCCGTTGCCAGCTCTTTTTGCAAATTATTGGATAAGCGGTGTATATGCCACTAGTCCATTGGTGAAAGTCTGTCAGAAGTAAATGACAAGATTGAAAGATAAAACACCACATACTTCCTCATGAGCTATAAAACATTGACACAAATAAGGAGTAATAAAGTTTTGAATAGTTTAAAGGTAGCACATGAAGTATTTACTTGGAATGGCAGGAAATACCACATAGTAGGTAGGTATGGTGGACACAAATGGCATGGGTTTTGGCTCAAGGTTTGGATGCACGAGAAGCATTCCCTCTCAGTACAGAGTTTAGGCTAGCAAGGTTGTTTGAAGCAAACACAAGTATAAACCGGTACAGCAAGACTTAAATAAAAACATATTGCAAGTATTATAAGACTCTACACTGTCTTCCTTGTTGCTCAAACATTTTACCAGAAAATATCTAGACCTTAGAGATACAAACATGCAAACCAAGTTCAACAAGCTCTACGGTAGTTCTCCACTAATAGGCTTTAACTACATGATGCAAGAGCTTAAACATGATCTACTTGAGAGCTCAAAACAATTGCAAAGTGTCAAAATGAAACAAGACAAAACAGCCTCAACTAGTACATGTACTAGTAGCTACAAGATGCATATGTCTTTTCCAATACCAACTACCACATGTAGCATTTTCTTTCTTCCAAACAAACACCAATCAATTTATTTAAACATAAACTCTCCAAATGATAATATAATGCAGCAAGAGAGTTTATAAACAAGCTAACAGCTCGAAGAGATGCATGAAAAACAGGAGCTAAAAGCACTGCAGTAGCTAGTTAAGAATACTCAACAAATATAAGTGAAGAACATGAGTATTCACATGAAAAAGCGGAGCGTGTCTCTCTCCCACACAAGGATTGCTAGGATCCGAATTTATTCAAACAAAAACAAACAAAAAAAAATAAAAGCACACAGACGCTCCAAGTAAAGCATAAGATGTGAAAGAATTAAAATATAGTTTCACTAGAGATGACCTGATAAGTTGTTGATGAAGAAGGGGATGCCTTGGGCATCCCCAAGCTTAGACGCTTGAGTCTTCTTGAATATGCAGGGATGAACCACGGGGGCATCCCCAAGCTTAGGCTTTTCACTCTTCTTGATCACATAATATCATCCTTCTCTCTTGATCCTTGAAAACTTCCTTCACACCAAACTCGAAATAGTTCTCATTAGAGGGTTAGTGCATAATTAAAAATTCACATATTCTGTGATGATACAATCATTCCCAAAGCTTCTGGACATTAGCTACAGCCACCAATGCTTTGTGGAGCAAAGAAATCCACAAAACATCGTAAAAGAGCGAATGCAAAACAAAAGGCAGAATCTGTCAAAAACAGAACAGTCGTGAAGACGAATTTTTTCGAGGCACTTAAGTTGCTCAGATGGAACAGGTCCAGTTAATGAAAGTTGCGTACATATCTGAGGAAGATGCGTGATTTTTTACAGAATTTTTCGATTTTCTCGGGAGAAAAGCTCAAATTCGTGACAGCTAAAAATCTGTTTCTGCGCAGAAATCCAAATCTTGCATCAACTTTCAATAAAAGACTTTACTTGGCACAACAATGCAATAAAATAAAGATACAAAGGAGTTGCTACAGAAGTAACAAACACCTTGACTCAAACAAAAAGAAAAGCAAAAATAACAGAAAATAAAAACAATGGGTTGTCTCCCATAAGCGCTTTTCTTTAAAGCCTTTTAGCTAGGCATAGTGATTTTGATAATGCTCTCATATGTATAAGAGTTGAATATAGAGAGCATCAAAAAGCAAATACCAAACACATTTAAGTCTAACCCACTTCCTATGCAAAGGAATCTTGTAAGAAAACAAATTATTGAAGCATGAAGCTACTAGCATAGAAAGACAAAACAAGTGCAACTTCAAAAATTTCAACAAAAAGAGAGGATTATATTATTGAGATATATGAATCCATGTCTCCTCTCTCATAAAAACTTTCAGTAGCATCATTGATAAAATCCACAATATAACCATCACATGAAACATTCTTACCATGATCCATATGCACAAAAGTATCTTTTTCCACATAAGAAAACTTCATTAATAATAATGGGAGCAGGATCATCATAAAGAACTCGAACATGATAGACAAGTTGTATATTAAAGGGATGGTTTTGGGTAATCCTCCATAACTATGACAAGTTTCATGAGGATGATTGTAATTATAACCTATGTCATAGTATTCTTTATAATAATTATCAAAGACTGGAGGCATAGTATCATCATAAGCAATAGAATAGTTATCTTCCAAAGTGTGTTCATCTGTAAACATATCATCATTTTTACTAGAAGGAGATGTATCAAACATATAATCAGCAGTAGCAAAAGGATTTTCAAACACATCACTAGGAGAGAGGTCTCAGATATATAATTATTACTAGCAAAAGGATTTTCAAACACCTCATCCCCAAGCTTAGAGCTTTTCATATCATCATTGGAAGAAACATGGATAGTACTAATAGTATGGCAATATTAACATCATCATTTTCAGAATTGGTACCCCAAAGATTTTCAATATCAAAAGTAGTTTCATTTTCCCAATCATGATCACTAATATAAATAACAGGCATAGGTTCATCATCAAGTTCAGAATCATCGAATTCAGAATTATAAGTATCAATTGTAACAGGAGCAACAAGTTTGGGAGAAGATACCGTTTCCTCTCTCCTTTTACTCCTCTTCTTCTTCTTCTTCTTCTTCTTTCTCTTCTTTTTATCTTTAGGAGGGAGAGGTTTGAAAGGAAGCTCCTCCACATAACCTGGTTTAGTTAGAGACAATGGAAGAAACTTGGGGGACTCCTCTCTTTCATTAATGAGAACAAAACACATATTAGTCCTGTCATACTTTGGTAAAGTCTCATCCTTTATAATATTTTGTATGTAGGTGTTAGCATGGCAATTATTAACACAATAGAGATAACATCCATGCAACACACTATTCATATCAAGATCACTCATATCTAACAAGGAAGTTTTTCTTGATAACTCTTCACACCCCAAAAATAATGTAAGTTCATCATGTTGATTAGGAGTGATCATGTTATCACAATACAAATTTGCAGTAATTGGATTCGAAAGGCTATTATCATGACCTGAACATTGAAAATTAAAATGACCCACTTCATAGCAAAGTTCACAAATAAAAGGATGGAGGTCACAAACTTTTTCACCAAGATCTCTTAGAGCCTTGTACCATTCTAGTTTTTTCATTCCTATGATGGATACAATATTCATCTTCGATTTGATTAATTCCACAAGGTCTATGCATTCCACAAAAATTAACATGCTTATAAGAAATAGTATTTTCAGAAGTTTGAGCATGTTTATTGCAATCATTAACAACAATTTCATTTTCCATGCAAGTGTCTTTGAAAGGTTCATGATACACGTCCCAATTTTCTTTAGGAACATTAATATGAGAAGCAAAGGTTCTAAAACAA
Organism: Poa pratensis; assembly: GCA_947311845.1. NCBI lineage: Eukaryota > Viridiplantae > Streptophyta > Magnoliopsida > Poales > Poaceae > Poa > Poa pratensis. The sequence goes on from CAMZMU010000077.1 coordinate 4,249,872, forward strand.
TCAACAATAATTTGAGAATCAAGACCATATTTAGCACTAAGCTCTTGAAAACTAGCAGTTTCAACGAAAGACTTAATGCAATCATATTCATAGTTTATACCTGATTCTTTACCTTTGTCATTCTCCCAATCCTCAGCATTGTTTTGAATTCTTTCAAGAAGATCCCATCTAGCTTCAACCTTCTTGCTTGTGAAAGAACCATGTGAACATGCATCTACATAATCCTTGTAATGACCTGAAAGCCTTGCATAAAAATTAGTAACAATTATTTCCTCAGAAAGCTCATGGTTAGGACATTTGAGTATTAATGTTTTCAGCCTTCCCCAAGCTTGAGCAATGCTTTCTCCATCATGAGGGTAAAAATTATAAATGTAATTCCTATCTAGATGCACTTCATGAAGAGGATAAAATTTAGAGTAAAAGAGAGATTCAAGCTGTTTCCAATTCGAAGGTTGTTCATCCAGCAGCCTATACCATTCCTTTGCTTTGTCCTTAAGTGACAATGGAAATAGTTTCCTCATGACATTTTCTCTTGATAAACCTGCAACCTTAAATAACTCACAAAGTTCTGTAAGTTTCGACAAGTGAGCACTTGGATGGATTGATCCATCCCCTGCATACTGATCATTCATAACCCTTTCAACAATTTTCATAGGTATTTTAAAAGAAATACTTTCAACAGGTGGATTTGGAATATCACAAACATCATTAGAATTATCACATATTGGAGACAAAGCATTATCAAGGCAAAATAATTCCTCCATAGCTGAGGAGCAAAAAAGATTATTTTCATATAAACTAGCTTCCCCAAGCTTAGGCTTTTCCACAGCCTTAGCAATAATGGTGTCCAAAGAATTTATACTAATAACATTACTACCACTATTATGCAAACAAGCCTCCATAGGTTTTTTAATTTTCTCTTCAAAAGCATCATGTCCTAATTCATATAAAGTTCATAAGATCTCTAATTTTTTTGTTGTTTTCCATTAAGCCTAACTAGTGAAAATAAAAACAAGAAACAAAAAGAAATAATTGCAGAATCTAAAGGAGATACCTTCCAACGCTTACCTCCCCGGCAACGGCGCCAGAAAATAGCTTGATGTCTACGCACGCTTCTATTCTTGTAGACAGTGTTGGGCCTCCAAGAGCAGAGGTTTGTAGAACAGCAGCAAGTTTCCCTTAAGTGAATCACCCAAGGTTTATCGAACTCAGGGAGGTAGAGGTCAAAGATATCCCTCTCAAGCAACCCTGCAATTAAGATACAAGAAGTCTCTTGTGTCCCCAACACACCCAATACACTTGTCAGATGTATAGGTGCACTAGTTCGGCGAAGAGATAGTGAAATACAAGTAATATGGATGATTATAAGTGTAATTGCAATCTGGAATAAAAATGGCAGCAAGCAAACATGTAGCAGAACTTGTTGTAAACGGTGTTTCAATGCTTAGAAACAAGGCCTAGGGATCATACTTTCACTAGTGGACACTCTCAACAATGACAACATAATTGAATAAATAAATATTACTCTTAAACACTCTTTGTTGGATAACAAACACCATTCATTGCGTAGGGCTGCAAAAGCACACCTCAAAGTCTGAGTAAACAAACACCACAACGTCATAAAGGAGTCACACACGATGCGCACACTGTCACCGTCACACCGTGGAGAGTGACTCCGGAGTTCATATTAAAGTAACCTCCAGAGTGCATAATAGATAAAGAGTAACATCTACTTATTCAACTAGATTACAAATCTCATGATCACATAAAGATCACACCATGGGAGAGAGAGGTAAACCACATAGCTACCGGTAGAGCCCTCAGCCTCGGGGGAGAACTACTCCCTCCTCATCATGGGAGTCAGCAGCGGCGATGAAGATGGCGGTGGAGTCGATGGAGATGACTCCGGGGCAATTCCCCGTCCCGGCGGCGTGCCGGAACAGAGATTCTGTCCCCCGAAACTTGTCGTCGATGGCGGCGGCGCTGCGGAACTCTTCGTGGAATATGACTTGGTATTTTAGGATTTTCGCATCTGAGGCAATATATAGGCGAAGGGGCGGCGTCGGTGGAGTCCCGAGGGGGCCAAACCATAGGCTGGCGCGGCAGGAGGTGGGGCCGCGCCGCCAGGTGGTTTGGCCGCCTCCTGACTCCTCTTCGTCTCTCCTTCGGACTTCGTGTACGTGTTGGAAAAATAGGGACGTGGCCTTTTGTTTCGTGCAATTCCGAGAATATTCGCAGAAGTACTTTTCTGGAACCAAAAACAGCAGAAAACAGGGAACTGGCACTGTGGCATCTTGTTAATAGGTTAGTCCTAGAAAATGCATAAAAGTGATATGAAGTGTATATTAAACATGTAGCAATTGGTATAATATAAGCATGGAACATCATAAATTATGGATACGTTGGAGACGTATCAAGAAGCTACCAAGTAAAGAGGATTTTGAACAACTAGTATCATATTCTGAAAACATTATTCCCAAGATAAACAATGAATTAGTTAATGTCATGCATAAACTAAGATTATGTGAGAAGGAATTTCTTGAAAAAGATGTTTACCTCAATAGAATTGAGGAAAAGCTGGTTTGTGTTAGTGATTCAATAAGAAAAGACTCATCATTTAAACATTTGAAAGAAGTTCTTGTTAAGCAACAAGTTTGGGTTAAAAAGGAAAGAAAGTTGAGGAAGTTAAAATGCTTAGTGAAGTCAAGGAACCATTGCTTGACTTAGAGAATTGTAGCTTGCATGAATTAATATCTATCTTACAAAAATTTGCAAGTGATCCTTCCATCAACTCTAACCAAGCTGGTTTTGGTTCTTATATTGCTAATCATGTGTTAAAAGAAAAGATTGCTAGGTACAACCAAGAGGCTATGATACCACCTAAGCTTGGGGATATATGGATTCCCAAAGTCCTAGTAACCATTGGAAAAGAGACACACCATGCTATACTTGATCTAGGATCTAGTGTCTCTGTTTTATCTAAAGAACTATATGAAGTACTTGAATTGAAAAATCTTGAAAAATGCTCTATTGAACTTGCACTTGCTGATGATTCCATTAAACATGCTTTAGGGAAAGTAAGTGATGTTATGGTAGAGTTACATATGACATTTGTGCCTGTTGATTTTCTAATCATGGATATGGGGAATAAAACCTCTAGTCCAATTATTCTTGGAAGACCTTTTCTTCGTACTACAGGTGCTATCATTGATTCAAAAGAAGGGAATGTGAAGTTTCAGTTTCCACACAAGAAGTGCATGGAACACTTCCAAGGAAGAGGGACACACCAAAGTTCAAGCTCCCTCATGAGCTTCGTCCACAATAAACATCAAGTAAGAAGCCTAGCTATATGGCTATAAAGAAAGCGCTTTACGGGAGGCAACCCGGTTGTTTTTATTTGTGATTTTCTTTGTGTCCTCTTGCTGTAACAAGAGACTTTGTGTTTAGTTTAGTTTCTGGAATTTTTAATAAAGTGCCAAGTTTTACTCATTTTGGTTTGAAAAGTTGCTTATAGCGTTCGGAGATTTTATTCCTGCACGAATCTGTGCACGGTATGATTTTTAATTCTTATTCTGTAACTCCGAATGAGCTCATATTTAAACTGTAGTTGCAACTTTTCATCCTCTGTATGCATGAATTTTTCGGAATTTTCCGACAAAGTTAAGTAGGGTAGAAAAATACGTTTTGCTGCTGCTGTTTTTCTGGACAGATTCTGTCCCATTTTGTTTGATGCATGCTTAGAACTTTTAACTTGAATTTTTTTATCCAATTGAGTTTATGAGTAGGCATACAACATTATACACTTTCTGGACATTCATATGAATTTTTGTTCAAGGATTATATGCAGCAAAAATATTTGTTTATCACTACTAATGCACCCCACAGAAAAGAAATGGGAGAAACGGTGTTTTGAAGTTTTTTCACAGGGATTAGAGGAGATGCACCAAGAGCTATCCAAGGATGGTGAAGACCATAAGCTTGGGATGTGAAGACAACCCCACTGGACCTACACACTCTCGGTTTGCACACGTCTAACTTCTGTTTTTCGATCGAAACACTTTATCGCATAAACTTGGAGCGTCTTTTTGTTTGTTTTGGTTTGATTTTTATTTTGTGAGACCACCACACTATCATTTATATATGAGAGAGCTACTGGAAATTTGGGTTGAATTATGTTGGATGCTATTATTAGATTGGGAAAAGGGATGTTTGAGTTGATTTTAAAAGATACATATAGTTGCATGATTCATGAGCTTGTTAATGAGTAATAATTTGCAAGTATTTTATCAAGAGCTATCTTTTATTCATGTTTTGATGCTGAATGTTATTTACTTTTTTAACATGGATTAGTTAGTTCTATGGACACTCATGCATGCATTTAGATGGTCAACTTTCTCCCTCTTGCTAGCCCAAAAATTCCAACAAGCAAAAACTTGTTTCCAACACCTTCAACCAAAGTTTTTCCAGTGAGTCCACCATATCTACCTATTAGCTTTATGCTATTCCGAGTATGTTTATCATGATATTTGTGTTATCTATACCTCTGAATGAAAATGCTTATGTTGTTGATTGTTGTGGAAAAGTTGGTTATAGAGCTCTCTCGAACTTGATGCACACTTTACTTTTATTGCATAAATAAAACATGACCCATTGTGATTAAATTATGATGTTGTGGCTTGACAAATGTTCGGTTGGAGTTAGCCATATGTGCTGTCACATGCAAGCTTTCAACATGCTCTTCATTTCATTTAGTTGATATCATGTACTTTTGTTTATGGATGCTTATCATGGTGAAATAAATGTGGAAATGAAGTAGTTTAAATGAGTTTGTATAAATGGTTAGAGAGACGCCTGGGCCGCTAATCTAAGCCATGCATCATTCATGGTGGAAATTTACTTACATGCTATGGTGAACCTTCTGTGATACACCTTACAATAAAAAGCTATCCAATGGTAAATAAAAAGGGTGTTGAGATTGTTCATTTGTTTGTTTGTCTTGTCATTTTGATATGGGCTTGTTCCATATCCTGGGACAAGAGGTACCCCAGTTGACGCTCTTGATGATACTATTATTACTTACAATGATATTTAACTTGAACTTGCTTTGTTTCCCAAGTTGAGTAACACATGGTGTAGGTACTTGTATTCAAGGGGCATGAGACTCAACCTTACTTTGTCAAGCACACTACTCATATTTGCTTTCACTTTAAACTTAATCATTCAAGATGCTATGATAGGGGAATGAGAGCTTGACACCAAGGATTACCACATTACAATCATTAACTTAAGTAGAGAAGTTCAGAAGTTAGATGAAATTTATTCATGCTTTACCTCTACTCATATATATCTTTCCAAAGTGTCCACCTTTTATATTCAGATTTTCATCAATACTCTATGACCATTATAGGATGTTCTTACTTTTCATTATGCATACATGTGGTCCATAGTACTTCTCTTATGTTACACTTTGTGAATTATCATTGAACATCCTTGCATTGAATACTTGATATCACTTCATAATCTATCTTGCATATTGCTACTCCTTTTAAGAATGAACCATTTGACTCTATGTAGCAATAGTAATCATCTTTGATATCCATTGATAGTATTAAATTGCAAAGTCCATGTTAGTTTTATCACCTTCATACTCGAGGACGAGTATGGTTAAGCTTGGGGATGTTGATGCATGTAAAATGCATACATGAACTTTGCATATTTACTTATATTCCAATCATATTTGCATCATATAAGGGTTATATCATGTTTTATAATGATTTTGGGAATATTATATATTTCCTATTTTTATGGAATTAACCCTGCGCAGGCAGAAAACCCTATTTCTTATTTTAATGTTTCAGGGACCCAAACGACGTCCAAATGACCTGGAAATTTACGAGCATCAGTTTTTGGAAGGAACAAAGCGTGGGAGCGAAGGAAGCAAACAAGTGGAGGCCCGAGGGCCAAGTTGAGTGGGCCCACGTGGCCAGGTACATGGGCCGCGTGGGACCCCCTCTTTTGGGCCTCGGAGCTCCGTTGCCGTCGATCTTTCCTCCACCGACTCCGTTTTGACCTAAAACCGTCTATAAAAATAGTCTCTCGACGTTCTCTGGAAGGAGCGCCGTAGAAACACAGAAACACCGAAACAGAGACCTGGAGTTGCAGATTGGAGGGGGAAACTCTGGCGGGGCGCTGCTGTGGCACCCCGATCTAGACGATTGAGCCACCCCATATACCAGTCCCATAAACACTGGATATATGACAACTTGATAAACAAAGGCATAACCAAATATATTCATATGGCATCGAGTTCGGACAAATACAATATTACAACACGGGGTGAGGCTCCGGCTCTTGCGCAACAGGCGCACACAACAGTATGAACATTATTTTTCTAACATCAAGCCTCTAGCGGAAGTCGTAGCGGAAGCGTACATAGTAGCGTGGCGACAACAGGCTTTATTCCACAGGGTTCTGCCTGGAATACGGTTCCTAGTTCTCGTACAACGGGTACTCGGCGACGGGTGCAGCAGGGTCTGGCCACATGAAAAGCCAGGTGAGTACATGGAATGTACTCGCAAGACATTAGCCCAAAAACAAACAAGGTCTACCTATATGGCATGGCATAAGTTCAGAAGGTAGCATGGCATAAGTTCGGGTTTAGAAGTGCGAGTCCAAGCTAAACGGTTGGACATAACTTACCTACTTACCTTTGTAGGGAAGTTTCGTGGTTGCTGGAATGAGATCACGTTTCTCATCCAACAACATCTAGGCTTTCAAGCCTCTAGCCAACTTTGGCTGTATTCTAGCCAACTATGGCTTTTACTGTAGCCAACTCTAGCTGTCATTCCAGCCAACTCTGGCTATCATTTCCATGCCAACTCTGGCTTTAGGGTTGGGTTTCACTTCATTGTTTCTCCATATTCGACAGGACTGACTCATAGCGTGACTTCACCCAAACAACATCCCATAACACAGGGACAAGGCTAGACATCCAGATTTACACTCTCGAGAGGTTGCAACTTTTATCCACACGCTGAGGTCTAGGCTTGTACCGCCGGTACCGGAGTACTAGAACCAACCATGACGGACAGTACAAACCCATACCTCCACAGTTGTTTACTCTACCAAGACACTCCCTGTATAGCCACCGACATAATTCTATGCCTTATGCAGAAGTGAATCCGGCACGTCCCCAACCCATGAGCGACGCCTAGCTCCGGAACCTTCGCAAGACTAGCCCCGACCAACTATGGTAACCGACTAGACTTGCCAAAGAGGTGGCATCAAAGAAGGCTGATAAAATACCCGGCCATGGTCCGCCCACACAGACGACGCATGGTTGTGCTGGTTGTGTTTGGCGAGTGGCACTATGTGACTCAATCTAGTCGAGGGAGGTGATTATCTTCTTAGTCATTTTGTTTGATTACAGCCATCAACATTAACAAAGTAACACAAGGTAATCACATGATAATATCAGCAGTAAATAAGCATATCCACATGCATGTACCAAAGTCCAAGCATAGCAAAATAAAACGTCAACCGGATGACTGTGGCAGCGATTCCGCTGGCAAGCGCCTTCTCGTTTGACAAAATGAAAGAAACGTCAACTGGATGACTGTGGCAGCGATTCCGCTAGCAAGCGCCTTCTCGTTTGACAAAATAAAAGAAACGTCGACCAGATGACTGTGGCAGCGATTCCGCTGGCAAGCGCCTTCTCGTTTGACAAAATGAAAGAAACGTCAACCGGATGACCGTGGCATCGATTCCGCTGGCAAGCGCCTTCTCGTTTGACAAAATAAAAGAAACGTCAACCGGATGATTGTGGCATCGATTCCGCTGGCAAGCGCCTACTCGTTTGACAAAATAAAAGAAACGTCAACCGGATGACTGTGGCAGCGATTCCGCTGGCAAGCGCCATCTCGTTCGACAAAATGAAAGAAACGTCAACCGGATGACTGTGGCAGCGATTCCGCTGGCAAGCGCCTTCTCGTTTGACAAAATGAAAGAAACGTCAACCGGATGACTGTGGCAGCGATTCCGATGGCAAGCGCCATCTCGTTCGACAAAATAAAAGAAACGTCAACCGGATGACTGTGGCAGCGATTCCGCTGGCAAGCGCCATCTCGTTCGACAAAATAAAAGAGTGTTGCGATGATCCACAGACATATATATATAAGTGCGGCAATATTAAAATGCAACATGTCATACGATATGCAACAACATTCAATTTTAAACAAGCAAGCAATTTTCTAAAGTTCGACCAAGCTTGAGATTAGGTTAATGGCTTGCCTTCAGCAGAGGGGTAGGGTTCGGGTTCGACTTCAACTTCGTTGGAGAAGTTTGAATATATTTAAAGAATGAAATTGCATTAAAAACTGTCCCTAAGGTATCGAATAAACGACCAAGCAAACAAACTCCAAATGAAATTCTTTTGACGCCAAAAGATAGACATTTGAAAAACAAAGCCATCAAAAAAAGATTCATATTTTTTTGATGATTTTTGAGAGAGATATGGGCTTTTAAAGTTCTGCCATTTATTTAAAACAGAAAATAGAAAAACAGAAAACCCTTGGATAATGTTTAAAATCCTGACAGTGGGACCCACTAGCACTGTGCACGAAACGTTATTCTCTCTGGAAAAAGAAAAGATGTACTGTTCACCGGCGGCGAGCCCTCCGGCGATGGTTTCTGGCGGCTAGGGGCACGGGAGGCGAGGGAGAGGACGCGGGAGGGCTCGGGGAAGCGTTGCGAAGCTCGTCGGTGAAATTGCGCGTGCTGGGGAGGTCGGGGGTGAGCAGAGCTTGCACGGCCGCGGCTCCGTTGATCTGTCGACGATGGATTCGACGATTCCAGCCACGGCTTGCTCCGGCGATGATGGCTAGAGATTCGCCATGGTCTAGAGAGGATGTGGGTGTGAGGAATTGAACTAGGGAGCTACTATGGGGGAGAAATCGAGCGGATTCATTGCGGCGGTGGCAAGCTCAAATCCGGCGCTCCGGTGATCTACGGGTTCTGATACTGCGGTGGGGGAGGCTTGAGAGCTCGAGGGAGGTGGGATGATGGCTTAGCGATGCTGGGGAGGGCTATTTATAGCGAATTGGAGTGGTGCCAATTATCGGTGCTCCGGCGAGGGCGACACTGCTCGCCATTGATGTGCTAGGCGGTGCGTCGTGGCGCTGGTGGCTCCTTTGTGTGTCCTGGGGCATTAACGAGCTCCAGGAGGAAGAGGGGAGGCAAGGGGAGGTAGGGGGACGGCACGGTGGCGTCGACACCTGGCGGCGACTGTGGCGTGCGGCGCGTCGCTGTGTGCATGGAGGCTAGCTGCGGAGAGGTTGCCGGCGTCGTGGGGCGGCTGGAGGAGAGTGGGGGAGGTGAGGATGGCCGGGAGCGGTTGGGGAGTGGCTGGGGGGGGGGCGTGGCGTCGCCGGCGACACCTGGCACGCTCTGTGCACGGGAGGCTAGTGGTGATCAAGGTCAAGGGCATGCCGACACCGGCATTAGGCCATATCTCGCGAACCACTGAACCAAATGAAGTGAGGTTTGGATATTTGTGCGCCAAATTGAAAATGCAGCAACTTTCTTGACTAGTGTTTCCCCAAATTCAAAAGTTGGTCTATGGGAAATTTTGGAAAAACACTTCTGGTCAAAAGGGGAAAAGTAGTTTTGGTGAAGCAAATGAAATGTAAAAGGGTTCAAATAATTCCCTGAGGTGTGTGTGTCCATTGTGGTTGTATCTAGGGCCTTGCCTCACAAGAAAGAAATTCTTTGACTTGCTTTTGAAAATAAAGAAGAAAAAGGGCAGAAACTAAAGTGGGGACTTACTCCAAAATTTTGTAAACAAGGTATCAAATGTTTTTGCATATTTGGGCCATATATTGCCCGGGGGTCATCCCCTAATTTTTGCAGAATTTTTGGAAAGGTATATAGGGTACTTCCTTTGTAAAGTCACAATAAAGGGATTTTGGTAATTAAAATAAAGGAAAATATAGAAATAATATTTTTGGGTGAAATGAGCCAGCAACAAGTTTGCCATGTGGGAGAGAATTCAAAACATAAGATCCCAAACTTGGACAAGGTTTCGTAAATGGTCGAGAATTTTTAAAAGGGTTGCCAAACCGAGGGAATTTTAATTCCAAATCACAAGAATGAGTTTTTGAAAGAAAATTTTTGAAAGGCCAAATTTCAGGATGTTACAGCTGCCGGGGTGGTCTCCATCTTCTCCAACGACTTCTCCACCGTCTTCATGATGAAGAGGGAGTAGTCCACCTCTGAATTATGGGTTTGTGGAAGTAACTTATGTATCTCTCTCTCTCTTGAGCTTCACTAATTAGTACCGTATGAGCTGATGAACATGATTACGGTCATCTATGTAATACATTTGTGGTGGATCTTTTTATGAGTTAATATATGTTTGAGATTGCAATGGTTTTGTTTCAGTTATGAAAGTAGATGCATATTATGTACCCGTTCTTATTTACTTGTTATGATCAAGCATGTTTATGAGAGCGTGTGAGGGGGAACGTGTGCATTAGTTGGAGTAACGGGGGTGGCTAGTGCAGTGAACGTGAGAGAAAGTTCTGCGATCCACTTGGGTATTTCTACCTTACTTTGTTGCCTCACTAGGGATAAAAAGAAATACCATGCTACCGGAGATGTGGGTGTGACCATTGCCACTACTCCATGACTAGATCTAGCATGTTCTTATTTTAACTTCATGTCATGATACTTATTGCTATACTCTGAGTTATCTTAATTACTGAGATGTTATGATTTAGTTCGCATCTTAGTGGAGTATAAGAGAGACTAATAACCAAAAGGTCTCTATGTTAGGACGTGATGCCCATATAATTATAACTTGTCATTAAACTGTTGTGTTGCAATCTCATATGTCAACTCTAGTGTTTCATTGTCTACCACTTTATTAAAGAGAGAGTGCATTTGTGAAACCATGAACCTCAGTCCATTTTTAATCATAAGAAACACCTTTCCAACCACTTTTACCACTTTTCCATTTTCTGCCATTTAAAAATCCAAAATTACAAAAACACTTTTACATCTTGCATTCATCATATAAAACCCAAAAATATCATTTATCATTGCTACCACCATCCTTACATATTTATTTACCACCATTGCATATTTATTTCTTGTTTGCATTGCATATTATCTTGATATCATTCTCACACCTTGTGCTTGACAACCACTAGGTGAGGTTGAGGACCAAAACATTTACTTTGTTTTGTAGGTAACCAAAAGAAGGATAGGAAAGATAAATCTTCACTACGGATTCCCCGATAGTTCGATATTAAACCCTCGAGTCACCCCTCGTGGGGAAAACACGTCTTCCACTTACTACACACTCTGCACTTGGAGTCTCAACCTAACCCATTTACTTTTCACGCAGGTAACTACGTGAAGGGCCATCAGCTACCCCCACCTCCCTCTCTCGTCGGCCTGTGCAGGCGGCGTGGCGTTGTTGCCTTTCCCTTCGCCGGTCGCGCGTTCCCCTTGCGGTGAGCGCGCCGTCGTCGAGTGGTCAAGCCATGGTGCCCCATTCCGGTGAGCCTGAGGCCCTTCTGTGCTCTTTTCCGGTGAGCCCGAGGCCCTTCCCGGTGAGATTTTCTTTGCCCTCTTTTTGATTAGGGTTAGGGGTCTACGGGAGGGGAACTTTCTGTGATTTCTTTCCTACCAAAAAGATCTAGAACCTAGAATATGCTCTGATACCATTGTTAAATCCCTAGGATCATCTAGGCTAGAACTTCTACGGTAGTACTTTTAGGAATCGATCTATCTCATGTCCGTGAGAGGGGAAACAGAGAGATGGGAAGAGATTGGGATACCTTCGCCTTGGCCTGTCGAGGCGTCCATGGTGGAGTGCGATGGTGACGATGGTGAGAGGGCAGTGGCGGCGGCGGAGCTTCCCGTCAGCACTGCGCTTGCCCTAGATCGGTAGGGTGTGTCGGTGGGTTGTGCGGCTCGCGACGAACCTCGTGTTGCGTGCCGCCGGCCCCCACCTCTCTATATAGCGCAGGTGACAGGGGCCCGCTAGCCATAGTGGGCTGAGCGCCCCCGATCAGGCCGCAGGTCAAAGGGGCTCGGTGGGCCCACACGGGAAAGAGATCAATCTAACAGTAGGAGCTCAGTTTCGGTGGAGAGATGAGAGGAAAAGAAGATGTACCCCGCAGCTAGCTCATGGAGAAGTGCCTCACTTGATTTTGGACCACCTCCTGGACATCCACCGGTGGCTGCTCCTCCACCTGACACCTGCTATGGTTATTTTCCTAAGACGGTGCGGTTGGACTTCGGTTGAAAGGCAAAAAGGGTATCAATTGGGACTGCTACAGTGTATGGTAAATAAACAGGTTATTTCTATGCATCGAGTAGTTTAGCATGGATCCCAATAATTAAATTCCTAGCTTCAACAATGGTATAAATATTAATCTTAATGCTAGAAGGCATGTTGGTATCAAGTTATTAATTTTGTTCAACCATTTCCGTCAGCAAAATATTTTATATTTTAAAGTATCATTCTAAATGTAATTATTATGGTTCGACTATTTTGCGAGTCAGGTTGAATTATACCGATGGAATCATCTTTATCGACAAATAGCTTTTCTCGAAAATAGTAATCTATTAAAAGAAGAATTTTGGAAACCTCGATCATGGTCTCGAGCGTCCTCTCTCGCTCTCGATGCGCACATCCAAATTAATTTTCCTTTCGTGTCACCAAGTTGCATAATTCCAAACATTCAATACACAAGCAACAAAAGTGATAATCAACTAGTGGCATTTTTACACACTTGCATTGTTTCTCTTTTTGTATTATTATATGTTTCATAGTGTGATGGTTTTTGTGTTTATTTGAGTTCAAATTTCTTATACATGCATGACAACAGTCACAGTCACATATATATGGTTATAGCCATCGCCATAGTTCGACCGACACTGCTCCCATGCCGGTGTGATCCCACCAATAGATGGTTAAACCTTATTAAGATACCAAACGAAATTTTCTAGACCAATTTTTAGCTAAACTAGTTCTTCCTTGAAGTTTGTACTTAGTAAATATCTAGTGTCTTACAAGAGCGACATTCATTTGGGGAGATGCCAGGATTCATATTCCCCCAAATATCTTGGGGCAAATATCGGCCCTCACCATGTGGGTAATTTTGGCACCCATTGGCCGCCTGCCAGAAGAAGCGCGATAGGTTAAAAAATATCATGATTCCCGAAATGGCTCTTGGGGGCATGGTTCTAGGTGAAGCGGAAATCTGAGCCATTTATAGTTTGGAGATTGGCAAAGTACTCTTAGCGACAACGACTATCTAGGTCCCACGAAGTTTCACTATCTGGACCAACAGTTAAGGGCAGATATAATAAGGTGATGTAGGAGGGCCATAAAAGATGCCACAGTCAGGGTTTTGGTTAGTTGGAGGAGAGAAACTTCGTGTAGGAGGGCAGATATAATAAGGTTAGTTGTAGGAGGACTACCGCCCTTCGGCGGATGCAGTTCCCTCCCGCGCGGCTGCGATACTGCTGACCCCGTGTCGAGCTACCCCTTGCCTCTGTCTTGCAGACCTTGTGCGGTAGCTTCGGTGAGACGATGATGGCGGCTTCACAACCGTGGTGGCGCAAGTTGGAGGGCGGCGAGTCTAAGATGACGAGGCTTTGTCCTTGCGAGCCTCTTATGCTATGGATCGCTGGGGGTCGTGGATATGGTTTTCGGGAGAAATCCTTGTCGGTTCGTCCGACACCGACGCGGTGCCGCCTTTGGGTGACATCATTCCTTCTTGGAGGGCGTCGTGGCTACCTTCCATTCACTTCTCTCTATGTGCCGGGGGAAACCCTAGGACCGGTGTGCCGGTCCGGGTAGCAGCGATTGCTTTCCTTCTTGAAGGTGCTGCTTGGCACTCGACGATTCGGTGCTACGAGCGTGGTGGTAATTTTCCGGAGAGGCACAACGGTTGCGGGTCACGTTAGTTTAATCTTCCCACCTATGTCTCCATTTGTTTCTTTTTTGGGCGTGTGTTTGCTGTTGGCCCCAGCAGGTGTGGTGTTGCGTTTGTATGCAGTGTTGTATGGTGGTTGTTGCTTTATTTATAAAGCGGGGCGAAAGCCTGTTTCGTGGAGGAGAGAAGAGTGCTATAAACTCATAGACAACTCTAACATGAGCTCCAACAACATTTGTGAGACAATAAGGTGGGCCATATATTAATGATACTAGATACATCGTGCAAAATACTTTAAAACTATATTGGGTAAAAAAAGGGTATAAGAGGTATGATACATTATGTTATATAGAGAAATATGCAGACTTCAATTTGACATAGTCGAGATACTAAATTGAATAGACATGAAATGAGTGTGGATTATAATTTTGTAAGATCAACAACTGGATAGTTGAAGGAACAGATGATGTGGTTGCTTGTAGACATTAATAAATATTAGTGGAGATGACATGGACAATTGATTGGCTAAGATAATGGATGGATAGATTGCCTGTTGAGACAAACAATCGTTAAATCCTGTTAGTAAAGTTTTGCTTTATAAGACATATAGATTGCAAACAAGTGTGAGTAGATATTACTATTAGATTGGCTACAAATGACGTGGCAACCACATATCGTTGATTGTTGGTTGTATTAACCACTAGAAGACTACCATGGTATTGATACTCTTTGTTTAAGCATTAATCTAGCAGTGCCACATATCGCTTCAAGGAAGGATAGGGTTCCCAACCCGCGCCACCGCTGCAAGGCCCTCCTCGCCGCTGCCGCCCACCTTCCCTTCCACTCCCATCCCCTCCCTCTCTGCCTCCTGGGTCGCTCTGCTCGAGCGGCTCCGGAGGCCTCCCAAACCCTAGCCCACACAGCCCCAATCTCGTGCTCCCCTTGTCGTCGCTGGTGGCGGTGGCGACGCCCGACTCGCTAAAGGCGGGGGAGGCAAGGTGGGCGCACCGCGGCGATGTTTCCGGCGAACGGGAGGATCGGCGCTGGCTTGGTCATGGAGGTGCCGCGTAGGAGGAGCGAGGGGGCTCCGTGCGTGGACAAGCAGGGCGAGCTGGTGGCGTGTCCATCGACGGCTGTGCACCTTGGAGTTGGGCGAGAGGGTGGCGGCATCTTGGTCCATTTGGGCTCGATCTGGGCCCAATGGGCCTGCTTGGTCTGGGCGCGGTTTGAGCTCTACCATTGCTCGGCAGGGCAGGGCTGGAGCATGCTCGATACAGACGATGGTGTTGCTGGCTCGCGGGAGCGGGGTTTGAGGTGGTGGAGGACGATCAGGAGATGAATGACGCCATCGATGGGCGTTGCATCCTCCTGTGTTGAGGTTGGCATGGCGCGGCTGTGGGAGGTGACGGTGGGAGGTGTTGGAGGCCGGCGGGAGATGAATGGCGCCATCGAGGGGCGTTACATCCTCCCGTCCAACGCGGGGATGCGGGAGATGGTATGGCAGCACGCCCGACCTACCTGGGTGATGCATGAGGTGGCCACTGCCCCCTCGCCGACGACATGGGATGGCCTCTCCTCCGTGGTGTGTCCGCTATTTGCTTTCTATTGTTGGCGTGTGGACAGTGGGAATGATGTTGAGTTGGGAGAAATTATGTGATGTTGCGGACAGCGGATGACGGCGACGCTTGCGGGCATCGTCACCTTCTTGAAGGCGTCGTCTAAGCCCTTTCTCATCATACCCCTCATGTGCAACGGGGGAAACCCCAGACCCAGCTTGTTGGTTCAGGCTGTGGCGGCGCTACGGCGTCGTTACATCCTTGGAGGCACTGTCCGGGTTGCTCGAGGAGTCCTACAACAACGCTTGGAGCTACGGTTGGCCACCACTCAGAGCGTGGGCCTCTAGGGCGCAATGTACTCTGAAGCGACATCTCTTTATCGACGCTCCCCTCAGGACCAGTCGAGTCCTGCGGTCCACTTGGCACTACTTCTTCTAGGCGTCAAGGGTGGGCTGTACGTTGACATGTGCTTTCCTGGAGTTTGGGTTGTGCTTCCGAGTTGTCTTGCTTCGGTAGTGACGCGGTCTTCTGGCTCTGTGTTTCGACCTTTCGCCATCACTGGCAGGGGTTTGGCAAGGCGTGACCTTGTTATGTGTGTAGGTTGTGCATTGTAAGCCGATTGGCATCACTTATATGGTTTTTGGGTCCGGTTTCCCTCATAAATTGGACCAACCTTTTATATGTTCAATGAATTTAGCAGCGATCCTGCTAACATTTAAAAAAAAACTACTCTTTCTTACTGAGGAGCATGTTTAGAGCTGGCTAATAGAGGACGTCACACTTCTTGTATTTTTTGTTCTCTCTCCTACAAATAAGAAAAAAGTGTCATGCAAGTAGTCTTATAGCTAAGAGAAGGCGGAGACTCTAATAGCTCAAGTGACAACATTACCTTGTTTTTCAAGTCGGGAATACACAATATCAATTCATTATGCATGGTTGGATGGAATAATTATGGCGATAAAAACTTTCGGTAATGAATTAGCACAACAACAAGCAACCGAGTACAAGATCTTCTTCACATATGAGAGACTGAATGCCATGGGTTCAAGAGAGCTTTCACAACAAAAAAAATCGGATCAACAGAGCTAGCAATGTTAGAGTAAGTGAAGCTAAGCTCATGGTACCACATTGTCAAGCTTGTCTAGAGACCTAAATTCATTGGAACAACATACGTAAGGTACTACATGTGTTTTTCAGTTGTATATGTTACCTGACAACAAACATGATTTCAGACCAATCATTATTTTGGGATTACAATGATCGGATTTGAGCTTTGGACTGGAATTTACACACTTGTTTGTGTCCACAAAACCAATGTCATTTGAACTTGTAACAAATACCTTCTAGTCTAAGATTGCTAAATTATGTTGGGTATGAAACTTGGGTTATGCTTCCCTACATACCACCCATGGTGACACAAAAGTTTGCGAAACACATGAACGCTCCAGATTGCATGATACATGTTTGCTAATTGTGATCAGGGGATATGTTAACGCTCCAGATTGCACGATACCCCCCAGACGAGACTTTATTTTCCACGCTCGGTAACATTTCTAATGCTGGGCGAGCGCCGGGGGTATGCACTGAAGCACGCCTCATGAAACTTAGTTCCTCTCCACTGTTGATATGCTTCGCCATTAAGGAATGAATCTAAAATTGATAAAGATCGTTGCTCGTTCTTCTCAGATTGACAAACAAGTAGCCGAACGCACACGAAGAACACGAGGAAAGCAAGAGCACAAACCCGATACAAGTGACATGTTTCCCTCACCGGTCGGCCCAACCGTGCCAATAGAATCCACAAGGGAGAGATTGGTGAGCGCTCGGTAGAATACCTATGAGGGAGAGATCGGAAGATAGAATCCAGCTCGGGAGAGAGACCATTCCAATAGAATCCCACACAAGGAAAGACTGAGAACAAAGAGGGGTATTGATACAACTTAATAGATGATTCTATGGAGAGGTCTTGTATCCCATGGAGATCTTCTCCACAAGGGGTGGTCTTGACTCCACAAGATGAGGGGATGAGAACAAACTCTATTCGAACTCATATATTTCCTATGCTAGATCCAACGGAGGAGGTCCCTATTTATAGTCTAGCCACAAAGGGGTAAGTGGATAAGGGATACAAGGGCCTCAGTCTGTTACTGCACACAGACATGTGGGTACTACTGGCCAGGTGGGCAAGCGGTAGTACCGCGCCTATAAGACTGGTGGTAGTATGCGTTATACTACGCGGTAGTAGCGGTCATCACGCGCCTGATTTATCCAAATTCTAATGTGATTTAGTACTATAGTACCGTTACGGTGCAGGAATTGATGTCCGAAGCGTCTGCGGGTGTTGTGGTACTTAGCTCGGCACTTCAAGTACCAGACCTGGAGTACATGTGGTAGTACCATTCCAGGGGTTGGGGCGCTAGTACCGCTCCTGGAGCTTCCAACTCCTCTTCCTTCTCCTCTTCCATGCTTCCCTCTTGTCATGCCTTGAGTTCTTGTGCACCCTTGGTCTCCTCCGTTGACGCTAGTCCATGTACCAACCTAAAGGGGCAACAAGTATGTGGGCAAATGAGCTCTCTAAGAGGAAGGAGATCACCTTTGGAGTCCATGATGACTTGAAATGTATTGAGGTGGATAAGTTTGTAGGGCGTTTCACATCAGAAATTCAATCATTGGTCAAATTGGTGTTCAGTTTTGATGACCCACAAGTGTATGGGATCGCAAAAGACTTCGAGGGAAGTATTTCAACCCAAATTTATTAATTTGACACAAGGGGAGTCAAAGAATATTTATAAGCCTTGGCAATTTAATTTTCAATTCAACCACACCTAAAATTGATATTGCTTGACAGGATTTATGAGTAGGAATAGTGGTATGGCAGCAGTGGAAAATTGGTAACAACATTGTTAACAAAATAATAATAAAGAGAGCAATTGTAACAATGAGAGTGATTATCGTAAGCAGCGGGATTAAAAGCACCATAGGCAAGGGATGGATAAATGGGCGTTGCATGGATCATATCGTTCATGTAATATTTGTAACACGGGGCATGGATCAATAAATAAAATAAAGTATCCAAATCATCAATCATATGTAGGCATGCATTCCTAATATAGTTGTATCCACTTGCAAGAAGAATCCGTACAACATCTTTTGTCCTACCCTCCCGTCTCAGCGAGGCCAATAAAGGAACTTAGGGTAATTAACGTACTCATTTTTACGAAGCACCAGAGCAAAGCATTAAGATTTAATGAATACATGAAATCCTCAAATTGCAACCTTCCACTTTGATATCCCAATCTATCACCTTGGGGTCTCCGGTTGCGGACAAGTAACATGTGCACACAACTTGCAGGTATAATCCAAATCAACAATTAT
This sequence comes from Poa pratensis, assembly GCA_947311845.1. Classification (NCBI taxonomy): domain Eukaryota; kingdom Viridiplantae; phylum Streptophyta; class Magnoliopsida; order Poales; family Poaceae; genus Poa; species Poa pratensis. The sequence continues at coordinate 4,268,752 of CAMZMU010000077.1, forward strand.
ATTCATGAAATCATAAAAGGTTCAAATCTAAAATCATGGCACTCAGGACCTAGTGTCACACATTAAGCACATCAAAGTCATAGCAACAACAATTAACGACCATAAGGGATACTAGGCATCATGCCCTAACAATTCTATCATCTATTACATGAACGATCTTATCCAATCCCAACTATCCTACATGCCTATAGTAGGGAATTACTCACACATGGATGAGGGAAACATGACGGCGTGGTGGAGAAGCATTGGTGATGGCGATGGCGACGATCTCCCCTCTCTGGAGGCCGGAGCACTTTCAAAATGGAATGAGGCAGATGCTTTAATAGCATTTCCAATTCCACAATGTTCTATTTATGCCTCCAGAATCACCCCGAGGAAGAACAGGGGTTGACAGCGGCTCCGTATCGCAAACGGAAAAAGTGAGCGGGGTTAGGGTTTTTCTCGCGGGAGAAAAATATAGGACAAAGGGCTTCGTGAGGTGGTGTGCCATGGGCCCATGCGGTGGGGCCTGTGGTCTAGGGTGGAGTCGTGGCCAGCACCTGTGTGGCCACCTGGTCGCCCCCCTTTGTCTCATCTTCGGCCTCCACGAGTATTTTCGCCTAAAAGAATTTATGCAATTTTCTCGGATTTTTCTGGGAAACTTTATTTCTGCACGAAAAGAAGAAACCAATGCAATTCTGCTAAAAACGATGTCAGTCCTTGTTAGTTCATTCAAATCATGCAAGTTAGAGGGCAAAACAACAACAAAAGTGTTCGAAAAAAGTAGATACGTTTTGGACGTATCAAGTTTCTTCGATGTATTGCTCCACTTGTTGAACAAACTAGAAAAATACCCCGCGCGTTGCAGCCGAAATTTCATTAAGAACTTTGTGTAAATGAAAATGTATAAGACACGTGAAATATAATGTTGTTTCCAGAAATATGCAAAAATCCCACAATATTCGAGAGGTTATATTTAATTGACGTGAAATTGTCGTGTATTTGACGACAAATAATGGTGACGTGGATGTGTGGCTTAAAAACAGATGACGTGGATAGATTGCATGTACAATATACTTTAATTCATGAATATTAGTGGAGATGACATGGACAATTGATTGGCTAAGACAATGGATGATGTGGATAGGTTGCATGTTGAGATAGAAAATAATTAATGCATGTTAGTGGGGTTTTGCTTTATAAGAAGTATAGATAGATAGACGGATAGATAAATGATACGTCTCAAACGTATCTATAATTTTTGATGTTCCATGCTTGTTTTATACCAATTGCTACATGTTTTGCATCTACTTTATATCAATTTTATACATTTTTTGGGACTAACCTATTAACAAGATGCCGAAGTGCCAGTTCCTGTTTTCTGCTGTTTTTGTATTCCAGAAAAGCTAGTATGGAAATATTCTCAGAATTGGACGAAACTTCACGGGGTCCCTATTTTACCAGAATTCATCTGACGAACCAAAGGAGCAACAGTGGAGAGCCAGGAGGTGGCCACACGCACCTAGGGCACGGGCCCCACCTCTGCCGCGCCCTAGGGTGGTGTGGGCCCCTCGGGGGTCTCCAGCCGCCGCCCTTTCGCCTACTTATTCCCCCCGACGCGAAAACCCTAAGTGCCTGAGCAAATATCCACTAAAAGTTCCAGAGACGCCGCAGCCGTCAACCCTAGCTCGGGAGGGTCCAGAACCTCTTCCCGGCACCCTGCCGGAGAGGGGAATCGTCACTGGAGGCTTCTACATCGCCATGCCTGCCTCCGGAGTGATGCGTGAGTAGTTCATCCTTGGACTACGGGTCCATAGCAGTAGCTAGATGGTTGTCTCTCCAATTTGTGCCATCATGTTTAGATCTTGTGAGCTGCCCTACATGATCAAGATCATATTATTGTAATGCTACATGTTGTGTTTGCTGGGATCCGATGAATATTGAATACTATGTCAAGTTGATTATCAATCTATCTTATATGTTATTTAAGATCTTGCATGCTTTTCGTTACTCGTAGATGCTTTGGCCAAGTAGTTGCTTGTAACTCCAAGAGAGAGTATTTATGCTAGATAGTGGGTTCATGCCTCCATTTAATCTGGGACAGTGACAGAAAGTTCTAAGGTTGTGGATGTGCTGTTGCCACTAGGGGTAACCTAACGATGCTATGTCCACGGGCATATGTGTTTGTTTACATTACGCGCTTTACTTAATGTGATTATCCGTTGCTTGCAACTTAATACCAACGGGGGACTCGGATGACAACCCAGCGGTGGATTATTAGTCATAGATGTTGTTGGATAATGGTCTATGTATCTTGTCGTAATGCCCAATTAAATATCATAGTAGTCATCATGTCATGTATATGCATTGTCATGCGCTCACTATTTGTCAATTGCCCAGCTGTAATTTGTTCACCCAACATGTTAGTTATCTTTTTTGGAGAGACACCACTAGTGAACTGTGGACCTCGGTCCATTCTTTTACACTGATTAAACAACCACAAACTACAAACTGTTCCTTTTTCATTCTCTGCAATTTAATACTCATTTTCCACACCATATGTTTAATCCTTTGTTTTCAGCAAGCCGGTGAGATTGACAACCTCACTGTTTCGTTGGGGCAAAGTAGTTTGATTGTGTTGTGTGCAGATTCCACGTTGGTGATCATATTGCGCCGTGCGAGCCACCAACAACCTTCTGAAGAGTTGCTGCTCCTACTGGTTCGATAACCTTGGTTTCTTTCTGAGGGAAAACTTGCTGCTGAACTGCATCATACCTTCCTCTTGGGGTCTCCCAACGAGCATGTGATTCACGCCATCAATAAATAGATGAGTTAACATTGTCTTATGTCAAATCCAGAAATGTTAAATTCGGCAGGTATACCACATGGTGAATTCTTCAAAAATCTAAGTATTGTGTACTCTGTTTCTTGCTCCTATGTTTTCATCGTAGTGACCATCCTCAGGTAAATGATCACTGTTTCCTCGATGTCCTAGATATCTTGTTGATTACCTTGTTCACTATTTCTTTGCTGTCAGACATACCCTTGTGTATTATGTGCACCAACTAAGTTAAGATTTTTGCCATATCATGATGTGCAACATTGCCAATGACCTAGTGAAAGTACATCTAGGATCCCTAAAGGGGATTTATATGTTATTCATGACAAAGGAAATTAAGAAAACTATCCATTATTGCAGGTGATTGATACGTCAGAAACGTATCTATAATTTTTTATGTTCCATGCTTATTTTATATCAAATACTACATGTTTTATTTACACCTTTATATCATTTTAGTGCATTTTCTGGACTAACCTATTAACCCAGTGCCCATTGCCAGTTTCTGTTTATTTTGCCTGTGCATTGCAGAAAAGGTCCAAACATGAAAGTGTTCAGAAAATTCTGGAAAAATTACAGAAATTCTACTTCGCCAAAAAACCCTAGGAACCAGAAGGACAAGTCTGGGGGAGGCCCACAGCCACCAGACGCCACCTCGGCGCGGACAGGGGTGGGTCCGCTCTGAGGGGTCGTCTCGTTGCCTCGGTCGCGCTGCCTCTTCGCCTATAAAGTATAAAGTCACTACTGACCTAAATCTCACGACCCCCGAAGGATTTCTCCAGAAAAGTTTCAGAGCTCCGCCGCCATCAAAACCCTAATTCGGGTGACAGAAGTTCCTGTTTTGGCACCCTGCCGGGGCAGGGAATTACCCCCGGAGCCATCTTCTTCACCGTTGCTGCTTCCCATGATGCGTCGGGAGTAGTCCTTCATCGAGGCTGATGGCTCATGCCTGTAGCTATGTGGTTATATCTCTCTCCCATGGTGTGTTCTTTATGTGATCATGTGCATTGTAATCTAGTTGAATTCATACATGTTTCCCCTTCATTATGTCATGGATATGCTACTCGATTGGTTGTATCTAGTATAATTTTCGTAGTCACCTTTGTCGCACGGTGCGGAAGTTGACAGTGTGCGTGCCGTGTGTGACTCTATGGATAATAGATTAGAGGGATACTTACCATGAGTTGTTCTTTGTGTTGGATGGCCTATGAAATTGTGGTGTTTGTTTAGTACTATCTTGGGGTGCTCATAGTGACAGCGTGGGGTGTCCTAGATTGGGAATGACGAACTTTAAGGTGTGCTTTTGTATCCCTCGCAGTAGAATGGCGTTTCTTATCCAGCAGAAGAACAGTCTCCGAGTAGCATCTAAGTTGCATATTGAAGAGGAAGTTTTATGCATGTGTTCAACTGTGTTACAATTGTTGAGAGTGACCACTAGTGAAAGTATGATCACTATACCTTGTTTCTAAGCATTGAAACACCGTTTACTTCCAGTTTTGTTACATGTTTGCTTGCTGACATTTTTATCACAGATTACAAACACCACTTGTTACTATCCATATCACTTGCATTTTACCATCTCTTCGCCGAACTAGTGCACATATACATCTGACAAGTGTATTGGGTGTGTTGGGGACACAAGAGACTTCTTGTATATTAATTGCAGGGTTGCTTCGGAGGGATATCTTTGACCTCTACCTCTCTGAGTTCGATAAACTTTGGGTTACTCACTTAAAGGAAAATTGCTGCTGTCCTACAAAACTCTGCACTTGGAGGCCCAACACTGTTTACAAGAATAGAAGTGCGTAGTAGACATCAGTGATGTAGGGTTTTATTTCATCATTTTTAAGTAATGATAAGTGGATCTTGCAAATGATAGATGGACCATCTGTTTGGTGACCCTCACAAAGTTAGAAAAATGTATAGCCTGCCATGAAATGTAATTTCTATTTTCTTGAGTCATAGGTATGTTGTACTATCAAGAGGGAACTTGGCAAAGCCGCCGATAAGAAACCCTTTCAAAAGTACACAAAAATTTCCTCTCAAGTCCAAACGAAAATCTGCAATCTGTAGTTTTCTACACTCCCAGTACCTTCAAACATTTATGTCTCCATACCTCTGACCATGTGAGATTTACAAATATTCAATATTGATATGTCTATATTTCCCTTGGCATTACGAATTTGTTATGTTGTTAGAACCACCGACCCTTCAAGTCTGACCAAGAAGTTTATTGGACAGGGTCGACACCTCTGAGAAGGGATTTAGCAGTTTCTGTCCAACTCAATTCTTGAGTTGGTATGTTCGGTCGGAACCTCCGAGTTAATTCTCACTCGGAAACTATAGGCATTCCAATTCTCGGGAAAAGCTAGTTGTTACATAGACTGGAACCTTCAGGTAGTTTTCCTTCCTCCGAGCAATTCTTCCTTTTGAGATTTTCTTGTTCATCCACTACCACCGAGCTTTTGATGTGGTTCCTCCGAAAATGTCATTTCATGCTCCGACTATTCAAATTTTGAACTATCTGGGACCTCCAGGTTTCACTATTCGGTAGTTCCGGGCATGTTATGTTTTTTCATGTAACAATCGGATTTCAGGATTTGCTTATAAATAGATCCACGTCCTCAAGGCAAAGTATGACAAAATTTTAGAGAGTAAATAGAACCTTTCTTGCTCTTTTATTTGCTTCATCTCTCTCTCTCTCTCTCTCTCTCTCTTGCACTTAGATCCAATCTTGCACTCTTATGTTTGAAGATTCATGGTGCTTTGAGAAGCCAAAATTTCTGATATCAACGTGAGGGCTTCAAGATCCAAACACTAGCCAAGTGTTGTTACCATTTGGAGGTTGTCAGTTGAAAATCTTCGTGGTGCTTTTTCAAGGAGCCAAGAGTTTGTGAAGTTGGTGATCACCTACTCTCATGAAGATCTCTTCTTAGTGGTTGGGCATGGACTTGGTGTCTTAGCTCAAGAAGATTTAGGTTGGTATTTGCGACCGGGAATTTGTGTCTGAACATTCTCCAAGGAGGACGTACGATAGCGCAAACTATTTGAACCTCGGGATACATCTTCATGTACAATCATTTTCCCTAGTCCCTTTGCCTTCTTGCAATATACTTTTTCACAATTTTATCTTTGTAGATTGCATGCATAGAGTGTTATAGGCAACCATAGAAAACAATTATTAAAGGTGCCAACGTTCGAGTTTGAAGCCTTGATCACCGCCTATTCACTACCCCCTCCCATCTAGTAGATATAATAAGTGATCTCTTACCTATGTATTGGCTTGGTAGAATAAAAAAATGTGCAGAGGTGTGTAAGGGATAATGCTAGCCCGGTGTCATCAACAACATGAGCAGATGAATGTGTGGTACCTTATTTGTATCACTTAACAAATGGTGCAAAGAACTTAGTACAATGTATTGGATGTTGGTGTACTTTTCTTGAATACCGAGAAATTTTTCTTGCACACCATGGTTGAACTCCAAAACCTTTGTTTTATATTCATGTATGAACTTCTGTAGGGAGTTGACATACAACCACAGAGATTTGATCTCTGGAGTTGTATTGTCACCAGAATTTGAAGGCTTTTCCCATGATCTTCATTGAGGATTGCGAAGGAAAGTCAAATATTGCCCAAGACCTAGTTAAAATTCTAATCTAAAACAAATCGATCGTATTTACTCTAGTGCGCTAGAAACATGACACGTCGTTTTCAATCCATACCTTTGTTGTAGAGGCGGAGCTACATCCAACTCAATCAGGGTGCACTGCTCATAGGCTACCTAAAAATATTGGATAAACTGAGCCAACATGATGCACTAATCATGGATGGATGAACATCTTAATTTTGTTGATTGCAGGTTAAAAAAATTTACCCTAGTGCATGGTGCGCCTCTTTGACTGCATGCAGCCTGGCATCGAGTTGCGCAAGGACCAGGTTCAACAACAGGGTTACCACCGTACGAATTTTGTACCGTAATTTTCTCTACACCAGAGTATGAACTTGAGCTATGCCACCCCACCACGCCGTCACCTACAACTCAATATTGTTCTGATAAAAATCAATAAAGAAGTATTTCACCAGAGATCCCAATTTCACCGTGTTGTAGATCCATTTCGCCACCTAGAATCAATCGGATACAATTGATACAAGTATAGGTTGAAGCTAAAAGTAACTGGAAAAATTCAAGTGTGTCGACGATTGTCTAGGGTTTAAGCCAGTTGCATATACGAGTTCAACCGTCCATTATAGTACATGGTTTAACCTATGGTGGGAGAAGATTGGCGACAAGTGACTCAGATCTTTGGTTTTATAGCAAAACATGGCATCTAAAAACAAACATGACATCTAAAAACAAATTAAGGGGCGGTTTTGGCTCGTTCTCTCGGCTCCCAATGACGTCGACAAAGTGGTTCGGTTATTTGTCCCTGGAATATCAGTGGTGGTGCTCTTGCCGATGTTGCTTGATTAATTTAATGGCTGCGTGCGTGCACAAAGTTTTGGCATTGCGGCTCAAAATTAAAAAGGGAGAACCTTCGGTGGTATTCACAGGTATGTGGTTTGGTGGTGTTGGCGTTGTTCTACGGCTGCCTTCAGAAAAGTACAAGATTGTGTCATGGATGAAGAAATGGTTTGAAGATCTCATAGATTTGCTAGTCTCTTTTAGTTTTGTTTTTGTAATCGATATAATCGTGTACTCTTTGCTGGTTTAATATATGTGGAAAATTAAAAAAAAGGTGGTTTTGGCTGCAGCGTAAGACCGAAGAATGGAGTCTACCTGTGTTTTCTCTAGGGCAGTTTACCTGTGAGTTTAACAGTGTTGATCTTCTCTTCCTCCTACAACTTGGGTGGTCAAAATCCGGACATAACCCTCGTCGAAGGTCGAGTAGAACCAAATTAAGGGGAAGAAGCGATTCTTTATTTTCCTTTTTGTTGCCCGAAATTGTAGAGCATCTGCTCCAACCAAACCCATGTTGCAAGGAATGCCATACGTGGAGAACTTGCCTGTGGCAAGATGGTTAGTTGGGTGGTTGTACCCCTAGCCCACCAGAGTTCAAACCCCAGGTTTGACGCTGGTGTTTCTCATTTAAGGCGGAATATTCTTCAGTGGGAGGCGACGTTCCCGTCGACAGCGAGGCGCCCGTGGTGACTTCGTCAATCTCAAGACTCGACCCGCCGACTCAGTCTCTCGGAGGTGCTCATAGGGGTAGGGTGTGCGTGCGTGCGTTCATAGGGGTGAGTGTGTGCGCGTGTATATGAGCGCTTGCGTTGTACTGTGTTTCGCAAAAAAAAAAAAAAGGAATGCCATACGTGCAACCGAAGCTTGGCCCCTAACCTAATTACCTGTCCTTAGGATTATTGTAGCAACACGAAACCACCCTGCATCCCGCGCGCGACAGATGATGGTGCACACACGCTACGAGTACGAGGCAGGCCATGGACCTCGACCTTGCCGTGCAAGAGACCCGGCCGGCCGTCCCCGGCGAGGACTTCGCCTTCACCACCACCGAGACCGACGCCGCCTTTCTCGTCCTCGCACACCTCCCCGGTAATTCGGCGTTGCAACGATCATACGGGCTGTTGATGCCAGCACGTACGCGTGAGTTGGTGAATTATATTCTTGCGTCTGCGTGCGTGCAGGGTACGGCAAGGATGAGATCGAGGTCCGCGTCGGCGACGGCGGCAGGGAGATCGGCGTCGTGGTGGGCGCGAGGAAGGATGGTGGTGGGCTCGCGGTCGAGGCGGCGGCGGCCGGGAGGCGGCTGCGGGTGGCGCACCGGCGGACAGCGGAGGGGTTCTTCCAGGTGTTCGACGTGCCGCCGGGCGTCCAGGTGGGCCAGATCACCGTCGGGTTCGAGGAGGACGACGAGCTACTCGTCGTCATCATGCCCAAGCCGCGGCGGCAGCCGGACGAGGAGGAGGAGGAGGAGGCGCGCGTCGACGTCGAGAGCACGGACTGGGAGTGCGCTTCGTCTTACGGGACGGAGGTCGAGCTCGACGATGCGTCGTCGACTAGCCTCGAACTGGAGCACGAGGACTGGGTCGACGTCGAGTCGTCGGAGTCAGAGCCCGAGCCGCCTCGCGACGTGCCCGTGGAGACGCCGGTGGAGATACAGGAGCCCGAGCCGCCGCGGGACGTGCCGGTGGAGACGATGGTGGAGGTACAGGGGGCTGACCCCGTGGTCACGGAGGTGGCGGTGGAGACGCCAGTGGAAGTCGAGGAGGAGGAGCCCCCGGTGGTGGACATCGAGTGCGACGTCGTGTTCGAAGACCCCGTGTACGTGGAGCTGCCGGTGGAGACGCCAATCGAAGTGCTCGGGCCCGACCCACCGGCCGACGACCTGACGGACCCGCCCGTCGACATCCCGTGCGACGTCGAGTTCGAGCCGGAGCCCAGGCAACCGCCGGTCGAGGCGCCGCTGACCGTCGTTGAGGAGCCCAAGCCGCCGCCTGTCGTCGAAGCACCCGCCGAGGAGCCACCGCCGCCTCCGGTGGAAGCACTCGCCGAGGATCCGCCGCCGGTCGACCCACCACCTGTTGAAGAGCCGCCGCCGGTCGACCCACCACCTGTTGAAGAGCCGCCGCCGGTCGACCCACCACCTGTTGAAGAGCCGCCGCCGGTCGACCCACCACCTGTTGAAGAGCCGCCGCCGGTCGACCCACCACCTGTTGAAGAGCCGCCGCCAGTCGACCCACCACCGGTTGAAGAGCCGCCACCGGTTGAGGAGCCACCGCGGTTGGAACCGACACTTGTGCAGCAGGCACCGCCGGTCGATCCACCTTCAGAGAAACCAGAGCCAAAGCCTGAAGAGAAACCGCTCCCACCGTCACCGCCAAGTGCGCCCGAGCACAGCGGCGCATCAGGTACAGACAGTGAATCGGACGTCCAGGGCGGCGGCAATGGTAGGCGACGAGGTGGCGGAAGGGGACGGCGGAGGCGGAGGAGGCGCGGCAGGTTCCCGCTGGGGATGGTGGTCGCCCCCGCCGTGGTCCTGCTCGCGCTCGCGGTGGCCGTGGCCAGGAGGCGCCGGCAGCAGCGCAGGGGGTGACGTGGCTCGGCCGGCCCAGCAGAATCTGGGTGTGCACGTGTGTTTTAGCGTGCGATGATTCGTTAGTCAGCGGCGCGTTGTACTCCATAAAACTGAATTTTCGTGTGAGTTTGTTCTTGACACTGAGTTTCTGTTGATTTGATCGGCCATAGAAGAGCTATTTTTCGTTTGGCAAACTCAATTTATTCAAGCACGGGTCCGATCGAAGGCTTTGTACAGAACTGTATAGAAGATGAACTGTCTGAAATTTTAGCTTGGAAATCGGGCACATATGCAATTAGGACAATATAAGAAGCAGGTGCAGAGTAGAGATTTCTTACTCCCGAACTCGAGTGATCCCTCTTGTTAAAAAATTCAAAAATCATATTTATAAGTTTTAAAAAATTCTGAAAAAAAATCATGAGAGCTGCCAATGATATATACCGCAAATGTTCAAAATATCGATTTGAAATACTTTATATTCTGATCTACACAAAAATGACAAATGTGTGAATCTAAATATGCACACTTTCAAATCTCCAAAATATACAATATTTCTCTTTTTTGTGTAGAATATAAAGTATTTCAAATCTAGATTTTACACGTTTGTGGGATACAACATGCATTATTTCTTTCAGATTTTTCTACAACTTATAAATATGATTTTTGAATTTTTTTAATAAGAGGGAGCACTGGAGCTCGGAAAGTAGTCTTGCATGAGCAGCTCGTTGCCGTAGAAGCGGTTCCGGGGAATGCAAAGGCGGTCGACGATGGATCCTCGCCGCTTATTTTTCTTCTGATCCTCGAAATTTTTCACGGCGAGAACCACCACGGCCATTTGCTTCTGGTGGTTCTTGAGAAACGTCTCTACATCTGAGTCATCGCCTCAAGCAAAAATTTCTCGCACGGGCTCAAATCCATCTCAAATGAACACTGGAACACTACTAAACTATGAATCTATGAAAATAATCTATATATCCAAGCTTTAATTGAGCGGAGAAGTAGTCATCGATGGATCCAGGGTGGCGGCTCCCGAATCGGTGCAGCGCGGTGGATCTGGGGCAGCGGCGACTCGGTGACTGCTTCTTGCCGGCATATTTTGCCGGTTTATGGCCGGAATCGAGGGCGGCGGGCTGGCGACGATGGCTCGATGGAGAATGTGGATGAACTCGCGCGAAGCTGAAATGTCCCTCCGCCAACCGTTTCCTCACTATACACGACACCGTCAGGTCGGCTGCGGAAACTGTGTATACTTGGTTCAGAGGGCCGAATTTTTGGTAGCCCTTAAAAAGTTTTACAGTTCGGTGTCGTTTGCGGGTTCTGGTCGGGGCGTTTTTTCGGCGCAAAAACTGTAACTGGCGGTTATTTCTCAGTTCCGCGAGTTATACGGGTTGTGCTAGAGATGCTCTTACAGTTACATACCACTATTTTTACTATAAAAAAAATTGGTATGACTTTTTCCAAGTACCCGTCTCAAAAGATAAGACATATATAATTTTTGTTAAAACTCAAAAGTTTCTATCTTTGACCAAATATATAGAACGAAATATGAACATACATAGTATTATTGAATAAATATACTATAAAAACATATATCATGGTGAATATATTTATATCATGTATTTATATAAATTTGACCAAACTTAGAAAAATTTGATTTTTTGACAAAATGTGTGTCTTATATTCCAAAACGGAGGGTATAATTAGTACAGGGGTACAGTACAGAGCGATAGTTGAGTCCTTTCCGGCTCATTGAACCCATCGAGGACGAACATTGTACCCAACCTAAGATCCATCCATCCAGACCGGCCCGGCCCTCTGAAGCCGATGCACACGACACCTCTATTGACCCACCCGTATTCTCGTCCTCGTCCTCGTCCACCTCGCTCCGCCCCCCGTCGCGCCCTCCCCTCGCCGCGGCAACCGCCACCGCCACCCCCGCCGCCCAAAACCCCGCCTCACTCCTCTCCACCTCAGCCCCTATCTCCCTGAACCAGATCGATTATCCGCAACTTCTGCCCCCAAACCGGCGGGGCCGTCCCAGAGTCTCTCGCCGCTGAAACCCACCCCGAGTTCCTCCTCTCCTCCGCCGCCTCCTCCCGCCGAAGGAGGGTGCTCGGTTGCCTCGTGATCTTCCGCCGCTGATCCCATCTGCTGCCGCTGGACTGGCGCGGGCATCCGGAAGGGACGCGATTCCCCTTTACTGGTAAGGAAGCCCTAGCTAGCTTCCTGGATTATTGCGCGTTTTGCTCTTGTTCGTGAACAATCGAGTCCGACCAGATCCCTTTTCTCGAGATCGGTCTCAGTTGACCCAATCCCATAGGCAGGACTGTCAAGGGTCGGGTGTATCCGCTAACCGGTCATGTATTTCGGTCCATGAACTAATTATTACTAGTTTTGAGATCCTGAACATTACCACCAGTAGTATTTCCAGATGTTATTTTCGCTGAACCCCCCATGCCCTGTGTTAAGCTCCCCCTGGATGGTGTTTTATCAGTGTTCCTAAAGGTGGATGCCCTATAGGCGATTGGCGACACCCTCCTACCTAAGTACTGGCGTGTTGCCCTACTAGCGCCTTGGTGAACATCAGTATTCTGTCGCTTGTTTGCTACATGTGGGATCATTATGTTTTCAGTCGAAAACTTGTAGGAACTGTTTGGTTTTGACAAAATAATTAGGGGTCAAGTATATTACCTTGTTTTGATCATGTGAATTTTGGGTAATATGTGAAGTGGCGCTTCCAGTTTTGGCATTATCCGTTTGACCCAGTAACCGAAAGAAATTTCACATGTTATTTTATTTTGATAGTGGTAATTCAGTGAACTCATTTTGAGTAACTTTTAGTTTTTGCAACTCAATTTGAAGTTTCCCTAGATGCTGTATCATCTCTAGCTCCAAAATTGCCCAACATGTTCCCATAGTTATGTCAACCTGCCCTATTACAGAGCTTTATTAGCATATTGGAAACTGTGCGATCTCAAATTCTCTGTCAAATATCTGCAGCTTCACTTGATCTATTATCCATACTTAACTTGAAATGATTTATCTTTGGTTTATATGTTTAGCTACTCCAGTTTCTGGTACATACCCACCTTTCAATGCATCGTGTCGGGAGTGCTGGAAATGCGGCCGGTTCAAGTCGACCAAGAAAGGAGAAGCGTTTTACATATGTGCTCAACGATGTTGATAATAAAAAGGTCAGCCCCGCTTTGTTACTAACTATTGTTGTCAGTTCAATTTGTTTAGATGTAGTTATTCTTAGGTACTTCAAATCTTGACACAATTCTTGTCCCACCAAAAAGTCCTCATGCATTTCTTGTGCTTTTTTTTCAGCATTGTGCCGGGATCAACTGCTTGTCATACCTGAACGCTTCTGCTTCTGGTACAAGTGATTATCTTTTTACCGGGAGTCGTGATGGTACCTTGAAGAGATGGGAATACCAGAATGGGGATGCAAACTTTTCAGCAACTTTTGAGTCACATGTTGATTGGGTATGTTCTTCTAGGTCCCTGTTCCAGCTGATGTTGTATTTTGAAGTTGTGGTAGTGTCTTTATTTAAATTGCTAATTAACCATAATGTTTCTGAAATTATTAGTTTATTAAAACTTCAAGATAGATCTTAGCGGTTATCACATCCTTGTGGACTCTCCTGTATTACTGCTTGAGTACTGCCCGTTGTTCAAGCTGTTACCTTTATTGTGCAGGTTAATGATTCCATTATTGTTGGCCAAAACCTCGTTTCATGTTCCTCAGACACCACTTTAAAGGTTTGTTGTTTCACCGGTCCGTGTTCTCAAATATTCATTGTCCGACCTACATGCTTTTTAATCTCAGACTTTTCACAGGTGTGGAATTGCTTCTCAGATGGGGCTTGTACCAAGACTCTCCGCCAGCATTCTGATTATGTGATCTGTCTTGCTGCAGCTGAAAAGAATGTATATCGTCAGACCTGTGATTCTCTGTGAAACTATTAGTTCTTTATCTGCCATATTTGACATGCTTTTCACGCCTTCCTACTGTAGAGTAATATTGTAGCCTCTGGTGGGCTTGGTGGTGAGGTCTTCATATGGGATCTTGATGCTGCCCTTGCTCCTGTAACCAAATCTGTAGATGCCAAAGAGGACGAGATTCCTAATGGAAACTCTGGGCCTGCTTTGTCAACCTTGTGCAATGTAAATTCTAGTGGCAACATTGCTTCCACCAACGGGAAACCACATGGGTACAGTCCAATTGCTGCCAAAGGTCACAAGGATTCAGTTTATGCACTGGCTATGAATGATACAGGAACCTTGCTTGTGTCTGGTGGTACTGAGAAGGTATTACACTTTACATTTCGAGAACAAGTACGGAACCTGCTAACTGCCATTTTATTCTGGACCTTTTCTTATAGACTTCTACTGGTTTGCTATAGGTTGTTCGTGTTTGGGATCCCAGGACAGGTTCAAAAAACATGAAATTGAGAGGGCACACTGACAACATCAGGGCTTTGCTTATTGATTCCACTGGAAGGTTTGTGTTTAGACATCAAGTACTCTCATAGATTCATATAAGATACACTATTCCCTCTCCTTAACACGATCCTATAAAACTTGAATTGATGTTCCTATTGTTACGGTACTTCATACTGACACTATTCCTTCTCCTTAACAAGATCCTATAGAACTTGAATTGACGTTCCTATTGTTATGGTACTTCGTACTGTCATATGCATCTATTTTAGCTTCTTGTGCCGACTGCTGCCATAATAATATATAGCTGGTATTTTATTTCCTATGGTTACTTTTGTATGCTGTTGTAGTTGGTATTTGTAAGTTGGCATGTGTTACTAATTGATAGCTTTGATTTCATATGGTAGTACTTAATTTACCAAGTTTAATGTACAGTGTAAGTTTGACAATTGTCATAAATGAAAAAGCGGTGGGTCAGTGACACTATTAGTTTTGGTGGGATTTGCCCCGGTACACAATTCATGATGTTAGATGTTTGAAAGGTGAATTATATAGTGCAGTCCTCAGTCCACAATATCAGGCCAGCATTTAGTTTATACTTATCTATAATAAATTTATCATTTATACATGCTCCCGATCCCGCATTTAGTTGGCTAGAGTTGCGGTGAACAACAAGCTCTTTATTTTTTGGAGAAAGCTTCTCCCTCAAATCATTTTTTTGTTAATAAGCATCCACCATCTTTTACGTTGCAATAGTCACGTTCTCAGTAGTTCAAATCTAAGCAGTCATTTTGCCTATGAAATCGGTTGAGTCTGTGAACGTGACATTAATTGCCAGAGTCATCATCCTGCCTTCCATCCTAGTCAGGCAATTGGCCATGTCAGCACTTTGTCACTTTCACGTGCTATAGTTGATGACGTGAAACTCATATGACATTTTAATTCACTTGGATGTGGGTGCTGTGATTGTGACAGCTGACCTGTCATATTTGGAAGGATTGTGTGGTTTTGAATGGTTAAATTACTGATTTCCGTTACAATTATTAAAAAATGGTGTTGATCAACACGAGAATGATTTCAGGCTTTGTGAAAATTTGCTGAATCCTATTTATATCCGTTGGAAGTTTGAAGCACATTAACCTTGTGTGTAACATATTTTACAGGTATTGTCTATCAGGCTCGTCTGATTCAATGATAAGGTAAATATACATCTCATCTTTTCTGTATCTGGTCATGATGCCAGGTAGCATCACATAGATGCTGTGATTAATCACATGTTAGCATGCTGCGAATAGTTTGGGGCATCTCTACATATGTTCATACTTTGCAGACTATGGGATCTAGGACAGCAACGCTGTGTGCATTCTTATGCTGTTCATACTGATTCAGTTTGGGCGCTTGCAAGCACCCCTTCATTTGGTCATGTTTATAGTGGTGGAAGAGATCAGTCCGTGAGTATAATCATCTCATTTTATCTGAATAATGGTTTTAGTTACAAGTTCTAAACTTCTCTGTTTCCTGTTGTTACAGGTGTACTTGACAGATCTCTCCACACGAGAGAGTGTCTTGCTGTGCACAAATGAACACCCAATCTTACAGTTGTCCTTGCAAGATGATACAATATGGGTTGCAACAACTGATTCTTCTGTTTATGGATGGCCAGCTGAAGGGCAAACACCACAAAAAGTTTTTCAAAAGGGTGGCTCATTCTTAGCTGGGAACTTGTCATTCTCAAGAGCAAGAGCTTCTTTAGAAGGATCAGCACCTGTAAGCATGACATCTTTTCTTACTTTATCAAACACACTATGTTCTGACATCTGAGCAATGCCTTCACAGTTCTTAGATGAGCCATAATAACTTGCTAATTGCAAGACAATATGTGATGATAGTTTCACCACCTGTAGCTGATCTGCTGATGGTCTTTTGTACATAGAAACTAACTTGTTACTAGTCTACACTAACTTTGGAAACAGTAAAAACATAACTTCTGAAGACAAATTATAGATATGGGATTCTGCAGTGGCAAGTTTGTAATCGTAACTTTTATCTCAACTTGTTTCCCATGTTACCCACTATGCTTTTTTTGGTGACAAGTAATATCAGGGCATTTTTATTGGTCTATTTCACTATCCAAAGTTCTTTTATTTTCCTTGGAGGCTTCTGTTATGTGCTTGTGATTCATATGTCATTGTTCTACTCAACACTAAACATATCCTTATCGCTGATAAGCAACAGTATTTTTCACTCGGTTATCTTTTGCTAGTACATGTTAGTAAGTTTCTAATCCACTTTAGGTACCTGTATACAAAGAGCCATCTGTCACTATTCCTGGAGTTCCAGCAATAATTCAACATGAGATCATGAATAATAGAAGGCATGTCCTGACAAAGGTGATTATAAGATAGTTTCAAATTATCTCCGCTGTTATCGAGCACAACAAGACACATCATCCACATTGATCCTATTTTACAGGATACTGTTGGTTCGGTTAAATTATGGGAGATTACTCGAGGAGCTGTTATTGAAGACTTCGGCAAGGTTCCTGTTCCCTCTCAGTGTCTTGTTTGAATTTTTTCTCAAGGATATGAAAATGCAAAGAACTAGCAGCATTGCTAGTTCGTATCTCAAATTGAGAAATTCACAGTTCATACTGGTTCCTTTTGAATAAGCTGAATGTTTGTTAGAATGTTAAGCCACTTCATTTTGTCTGTGCAGGTTTCTTTTGAGGATAAGAAAAAGGAGTTATTTGAGATGGTATTACTGATAAAATCATGATTTTTATATTGTGTAAGTTCTGCAAATAACTGTGTAACATGCTCCTCTTTTTTAGGTTAGCATACCTGCGTGGTTCACCATGGACGCACGATTAGGATGCCTGTCTGTCCACCTAGATACTCCACAATGCTTCTCTGCAGAAATATATGCAGTTGACTTGGATGTTACTGGAGCACAGGAAGATCTAAAGGTTTGCGCAAAAACATATCATTATGCAGCTCATCGGTTAATTTTTTTTCTACCAATAGCTATGTCTGAATAGAAAGCTTGATAACTTATTTCCTTTTTTCGTAAACCATTCATGATATCTATTAAATAGTTGCATTTTGACAAAATATGGTTGCCACTAGGAAGTGATATTCTGGCTGTACCCATGTCATCTTCTGAACATTGTCCCAAAATTTGTGCAGATTAATTTGGCTCATGAGACTCTTCGTGGTTTGTTACTTCACTGGAGTAAACGAAGGCCGAAACCTGGCTCACACGGCTTGTCGAATGGTGATGGTTCAATGGGGAAAGATGTATCCTTGAAAAATTTACCCCATCCAAGATCTGAGGTCGATGATGGAGCCGAAAACCATGCAAACAATGTGCTTCCCTCGTTTGAGTTCTCTACGCTTTCACCTCCATCAATTATCACGGAAAGTTCTAGTGGAGGGCCTTGGAGAAAGAGAATTACTGATTTGGATGGAGCTGAGGATGATCTCCCATGGTGGGTTGTGGACTGCGCGAGAACAATAGGTTTCCAAAAGAGAATACAAAGTAATTTTTCATCTTAAATTCTTTTTATCCCAGGACGATATTTTTCTGTGATATCTTTGAAACATGTTTTCTGTCCTACGGAAATAGAATGGAAAATCATTTTAGAAGGCAAAACGGTAAATTGCAGTTGCCCAGATTTCTGTGATTATGCTCAACTTTTAAATTGTTGAAAGTTCGTTGTCAAGCCATTTTCCCATGTACCTCGTACCCATTCAGTATGGTATGTTTTCGTATTTTTTTCCATGTAGCCGTGACGACGAGTTTTGAAGACTCTAAAGATGTTATGCTTTTACTGTTGAGTCATTATTCATCCTTGAACTCAAAGTTATGATTTTTTACTGTTGACAGAAAAGAAGGAAATAGCAAATGGGAATCTAATATGATGCTTTCTGCATATATTTTTTGATATAGCATTGGGGTAAACTTGTTTCTGATGCAGCTTTCCTTTTTGAACGTAGGTGTGGCTTTTATTTGCATCCGGCTGAAGGCTCACCTGCACCAAACATAACACAAGGGAAACTCAGTGCTCCGCGGATATTGCGGGTTCTCAAAGTAAGATGTTCTTGTAATCAGTTATGTAGACCAAATAAAATATCCTAAGTTGCAAATGGTGTATTTATCTCGAGAAAAAAAATGTTGCACGAGGTGACGGATGGAAGAACCTTTTGGCAACCCATAGAAGAAACAGATTTTAATCAGCTACAGACGTGGGGAGAAGCGTGGAAATAGCTTAGACCTTTTTTTCTGGGGAACTACTTAACTAGGCTTTTTTAGGTGTCTAACTGGCTATTTTTCAGGATCTAGATCTGAATCAGACAAATATTCATAATATGACTGGATAACATACAGTTACATATTATGAACATGTGTATCATTCTATTTTATGTTCTCTATTAAATTTCTTTCTCTGTACAGGTTGCTAACTATGTGGTTGAGAAGCTAGTGCTTGAGAAACCCTTGGATGGAAGTCCTGATAGCACATTTTCCATGGGTTTGGCCTCTGGTCCATCACCACTCTCGGCCCTAGATAGTTCTTCAAGGCTTGGATTAAAGTCATGGCAAAAACTAAAACCTTCTGTTGAGATATTGTGCAACAACCAGGCAAGTAATTGTATATCTAATACTTTTGTTTCTCTTTAGATGTACTTATACAGTTCAACCTGTGGCGCGAAAGGGCACATACCCATTTTTTCTGCAGGTTTACATCAAATATTTACTAGGCGCCTATGTTTCAACAGATCAAATGCACCACTGTTATCCACAAAATTCCTGTTTTACACAGCGTCTTTGTTTTGAAAATTTACATTTTAGCTATATTAAGGCAATGATAAAAAAAATGTTACGTACGGAGTAGTAGACTACTACTACAAGATTAGATTAATTTCTGCTGTGTACTCCCTCTGTTCAAAATTACAAGATGTTCTAGCTTTCTGAATTGCTTGTATATAGATGCGGTTCTGTTCACTCATTTCAGCGTAACAGAACATGTCCACATTATGTTATGTATTTGAGAGTAAGTTGTGTAGTTTGTCTTGTGTAGTTGTGCTAAAGTGTACTCTGTGCAGCAGGTTTTGTCACCTGAGATGAGTTTAGCCACGGTTCGAACATACATTTGGAAGAAGCCAGATGATTTGATTCTTAATTATAGAGTGGTGCAATCGAGATAATTGCAACTTAAATTACATCTGCTCACTTGGTTCAATGTTGACGGCACCGTTGAAGATAACCATATGACATATAGCTAAAACCACCTCGCGACAGGATCCACCTCGTGCTACCCTTTGGTGCCGTTCCCAGAACCACAGCAACTTAATTCCTTCTCTGTAAAGTTTTTCTGTGAATCTTGTACCTCCAGGCTTCTAGTGAGATTGTATCATAGCAAAGGTGTAATGTTCTGCTGGCTACCAGGCTTGTATATCTAGAGATTCGGTTTCTCAATAAAGCTTATAAATGGGATAAAGGAAAGCAATTTTTTTGTGATCTTGGACTTGCCCTGTTTCCATTGTCTTGGAATGAGGTTTAAGAGGATAAAGCTGCTCCTGAGATTTGTTTTTTCCACCTGCCGTTTGGATTGTTTCATCCGCTTGTCTCAAGCTCACGGAGTGTGGGTCAATGTTGTGCACAATCTGTTGCGCAGTTCTGTTAAACAGAGAAGCGTAGGCGTGGTTGTACGGATTCACAGTTTCTTCTCGCGTGTGGGGCTGGTAGAAAATGGTTGATAAATGCCTGGTTGTTTTTTAATGTGGATTACGTTACACTTGACCACATTTAGCTTGCTTTTTACAAGGCCCAAGAGGAAATCAAGTTGAGCATCTAGAGGCATGTACAATGACGTATCGTTCTCTACATGCAATTGACTGACACTACAACATCCACGACTTAGATCCTCTAAGCTGGGCTTATTTTGTGTCTGAAGCCGGCTACCACGATGCTCTATGAGCAGGCACACGACACTGTCAAGGGTATATGACATCATCCGCGTTGACAATGAGTTTGTGTATACTCCTAGTGTGTAACCTTTTCGGATGGAATGTTGGATCAACCAACTTCCTTAGTCGTATGTCGTACCTTTGTTCAATGTGTTGGCTCGAAAGTTTGCTTCGAGAGTAAACGTAAACTCCACATCTGACCTCTTGATTAGACCCATTTTTTAGAAAAAAAGAAACATCCATTAAGAATTGACGTGGAATAATAAGATGGAGTGTGTGGGCGTCCCCTAGGGGATTTGGGGGGAATATCGGGCCTGTTTGAATGGCGCCCAGACCAGCCCTACCAAAATGAAGGCGCGCCAAATTATTGGCGCAGGAATCAGCCGCCGCTGGTTTGCCAACGCTGAGGCGCAAAAGGTGAACTGCGTGACCAAAGTTTTGGCATCAATCCAAACGCATGTCAAGGTTGGTAGTCAACGCCAAAATTTAGGTAGGGCAGCTCCCGGCTGCCATCCAAACATACTCATCATCCGCCTCCCTCACCGTTGGATGTCACTAAAATGTTGATCTCGTCTATCTCATCGTTGCAACATACCCCATCTCGTGTAGCATTTTTTTTTGTCATATTGAGGTATCGTTGTAACATTTCTTTCTGTGATGGGTTAAAACCCTATAAAAGACACCGTAACATTTCGAAAACACATGTGCAACAAAAGAATATGACTATGCAACAAATCAAATCTGTCACAACAAAACTTCGAGATGAAAGTCAATAGACGTATGCAACATGGGAGCACAATATTTACAACTTCTCACGAAAACAATTAGCAAAACGTGTGCGAGTTTGTAGCATTCAAAAACACTCACGCAACATTGAAACATCTTTAGATACTAGCCTTGTGATGAAATATCGACTTTGCCGGATCGGACTCGCCGGAGCCAACGCTGGATCCGGCCAGCCCGGACCCATGCCAGCACTCTTGCCATTTATCATGAGTTCTAGCACAATTCTGATCCACTTTAAGGTCAAAAGCATGTTCCATATCTCGATCTGGCTATAGGAGAAGGACAATGGCGGAGAGAAACTGACGGAGGAGGAGGAGGAGGACCTTAACTGTGAGGAGCTGGCACTGGCACACCATAGAGACGTGGACCCGACTCCCGGATTGAACGGCCGGAGAACATTAGTCAGCAGCACATCGTTTAAAAAAAGGGAAGCACTCTAAGCGTGGGGATAGAACCGAAGTTCCTTCACCTGATTAGTGGGCTTTCTTAAGATAAAATGGTGCCGAACTAACATGTCATCTTTTTTTGACACAAAATCCAGCTTGTAACACCGAGCAAGAAAAGCACATTGATGGTCCACCGTGAATGGAAGCTCGCATATCCACACAGACACAGCCAGGACAAATATGTCAAGTCCAAATCTAGATCTATAAAACGGTGGGCTTGTTTAATACTCCTACTATCTTGATGAAGCAACCTTAGCGGTCCATAGCCTCAACCGCTCGGACTGTAGCTTTCGCTTGCCTGACCCAAATTGCTTCTTTTTCGGGAGTGCTGGAGAGAGGCATCGACCATCCTGTTTGCTGTTTGGCCAGTGTCGATCGATTCGTACGCACCGATGTATAGGAAGGTGTGGATCAAGCGGTAGCATTAACATTTGGAAGGGAGTAGCTACGATTAACGTTTGGAAGCTCTAATATCACCTTTCTTTCCCGCAAAAAAAAAAACGTCACATGTTCGTTAGGAACAGATGATGTACTGTCGGAGAAGAGATGACCAGAAACGGCACCGTCCAGGGTTTTACAATACTCCAGCTGTTAGGCGGATGTGATGATGGATTCCCTTTGTGGCATGGATGGACCATGCTGTCGCTCATGTGCCGCATGTGGCAGATGCGATGCCATGGCAGAGCCGACACGCACCAACCTATAACAAGACGGGGCTCATCATGCCTGCCCTTCTTGCTTGCCTTCTCGATCTGGCAGCATCTCCTCTCGGCTGTCGTCTCGAGTCTCGAGTGCTCCTTTCCCCGCGTGCATATGCATTCCTGGCCTGGGTCTTGCCTTTCTCGAGGAGATCAGCTCAGCGAGGATCTTGCATGAATCGCTGAAGATGTCTCGAACCTTTCTTGGTTTCTTCCCTTTGTCGTGGAACTCCGTGACTTGATATAGATGGTGCAATTGTGATTTGCCTCCTTGTGTTGTGTCTATCCCGAGTTGTTTGACCAAAATTTGCGCCGTCAAGTGGCGGGCCCAGAAATTTATGGAAGGCTGGGCGCGTGGCTGTGTAACTAAAAAAAATCTCGGACAAATTAAGCATCATATGGAGTGGCGAAATGGCTCCCGAGACTGAGCTAGCCTGTTTTAAAAATTTTGGAAAAAACAAATTGAAAGCTTTATTTTTTAAAAAAAAATACCATGATGTACGCAATGATTTATTCCACCCGTCTGTATTTTTTCAATGCGAAAACCATATATTCTAGGCGTGAACAATGCAAATTTCGAATGTTCTAAATTTTGTCCTTTCTTACTCTATCCAAGTATTTTTCCTGATTTTTTTGAAGCTTTGAAATCGAGTTTCTAAACAATTAGATAACATGCTCGATGAGCCTGCTCGAGTAGACGCCGCCAGCTCGCCTCGCCGGCGCTTGCGGCCGCGAGATGTGGCTGGGGTTGTTCCTAACGGAACTGCA
This sequence comes from Poa pratensis, assembly GCA_947311845.1. NCBI lineage: Eukaryota > Viridiplantae > Streptophyta > Magnoliopsida > Poales > Poaceae > Poa > Poa pratensis. The sequence goes on from CAMZMU010000077.1 coordinate 4,291,712, forward strand.
GCTGCCGCTCCTCCTCCTGATTCTTCGTCCTCAATTATTTGCCGCCGTGAGAGACTGAGAGGCTAGGCGGGGGTGGGGAAAGTGTGACGGCCGCCGGCCGGACAGGCAACTGGTCAAGGGTTTCGGCCATTCAAGAGTGTGTTGAGTCGATCAAGTCCTAGGTCATTGGAAATGACGCAAAACCACCGCAATTAGGGTACCAGTGTCGAAAAACCACCATCCTAAACCAAAATGACAAAAACCACCGTGTTTTGGGGCAGATCGTTAACACATAGCACTGATTCGGCCGTTTAGGCAATTTAACCCGTTTTCTGACGTGCCCGGAGTGGTTACGAACGAGTGGAATTTGTTTTTGAGACAATTCGGGACGAGTGGAAGAGACAGGACTCTTGTTCGATCAAGTACTGGCCTGTTGCGCGTGTGAAGGCACGACCCAGGTGGTCGGGCACAATGCCTCAATCTCAATGTCCACCACGCCCCAGGTGCGCAAGCAGTTTATTTTTTTTACACACGCACGCACGCTGATCAATTTTGCCCCTGGCTGATCGGGATGTGCTAGCTTTAGATGCAATCTCACACACGAGGCGGACGCCATCGAAGCCCGGGCAAGCGTCGGGTAGCAGGAGCGCTGCGTCCGCCCGTGGCGTCAGTGTCAGCCCGAGGCAGCTATCTCTTGAAGTGAAGGCGGCCTCCGCTAACCCGTTTTCAAGCGGAAAATCCCCTTCTTTTTTTGACGATGGAAAACCCGTTGTTGGAAGGCCGTTTTTACGCCGTGTAAATTATTACTAATACACTCCACGCAAAAATTATTAATACACGATCTCTCCTCCAATCCACGATATCAGCTGAACTTTCAAGCGGACTATGTGTAAATAGAATTTCTACACTCCATTTTTGCGTGGATAGAATAGAACCGAGCTCTCCTGATCGACGTAAAGAAACACGTCGGTGCAGGAGGGCAAGGCAAGCCCCCAAACAGTGAAATGCATATTGCTCTCAGTTAATTCAGCTAATGTATGAACAAGTTAATTCAGCTAATGTATGAACAAAGTCCATTCTTCCGAGAAAATTGCAGTAAACCACCGTAACGGCCAACATCTAGAAAATCACCAGCATTGCGGGAACTCACAAATAGATACCCACAGATATTGAAGTTAATTTGTCACAAAAAACACTGATGGTCGATCTTATGTTCTCCCCTTTTTTCTCTCTATAGGTAAGTATCCACAATTTTTTTCCACAACATCCAAAAGTCCCTTCTCAATACTCTCTCCGTTCTTCAAAAGAATGGCTATAACTTTTCCCAAAGTCAAACAATGTAAACTTTGACCAGGTTTTAAGATAAAATTATCAGTAACTATAATACTATGAAGATATAATGTGAAAATATATTTCAAAATGTATCTACTCACTCCGTTCACTTTTATAAGGCACTGGACCTACCATTTTAAATTTTTTTGATTCAAATGTATCTACACTTATTTTGTACACAGATTCACTCATTTGCATTGTAAAGGTTAATGATCTTTCTTTCTAAAAGCTTAACTTTGCGTAGTTTAACTTTAGAAAAATACTTAGACTAAGGACGTCTCCAAATATTTTTGGTATTATTTTCTACATGATTTGATGACTTGTAACATTTCGTTCTATGCTTTATCCTTAATATACATTATTTAGATTAATGAGTTTCGAGGAGCATCTAAAAGGATAAAAATATTTATACATACCCTCTATTCAAAGGAATACCAAAGAGGAACTACTTAGACTAAGCACGTCTCCAATGTGAGAATAAGCACGACCATAAGGCCTCTACTATCAACCATAGCCGGAATTAAACATTGGGTGAGTCGGCCTTAAATAGATACTTGAGGTTGACTGCTAAGGGAAGGCCCGACACAACAAATGAGCAATACTATTTCTCCATCTTCTCTCCATGGGACGACGATTTGAGGGTAAATCAGTTTTCTTCCCACGACCTCGATGCGTCGGTGAGCGATGACACCACGAGCACAAGAGGAGGACGAAACAAAACGCAGCGACGAAGGGCTGGTTGAGCTTGGAGCTGGCGTGACAGCAGGCGGCCTCCAAAACTGGGACGGGTTGGACGAGGCCTCACATACTCGAGGCCGGGGAAAGAGCATCAAGGAGGCGAGTTGCCGGTGCAAGGCAGCGGGGAAGCCACCCGGGTGCAAGATAGATGACGCCGTCACCTCGTTGGGTAACCAGAGTCGCATGAGTGACCTCGACCATACTAGGGTTCGTGTAGGCACGGGGACACTGAAAGGGCATGATTGCTCTTAATCCGTTTTGGAGCTTAATGACAACACACTAACATGACCAACCGTGTTGCTAAGTTGTGTAGGTACATCAAGATCAACACTAGGTCCGAAGGTGGAGAGAGGGGTCCCAAAAGTTGAACCAACATGCTGTTTCTCGCCTGGCGGTAGTACCGCTCCTCCTGGAGCGGTGCTGCTGCTGCACACGGCTGCCTTCCTGTGGCGGTAGTACCGCGGTTGGTGTCGCTGCTCTCAGGCTACCGCCAGAGAGGTTTTCGCCTATGTTATCCCGTCGGTACCCCGACGGTAGCGACCTCGTTCTACCATTGGATTTAATACATTTAAGTCCAGCGGTAGTACCGGTAGCTCCACGGGTAGTACCGCCACCTGGTGGCAGCGGTAGCCCCTATGGTACCGCAGCCGCTGGGAAGCAGTGCTCACTGGGTACCGCCAGGATACCAGCAGCGGTAGTACCGCTGTGCAAAAAAATCTGCACATAACGGTTCGATTTTGAGGGCCCTATATAAAGGCCCCTTCTTCTCCAAGGAGATGCTACGATTTACATTATCTCTCCTCCATTACTGCTGAGCTTCAACTTCCTAGATCTCCCACTCCAACCACCTAATCGCCTTGATACTTTGAGGAGTGAAGGAGGAGGTCTAGATCCACGTCTCCACCGAAGGAATTTCAAATCCATCCATTGTTCTTTGTGGTGCTTGTTCCTCTTGGGTTGCTTGTAACCCTAGGAGGTCTTTGTGGGTTTCGGAAGCCTCATCTTGTTGCGAGGTGCTCTAGGACATTGTTGGGAGGCTCCAACTCATTGTGGAGTTCCCCGTCCTTTGTGTACCGGTTTGGTCAACGCTTTCAAGTCGACCTCGTAGTGGATGAGCCGATCTCTCACGGGTGAAGCTCACGGAGAATAGAGTGAGCACATCCGTGCTATTGGAGTGCCTAGGTGGCTCCACACTCCTCCAACATAGATGTACTTTCATTGGGAAGGAACTATGGGAATCATCTCCGTGTGTCTACTTTGCGGTTACTTCTATCCTTTACTTGTTGCTTCCGCTACACTTTATATCTTGCTTGTATCACATAGGTTGCAATCATCTAGTGCACATCTAGTCAACCTTGTTATACTTGCTCAAGCCCTAATTAAAAAGGAAAAAAATTAAAATTTGGTAGTCGCCAATTCACCCCCCTCTAGTCGACCATATCGATCTTTCAGACACATCGTCGACAGGGAAATTGAACGAGGGAAGTGTTGAAGCGTAGTGACCTCGTGCCAGTCGGTGCGGTCAGAGAAGGAGAGGTAGGAGGCGATAAGTTGATGTTGAAAGGACAAGGATGTCGCCTAGAGGGGGGGTGAATAGGCGATTTAAAACTTTTCCGGTTTAGGCTTAATAATTGCGGAATAAAACTAGATGTTTAAATTAACAAGCTAACAACCTAAATATACTAGGCTCACCTATGTGCACCAACAACTTATGCTAAGCAAGACAAACAACAAGGTGATAGCAATGTATAAGACTTCAAGCACGAAGGCTATCACAATAAGTGCATAAGTAAAGAGCTCGGGTATAGAAATAACCGAGACACGCGGAGACGATGATGTATTCCCGAGTTTCTCCTTTTTAGGGGAGTACGTCTCGTTGGAGGGGTGTGAGTTTCAAACTCAAGATGCCACAAATGGCCTCACCCTATTCTCCGATGAACCTTGCCCAAAAGCTCGGTTCACCTTCCACTATTGATTTCCTTTTGGGCGAAAATCGAGTCCCTTACAACAATCTTGAGGCACAACCCACAAAAGGATTGGGAGCTCCCAAGTGGCCACAAAAGGCCTCAACCACCACAAAAGGCTTCTAGGGTCCAAAGACCCAAGAGTAACAAGCTCACGAACTTTCACTTCCACGAATCCTCGTGGAGAGCACAAACCGATGCACAAAAGCAATGGCAAGAACAAAAGAAGTGCTCAAGTCCTTCACTCTCAAATCTCACCAAAAGCAACTAACGCTTATGGGAGGGGAAGAGAGGAAGAACAAAGAAGAGAACCACACAAAAACTTCAAGATCTAGATCCACTAGGTTCCCCTCACTTAGAGGAGAGATGGATTGGTGGAAATATAGATATAGATCTCCTCTCTCAAATCCCTTAAAGATATGCAAGAATCATGGGAGGAATTGGGAGAGGGGCAAGATTTCCAAGGTCAACAATGGAGGTGATAGAGGGGTAAATTTCATGCTTGGAAGAGCTGAACCCATTGGGGAAGAAGGGGGCCTTTTTATAGGTCCCCAGAAAAAGAGCCGTTACAGGAAAACTTACACCGGAGACTCCGGTCCGGTCCGGGCGGAGACTCCGGCCCGGGAGGGGCGGAGACTCCGGTCCACTTCCGGGGAACTTCCGGGCACGATACAGCAGCTGCCGTCCATGGAGGCACGAGTGCCAAACCGGCAGGCCGGAGACTCCGGTCCCCCTGAGTTCGGAGACTCCGATGTGAGCACACCGGAGACTCCAGTCTAGGGGCACCGAAAACTCTGGCCTGGATTTCCTGCAACCACTCAGCAAACCTGAAATGCAATAACTTTCTTGTTTGAACTCCAAATCGGGTGAAACCAACTTTGTTGGAAAGGTAACGACAAGAGCGTTCCAACATGAAAACGCAACAAGTTGACACAACAAGTTGACACTTTGTTGAAAATAATAAGAACCATAAAAAGAGTTAAGTTGACACACATGGGAAGGTGTGGAACTTTCCTCACGGATAAACCAATAATATTTCCAACACGAAAACGTAACAAGTTTTTCAAACAAAAATCCGTTTTCGAAGAACTTGGGCTTGTCATGAAGATCACGACAAGCACCAAAACCTAACAAGGAGAGAAGCCAAATAAGAATCAAGAAAGATGATGATGCCAAGTATGCAAAGGTTTGAGCTCTCCACAATGATGGGATCGAGTTACTCACTTGAGAGCCCCTCTTGATAGTACGCCGTCTATCCTATAACCCGGTCTCCCACTAACACCATGAGACCGGTAAAATAGAAACCCTATCAAGATCATACCTTTGTCTTGCGCATTCCACTTGAGCTAGATGATGACGATGTTGATCTCTTCAAGTGGACCACTTTTCTTGATTGCGTTTTGCTTGGTGAAGACTCACATATCGCTCCCCCATACACTAATATGGGAGAGCCTCTATAAGACACATCTTCACTTGACCAATATCTACAAATGAGTGACAAGCTTCAAGCATAGGATTTCTTCGATATGTTTCTCTTGAACTTGCACTTCATCTTCTTCTCTTAATATATGATGACTTGAATATTACTTTGGTCATCACTTTATCTTCTTCTTTCAAGCTTGATACCAACACATGGTGTTCAAGCATTGCCAATGGACAAGCCCTACAAGGATAGCTCAATGCAACCATTAGTCCATAGAGATTGTCATTATTTACCAAAACTACACATGAGGGCTCATGCACTTTCAGCTGTGGAGGGTGATACGGGAGAAACCGAGTAGAAGGACGAGTGACATGGAAAGAGAAAAAAAATCCTATGTTGGCTCCACCTTATGGCTAAAGGGCTATAACACTGAAAGATTTTTGGTTTGCTATAGCGGATAAGTTGTGTCAGATCCTATGGTGGACTGCGAACTTTAAGTATTTGAGATGCCCTAAGGTATGTCTATGCATTGGCCAACACCATTGGTTACAAACTAATGTGTAATGTAAATTAATACTAAAGGGTTATTTTGGTTCGTGACACCGAGTTGTAATAGGATGTTCTGCACCTGGCCCGTTCTCGTGTTTGGTTGGAAAGAAGTAATAGAATATAGTGTTCCACGAAAGCGGTTATTCCTATGCCCCCGTTCCACCGAATCAGTGATATATGAAAGAAAAAGGTGAGGTGAACCAAATCTCAACCATTCCATTTCACCCTTCTTGTCCTAACTAAGCACAAAACCAAACCATTCCATTCCATTCCATCATTTTGGTCCTAACCAAACACAAGAATATAATGAGCCATTCCAGTGCAATGGAAACATGTTCCAGTTCATTCACAAACCAAAAAACTTAGGATTGGGCTAAAATAGTGAGAGCTATTTTGATTCATAGGATAAAAAAATGTAGAATTAAGAGATCTAAAGTATTTGGATGACACGTCTAATTGAATCTACATGTGAAGAGTAACTCCATTCGATTGTGGTGAAGAAATTTTCCATGAGGTTGGACCTCATGTTATTTTCCTATAAAGTTTATATTCTTAAGAGATTATTTCTCATAGGATTCGATCCTAAAAATCAAACGGCCAATGTAGAAAAAAAATCTTAAAAACTTCTGTCCCACAAAAATCTTATAAAATTTCTTTGAATCAAAAGGACCCTTAAATATGCTTTGGTGATCAGGCAGCAAGGTCACTCACATGTGGGACCCACCGCCCTAACCCACTTACCTGCACCTGTACCGGATACAGTTACAGCCATAAAATCCCCACCACTCACCCGTCTCCACGTGTACGCTACGCTACTGTTCCCCCAAAACCGGTCCAGCCGTTGCCACACTCACTTCCAATGCGGCCCCACACGTCAGTGACACTAGTCGGCCATTAAGAAGTCCCCTCCCACCTTTCTTCCTCTCTCTTTCTTTCCTTCCCACCAGCTCCCACCGCCGCCTTCTCCTCCCACTCCGCCTCCACCTACACCACCCATCTCCGGCGACCGGGGCCCACCAGCCAGCTCCCCCGCCGCCGCCCAGGGCCCACGTGCCACACTCGCGGCGCCGCCATTAACTAGATACCCATCATTCCTTCCTCCTCCCGATCTGCGGACTTGCGAGGCTCGCTGACGAGTGGCCCCACTCCGCTGCCGACTCCTCCACCGCTACCGCGTCTGGCCTCGTGCGACGGTCGCCCTCGTCCCGCTCTCCGAACTCCGAGCCCTAGTAGGGTCGACAGGAGGGGCCTGAGTTCGCTAGCCAGGGGATCGAGGGAGTGATGCGCGGATCGGGGCGTGCGGCGCGGCCATGTACGGCCGCATGAAGTGCCTCGTCGGCGGCGCCGTCGACCAGGGCAGCCCGCGCGGAGCGGCCAGGAGGGTCTCGCCGGCGTCCGGGCGCGTGCACAACGCCGCCGCGGTGCCGAGGGAGAAGGGGGCGATCTGCTTCCGCCCGCCAGAAGTCATGGAGACGGTGCACGAGGTCGCCGTCTACATCCACCGCTTCCACAACCTCGATCTGTTCCAGCAAGGGTACGGAGGCGTCTCGTGGAGATGTTCGCTTTTGGTCTTTTCTCGTTTTCTTTTCTCGTGCGTGTTTTCTTGGGTTTAGTTTCTTTTTTTGACCGTAAAGTTCCAAGTTGGTTGAGTTTAAAAAGTTACAAGTTTTTTTGGTGACGTGTAAAAAGGGTTTGTTCGAGCATTTCTTGTTAATTCAAGTTCTCAGTTGTTATCTTTCGCTTGTAGCTGGTTGAATCGGACCTTTTCCCCGCCCCTGCCGGATGAATTCTGATTTTGCCAGTACCCATTTTGTCACTCACGAGGACTTTGGTTTTGCCCATAGTTTTTTCCGCTTGACTGCAAAATTTGCTTATGATAATTTTGTTCTAACATTTCTTAATCCTCGCTTCACTGTGGTTTCGTTCTGATTAATGGGACCGGGGACCGATCCCTGTTAATCTATTTTTTCTTAATATCCGAACCTCTCGCTGTTGATTTTGTTTTGAAACGAGTGTTGGATTATGTGCAGATGGTACCAGATGAAGATTAGTGCAATGTGGGAGGAGGGAGCAACTGGTGGCAAGGCACCAGCTTCACCCGCTAGGGTGGTCCAATACGAAGGTGCGTCCATCTCTTCTGACGTAGGATAGGAATATTTGATCATCTGCCCTATCATTAACATGATTTCTAGATGCTTGCGTGGAGGAACACATGTTTAACCGTATCTTTGAAATGTCTGAGATTCCTGGGGATAAATTTCACTCCCAACTGTTTCATTGTTGTAGGTGCTAGTTGATAAGAACCGTGTTACTGTCTTTTAGTGCAGAAAATGAAGCCTATGCCAATGTCAATTGGACTATTCATTATGGTTTTAAATTCTACCTTGTTGCAATCTAGTTCTCCTCCTTAGATAACATCAAGGGGCATCTTGTGTAGCTGGATATGGACTGTACAAGCATGTCAATGTCATGCACTAATGCTCCCTGTTTCTATATTTGCCATGCATCCCATGGAATATAATACATATGTTAATTATTCTGGAGATGCTTGTATTTCTTACTCACTCCGTGCCACTTTAGGTGGAGTCGACTCGTTTAGTGGTTGAAGTTTGACTATCAGTTTAACCAATGAAACATGGGTTGTGTGCCACAAAAATTACACCATTGAATTCGTATTCGAAAATAGTATCTGGTGCCTGGTGGTATAATTTTTATGGCACATAGCTATTGATCTAATTGATGGTCAAAGTTAAATCATGGAAAATGATGATGCTGTGTAAATAAGGACGGAGGGAATAGATGAACTAAGTGATCATAGTATGCTAGTTTGGAAAATCCAGCTTTCTCCAGTGATAAGTCAGTGACCTACAGCTGAGAAGTGTTACGAGAATGTTATTGGTACTGGTCTAACGGATCATCTGTTCAATATAAGTGATAATGGTATATCAAATATCTGTGCTCACTCACCTAAATCACATATGTTCATGTTTATTTGTGTTCGTTTTAATTTGAAGAACTATTCCAACTTCCAAGAGATTTTTGACTGCTGTTGCTTGAAAGACTTTCGTTTGAATAGTTGTCAATCATTAGCTAATAGATAATGACGTCTAGGTGGATTGTGCAGCTCCTGATGTCGGTGCGGATGATGCGTTAGGCATTTGGAGAATAGATGACGCTGATAATAGCTTCTACACACAGCCATTTAGAATCAAGTATGCTCGACAGGACATCTATCTATCGGTCATGGTGTCTTTCAACATACACAACACTGAAGTAGAGGTTGGGAATGTGAATACTAGTCTTTTTTTTCCTTTTTGAATAAACTTATCGCAGCCTTATCAGAGTACTTGCTTTTTTAAATTTAAGGGTCCAGCAGCTTCTGCAGTGATATTGAAGTATGAGCTAATATATGCCCCAACTCTGGAGAATGGGTGAGTGTACTTCTAATCCTATATTTATTCTTTCTTCCAAGATTATGCGTTTTCAATGCATGTGCATAAATTTTGTTTAACAGGACTGATGGTGTTGTTGTTTCTTCTGTGCTAGGTCTGATATTCAAGCTTCTAGTGTCACATCTTCAGCTGCTATGCATGAATTTAGGATCCCACGTAGAGCACTCCTGGGTTTACACTCATATTGTCCAGTTCACTTTGATGCATTCCATGCGGTGCTTGTTGATCTGACATTACATATAGTCTACCTCAAAGCTGGTGCAAGTAAATTATCATTGAAGGTACACAGGTTTGTGAAGCTTTAGCTTTAATGTTCTTTGAAAATGGTGCTCATGTGCAACTTGTACAAGGCTGTAACTAGATGCTCTGAACAACTTTTGACTTTAAGTTACAGAAACATAGAACCTGTAGGGCTGGTATTCCTGAGAGATTTGTACTTCAGATTTCTGTTCCTTATCTTCCACTTGAAATTGAACTCCACAAATGAAGGAAATTTTATTCCATAATCCTGCACAATGCTAGGGGTTCATCACCCGGAAACTGTACTAGTCCATTGGCTACATTTGATGCCTGCATCAACGATCATGTAATTGTTATCACCTTTCTATCCTTGGATAGCTAATATAAGCTTGCCAGTTATTTGGCTCTGGCAACCATAAGGATGGCTTATTTTATTTGTTATTATAGTTCTTTTATCCTTTTGTCGAAACATACAAGTAAACATATATTTTAATATGTAGGTACCAGACCAAGGTTTAAGCCCAGCATCACATCAAATAGTAAAGGCATTATTGGCTTCGAGGGAAACATTACTTGAGGAGCTGAAGAAAATTAGTGATGCTGTTGGTAAAACGATTGAAGATTTAGATGGTGCTGACTTAACCCTTGGTAAGTATGAGTCACTTCAGCCTAAAAAATCAGTCCAGCCTGATTCTGGTAAAGTGTTCCCTGTAACTACCAAGGGTGTCGGGCACTTGGCTGGCATTTTGCATGACTTTCTAGAGGTACATTTAATCATCCTTTTTATAGTGACCTATGAATGTCTTCATTGATATGGAACTTGCTGATTCAAAATATTTATGCACAATTATGCAGAGACCCAATGATGTTGTTGATGCCACTAGCGATGGTATGCTGTACGCTCTTTCCAGTGAAGAGTTGTTAGAATTGTTTCTAACTGTGAGCAGCCAACTTTCACTTTTATGGAACGCATTCTTGAAATTTCACAGGTTAAGATAACTGTTCTCTCAATTTCACTTGTTATTGTACTGTATTTGCACAGCCCCAAAGGTGTGCAGTTTCCACGGCCATGATGGTTTCTCGATCATACCTGTTCTTTAAAGTTATCATTTGTCCAACAATTACCTTCTTTTGCTGCAGGATAAATAAAACCAAGATACTGGATTACTTGCGTGATGTTTGGGCTATTGACAGGAAAGCAGAATGGTCAATATGGACTAATTACTCAAAAATCGAGATTCCACACCGCTATTTGCGGAGTATGAGTGATGACTCATCTCATCGCCAGTCCCTTCTGAGAGTTTCTGGTTCAAGGAAGTTTCATGAAGATGTAATTATCGCCCATTGATAAATAGTATATTTATCATTCTTTTAATCTCCATTTACTAGGTTACATGTATGTGCAGCCTGTACAAAATTCTTCTTCACGGGCTGAACTACATAGGAAAAGCATAGCACAAATGAAGGTAACGCAGTTTTTTGGAATAGTATCTGCACTAGTATTTATTGAAAACAGTTCATGATTTGAGAAATCCTGCAGATCAACACAAGGTCTGTTCAAGATATGCATATATATGCTGATCCTTCACGTGTCCCGGTTGTTCTTATAGAACAACATCTCATGGTTGTTCCACAACATGGTTCGAGCAAGGATTTGGCAACAAATCCTTCAGAACAAAAGGATACTATTGTACTACCTAAACTACAAGGAGAGTCTTCGGCGCTGAAAAATACCAGTGGTAAAAAAGGTGGCCGTGTATTACGAGCCGTCATCTTTGTACATGGATTTCAGGTAAGTCCTGTTCATCTGGTTTAACTCCCTAGAGTTGCAGTATAATTGGTGTGATTGAATTGTATTTGCAAAACGCAGGGACATCATTTGGATTTGCGTCTTGTTAGAAATCAATGGCTTCTATTGGATCCTGGGGCTGAATGCCTAATGTCTGAGGCTAATGAAGATAAAACTTCTGGAGATTTTAAAGATATGGGTGGCAGGCTTGCTGGGGAGGCTGTTGCATTCCTAAAAAAGAAAGTGGATAAGCTTGCAAGGTACGGAGGCTGCAAAGAATTGAAGCTTAGTTTTGTTGGCCATTCCATTGGAAACGTTATCATCAGAAGTGCCTTAGCAGGTATTTTGCAGCTATCTTGCCAAATTGTGAAGCAAGTCAAACTTTAGGAGACTGACACATTTTTGCATTTGAATAGATCCTGCATTGCAGCCGTACTTGAAGAACCTCTACACATACATGTCGATATCAGGGCCTCACTTGGGTTATTGGTACAGTTCAAATTCTTTGTTTAATTCTGGCCTGTGGCTTCTGAAAAAGCTCAAGGGAACACAATGCATCCATCAGCTTACCTTCAGTGACGATCAAGACCCCCAGAATACCTTTTTTTATAGGCTTTGCAAGGTACAATATGACCCTGCTTCATTCTGGGATGTGGAGTAGCTTTGTCATTCCAACCTGTTACCAGCAGATACACTTTTCAGCAAGATTTAACCATGAGCTGTTCTTTTTGTTTTCTTTCTTCAGTCGAAGACATTGGAAAACTTCAAAAACATCATATTGTTATCATCACCGCAGGTTAGTCCCTTTCTCCTTCCTAACGACTTCACTTTACTTGTGGATCTGAACTATTAGCTCGATGATGTAAACCTTTCAGCCTCTATGGTCCTTTCCATGTCACTCACAGAGTCATGCTGAATTTTCTTTATCTACCAGGATGGGTATGTACCATATCATTCAGCAAGAATCGAGCTCTGCCCAGCTGCATCATCTGATAATTCAAGGAAAGGTCAGGTCTTCACGGAAATGCTCAATAATTGCTTGGATCAGATCCGTGCGCCATCGTCTGAAACCCGGATATTCATGAGGTGCGATGTTAATTTTGACCAATCTGCCCAAGGACGGAACCTCAATACCATGATTGGCAGAGCAGCCCACATAGAATTCTTGGAGACTGACATCTACGCCAAGTTCATCATGTGGTCATTTCCTGAACTTTTCCGATGATAATGCTACTTGGGACGGGCATCAAGCAAAACTAGTTACTGCACTACTGACCAAGAAAGGAAGGTTACTCCTGCTCTTCATAAAGGTTTATTCGTTACCAAGATGGGTAGCACTGTAAAGTTCCCTAGCTGTAGCATTTTGCCAGCTTTGTTAGATTTGATTTGTATAAATAGTCGATTCGTTCATTTCGATTTATAGCCATGTAGATGTTCACCTCTGCTGCCAAGTCTTCATAATCCAATTCCATCTGGTGTATTTTAACGCTGCCAGTTTAGGAGGCCTCAACAGGCAATGAGCTTATGTCAAAATAAGCAAGATATGTGTTTTGGTTTTTAACCATACTAGTGGATGTGCACGTGCAACGCACGTGTCATAATCTATTATGAAAACGTAGCAACAGTGAAAGAAATTCATATGTGCTTGCGTGTGTGCTTCGCCGCCTGTTGAGATAGGGCTACGCGTGATGGCTAGCCGGGTCAGGGTGCTCGTCACCGACCAAGCGTGGGGCAGCAACGGGCGTGCACTTGCTGATCCTCGCCGTGGAGCTCGCCGGCCTGTGTTGCCTTGGCATGTCGATGGGAGCACGCAGGCGTGGTCGTGGTGACCATCCTCGCCTTTTCCAACCGCGCCCGAGGAGGGACCCGGCCGTGGCGAGGAGGGTGTCGCGTGATGATTGGTCGAGTAGCACGCACGCTACAATCGGTGCACGAAACCGAGATATATTTCTAAGATAGCAAAATACTCGTGGGTTGCGACGGCCGAACAAAATCAGACCTCATTGTGCTCATTTAAATCATCATATATAGACTGGTGTTTGTAAAATTGCTCAACCAGTTATATTTGACAATATTACAACAGGCATTTTACCATAATTGTCCAAGGAAGAATTTGTTATATATCTAGTAAGACATGGTCGATGGGAAACCGGATTTTTTTTCCTCGACAAAACAATCAAATTATAGTAGGTTGTGAAAGAAAACAATTATGTTATAATTTCGTAGGAAATCAACTCCACTATCTCGATTACTGGATAGAGCAATTGAGAACTACGCAGTACTCAAGGATTTTAGTTTGTTATGGACTTGCAATTACTGAACCATGTAGGGCTGTTGTACTGTAACTTTTCCGATTGGTTGTGACTTGTGATAGAATTAATTAAACCGTTATGAAATACATGTTATAGAACCAAACGTCCATTACAGAACCAATGCAGTAGTACTACTTTAACTTTTACGATTGGTTCTGACAGAACTAATTACAGAGAAAGTAACGTGAGCATACCCGTAGAATATCTCAATGTGATGTCGTGTTGTTGTTGCTGCTCATTCCGCTGCTGCTGCCGCGTACTATTGTTGGTGAGTTCGTCATGCTTCCGCTTTCGCCGTGTAGAGTTGATCAAAACTACCACTTTTCAGGACTTAATTACAGTTTGGTACCACTTTTTATTTGAATCGCACAAAAGTCCCATATTTTTCTGAAGATTTCGCAAAAAAGTCAAATCCTGAATTAATCGCGAATTGAGACGTGGGCAAATTAACACATTAACTGACAGTGGACCCACTTGTCAGTCTAATAAAAATAAAATAATCTGAAAAAATAAAAAATAAAAAAAACCGAGGAGGTCCCAGCCCGGACGCGCTCGCCTCGGTGCCGTCCTGGAGCAGCGCGCCTCCCCCGCGGACGGCGGCCAGCAGGGGCCACGGATGGCGCCCAGAGCAGCTCATCCAGGAGCAGCGCCCAGGAGCAGCTCGTCCTGGCGTCCAGGCCCAGCGCCCAGAGCAAGCAGCGTCCAGGCCTAGAGCCCAGAGCAAGCAGCTTGTCCAGGAGCAGCGTCCATGCGGACGCCGCTCAGGAGCTGCTGGGCGGGCTGCCGGCCGCGTCGCGTCGCCGCGCGTGCTCGTTGGCCGGGGTGCGCTCACGTCGCCGCGCGTGCTGGCCGGCCGCGTCATCGTCCGAGCTGTACTCCGCTTCTTTGCGCACCCACACGTGCAGCAGCTAGCCATCGCACTCCGGCGGCGGAGCTGTAAGTAGTACGCGTGGCGGTTGGTCGGGAACCCCGAGGCACCGCGGCCTACCCGGCGTCCGCGCCGGGATTGACAGAGAATCATGGAAGCTTGGCAAGTGCAACCACGGACACATCTGCACCTGCAGCAGGGGCACGCGTAAACTGGAAGGTGAAGGTGGTGGCGTGTACGTACGCATGCTAGCTGCTCCACCTAGCTAGCTCGCTCGCTCTGAATTCCGAGCTAGCTACTCCGTCCAGGTCCAGGTAGGTAGTACTACATTAGCAGGTCACGCGCTCAGCGTTGCGTCCGCACGCATGGGGCGCACGTCCGGTCGGCCTAACTCAGGGAAAGACAAAAATAACGATTCGGAGATGAGTGACAATTTAGTAGTATTATGTGATTTGGTGGGAGGGTAAAACGGGAAAAATCGGACATTGTTGAGTTGTCAAACATTGAGACGATTTGGGCTGTTTGATCGGATATTGAACGGTTCAGATTTAAAGTATCCCAACAAGTTTGCTCTTTTAATAGTAGTATAGATTACTGATCAAGTATCTGGTTTTTGTCATGTGATGTGATTGCTGATGTACAACTGAATCTAGAATTCTTTGATGTCCGACTAAGTGTGCAGTCAAACTTCTATGATTTGTTTGACTTTCAATGTAAAAACACATTGTTTTGTTGAGATTGATGGAATGGAGAGAGGAATATATATATTTATAATTGTAATTCTTATGAAAACAGTGACATCATTCTCTATTTAGTCATCTTCCCTTTTAAATGGAAAAAAAATGAGTGATGGTCAAAGTTATGTCCTAGATGTGTCCACTTTAAGACTACTAAGCAAAAAAGATGATGGTGCAACTAATTAGTAAGGAGAGATAAATAAAGTAACATAGCTCGTTACCCACATAATCTTAAATTCACACATGATAAATTTAACTAGAGTTTCCGGACTGTCGTACATTGCTTCCAGGACTGTACAAAATGATTTCCATCGGTTGTAAGATAATTCAATATAAATTACAAATGCATTATACAAACACCAGTCAAATTATCAAGGTTTACTCTTAAGTTAATAACTATCAGGAGAAAAACGAACTCACCTGCAATGATGCTCTTACTAAAGGCCCTCGGCCTGCTCCAACTACCATCAACACCTTTGTGAAATGGAGAATGAAAATACATCAATACGTTTCAAGGGTAACATTAAAAATTAAACCTGAAGATTTAAGGCGAGTGCTGCACGAAATAGACTCAGTACTTCAGTTACATGTTGTAGATAATGAGAGGGTGTAGAGGATCTGTTAAAATGTAGTTCAGTTTAGCATTTGTGTTTCTGTGAATATGCAGGTACTAGCATAGCAGAGTTTAAGTTAACCAGGATTACAGTGGTATGTGCCAGCAACTTTAGAAGGCTCTCATACGAGCTGTTGATAGTTCAATATGCTATGAACTGTTCGTTTAGATGAAGAACTTGTTAGTTACATCTCAATTTTCGTTGTGTCTGGAGCAACTTTAGAAGGCTCTCACAGGAGCTGCTCTTTTGGTTGTTCTATGTGTGGAATGGCCCTGCGTTTCTGTAGTCTCACGCCCTGAATGTCACTACGGGGTACAGGAGGATATGCAGCTCATGGCAGGGCTTCATATGGTGGACGATATCCTCTGGCGTGATTGCGTGAGGTGCTAGGCTGGAAGTACAAGAGAGCATACCATGAATCGCAGAAATACAACAAAGCGAAGATCATTCATTAAAAAAAAGCGAAGATCATAAGGCCAAGATCCCACATGACAATTGTTAGAAAATAAAAGAGTTAACGATGTGCCAAAATGCTCTTATGGTTATGTGGACTGTGATCCATGTCTTTGTCCACCTGTTTGTTGATTACGACATCTTATTTCCATGCCATTTATAATTTGCACTTGTTTTGTAGAGATGCAGCTTGTGTTCATTCGCTTGGGAACCATTTTCTTATTTTTTTGCAGATTGGTGGTTTAACAGTGTAAATAACTTGGGAACAATGCTCGCTCTGAACCTAACTTGGGAATATGGCTTTCTTTACCGGCTTTTCTTTAGGTTTGTGTCTATGAATTTTGTGGAAATTGTTTAACAAAACTAATGAACCAGATCACTTGAGACATTGTACCTAACAAAATTAATGAATCGCATTGCTGGAAACTGATTAACAAAATGAATGAATCAGGGTCAGAAATCAGATCACACGTGAAGAAAATTCTACTATTTTTTCCTTTTGCTTTCCAAACATAAGAACCTATAGCCCATATGATAGATTCATTGATGGTGCTTGCCGTTCCAACATGAGCAACTGTACAAAACATATGCGTTTCTTATTTCCATCTAAATTAGCATAGAAATAGACACATAAATATTACCACACAGTGTACACTCAGAATTACAAGAATTTTGTGTTTAATTATATAGGCGTGCATTGCACATGCAGATTTACTAGTGTCTCCAAAGATTCAAGAATCTCATCAAGGAAATATTTATTCTACTTACTATTTTCTAAGAAGACACATTTCCCAAATAGTAATCCACTTTATGTTTCTAAAACAATTAAGTTGGAAGAAGAAATTAATCATGAATTAATATTTGGCTTTAGCAGATAATCTTTGATGACACTCAAAGTGTTTGCACATCAAATTTAATCAAACCATTCATACACCACTGTGATGTTTGTTTAATTAAATCAAACAATGTTTCTAATAAGTAAGTAATGAGCTAAGATCCACCTTTCTATCGGAATAATTATGACATACATTTAACATGGATCATTTCCTCTATCTTTCAAGAGACGATTACTAGTTCAACTGACATCACTTAAATATCCAACTTTGAACAATATGTCTATGAAACCCTTTCATAATTACTATGTTTTATTTAAGTCTTATCATTCTCATTGATTTATTTTGATACTTCAGTCTCCCACTTAATTTGTTGAAACATTGAACTCTTCAATTTGTTTACTTTTATCTCATTTCATTAATATGATCGATATCTCCATATCTTATTAAATCGTTAATGAAATAATTAATGGAAGTGTCTATAATGAATGTGAATTCAAAATTCACAAGTATCTCATACTTTATAATGGATCTCCTTCTTCAGTTGAATACTTGGAGAATAATAAACTTTAATAAACCAACAAAAATTACTTCTCCATAATTAATGATAAAAGATGTATTTCTCATGTATCAAAATTTATTACAATATTTTAAATCACTGACATTTCAATAATGAAGATAAAAGCGAATTTATCCAAATCTTAGGAAAATTCCACACACATATCTTTAACTAAAACTAGAACAAAGAATTGTTCCGTACTTAAGGATATTCATTACAATAATGATTGAATCGAAATAACTCTTATTTCTTATTCTAGTGTGAATATTCATCATTAACTCGGATGCTTTGATGTGATTGTCCTATGCACTGAATGCATCTTGTATATCACTTGATTCACTCTTATGAACCAACAAGAAAAAGAGAACACTCAAGGTTCCAATATTTTTATTGCACGATAGTATCTCATACTAACAATTTTCACAATTGAAAGAATGTTAATGGTTTTGTACCTGTTCTGGATCTTGCAAGATCCCCTGCCACTCTATCAGCTTATGCTTCCCTTAGTAGGGTAAATGGCATCATAATAGGTTTCTCTCCCTCCAGATTGTTGTATGGTACCATACAACAAAGTCATCGTATGAAGGAGTGAAGCCAACACAATATCAGCCAGGTGATCTGCAGGAATTGGAAACACTATGTTTCTAATCTTCCTTGTGAGGGTAGTGATCCTGGTTTAGTACAGTCGCATGGATTCACCCTTAGCGAGCCTGCGGTTCATCAATTCCCTGGTCAACCTGAAATGCTCTATACACACACCTATTTGATGAACAAGGCTTTTAACTCTTCCATAATATGAAAGGGGCGTAAGTTTTCAAAACGATTTCGCAGCTCTTGATCCATACAGGTGAGTATAAGCTCCTTGATAGCATTCATCAGAGTCCTTGTGAGGACCATGATTCTCCTCAATGGGATAGGCAGGTTCCAGAATATTTCCTTCTTAATATTTTTTAGGACCATCCTCAGTGTGTGAACCCAATCATAGAACTTGTTTCAATTTGCAGTTAAAATCTCACGATCAAGTATCAGATTAAAGTTGTACTTTACAAAGGGATCCATTTTCTCTACAACACAAAACAAGTTTATTTAGACAATTAGTTCAATATTAAATTTGCATGACTTAATTCTATTTTCTTAAATTAGGATATGCTCCCACTAAGACCAATAATCCTCTGTCGGGGGGTTACCCCTGGGTAGGGTAAAGATGAGGTAAAGACATGTAAGGTTAAGGCAGTAAGCTGTCCGAGGTAACGATTGAGCAAGGACGCAGGAGGCGTCATCCGACGTAAGGTGTACGTCGAGGTATATTCTCCGAGGTATATCCTCCGAGGTATCAACCTCGGGGCAGTCAGCTAGCTACCACAGGAATAAGGTATTCTCTACCGAGGTATAGGATCAGGAGTGTTATCCGAGGTTGGCAGCAAGGATCGAGGCATGTCAGAGAGGTCACGGGCGCCGCAGAGCTCGTAGCCCGAGGCTTCAGAGGACGGCGAGGTCCGTCCACGGGTTTCCCGGAAGCTCGGGGGCCTAGGAGCTGACTTGGCTATTTCGGGAAAGGTCTACAGGCTAGACCTCGGCAGGCTACTGAAGTATGACCGGAAGAGGAAAGCTAGGCCTGTCCGGCCTGACAGTCCGGCCGTTGAGCTGGCAGGAGGCAGAGGCTTGTCTTCTACCTTTTGGCCATGCCATTGTTAGTTGAGGCAGGGGTAAAACTGTACTTCGGCCTGTGTATATATGCGGCATCTCTACCTCCAGGGAGGAGGACGGCAAAAACCCTAGCTCATTTCCCCCTTCATAGTTTCATCTTCTATCTAGAGCTCTCACTTTGGTAGCATCATACAGCTCGAGGAGCACCTTGTACCTGAGAACGACACTGATATATTGAGAGAGGAAAGGCAGGAGTAGGGGTTTTACTTCCTCACGAAGGCCCCGAACCTGGGTACATCGTGGTGTCTTTTGTGTTCTTGGCTTTCTTGGTTTCTTGTTCATGTTCTTGTGGTTTCTTGCATGTTCTTGCTTGTGCACGTCTTGAGTGCATAAACCCTCCCCGGATTCCCCCAACGACCATTCGGCCCCAACTAAGCCATACCCATGGCATCTGCCGTGATCCCACCACGACAGTTGGCGCCCACCGTGGGGCAGATTGAGGCGTTGGGTGGAGTTTCCATCCGGACGGGCTCCTCTGAGTGTGTTCTTTCTGGCCTTGTTACCAAGATCGGCGAGTTCGCCTTTGTGAGCGACAATGCGGGGTGCTTCGCCGGCAAGCCTTTCCCCACCGATGGCTTCCTCATGATGCTCGGCAGCTTCCCCACATACGTTGCTGTCGAGGTGGTTCGCGAGTACCCGGAGCAGGTGCTCGTGGACGACGAAACTCCTCTCCTGGCGGCTTTGGGCCAGCGTGTCACTCGCCCTCCGAGGTGTGTGGAGGTGATGATGGCTGGTACCAGCCTGCAGCTAGCAAGGCAGATGCTGGCAAGGTCGCGCTAGCCGAGGTGGAGGCGACGCCAACCGCGCTGCCTGAGAAATCAGGTCGGCGGCGAAGTTTCCGTACGAGAAACCTAGTCAGAATGAGCAGTTGGGCATGCCAAGGGAAGAAGTTCCCTTAGAAGCTATCGTTGATAGGTTAGCTCGGCCACTCGCAGTAGAGGCAAGTGTGGAGCATACGGTGGCCGGGTTAGAGGCAGAGCGCCAGAGGTGCTGAGAGAAGCTCGGTTGCTGGCCGAGGCTAAGCAGCAGTTCGATATGGAGCAGAAGGAGTACAATGCTGCACATGGTATAGAGGATGGTTTTACTCCGGTTGTGCGGCGTAAGAAAGCTGCTCTGCTCAACCGAGGCAAGGACCTCTATGAGGAGATGGCTAGGGCTGCAGTCTCGGGCTCGAGTAAGGCAACAAGTAGCAGGTCGGCTACTGGTAGGCCGGTGTATAGTTCACCAGCTAAGAACCTTAGAGCAGCCGAAGCAGTAAGGGCCGGGCTATCGGAGTTGACCGGAGATGCATGGCGTGAGCAGCAGAAGCGGCTCAATGAGTTAGTGCATGTGGCCAGCAAGCAAAATGAAGCCCTCCGCAAGGCCGGGCTTGGCGGTTCGCAGGCGGTCCATTCGATTAGGCCAGTTAGCCAGGGTCCAAGGGGCAAGCCTCGTCTCCACACGTCGGAGGAGCCGATCGTGCCCGGAGTGTCACTTCAGGTCGGAACAAGGAGATGCAGCTGCAAGTGTACGATCCGGTGTTAGCTGGGAAGCAAAAGGTCGGCAACGCTAGCCGAGCCAATGGAGACCCCGGCCCAGGTGATGCAAGCCGAGCTAAGGCCGTTCAGCTCAGGGAAATCAGAACGGTGGGCAAGCAGCGTCGGCTGGCCGAGGTAAACCACCTCAGCCCCCGAGGCATCAGCAGCAACCCCGGCCGCAGGAGCAGTATCAGCAAGAGCCGGAGTATGTTCCGCAGCCGAAGAACGTCGGTCGAGGTGGCGACCGATATGATGATGGAAATTCAGCCATGGAGCGGGCTGGATTCTATAGAGTGGATGGTGCATTGGGAGAGCGTATCGGAGCTCGGACGTTGCCTACAGGTGATGCGCGCTACAAGCTAGATCGGATTTACATGTCCGAGAAGTTGGAGGAGGAAGGCCCTCCTGGTCCGGCGTGTTTTGGACCTCGGATCATGAAGGAACCACCTCCACCAGTGTCTCAGTTTCAGTTGGGTCGGAGTACCAGGCCGTACAATGGGAGCACCAAGCCGCAAGATTGGCTAGCTGATTATGTTTCAGCAGTATACATTGCGGGGGGCAATCGCCGATGGGCGGTCCGGTATCTCCCGCACATGTTGGAAGGTCCTGCTCGGATCTGGCTGAACAATCTGCCGGAGAATAGCATCGATTGCTGGCTGGATTTAGAGGAGGCATTCAATAGCAACTTCGCCAGCACTTACAGGAGGCCAAACCGACCTCAGCTTTTGCAGGCGTGCAAGCAGGAGGACAATGAGACTGACCGAGAATTCTTGACTCGGTGGAGCAATGTTCGGAACTCCTGTGAGGGAGTTATCGAAGCACAGGCTATAGCGTGGTTTGCTGATGGATGTCGGTATGGTAGCATGTTGTGGCAGAGGCTCCAGAGAGATATGCCAAAGACTCTGGCCGAGACGATTCGGATAGCTGATTCCTATGCCCTTGGCGATCCGATGCAGCCTCTGCTGGATGGGAATGCCCGGAACAGGAGGAATCCGATGAACAACCGCAACAACGGACCGAGGTTTGATAACCGTCAAGAGTTCGGGCAGAAGAGGAGAGAACCAGATTTCCAAGTCAATGCTGTAAACCCAAGTCAGTCCGGACCTGGAGGCGCCCAGAAACCGAAGACTGAGGGTCAGGCGTGGACTCCGAACCAGAACCAGAATCAGGGAGGTGGTGCGAAGCAGTGGCAGGAGGCCGGACCACCTGTGACTTACGAGTCATTGGTGAATGGACCATGTATCTATCATGGCAGGAATGGCAGAACACCCAACCATACCACTCTGCAGTGTAGTTTTCATCACCGAACCGCTGCAGAAGGGGCGAAAGCTGGGGCAAACCGGAGTGGGCCACCGAACCAATGGCGTAGACCTCAATATCCGAACGCAGCAGCAGCATAAGCCGACCATAGCGGCGCAGAATCAGAGCTTAACCGGAGCAAATTCAACCCCGGTGCATGCGGCCCAAAACCAGAAGACGGTGCAGGCGAAACCGGTGAATGCAGTGAGTGCCCAGGGCAACAACAACAACGGTGGTGCCGGCCAAAGCCAAACGTGGTCCTTTGAGAATCAGAGGTATGAGAACCCCGGTAATGATTATAGGGAAGTACATCAGAGCTACGTGGTGTTTGTGACTGAGTCAACTGATAAGAAGAGTATGCTGAGGCGTGCCAAGGAGGTGAATGCAGTAACTCCGGCGGTGGTGAAATACATGAACTGGTCCGAGCAAGAGATCACTTGGAGCAGGCAAGATACACCTCGGATCATGCCGAGCCCTGGAAACTATGCACTGGTGGTGGATCCGACGTTTTGTGGGCCGACCAACAATGTGAGATTCACCCGAGTCTTGGTGGACAATGGGAGTGCCATAAATATCATGTACCGAGACACAATGGTCAAGCTGGGATACTCACCGAACCAGTTGCAGCCTAGCAGCTGTACATTTCACGGTATTGTGCCCGGGGTCTCTTGTGCACCTATGGGAAAGATTTGGGTCGACGTGGGTTTTGGTACCCGAGATAACAGCCGAGTTGAAAGTCTTGAGTTCGAGGTTGTGGACTTGCAGAGCCCTTACCATGCCTTGCTGGGAAGGCCAGCCTTGGCCAAGTTCATGATCTCCACTCATGTGGCTACCTAAAGATGAAAATGCCGGGGCCCAAGGGAATAATAACCATTTCTGGTGACTACAAGAAGGCTATGCAATGTGCCTCGGCGGGATCTAGTTTAGCCGAGTCCTTGGTGATCGCGGCGGAGAAGAAGCAACTTCAGAAGGTGGTGGCAATGGCGCAGTCTACTCAGCTCGGCATGTCCGGACTAATTACTCCGGACATGAGCGCTTCATTCGAGGTGCCCAAGGAGACCAAGAAAATCCCGCTGGACTCGGAGAACCCGGAGCGTTTCGCCATCATTGGTACTGGCATGGACGAGAAATAGGAAAGCGCGCTCTGTCACTTCCTCCGTGAGAATCGGGACATTTTTGCATGGTCGGCTAAAGACCTGCCAGGTGTTCCGAGGGAGTTGGCAGAGCACTCTTTGTTTGTTCGGCCAGAGGTGAAACCAGTGCGTCAACCGACGCGGCGGCTCTCAGATGACCGAAGAAAGGTGGTACTCGAAGAACTGGCGAAGTTACTGGCTGCAGGCTTCATCATGGAAGTGCTGCATCCGGACTGGATATCTAATCCAGTCCTCGTGGAGAAAAAGAAGGACGAACCGGCGGTAGTCAAGGTGTGGCGCATGTGCATTGACTTCACCAACCTGAACAAGGCGTGCCCGAAGGATCCCTTTCCTTTACCTCGGATTGATCAAGTGATCGATTCTACGGCTGGATGTGAGCTGTTGTCTTTTATTGATGCATATTCTGGTTTTCACCAGATCCCACTGAACACTGATGATCAAATAAAGACTGCCTTTATTACCCCGTACGGGGCGTATTGCTATCGTGTCATGTGTTTCGGTTTGAGAAATGCCGGGGCAACTTATCAAAGGTGTATGCAGAAGTGCTTACATTCTCAAATGGGCAAGAATGTGCAAGTGTATGTCGATGACATTGTTATCAAAACTAAAAAGAAGCATACTCTCATCGAAGACCTCGAAGAGACATTTGCAAATTTAAGAAAGTATCGGTTGAAACTTAACCCGGACAAGTGCACCTTTGGTGTCCCGGCTGGAAAATTGCTCGGTTTCCTCGTATCGAGCCGAGGTATAGAAGTTAACCCGGCTAAGATCCGAGCTATCGAAAGAATGAAGTTGCCGAACTGTTTAAAAGATGTGCAGAAGTTCACGGGATGCCTTGCATCTTTAAGTCGGTTTGTAAGTCGGCTAGGAGAAAAAGCCTTACCATTGTATCAACTTATGAAGAAAAGTACCAGTTTCACTTGGACCCCGCAGGCGGACGCGGCGTTCAATGAGCTGAAGAAGATGTTGTCCACTGCTCCGGTGTTGGCATCCCCTTTGCAGAATGAACCGATGTTGATATACATTGCGGCTACAAACCGGGTCGTAAGTGTTGCAGTGGTGGTGGAGCGAGACGAAGGAGGCAAATCGGTGCAGAGACCAATCTACTACCTGAGCGAGGTGATATCCACGTCGAAGCAAAACTACCCCCACTACCAGAAGATGACGTACGGAGTATACCTGGCGGTTAAGAAACTGAAGCATTACTTCCAAGAGCATCCCATGACGGTGGTATGTGATGCTCCAATCTCGGAGATCATCGGATGCAAGGACGCAACTGGGCGAGTTGCCAAATGGGCGATCGAGGTATCTCCATACACTCCGCATTATGAAAGGCGAGATGCAATCAAGTCGCAGGCGCTGCCGGACTTTTTATGCGATTGGGCCGAGATGCAATATGAGCCGCCCTTGCCGGACTATAATTATTGGAAGATGCACTTTGATGGGTCCAAGACCAAGGTCGGATTAGGTGCCGGCATAGT
The DNA here is from genome assembly GCA_947311845.1 of Poa pratensis. Classification (NCBI taxonomy): domain Eukaryota; kingdom Viridiplantae; phylum Streptophyta; class Magnoliopsida; order Poales; family Poaceae; genus Poa; species Poa pratensis. Next base: position 4,316,712 of record CAMZMU010000077.1, read on the forward strand.
CCTAACCTCGCCGAAGCAAGACCAGTTGAAGTATGTGCTGCAAATCCATTTCTCGGCGTCGAACAACGTGGCGGAGTATGAGGCCCTGATCCATGGGCTCAAGGTGGCAAAGGAGATAGGTGTCCGGCGTATAGAATGCTTCGGCGATTCAGCTTTGGTGGTGCATCAATCCACCGGCACTTGGGATGCATTGGATGCGAACATGGAGTTGTATCGGTTTCATGTGCAAAAGGTGTCTGGGTTTTCGAAGGATGTGAGTACAAGCACATACCTCGGGGGGAGAATGAAGCCGCCGACGTATTGTCCAAGCTCGGTTCATCCAAAGAACCGGTGCCACCGGGGATAGCACTGAACCATTTGAGAACTCCTTCAATCAAGCCTCCTGACTCCGAGTCAATTTTCTTACCACCAAATCGGAGTCTGAGCCTATGGAGGTAGACGTCGGATGCGTTTGGCCGACTCGGGGACTGCTTCGCAGTATCCGGGACTGATGGAGCTTTTCCTATGGAGTGGATGGGGGACTTCGGATCTGACCCGGGGACTTCGCACCAACACTCGGGGACTGGCCGAGCAATGGTAGGAAATCATGAAGGAGATCATGGCGACCGAACCAATGGAGATAGATGAGAGCTTTTTCCTCTACATCCAGTGCCGGAATGGGCGGAGCAGATCATGAACTTCATAGACGGAAGTTTGCCAAGTGATACAACCGAGGCAAGGAGAATCCAGAGGAGAGCTAAGGGATACACCATCATCAACAAGGAGCTATACAAGAGAAGTGTGACCGAGGTGTTGCAGAGGTGTGTCGAACCAGCTGAAGGCAAGGAGATGCTTTTAGAAATCCACCAAGGAGAATGTGGACATCATTGCAGCACAAGAGCTCTGGTGGCCAAGGTGTTCCGGCACGGGTTCTATTGGCCCACCGCCAATGCCGATGCAGAAGATATAGTTCGGAAATGTGAAGGGTGCCAAAGGTTCGCCAAGCAGCAGCACATGCCAGCTTCGGCGCTCAAGACCATTCCTATCACGTGGCCCTTTGCAGTTTGGTGTCTGGACATGGTGGGAGAATTCAAGCCAGCCCGAGGCAATATGACTCACATACTGGTGATGGTGGACAAATTCACTAAGTGGATCGAGGTGAAGCCAATCCGAAAAGTGGATGGTCATACGGCAGTGACCTTTTTGAAGGAAATAATCCTGAGATATGGATATCCTCATAGTATCATTACAGACAACGGCACGAACTTTGCTGTCGGAGAGTTTGCTCGGTTCTGCATGAGTAAGGGAATTCGACTTGATGTAGCCTCGGTGGCTCACCCACAGGCTAATGGGCAAGTAGAAAGGTCAAATGCATTGGTATTGGCCGGAATCAAAGCTCGGCTAGTAGAACCACTGTTGAAAACACCGGGGTGTTGGATCGATGAGATACCAGCAGTTCTGTGGGGTTTAAGGACCACACCGAACAGATCAACAGGCTATACGCCATTCTTCATGGTCTATGGGGCCGAGGCAATGCTGCCAACCGACATTGAATATGATGCGCCCAGAGTGGCAATGTACACAGAAGCCGAGGCTAAAGAAGCTCGGGAAGATGCAGTAGATCTGCTCGAGGAAGCAAGAGAATTGGCCTTATCTCGGTCAGCAATATATCAGCAGGGTCTCCGACGCTATCAAAGCCGGCATGTAAAACCCCGAAAGTTTAATGAAGGAGACCTAGTGCTGAGGCTTGTTCAGCGCAGCAAAGGTCGGCACAAGTTGTCACCTCCATGGGAGGGACCATACATTGTGAGCCGAGCTTTGCACAATGATTCGTACTATCTTATAGATGCACAGGAGCCAAGGGGAGATGGGCTGGATAGACCCGATGCGGAGCTTCAGCGTCCATGGAATGTAGCTCTACTCCGACCCTTCTACTGTTGAAGGAAGTAATGTATGTACCTCGGCTGATCTTTAATAAAAACCTCGGCACCTTAAAAATGAGCTCGGGGACTGCCTCGCTATTACGCATGCTTGTTTTATGTTTGTACTTCTTTTTCGTTCGTATGCCGGACTATTTTGAACCTCGTCTCAAACTTCAAGTACTGTATGCTGTGTAACTAATCTTGTGACTCGACTGACGAACGCCAGCATGGCAGTCAAGAGCAAAGACGAAAGAACATGGGAAACATGAAAATGAACTCGGGGACTCGGTCCAAAAAGACAGTCCGGCATATGTCGTTTACTAACCCTGTTTTTTACTTTTCTTATGTCGGATGACTTTGAACTATACCTCGGAATTTACTAAGTACTGTATGCTATGAACAACAATCTTGTGACTCGACTGTCGAACGCCAGAATGGCAGACAAGAGCAGAGACTGCCAACTATAGTAAACACGAAAGTGAACTCGGGCACTTGTTCAAAAGGATTCGATATAAAGCCTAGAAAAGCATGGTTCGAATGAGCATAATAGTAATAGAGGTAGCAAAGGAACTACTTAAGTTTGATTACATCTGCGTCCGGCATACGGGGATTTAATGAAGTTTTCTGGCCAAGCATAAGTTCAGGTCGAGGCGTCAGGAATTACGTCGGCAGCAGCCGATGCACAGGGATTTCGTCCGGAGCCGAGGTAGCCTGGAAGTGCTGGCAACGTCGGCAGTAACCTCGGCATCAGGTTGGGAGGAACCTCGGTTTCTGCTTCGCGGGTTTCACCGTCGTCACCTTGCTCGGCCTCGACGTCGGATTCTATTTCGTATTCCTCGTCTTCTGGCGCGTAATCCTCGGCGTCGGAGTAGGTGTCTCCTTCGCTCAAGTTCTTTGTGTTGGCATATCCAGCGAAGAAGGCAGCCATCTTTTCGCGGCGTTGATGAGAGTTGGGTCGAGGACCAGGGCGAGCCTCGGCGAAGAGTCCATCTTTTCGAGGTCGATCTTCTCGCACCAAGTCATGATGAATTTGAGAGCGGCATCAGCTCCAGCGCGAGCTGAAGATGAACGCCACTCTCGGAGTCTTTGTTCGGCTTCACGAAGCTTGGAGGCAAGATCCTCGGTAGATTTGGGAGCATCAGCAAGAGGCCATAAGGCTTGAAAGCACAGACCTGCGTCGAGGAGTTCTGACCAATGGTCTTCAAGGGATTGATCCTAGACTTGATGGCCACGATATGGTCCTCAACGGTCCAATCGGGGTTCTGTTCGTTCCGCTCTCTGTGCCGACCAGTGATGCTGCGGGCCGCAACTTGGGTGTAGGTAAAATGCTCTATAGTAGGGTAGCCTGTTATCAGTGTGAGAAATGGTTCGGCAGAGAACCAATGGTGTGGAGGACAAAGAAAGCTAAGGGAGGCAAGAAACTTACTGTCCATCTCGCGGTTGTTAGTTTGCAGCGTCGGGAGAAACTGGTTGACCTGCGCCTGCAGAGCTTCCAAAGCCTCTGTGGCCGAGTTGGCACGGACTCGGCTACTTGGAGAGCTTCTTGGTGGTCCTTGGCAGAATCCTCCCGAAGTTTCTTCTCTGCCTCGACGGCCTTATCCTTCTCATCCTTCAGCTTCTCCGTTTCTGATTTTGGAGCCCATCAATGCGCTTCAGTTCCTTTACCAGCCGAGATACCTCGGCTTTCTCTTGCGCTAGCTGGTCATCCGACGTTTTCTTCGCTGCAAGTGCGGCCTTGTGCGCATCATGGAGGTTCTTGTGTGCGAACAAGAGAGAGTGGAAGACGTCCGTACGGATGTTCATAGTATTCTGCAAGGAAGAAACATATAGCTCGGTTAGAAAGGTTATACCTCGACAGAGTCTCGGGGACTCGGAGTCAAATCATTGGGAAAATGTTGCTGGGGTATGCCTTCGACATGAGTCTCGGGGACTCGTACCGAGGTGCATGCTAAAGTGAGATAAAATGGATTGGATACGTCGGATGAAAATGGAAAGTTGAGATTCAAGCCAAACAATTTTAACTCCGACGGAGTGTCAATAGTTTACCTCGAATCTCGGGGACTGGGGATGGTGGATATTAGATGAGATACTGCATGAAAGTAAAGAGAATAGGACTTACGTCGATGGTTTGAGCAGCACGCAGGGCAGCAGTTTGTAGATCATATACGCTTCGGCCGCAGGCGCTGTTTCCCGCGGGATGCTCAGCCACCGGAGCAGCTAAGGAGGCGAGGAGACCTCGTCTGCAGATTCCAGTCTGCATTGTAATGTTCCAAGGAGCCGAGGCTCTGGCCACTATCAGTGCGCAGAGGAGGAAATCCCCACGGTCCGCCCTGCTCGATGCCCCTAATTGAGGCCTCCACGGCCAAAGAAGCCTCGGAACTCGAAGCAGGCCGATTATCCAATATGAGAGATGCCCTCCGAGCATATTCTTCGGCCGGAGGGGCAGTCTCATCAATGGGTGCGGCGAATGGAGGAATTCGGCGTGTCACGGGGGAGGAGACCTCGGTTGGATCCTTGAAGGAGAAGAGATAGTCAGTGCAGACCCAGATGTTGGCTTGGGGGTGACCTTGGACTTCACCGTCTCTTTCTCTTTCTCAGTGCCCTTCTCCAGCGGCAAGGTGGTTTGGCGGAGTGGTTTTTGGGGCTGTTGCTTGGGCTGTTGCTTCTGCTGATGCTTTTGCTGTTGCTGCTGTTGGTTGCGGGCAGTCTGGCTTCGGGGGGAGAGTCGAGGCTCCGGCAAGGTGGTAGCCGGAGTCCTGGCACGATTGGTCTCCACATCCGTTTGAGGACGCGGAGAAGTCTGACCTCGGGTGGGGGCAGATTTCCCCAAGGCCGGGCCAGACCTCGGTGGAGAAGATCCGGGGTGAGAGTTCGTCGGGAGGTCGTGGCTTCAGAGGCACAATGGGTGCAGTCATGGAGGATACCTCCTGATCCACGTCTATGGGGGCACTGCAACGAAAAGAAGATGGTCAAGTGTTAATACCGAGATAATATGTTTAAGCAACAAACATTGTTGGCTATAGAAGCAAAGCATTACCCATCCGAGGTAGGAAGCCTCCTGCCCCCGGGCATGAGGAGGGTGTCCGGACTTCTTCAGCCGGCGTCTCTTGACCGGAGCCTCAGTGGGTCGGAGGCTCCAGTGGCGGATGGTTCGGCGGCGGCCGGAGTTGCGGCACAGCGCGTTTCCGGCTGGTTGCTGGAGTGAAGTTCGGAAGGTGAGGAAGGCAGGAGAGAGGTACCGCGTTTATTGGTTCCACGACAAGGAACCCCTCTCGTCATCCGAAATCTCTTGAACTGAAGCTTGTGCTTGAGGCTTACCGCGGTGGTGATGCGGGCCGAGGCAATGGGCATAAAATCCTCGTCGTCAGGGTCCACGTTGGATGGTGGGTCCTCGACAGGGAGATCCTCGCCGAAGTGGTCCGCAGGATGGACTCCATCCTCGGCGCGGTCTGGCGGGCGAACAGCTGTATGGCAGACATATGAAAAGGAGTTAGGAAGAAAATTATCAAGATGAACGTCGGTAGCAAGACCTCGGTGGTAAAGGAGTATCGAAGAAAACGTCGGAATAGCGTACCTGTTTCGCTGGCTTGGTCCTGTAGTGGGGCTCCCTTCCCCATGTCCAAGCATCAGAGATCTTGGACTTGGTGATAGCTCGGACTCGCCGAGCTACCGCGGCATTGTCCAGTGCAATGTGCGTATGTCGGGTGGGGTCATAAAGACCGCTCATGTGGCAGATCTTGTGAGACCTCGCCTGGAGAGGGGAGACCCTGTGCTTCACGAATGTGCAGGCCAGGTCGTCAGCCGTCAGGACTTTCCCGTCGTTCTCGGGGTCCTCCGGGTCCTGCCATTTCGCAATATACCCATGGATGGACTTGAGTTCACCGGTGTGAGGGGGAGCGTAGTCCCAGTTGAGCTGTTCTGTAGGAGGGTGAGGTTAAACGTCGACAGGTTGAGGAAGTCCTCTTCGCCGGAGTTCTTCACGTAAAACCACGTCCGAAGCCACTTGCGAACGGTGTCCGGAGTAGTGATACGTGGGAAGATGAGTTTCGGCGAGGAGCTATGGTGGCAGCTCCGCAGGCGGTTAGTAGCTTGGGCAGATCCTTGTTTTTTGGAGCTGGGATCACTTGCCGCTTAAGTTGGAAGTAGCGAGGAAAAGAGGTCTACCGTGGCTTTGAGGCCGAGGTATCCTTCAGAGAAGGAGACGATGCAGGAGAGAGTAGTGACGTTGGCGGGGGATGATGAACCTGGAGCCCGAACTTGTCGAGGAAGCTCCGGAAGAAATCGCTAACGGGCAGTCCGAAGCCGCGCTGGAAGTGCGCGACGAAGACCACCGTTCCCCTTGCTTGACTTGAGGCTCGAGTTCACCCTCTGGCAGGCGACACTCTACCCCGGTGGGAATCCGCCGAGTCGCCCTGAGCCACTGGATTTCGTCCGGAGTTACATCCGAACCTTCCCAGCCGGCTCGTTCTCCGACCTCCAGTTCGAGGTCTGGAACCTCGGTTTGTTCCGAAGTCTCAGGAGGAGACATCTCGGCAGAATCAATCTGCAGAGAAAGCACAGAAGTTTAGCAAAGGAAAAAGTAATCTGGAATCTAAGGCTATATCTGGCTAACTCAGGAGGAGTTGGGCGCTATCTTGTGTACATAGAGGCATATCTATGCTAGGCGAACATCTATCCGAGGCATGAAACCAATTTCTACCCAAAAGAGTATGCGAGTAAGATCTACCGGAGGAGGTAAATAGAGTTTTATTCAAGAACATATGAAGAACCAAAGCGCGAAGAGGAAGAAACCTAGAGCAATGCCTAGGGTATCAAGAGAGGGAGTACATACCGTGAAAATGAGGTGCTGAAGGGCGGCGCCGGTGACGCGGTCGCAGCGGCGACGGAGGAGCTGCTCGTCGGCGGCGAGAACGTGCTTCTTCTCGAGCGGGAGCGGCGGTGTTCTCTCGCGGAAGAGAAGGCAATGGCGCAGTAAGGGTAGAAAGAAGAGGGGAACGCCTCTGGTCGTGCTTTATAGCCGCGGTCAATCGACGGTTTGCAGTGCGGCCCGCTTGCGGTTCCCAAAATGGCGAGTGGGATCGTTTGTGCACGGTGGTCCACGTGGCGCGAAGATAGCGTGTGGGCGAGCAGGCCACAGGATCGGTTGCAGGAGGCAAACCATCGGGCGGTGCGGTTACTGGAGCGCGAAGCGGCGCAAGCGGGGAATCTCCGCTGACGTGGGCCGTGGTGGAAAGCACTCGAGTGCTTTGACTGTCGTGGACCAGGAAGTGACGGATGGGACACGTGAACAGTGTTCTCGACCGAAGTCAGTAAGGATGCAGGAATCGAGGGGTTGACGTCCGAGATCTCGGCGGATACTTCGGAAAAGTAGTATGGCCCGAGGAACAGCCGATGGATTTTCGGGTATTGGTTCGGTAACCTGCAAAACATTGTAGCGCATGTGGTTTCGGGTTGAACCTGATGCGGCCTTTCATCCGAGGCTGCAAGACCACATCAGCTTCGGGGACTACTGTCGGGGGGTTACCCCGGGGTAAAGATGAGGTAAAGACATGTAAGGTTAAGGCAGTAAGCTGTCCGAGGTAACGATTGAGCAAGGACGCAGGAGGCGTCATCCGACGTAAGGTGTACGTCTGAGGTATATTCTCGAGGTATATCCTCCGAGGTATCAACCTCGGGGCAGTCAGCTAGCTACCACAGGAATATAGGTATTCTTTACCGAGGTTTAGGATCAGGAGTGTTATCCGAGGTTGGCAGCAAGGATCGAGGCATGTCAGAAGGTCACGGGCGCCGCAGAGCTCGTGGCCCGAGGCTTCAGAGGACGGCGAGGTCCGTCCACGGGTTTCCCGGAGGCTCGGGGGCCTAGGAGCTGACTTGGCTATTTCGGGAAAGGTCTACAGGCTAGACCTCGCAGGCTACTGGAGTATGACCGGAAGAGGAAAGCTAGGCCTGTCCGGCCTGACAGTCCGGCCGTTGAGCTGGCAGGAGGCAGAGGCTTGTCATCTACCTTTTGGCCATGCCATTGTTAGCTGGAGGCAGGGGTAAAACAGTACTTCGGCCTATGTATATATGCGGCATCTCTACCTCCAGGGAGGAGGACGGCAAAACCCTAGCTCATTTCCCCCTTCGTAGTTTCATCTTCTATCTAGAGCTCTCACTTTGGTAGCATCATACAGCTCGAGGAGCACCTTGTACCTGAGAACGACACTGATCTATTGAGAGAGGAAAGGCAGGAGTAGGGGTTTTACTTCCTCACGAAGGCCCCGAACCTGGGTACATCGTGGTGTCTTTTGTGTTCTTGGCTTTCTTGGTTTATTGTTCATGTTCTTGTGGTTTCTTGCATGTTCTTGCTTGTGCACATCTTGAGTGCATAAACCCTCCCCGGATTCCCCAACGACCATTCGGCCCCAACTAAGCCATACACATGGCATCTGCCGTGATCCCACCACGACATCCTCATAATTGGACCTAAGTGATTCAAGATCAAAGAGAAGTATTTTTTCCAGAGAACGTGTCCGTGTCAATGGCAAAATCGTAATCGTAGGCGACCTTTCCAGTTACAACGATATGTAATCTTTGTCCATCTTTCGATGGGTGTGTTCCGAACTCTTGACTATCATGCCAGGACGTCAAGACACCAATGCAATTTGCTGCATGAACTATTCGCACCCGCCTAATGCACGACAAATACGTCCATAGTCACGTACCGTGTAGTATCCCATAAGGGTTATGTATTGTGACGGTGCTACAATTGGAAGAACACTATCAACTTATTTTAGTAAGGGTTCACCCTATTAAACAGCTAATGTGCAAAAGGGTGCAAACAACAAAGGAAAAATACCATAGGCAATTTATAATTATCACGTGATTTGCTATAGCCTTTGTCCTTGAAGAAGAGTTGTAGCAGCCCCGTCGAAAAACTCTATCTTCACGTTATTCCGCCGTGATGACAGAAATCCACAGATTTCCCGCCACAACAGAAACACTGCTCTAATTTCTGCCGCGAAAGAGAAACAATCACTTTCTCTGCCGGGCAGCGTCCTCGGCAGGAAATTTCCTGCTTTCTCGGTCTCGGCAGAGATTCCTACCGGGCTTGCTTCTTCGTCATTTCTCGCGATGAACTCTTTCTCCGCATGATCACCACAATAGTTTTTTGAATTTTTTTAAAACAATACTTTTAGGTCTCAAAAATATCGGAAATTTGGTATGTAAATACATATACACATTATGTGTGTACGCACAAAATTTAGTAAAAAAACTTTATTTTTTGGGCTACACAAAGAGAAATTTCTGACAAATGCAATCCAATATTTTCCCTATTTTGTGTCCATAATTTTTTATTTTTCTATAGCTCGGAACAACATTTTTTGCACCGAAAATTTTCATATACATAGAGAACACGCATATGTATACAAGGAAAAAAGATTTAAACTTTTATTTTAATTTTCAAAAAAAAAGTTGCACAAGGGCTCAATGCCACTTGTGCCCGGGTGCACCAAGTCTGCATTGTAGTAACATAAACTAGTAACATAAATATGTTACTATAGATTATGTTACTCCCCACTATGAGCAGTCTAATGTCTGATTTTTAAATTATAAATTCAAGAAAAAATGTCTAGCATACACTTGTTTTAGATCACAATTCCAAGAAAGAAAAAGTAGCGCATGTCGACATGCATGTTCTCAAGCGATTCGCTGTCATTAGCTTGTGGTTGCACGTAGCCGGCCGGAATGTTTGTGACGTGCAGGACATGTTGCCGTGTAGGCAGGCAGCATGTCGAGAACGTGAAGAAGAAGAATGCGGGGACTGTTGAAAGTTGACGACTCCTACCTCACCTGGCTCTCCAAGTCCCAGGTTGTTGTTGCATTACGAGGAGCAGCAGAAAAGTCGAGGCGAAGAAGGAGATCCTACACCAGGCCAGACGGGTCGTCAGTCCATGGGGCCGACCTCCGTCGATGCGAGGAGCACCGATCGAGCGGGAGGAGTCCATCTCCACTGCTGTCACCGTCGCCCATGTCGCCGTGGCGATGACTTTTTCTCATTACGGACGACCTAGCCCATACGGTTCACAGCAAAGCCATCTAACACCCCCGCCTCGCGTAGCCCCCAGGCGACGGGGGCGGCCCAAAAACACCGCGCCGCCAGCAGTCTCTCCGCCGGCCCTCCTCCACTGCCGCTGCCGCCGACCTGAGCCGGGTGGCGGCAGACCCCTCACTCCCCAAAAGGGGGCGGGGCGGAGCAACGCGCGCTGGTGGAGGTCGTCGAGTGTGGGGCCTTGGCGACCGGAGGCGTGGAGCTCGGGCGGCGGCCCAGAACCTGCCGACGTGCGAGGGCATCGCGGCGGTGGTGGTTGCAGCCTCCCTCCCTGGCAAGGCTGTGGTGAAGAGGAGAGGACGCGGCGGCTCCGGACGGCAGCTCCGATCTGGGCCGTGGGGCCCAGATCTGGGTCGCCCGGGCCGTGGCCGACGAGGGTAGCGGTCGTCCCCGACTTCTCCTTCCTCGTCCTGGCCGCCTCGTTTGGTGGTGCGGTTCTCCCTTGACCACAGGCGGCTCCCTTCCGCGGAGCTCGTCAGGCCGGCGGAGTTTGGGCTCCCCGGTCCTTTCCCTAACCTCCACTGGTGGGTTAGGTGTGGTGACGGCCGGATCTGGGCCTTGCGAGGTCCTTGGTCGTCTGGGGCTGTCGGAGCCCTGTTTGGGCGACGCCCCTGCTGGTTTCCCGGGAGTGGGTCCCGGAGCCGGCGCGTGCTCGCCAGGGGTGGCAGCATGGTTCGGGCTGCAGCTGCTCTCGCGGTTGTGGTTCTCCTTCCGATCTTCGTGGTCGCGCTCGTGCAGGTGTTGGTGCGGCCGTCGTGGTGTCGCCGATCCAGCGTCACGGGTGACGTCTGAATCTGGGGTCTGGCCGGCTTGGCCAACCAGCTCTTGCGCTCGACCTGCGGGTGTATCTAGTTGGGGCTAGATCTTAGTGCGTTTGGGTCGAGGGTACGGTAGTGATTTCTGCTCTGCCCCTCTGCGTCCTCGCGACGGCGACCGGATTTTTGATCGGGATGGATCTCGGCGAAAGCTACGCATGGCTCTGGCCATTGCCCGTGACGGCGTCACCCTTTGGTGACGTTCCCTTGTTAAAGGCGTCCCGATGTTGATCCTCCGGTCTGAATTGATGGACTCCGTCCCCCCGCCTCAAACCGCTCCTCCTGGGGGCGTCGCTTCGGGAAAGCTTCTCTTCTAGAGTCTTGTGGATCACCCTCTCTGCTCTCTCTGGTGTCGCAGCCCTCTCGCAACGTCAGCCTGGCTACTTTTACACGGTCATGCTTCGGTTGCTGGCGGCCTTCCTAGCGCCTTGGGGGGTTTTGTTAGGACGGCGTCAGACCATAGCCGTTGTCAGTGTTCTTATCCCAACGCCAGTGGAAGATGTTGGGTTTTTGGTCTGGACCTAGCCCGAGCCCTAGGGGTGGTGTTTTGGGGTCTGGGTGAAAGCTCTGCAGGACCTCGGTCTCTGCGACGATGTTGACGCGTTCTCGCGCTATGCACCTTCTTGGAGGCGTGGCCGCAAAACCCCCCTCCTTTGGATCCTCAAGTTATGCCAGGCTGCTGGCCTGATGATTCCCCTTGGGCTGCAGTTTTGGTGCGGTGGCCGCAAAAAAAGGAAAATACTAATCCGTTACAGGTAACAACGCTATGCTGCCACTTTTGGGTACAGGGCCAACTTGTGCTGCTGATCAACTTATGCAATGGCAGACAGCTTACAGTGCAAAAACTTCTCCCACATCATGCTTTTACTTCCCCGTGTGCATCTTCTAGCCAATAGGTGAGAGAAAAGCAAGGAAGCAAGCAGCAATGCTCCTCTTTTGTTTCATGCCAGTGAGGCAGTGACCCCGATGTTAGCAATGGAATAACAAGGTAAAACTTTCTAAAAAAACACAGATTCAGATATTTATTTATAGCTTAATGAGTAGCTGGACGATGCCACAGGGCTAAATGCTGCCAGCACGTTTGGAATGTTCCAAAAGCTTATACTTCAGGCAGAAAAAAAAGGTGAAGGAATGGTTATTATGTCAGATATGCAGCTCCAATACTTATTCCACAAGTATGCACTTCCTTATTTGTTCAGACTTTCAGTTTTTCCAGCAAAATCAACATTTTCAGTACTTCATGAAACAATAGATTCACAAACAGGTGGCAGGCGGTGATGGTCCTTTGAAGTTGACAGAGGCGTGTGGTTCTGATGGTCTGGGGCTTGCCCAAAGGGAGGATTTGTTTCCGCCTGGCTCCGCTGAGCAGAAGCTGTTTGTGGTTGAGGAAGCACTTCACTTTGGTTGTTTGTCTCCTCGTGGCAGTCTTTGCCCGTCGCCACAGTTTGTTGCGACGTCCGTCCCTGTGACTGAGGATAAAGGTGAGATCTTGGCTCTTGAGCTTCAGGAGTCGTGTGGAGATTCGTCTATTGTGCTTCCGTCGGACTTGAGCTTGGTTGAGGATTTGGTGATGCCCTCGACGACCTATGTGGATAGTGGAGGCGTGTTGGCTCCTAACTCTGAGCCCCTTTTGGCTAGAGAGATTTCCGGCTTGCTCACCTGTTTTGAGGCGACTAGCCCTGGATATGCCAAGGCTATTGCGAAGAAAAACTGTTCTTTTGGGGAACCGAATATTCACGCAGGAGACCATGGCGATGAGGGCTGACCTAGCGCCGCGGCCACCTGATCTCCCTACTCCGGCATCCTCCCCGGCCGCTGCAACCAGATCCGGCCTCTCCCCGACGCCCTCTTCCCATCCTGCGGTGCGGCATGTGAGGGCTCGGCCTGCTGGCGCCACGGCCTGCCGTTCCCGGAACCGCCCGGGAACCCCTTGCTTGCGACGGCGGCCTTCATGGCCACACCGCCCTCCGCCGCCGCGCTAGCAGCTGCTGCCCTCGCCTCCCGAGGTCGGACCCGGCCGTTCGGGGGGGATGATGGTGATGCGTCCCAAAGCTGCAGGGACGGCAGTGCTTGCCCAGCCACCGGCGGCCGCCCCGTCAACCCTCGCTGCGTTCTAGCGCCTGGGGCGTCCGTGGCCAGTCTGTCTCCGAGTGAATCTGCGGTCGTGCTGACTCCCAGCCCGGATGCGACGGCCCACCTGCCCGTCCGTCGCCCCTGCAGCCATGGCCGAGGGCACCATCAACAAGTTGTCCTTCCAGGAGGTATCCTTGTCTGGGCTGGCGACGTGTGAGTGTGAACCTGCGGCTGCAGGGCCGACCGACTGCTGCCCGTGTTGGCCCCGGCCGGCTTGTAGCTTCAGCTCCACTGCAGGGCCAGCGCATGTGATGCCGCAGCTGCACCTTTGCTCGTCTGATCTCTCGTGTGAGCTGGCATCAAGATCGGCGCCGCCTTCTGCGACCATGCTAGCCTCTTGTTCAGCAGCGTCGACTGCCTCTGCAGTTGTTTCCGGCATAGTTGGAGGAACCGGTGTTGAGCGCCATGACTTGAAGACGCCAGAAAAGTTGAAGAAGGCTCCGATTGGTCCATTGTCAGCATCGGCATGTGGCGGTCTATGTGCTGCCTCGACTCTAGAAGCCGACGACGGCTGGGTGCATGTAGGTCGGGGGCGCCGCCCCAGTCGAGTCCCTCTCCAAGAGCCGTCGAAGGAAAGACTTGAGCGTTCCCTGGCATTCAAGCGTTGGGCTCGAGGAAGGTGTTTCCGTTGCCTCGAGCGTGGGCACCAGGTCAGAGCATGTCGTGAGCCATTCAGATGTATTCGTTGTCGTCGCCCTGGACATCGGGAGAGGTTCTGTCGTGCTCGCTCTCCGGTTGCTCGCGATCGCTCTCGGTCGCTCGTGATCGCTCTCCGGCTGTTGTGGACCGCTCGTCGCTGCGTGTGTCTGTACCACAAAGATCCCCATCCGAGTGTTGCAAGGATTCCAATACTAGCGACTTTTTGGGTTCTACTGTGGAGTCCCAACTTGCCGTGTTACGGATGGAGTTTCTTCAGAAGGTTGAGCTGCTTCGCACCGAGCTTCGTGACGCTCTAGCCAAGCTTCATGCTACTTCTGTGTCTTTGCCGCCTGACCTTCAGATTGGTGTTGTTGATGAGGAACGTGAGTGCTTCTTTGGAGAGTTTTCTCCTCGTGCTGAGGTGGTGTCTCCAGTTGTGCAAATTATGTCTGAGCTGCAGGAGCCTGGTGGAGATTCGTCTCTAGTGTTACCGATGGAGTTAGGCTCTTTGGAGTCTTTGGCAGGCGGTGATGGTCCTTTGAAGTTGACAGAGGCGTGTGGTTCTGGTGGTCTGGGGCTTGCCCAGGGGGAGGATTTGTTTCCGCCTGGCTCCGCTGAGCAGAAGCTGTTTGTGGTTGAGGAAGCACTTCACTTGGTTGTTTGTCTCCTCGTGGCAGTCTTTGCCCGTCGACAGTTTGTTGCGACGTCCGTCCCTGTGACTGAGGATAAAGGTGAGATCTTGGCTCTTGAGCTTCAGGAGTCGTGTGGAGATTCGTCTATTGTGCTTCCGTCGGACTTGAGCTTGGTTGAGGATTTGGCGATGCCCTCGACGACCTATGTGGATAGTGGAGGCGTGTTGGCTCCTAACTCTGAGCCCTTTTGGCTAGAGAGATTTCCGGCTTGCTCACTGTTTTGAGGCGACTAGCCTGGATATGCCAAGGCTATTGCGAGCGTCTTGGCAGGGACTGCTTCAGAGGAACTAATCAGAAATGTGGAGAAATCTCTCAAGAAGGTTACTATCAGGAGCAAGAGAAGAAAGTGAGGTGTTGCAATGAAATCATCGGATCCGTGGCCATAGGTTTGTCGCCAGTTGTGGTTGTTTTAGCTAGGCGGAGGTTGTTGCTTTGGGTGTTGGTGGTCTTCGTGTTGTCTTTTTGGTTGTGTGGGCTCGTGTTGGTGTTTGTTGTATGGTTTTCGCCCAGTTTCTTCCACTAATAAACCGGGCACCTTCTTCTTAATAAATGGTTGGGGCAAAGCTTTTGCCCCACAGTTCAAAAAAAAAAATATAGATTCACAAACATACATTTCCAATACCGAAACCACAGATATTCACTTCCTCCTTGCTCAGACTATCACCATTTTCAGCAAAATAGCAACATTCAGTATTTTACAATAACAAACGTACAAGAAAGTTACATATCCACTGAAATGTCTAGAACAGTGGAACCCATACCAGACAATCCCATGCTACAACTACATTGTGCTGGCACAATTACAGGTGAATGAAATTTTCTTCATTTCATAACTATGCCAGAGATCAAAGCGATCTTAGCGAGCTATGGAACATAAACCGAATCACAAATTACGCCGTGGACACACACAACTATCAAAATTTGACAAATTGCAGGTGAAGGAATTTTCTTCATTTCATAACTATGAGAGAGATCAAAGCGACTTAGTGAGCTATGGGTCATAAACTGAATCACAAATTAGCCGTGGACACACACAACTAACAAAAATTTGACAACATATATACCAAAACGCATCATAAAAAACATGGGAGAACCAAGCAGCCATCTTAGCATCATGATGGCCCCTTCCTAATCCCCCTCCTTTACACGAAGGTACACATTTATACTTAGTACGATTCGGAACACAAACAAGCAAAACAAGAAAAGAAAGCTACCTATGACCACCACATTGCCCGATCAAAGGCTTGACTTCAATTGATGGGATCAATCGGCATTGTGCATGGACGAATCGAGTCCCTCGACGCGGCTGCGCACGATGCGGTGGAATACCTCACGCACCTGCTTCTCCAGCGGCTCGAGCCCATCCCTCATGGCTGCGCACACGGTGGCAAGCTCTGCCGCCGCCTCCCGTACATCGACCTCCCTGTCCCCGAAGAGAGGAATGGGTGCAGCGTCGATCGCATCGGCGAGCTTCTGCGTGGATTTCTCAAGCACATGGATTTCCTGAGCAGGCCGCAGGAAGAGCGCCTGTCCTTCCGCTTTCCCTCCTCGGTTAAGCGTTCTTGCAGGGTAAGCAGAGGCGGCGCCCAGGGGAATGCAGCGCGCGCCGGCGCCACGGGCAGGTGGTGCGCCAGGAGCGCGCTGGACCGGTCTGGGCACGGGACGGCGGTGACGAGAGCCCATGAGGCGAAGTGGAGTATGCAGCCCATGGCGTAGACCGGCGCCGCGAGTCCCCCCTCGTGCGCGCGCGGCGCGGTGAGGCCGGCCCCGATGGCCTGCAGCTGCCGGGACGCCGACCACGTCCGGGACACGCTCCACGAGAGGGACCGGAAATGGGACGCGGAAGCGGATGAGCCGACGACCGCGGCGCGGGAAGGGGACGCGCGCGCGCGGCCGAAGGAGCGGTTGCGGTGGGAGGCGAGGAAGGAGGCGACGCCGCCGCTCGCGGCCGCGGTGGTGTCGTCGACGAGGAGGACGGATAGGTCGGAGATGGCCTTGCGCGCGCGGCGGAGCTGGCCCTCGTGGATCTCCCCGGGCGCGAGCAGCACCGAGGCGGCGATGTCCGCCAGGCGCTCGAAGCGCCGCACCTGATCGACGCCGTCGCGAGCCGCGTTGCAGACGTCGAGCGCCTTGACCGCCCTCTCGTGGAACTCGGCGACCAGCTTCTCCGCCGCGGCCGGCAGCGCCCCACGGCGGCGCGCCTGGGCCACGACCACCCGGAACTCCTCCTGGCAGAGGATGAAGGCCTCGAGGAGCCGGCGGATCCAGGCGACGGAGAGGATCTCCTCCGCCGCTCCCTCGGCCCCCTCCCCGGACAGCAGGTCCCCGAGGTTGGCCGCCAGATGGCGCTGGAACAGCTCGAGGTCGGCCTCCTCGCCGGACGGCATGGCGGCGTGGTCGCGCCGGAGCGAGAGGAGCGAGCCGAAGGAGAAGGGCGACGGAGAGGAGGAGGAGCCCTGGTAGTCCGTCACCGGCATGGCCTCCGGCGGGGGCGCCGGCCGGAGGGGGAGCGGATCTCGCGCACGCGGGCTTAGCGGGCTGGCGGGTGCGGGTCCCGGAGCATGTGTGGCGAGAGGGAATGTGGGTGACTGGGAGGAGGTGGTGGAGTTTTATATGAAAGCGTGAGATTAGGGGGTTCCCTAGTTAAATTTGGATTGTTAATTTGTTTATTTTTGGGAGGTCGGTATAGCAGGAGTGCGCTAATCATGAAGGGAGCGCAATTGTTTATATTTATTTTACAGATAGGAGAATTCTTTTGTGCCTGGAATGTTTTTCTGGCGCTTCACACGTTTTTGGATTGTTTTACACTTAAGTCCGTCACTACGTAGATATTATGTTATGCTTACCTTTTTTTTTTTTACATGTACGCATGTTTCTAGCACGATCTTATCGTTGTGGATTTCATTTCTAGAAAAACAGCTCAGAAAAGATGACTATGCAAGGGCTGTCATACCATAATCAATCTATAAACCATTCATCAAAACTCATGAGATGTGCGGAGCTTTTGCATTTGCGGATTCACTAAACCTATGTCGATATAGAGAACGAATAAGCGGTGATGGAAGAGATAATCACGTAACATTCAGTGCCAGGGAAAAATGCTAGGGAGTAGAGTCTGTGAGGTGCATAGTGAAAACAAGGAGAGACATACAAATATACAATGGTGTGCAAAGTTTACCAAAGAGACTGAGAAGTCGAAAAAAATGAAAAGACTCGGTGTAGAAGAGGAGGGAGATTGTAGGTGGCTAAAAGGTGGTAGGCGGTACACACGAGCAAATGTGCCAAGAGGAGTGCAAATTTTGCAGGAAAAATGGAGATGCTTCAAAAAATGAAAAGGCATGGTATTAGTTTGAGGAAAAGCAACATCAATTGTTTTCATTCATTTGGCATTAGTGAAAAATATAGGTAAGAAAAATAATCTTATGTGTACATGTGGCCGGTGCTGCTGCTCCCCACCAATGCGACCGCCGCTCATGCTCCCTTGTGTGTGGGCAACACTTCTATTGTTCCTGAAACACGTCTGTCGCTGCAATTCAGGTCAAAGACAGACATCGCATCCCGCTCATACTCTCGTGAAGGCCGGGGACCTCGCCATGGATGCTAGACATCGCTCAGCATGGACGGCGAGCTTCCCACAGGCCGCCGTATCTACGAGTGGATGTCTAGGGTCAACCGTACCTAGTTCCGACGGACCTCCCGTGAGCTAGAGTCGTACTGGCGACCTCAAATCGACGCATGGCTGTGCCTCTATTCTCCACGGTGGAGGTCATTGTTTTGTGGAATTTTCGATGTTGTGTAGGGCGTTTCCAAATGCTACAAGTGTCTATCATTGTTGGTGTGTACTCACGAGTGTTGCTGCAACGATCTCTATGTGTTTTTGCACACAAAGATTCCCCCAACGTTGCAAACGTTTTGTACACAAGCGTCTATTTTTGATTCGCTTTTCTATCACATTGTGGTTGGTCTCAAGGGTGACATCCGCAAGTTAATAGGTAAATTATATCAGCTTGTTGGCATTTGCGCTTCTCCTTATTTTTTTAGTGTCTGACTAGAATGCTTTAGACGTCTACCAAGAGACCAACAGCTGCTCCAAAAATGGAGTGGTGCCCCCAAAAACCGATTTTTAGGGCACGGAGGGCAAAAACCGCTTCTCCAACAGTGCCTATACCTAAAGCGTGCCCCAAATTTTTTAGGGATGCCCCAAAAACTAGCACTTGGTGATGCATATTTGGGGCACGCCCGGCCGTGCCCCAAACTCATTTCGGTCACAAGCGCACCCCAACCGCCAACCGGAACATTCCACCCCGCCTCCTGCGCCGGCGACCAAAATCGCACCTCCGCCCGCCGCCGGTCAAATCCGTCGTCGCCGCCCTCCCGCTGGCCCCGGCCCCGCCAACCCCACACCTTCCTTCCCCGGCCCCGTCGCCCCTCCGCCGCCGCCGGATTTGCTCTCCCACGGCCCTTCTGGTTGCCAATTGGAGATCCGCCGCCTGCCCCTCCGTTGTTCGATTCGGACCGCCGGTGACCACGATGCCATCCCATGGAACTCCTAGGAGCTACCGGTGACCGCGCATGGTGAGGAGGCGGCCATCTCGACCAAGCTCGGCCCCATCTCGACCGCCGCTTTGCCGGTTCTCCGCTGGCTCCAAATCCTAGACCGAAGCGACCGACCGGTGCTCTTATCTTCTATGGCGACTAGGAGGCTGCAGAGGCGCCGGTGCTACTCACCTCTTCCCCAGCTCGACATCGGCTCGGCTCTTAGGTCACTGTCAGCCGACACCCTCCTCCTCGCACACTAGGTGTTTGACAAAACACCATGAAGGTAATTTGGTCACCCGGAGCTACAATTTTATCGCTGCAATGTAGAGATAGTAATAAAAATATGTCCATTTGTTTACTAGATGCGTTGGCTAGACGATTCTTTGTTCGATGAGGAGGATTTGATGGATTAAGAAGAGGATATTGCCATGATTTTGATGCTTCACAATAGGAAGAAACCGAAGCATGGTGGCTCTGTTTACGGCCGTGAGTACTTGAGGAGGATGAGGACGGATGGGCACATCAAGTTGATGCTCAAGTACTTCGTCGGGACTCCGGTGTATCCGGAGAGATACTTTCGCCGCCGGTTTAGGATGCCCACGGATTTGTTCAAGTACATTGCCGATTGTGTTGCTGCTCATGATCGGTTCTTCGTGCAACGGAGGAATTGCACCGGCCAACTTGGCCATAGCACCTTGCAGAAGGTGACCGCCGCCATTCGCATGATGGCATATTGTATTCCGGTGGATCTAGTCGATGATCATTTGGCAATGGGGGAGAGTACCTCTGTCGTGTCTCGGATGACGGACACGGGAGTAGATGATACCCCCTTTTTAGGTTCGGCACGCGGCGCGAAGGAGGCTGGAAGACGTCTTACCCGGGAGCAAGGACGCCAAGTTCTTCGTCGAGAGGGAGAGATCAAATAACACAGCAGGACACACAGAGTTACCCAGGTTCAGGCCGCCCGGAGGCTAAAAGCCCTACTCCTGCATGTCTGGATTGAGAGGTTCATCATGGTGGGGTGTACAAGGGTGTTCTGGGGTGAACCCGGCAGAGTTTTGGCTGGAGGTAGACGAAGAGCAGATCCTGCCCTGGGGAGATCACCTCTCTCTCTACCTTCTGAACCCTAGTCTAGTCTTGCCTGAGCTCTAGCTTGCTTCTATCTTGTTTTCGTCCTCCCCTCTTCGGTGCATGGTCCTCCTTTTATAGGCTAAGGGGATCCGACATGGACACGCGAGAGGTGTGAGGGGTCTTGGCGGGAAAAACCCTCGGCGATCCTTGGAGGAGACGTGGCACTCTCTCCTCCAAGTGTTCTGAGGAGGGCGGCGTGGTCGTCCGCCCTTGGAAAAGGTGGGACGGACAAACCCTGTCCGCCCCACCAACTACGCTCGTGTCAACGTCACCAGGGCGCGGCCTTCATCTTGGCGCCCAAGTCTTCCACCAGCTTCCGGCGAGCTGGCGATCTTATCCTCTCGATGGTACGGATGGATACCCGGGGTGCGCTTGGCCCTCCTGCCGGGAGCACGGACCCGCGGGTGTCCTGCCTGGTTCTCCGAGCGAGGGGGTGACCCGGAAGGTCACCTAGTCCTTAGCCGCAGAGACTTGATGTCGAACTTGTCGAGTGTCCTTGAGGCAGATGGGCTAACACATCTGCTGTACTTGACTCCTTGCCTTGTCCATCTTCTTGGTGGCCCCAGTGGAGGACCCACTTTGGCAGCATCAGGGGAACCCCATGTTCCACTGCTGCGACAGTAGCCCCCGGCATGATCCCGGTGGCTCTTGCTTCAGTTGCTGCCGGGGCTATGGCCAAAGAGTTGGCCAAAGTGGGTACCCGGCGCCTTGCTTCGGTTCATCAATCGTCGTGATGGTGAAAGGACAAGGATGTCGCCTAGAGGGGGGGTGAATAGGCGATTAAAACTTTTCCGGTTTAGGCTTGCTAATTGCGGAATAAAACTAGGTGTTTAAATTAACAAGCCAACAACTTAAATAAACTAGGCTCACCTATGTGCACCAACAACTTATGCTAAGCAAGACAAGCAACAAGTGATAGCAATAGAATACTTCAAGCACGAAGACTATCACAATGTAAAGTGCATAAGTAAAAAGCTCGGGTAGAAATAACCGAAGCACGCGGAGACGAGGATGTATTCCCGAGTTCCTCCTTGAAAGGGAGTACGTCTCGTTGAAGAGGTGTGAACCGACACAACGGTTCAACAACCACAAAGGTTTCACCCTCTTCTCCGATGAACCGCACCACAAAGGTTTGGTTCACCTTCCACTATCGGTATTCCTTCGAGGCGGAATCCGGAGCCTTTCAACAACAATCCGAGGCACCACCCACAAAGGGATTGGGGGCTCCCGAACGGCTTTCAACAACAATCCGAGGCACAACCCACAAAGGGATTGGGGGCTCTCGAACAACTTCAAGTGACCACACAAGGGTCCAACCACCACAAAGGCGTCTAGGGCCCGAAGACCCAAGAGTAACAAGTTCACAAGCTTTCAACTTCCACGAATCCTCGTGGAGAGCACAAACCGATGCAATGAAGCAATGGCAAGAGCACACAAAATGCTCAAGTCCTTCACTCTCAAATCCCACCACAAGCAACTAATGCTTATGGGGGGAGAAGAAGGAAGAACAAAGAAGAGAACCACACAAGAACTCCAAGAACTAGATCCACTATGTTCCCCTCACTTAGAGGAGAGATTGATTGGTGGAAATGTAGATCTAGGTCACCTCTCTCAAATCCCTCAAAGATATGCAAGAATCATGGGAGGAATTGGGAGAGGGGCAAGCTTTCCAAGGTCAACAATGGAGGTGGGAGAGGGGGGGAAAAACGTGCTTGGAAAAGCTAGGGAACCATTGGGGAAGAGGACCCCTTAAATAGGTTCCCTGGAAATCTGACCGTTATGCCCAGTTTTCGTACCCAGCGGTACTACCGCTGGGACAGCGGTACTACCGCTGCTGGTCTCATTGCGGTACCCAGTGTACTGCACAACCCAGCTGCAGCGGTACCTCAGAGAAGTACCGTAGCTGCCAGGCACAGCGGTACTACCGCGGCACTGCCGGTAGTACCGCTGGGATCCTTCGAATAAAATAGAAGGAAACCAGCGGTAGTACGAGGCAACTACCGCTGGGTACCGTAGCGAGTCCAGAGAGCAAAACCGGCCTAGCGGTACCCCTGGCGGTACCACCAGCGGTAGTACCGCTGGCTGAAACCAGCGGTACCACACGGTACCACCGCCAGGAGGAGTACCAGCTGTGCTGCAGGAGTCCCGCTCCAGGTGGAGCGGTACTACCGCTGCGACAGCGGTACTACCGCCAGACACAGAAAAGCTCTTCCTGAAATGCAATAACTTTTGCAAGGAAACTCCAAACGAGATGAAACCAACGAGGTTGGAAAGATAACGACGAGTGCTTGCCTACAAAAAGTGGAAATATTAAGGGTCACAAATATGGAGGAGATATCACACATATGAGGTATGAAGCTTATCTCGAGGAGGACCGGTAATATTTCCAAAACCGAGAATGCAACAAGTTTTCCATCCGGACTCCGTTTTCAATGATCTTGGGCTTGCTCTCACAAGCACTACAAGATCATGCATATACACATCATAGTCCATCATGTGAGGAAGATAACACAAGAGGAGAGTTTGACCTCTCGACAAGAGACGAACCGGTAAAACTTCCAACATCAAAAACATCACAAGATATCCGAATGAAATCCGTTTTTGATGAACTAGAGCTTGGTATGGAGATGAACACAAGCTCTAAATTCTCACATGGATAAAAGCCAAATAAGAACCAAGAAAGATGATATGCCAAGAATGCAAAGGTTTGAGCTCTCCACAAAGATGCGATCAAGTTACTCACTTGAGAGCCCCTCTTGATAGTACGCCGTCTATCCTAAACCCGGTCTCCCACTAACACCATGAGACCGGTAAAATAGAAAACCTATCAAGATCATACCTTTGCCTTGCGCATTCCACTTGAGCTCGATGATGACGATCTTGACTCTCTCAAGTTGGAACACCTTTCTTGATTGTGCTTGCTAGCACATGCTTGATGAAGACTTCTCCAAATGCTCCCCCATACTCCATTATGGGAGAGCCTCGCTAAGCTCCGTCTTCATGTCTCCTTCTTCTCTTGATATGACCATTCTTCATATAAACCCTTGAGTAGAGCATTGATCATCATGCCATCTTCAAGAGTCCAACACATGAACTCCAATGGACAAGATCTATAAGAATATCTCAATGTAAACATTAGTCCATAAGGATTGTCATTAATTACCAAAACCACACATGGGGCAACACATGCACTTTCAATCTCCCCCATTTTGGTAATTGATGACAATCCCTTTTACGAGGGTTTATATAATGAATTAAGCAACCATGCAACACAAAGAGCAAGGATGCAAGAGCAAGAAAGGCAAATGCTTAAGAACGAAACTAAAGCATAAAACCAAATCCTTAAACCCTCTAAACTTCTCCCCCATTGGCATCGATTGCCGAAATGGGAGGAAAAATTTAGAAGGCCAATATAGTAAGAGCTCCCCCATAATGTGTGCATTTCTCATAATATGAGTGAAATCAAATGCACATATCCAATAACGAATAGTTGGAAGGAGATCAAACTATATTGAGGATCCAAAGATTGCAAATGAATATCAAATAGAAAGATACTTCAACGAAAGAAGCAAGCAATCAAAAGATCCAAAAATGTTCTAAATATCAAGAGGGAACTCCCCAAGGTACGTGCACAAATAGGATTTGTATTTCAATATAGTGTGCACAACATGGAATCCTCACTCCCTCCTAGATAAATTCGAACACAAGCACATGCAAGAGAATATAAATGAAAAGAGGCAAAACAACTTGCAACAAATAAATGTTTTGCAACATGAGCAAGGAGCGGCAAATAAAAGGATGGGTGTGAGAATAAAGACATTTTAGGAGACTAATACAAGGATGAGCAAAAGCATCAACATAGTCTTTCAAAGTGTTGCACATAGTGCATATCATGTCTTTCCATACTCACACACCAACGGAGATATAGCAAATAGCTCCACAAGCTTATTAAGATTCAAAACATAACACATAAACAACAAAGCTTGTGCCTTTAATTAGAAACCACCAAAGAAACAAAAGCAATAAGAGGTGGTCACTAAAGAATTGGAATACCAAAAAAGATGTAACTATTCTCATGTGTATAAGTTTCTAAGTAGACACAATCACGAAGATATAAGTCCACAAATAAACATGTACACACAAATAGGTACAAAGGTAAAGGTCATGATATCCAAGAGGAAGTCATAAATACACCAATAAGATTTTGCTTAAAAGCATAGCACAAAGCTCAATTTTATCTTAAAGGGATATAGATGAACTTCCAACACATACTCATCATAGCATCAAAAACTATCCACAAAGGATAAAGGTGATAAACGGGATGCTCCGAGTAAGATAACAAGTATCACAAAGGCAAATGATTTTGAAAACATCAAAGTTGCACATGAGAGACTTAAGTAGAAAGTGCTAGATTGACATAAATGGGATCGATGAATCATGAAATGAATATATATCCCCTTATATGTAATCATCCCGGCTTACTCACATTTGCAATAAAGACGTTTTGCAAGAATCAAAAGAATTGCAACCAAAGAGATTCATGCCATGAAACAACCTACACAAGGTTGAGAGCTAGAAAAGTATGCATGAGGTAGATACTTGTTACCGAGATAGCATTGGTGATGTAGAAGATAGGAGCTCATGATCATCCAAGCTTGGCTCCAATAAGCACATGGTGACAACACCTTCCTTGTAGATGAGACAAGCTTCCAATGCATCTCCAAATGTACCTAAAACAAATTCAAGTACAAAATGGTACCCAAACTCATTGGGTCCAAAGTAGTTAGAGCAACTACAATACATAGGACAAACTCCACATAACTATGTGCATATAGATATGAAATTGAATTTCATGCACATCTTAGTCATTTAGGATTTGATGGAGTTTATCCTATATATTGGATCAACGAAAGTAAGCATGCCATAAGATATACATATAATAAATATGCATGCACATGACTTTCAAGAACCAAACAAGATATAATTTAGACAAAACACCAAGTAAACCAACAAAGCACACACAAGTGTGACAAGAAAACAAAGTGTCCAAATTATATCAAATACCCAAATCAACACATGAGTGAAGATACCACTTTGAAAAGATACCAATGAAATCAAGATACCAAAGATGAATATCATGAGAAAATCATCAAGGAATAAACCAAACCCTCTACACTTTTCATGATGGCACAAGTACCAAGACGAAAAATGTTTGTCTTCCAAGGAGACACGTCATCGGGATCAAATATCAAATGAAGACAACTAATGTTCAAAAACCTATAGGATTGCTCCCCCAAGATGTGTGCATTATTTAAGATTTTGCATTTGAATACAAAATGCACACAAATGAGATCATCACTCTCCATATATATATATATATAAACACTAGTCATGTTCAAGAAAGGCAAGAAATTGCAATACCAATTTAAAGAACGGTGTTTTACTCAAAGTAGGATAGCTTCCCAAAGAATAGTGCATTATCAAGAAGTATGACTTTTGAATGTCAATGCACAAGAATTGGTTCATTGCTTTTCCCAACTCAAGAAAGCACAAAACAAATTTCAAGTAGAGCAATAAAGGATCCAAAAGATACAAGGAAGACAAATGAGAGTTAGATCAAAACAAATCCTTGGCAATCAAATAAGGCAATTCAAAGCAAGAGCCAAAGTGAATATGATCAATATATTTACCACAAATATGATTATCACTTGTCAAGACAAGTAATGTATGGAGATATTTCTCGGTGGTGGATTGCAAAGATATATTCAAGATCATATTCACAAAACATAAGCATATGGCAAAGGATAGGAATTAAAAGCCATGCTTAGATAGATAGATATTCTTGATAGCTTCAAAAATCACGATAATGCAAAGCAACTCCAAGGAGTAGCTTGAAGCAATTGGTTTCCCAAAAGATATATGAGAACATATTTAGGGAAAGCCATACAAGAAATTCCATCACAAACAAGATCCAAAGAGGAAAACAAAATCATTTAAGCAAAATGGAACTTGTTTGAGCAACATGCCACAAGGAATAAGATAATGAAAATATCAATTCTAGGTGGCAATACCTCACATGTTCACATTTTCTAGGCTTGTAATATGCACATAGCTTATTACTCCCCCATAATGTGATAATCCATTTTTTTAAAGCAAGAGGCAAACAAAACCAACTCGAGAAATTAATGGACATTATAGAATTTGAATTTCTCATGAGCATGACATACCACATAGAGAATAGATAAGATTGATATATCATCACTAAGTGGTATTCCTCATGTACACACATTTTTGGTTTGTGAAGTGCACGAAGCATATCACTCTCCAAAATGGAATGGTCCATTAATCTCTCAAAAGAGAGCCAACAAGGTAATATATCAAATAAAAGCAATAAGGCTCAACACAAGTAAATGGTGTGCAAACCAACATACACATACTTGATTTCTCAAGATAAGTAAGTAGAGAGCACAACACATACAAACACTAGCAAGGTACAAAACCAAACACATGCAAGGGTGCAAGCAACTTTCAATGTATATATGATTTAAATAAAAGTTACCGCAAGGAGGAACATTGGATATGAGATAGAACAATATAATCCAAATGACTTGGCTTGAGAGAATATAATTGATGAAGATCCCTTAATTCTTCATGATGTAGCCAAGTCTCCAATGCCTCCAACAACACCTATTGATCAAGTTTTAGCTTGTTGGTCCCCAACCAAGTTGGGTCCTAAGAGGTTAGTCACAATAGGCTTGGCAACCCAAATGGTTCTTTTCTTGACACCACTTTGAGTCCCAACATATTTGGCAAACACATTGCCAACCTTATCCTTCCGAAGAGAATAACATCATCAATAATAATGGGGTTGGATAAGGTACCATTTGTGCATGAAGAAGCAAGGTGACCCTTCTCACGGCATAGGTAGCAACATCGACTTCCTCCTCTCTTCTTGGTTGGAATCTTGACTTGAGGAGGTAGCTTGATTCTTCTTGGGAAGAGGTTGTTCTTCAACTTGAGGAACTTGAGTTTGAACTTGAGGCTTCTTCCCTTGTTGCTTCTCACTAAGAGCCTTCTTCTTCAAAGGGCAAGATCTAACATGGTGCCCTTCAACTTTGCACTTGAAGCAAACAATCTTGGCCGAATCTTTAACTTGTTCTTGGCCCTTCTTCTTCTTGTTGACTTGGACTTGTTCTTGTTATTGGAGTTGAATCCAAGTCCACTCTTGTCATTGGGGCGTCTTTGAACACTCAACATATTGTCAAGTGTGGACTTCCCAACATGACGCTTTTCCAAGTCTTTCTTCAAAGAAGTGACTTGGGCCTTGAGCTCATTTAGTTCCTCTACATGGTTAGTATCAACAAAACACTAGAGGAAGTAGAAGCTTCATTGTTAGAGCAACAAGGCAATGAAAGTAATTCATCACAAGATGTAGCAACATTGTGAGTGGATGAATCACTAGGACTAGCACATGGCAATAAAGCATTTTGAAGAAGTTGTGCCAATTTCCACATGAGGCTCACAAGATGTTACCTTTGACATAATAGCCTCATGAGCTAACTTTAGCCTAGCATGGGATGCTAGAAGATCATCATTAGAGCTAGAAAGCTTTTCATGACTTTCTTCCAATTTCCCATACTTGCTAGATAGCAACTCAAGTTGAGCCCTTAGCTCAACATTCTCCTTCAAAATAGATGCTTCACAAGAAGTGGAGTTAGTAGCACAAGCATCATTAATATTAGAAATGGAAGAAGACAATTTGGCAAGCTTATCATTCTTAGATAGTTGAGTTTGGAGTTGATCATGAGACTTGATAAGGAGAGAGTGTTCACTTTCTAAAGCCTTGTGAGCTTTGTCAAGTCTCTCTATGTCCTCACTTAGTCTAGCATTGCCAACACCAAATTCAACTTTTTCCTTTTTAAGCACTTTATTTTAGCAAGGGCATGATCTCTTTCCTTAATGATTTTAGCAATAATAAGATCATTAGACTCATCAAGAGATTCAAGTCTCTCTTCAAGAGAAGACCTAAGTCTTCTTCTTCTTCAAGAGAAGCTTTCAAGGAAGCTATAGTAATAGAGTCATCTCTCTCAATTTGACATTTCTCATCAAATTGACTTTCCAAATCCTCAATAAATTCCCTACTCTTAGAACATAATCAATGATTTCACATAGAGGAGGGATAGCTTTACTACCTTTGGGGAGAGCACCAAGTACCATCTCACCCATCTTGGTTAAGGATTCAAAATCAAAACCTTCTTCATGAGAATCCTCATCCACATCATCACAATTTGGATTTGAGGTGGGAGACACCTCGGAATCCTTAGCCATAAGGCAAACATGATTAATGATGAAGATGAAGAATACTTGAAGCACCATTTAGGTCCATGTCTTGTTCCAACAAATGTTGGGATTCCTCTACATTGTTAGTCATGCAAGTACTAGAGGATATGGAAGCATTGTTTTCATGGCAACAAGACATATGAAGCATATCATCATGAGATTTAGTTAAACAACTATTACATGATATGCAAGGACTATCAACTCTAGCATGTATGACATTTGGAGTGCTAGAAGAGTTTAAGTCCAAAGATAGAACATTGCAATGTGATAGAGAAGAAGTATAATCAATAGTAAGTTCACCATCACCAATGCAATTTCTATCACCACTCACCATATCATTACCTTGTGACAAATCACATGTTGGTGAAGTGGAAGAAGTTGTGAACTCATCACGGCCGGAGTGGAAGGAGAACAATCATCCTCAATAATTTTGGACACTTCATATATATCTTGAAGCTTGGTCCAAAGCTCATGAGCGTTCCGAAAAGGCATGATTGAAGCAAGAACTACATCGCTCAAAACACATATAAGACCATTAGAAACTAGAGTCTCGAGATGAGAGTTTTCCTCATCCTCTAAAGATAATTCTTGGAATCCTTTGGAGGAGAAAAACCCACATCCACAATCCTCTTAATATAATTTGGACCCATGGCCCTAAAAAGATTAAGCATGCGAATTTTCCAAACATCATAATTTGTGCCATCGAATATGAAAGTGGGATCGTGCACTAATTCCCTAAACGACATCTTTTACTCTCTAGGCGGTAAAGCCCAAAAAGAGAGCCCAGGCTCTGATACCAATTGAAAGGACAATGATGTCGCCTAGAGGGGGGGTGAATAGGCGATTAAAACTTTTCCGGTTTAGGCTTGCTAATTGCGGAATAAAACTAGGTGTTTAAATTAACAAGCCAACAACCTAAATAAACTAGGCTCACCTATGTGCACCAACAACTTATGCTAAGCAAGACAAGCAACAAGGTGATAGCAATATAGAATACTTCAAGCACGAAGGCTATCACAATGTAAAGTGCATAAGTAAAAAGCTCGGGTATAGAAATAACCGAAGCACGCGGAGACGAGGATGTATTCCCGAGTTCCTCCTTGAAAGGGAGTACGTCTCGTTGGAGAGGTGTGAACCGACACAACGGTTCAACAACCACAAAGGTTTCACCCTCTTCTCCGATGAACCGCACCACAAAGGTTTGGTTCACCTTCCACTATCGGTATTCCTTCGAGGCGGAATCCGGAGCCTTTCAACAACAATCCGGGCACAACCCACAATGGGATTGGGGGCTCCCGAACGGCTTTCAACAACAATCGAGGCACAACCCACAATGGATTGGGGGCTCCCGAACGGCTTCAAGTGACCACACAAGGGTCCAACCACCACAAAGGCGTCTAGGGCCCGAAGACCCAAGAGTAACAAGTTCACAAGCTTTCAACTTCCACGAATCCTCGTGGAGAGCACACCGATGCAAAAGCAAGGCAAGAGCACAAGTGCTCAAATCCTTCACTCTCAAATCCACCACAAGCAACTAATGCTTATGGGGGAGAAGAGAGGAAGAACAAAGAGAGAACCACACAAGAACTCCAAGAACTAGATCCACTATGTTCCCCTCACTTAGAGGAGAGATTGATTGGTGGAAATGTAGATCTAGGTCTCCTCTCTCAAATCCCTCAAAGATATGCAAGAATCATGGGGAGAATTGGGAGAGGGGCAAGCTTTCCAAGGTCAACAATGGAGGTGAGAGAGGGGGAAAAACGTGCTTGGAAAAGCTAGGGAACCATTGGGGAAGAGGACCCCTTAAATAGGTTCCCTGGAAATCTGACCGTTATGCCCAGTTTTCGTACCCAGCGGTACTACCGCTGGGACAGCGGTACTACCGCTGCTGGTCTCATTGCGGTACCCAGTGTACTGCACAACCCAGCTGCAGCGGTACCTCAGAGAAGTACCGTAGCTGCCAGGCACAGCGGTACTACCGTGGCACTGCCGGTAGTACCGCTGGGATCCTTCGAATAAAATAGAAGGAAACCAGCGGTAGTACGAGGCAACTACCGCTGGGTACCGTAGCGAGTCCAGAGAGCAAAACCGGCCTAGCGGTACCCCTGGCGGTACCACCAGCGGTAGTACCGCTAGCTGAAACCAGCGGTACCACACGGTACCACCGCCAGGAGGAGTACCAGCTGTGCTGCAGGAGTCCCGCTCCAGGTGGAGCGGTACTACCGCTGCGACAGCGGTACTACCGCCAGACACAGAAAAGCTCTTCCTGAAATGCAATAACTTTTGCAAGGAAACTCCAAACGAGATGAAACCAACGAGGTTGGAAAGATAACGACGAGTGCTTGCCTACAAAAAGTGGAAATATTAAGGGTCACAAATATGGAGGAGATATCACACATATGAGGTATGAAGCTTATCTCGAGGAGGACCGGTAATATTTCCAAAACCGAGAATGCAACAAGTTTTCCATCCGGACTCCGTTTTCAATGATCTTGGGCTTGCTCTCACAAGCACTACTAGATCATGCATATACACATCATAGTCCATCATGTGAGGAAGATAACACAAGAGGAGAGTTTGACCTCTCGACAAGAGATGAACCGGTAAAACTTCCAACATCAAAAACATCACAAGATATCCGAATGAAATCTGTTTTTGATGAACTAGAGCTTGGTATGGAGATGAACACAAGCTCTAAATTCTCACATGGATAAAAGCCAAATAAGAACCAAGAAAGATGATATGCCAAGAATGCAAAGGTTTGAGCTCTCCACAAAGATGCGATCAAGTTACCCACTTGAGAGCCCCTCTTGATAGTACGCCGTCTATCCTATAACCCAGTCTCGCACTAACACCATGAGACAGTAAAATAGAAAGCCTATCAAGATCATACCTTTGCCTTGCGCATTCCACTTGAGCACGATGATGACGATCTTGACTCTCTCAAGTTGGAACACCTTTCTTGATTGTGCTTGCTAGCACATGCTTGATGAAGACATCTCCAAATGCTCCCCCATACTCCATTATGGGAGAGCCTCGCTAAGCTCCGTCTTCATGTCTCCTTCTTCTCTTGATATGACCATTGTTCATATAAACCCTTGAGTAGAGCATTGATCATCATGCCATCTTCAAGAGTCCAACACATGAACTCCAATGGACAAGATCTATAAGAATATCTCAATGTAAACATTAGTCCATAAGGAGTGTCATTAATTACCAAAACCACACATGGGGGCAACCATGCACTTTCAGATGGTCTTGGAGTTATTCCGCTCGGGGGAATAACTGAGTTTGCCTTCTCGATTCCCGCTGCGGGGAAGCTGTGAAGACGGTTGGAGAGAGAAGCTCAGCGCGCTATAAAAGCGGACGAACGCCTCGCAAGTCCCCATCTTCTTCTTCCTTGACCCATCTCTCACTTCCCAGGCCAACAGCTCCAATGGCGAGAGGAAAGAGAGGAGTGGGACGTCCTCGAGCTTCGGCCCCGACGGAGAGAAGCTCCGGTGGCCGCGGAAGCGCCGCCTCAAGAGGGCGAGCGAAGCGAGGTGGTGGAGGCAGAGGAGCCGTGAGATGTGGAAGAACTCCTTCTCCATCCCCACGGGCTGCAATCCACACGAGCTTCGCGCCCTACGAGTTCATCCTAGATTTGCGTCGCAAGATCCGCATCCGGATTGACCTTCCGGACTCCTTTGCGATGGCGATGGAGAACAACCGGCCTCCGGGCTTGTGGCTGCAGGTGGAAGGCTGTCCAAACGGCCCCTCCTGGATCTCAGTGGAGTACACCGTCGACAACTCCATGCTCCTTGGTCAGGGGTGGAAGTCATTCGCTCGCTCCCGCCGCCTGACCCGGGGCAATACCTCGCCTGCAAGTATGATGGAGACGCCACACTCGCCATGAAGATCTTCCGTGCTGCAGGAGGGCGCGTGGAATGTTGCGCTGAGAGTGAGAGCAGCAGCAGCTTCGGCTCCTTCTACGAAGACGAAGATGAGGAAAACTCATCTAGCGTCAAGGCCGAGGAGAGCTAGCTTCCCTGAGGGCAAGGAGCTTCAAGTCGGCGGTCCTGAAGATATCCTTGACCTCCTTCTTGGCCACCTCGTCAACGTACTTCTGGAAGTAGCATTTTCC
This sequence comes from Poa pratensis, assembly GCA_947311845.1. Lineage (NCBI taxonomy): Eukaryota > Viridiplantae > Streptophyta > Magnoliopsida > Poales > Poaceae > Poa > Poa pratensis. The sequence goes on from CAMZMU010000077.1 coordinate 4,349,117, forward strand.
ATTGTACGGTGGTGCTCCTCGCGCGCCGGGAGCCAATCTTTTTGTTTGTAAAAATTAGCCCCCGCTGTAGATCTTGAAATGAAGAAGAACTTGTTCTCCTTTTTGTCTCTTGGCCTTCGTGTCGTACTTGATGTGAATGGGAGCGGTTTTTTGCCTAACGCGCCCCATTAACGCGGCAGCCGTAGCACCAAGGGGTAGGTGGAGCATGGGAGGCCTATAAAAGGCCCTCCAGACTCCAACTTCCTTGACACATCTTCTCGCCTTGCTCCTTTCTCTTCCCCCCACACAGATCGCAGAGCAATGTCTGGAGGGGAGGAGATGTCCCTGTCCGACGTGTCGACGGCGGAATCGGTCTTCCGTAGCGCGGCGGAGGCTCCCAATGGATCTGAGGCCCGAGCCGCCGAGGGAGGTGAAACTGCGCCTTGTCCTACCGTTGCTCAAAATCTCGCCCGCCTAGCGGCCGTCTCCGGTCTTGCTGCTCAAGAGGAAGCTAGGGTTAGGGCGATCCGCAGGGCGTACCTGTGGTCCATTCTGAGAGAGAGGACAGCTGGGATTCCGGCGCTGTCCCAACTCGTGGCTGAACTCGAAGCCATAGAGCAGGTGACCACTCTAACTTTCAGTTCCTTCTGTTAATCAAACTTGAGCTTGACTTGGCCTGTCTTCATGCTTCAGGCTGAAAGTCAGTCCATGGGTGAACTGGCGGACGAGATCTTCCGGGTCTTTGGTCGGGCAGTGCCCGGGTGGGCTGTTGGGGCTCTCGACCCATGAGACGCCTAAAAAAGTCCTGTGCTGGTGCACTCTCTTTCCCCAGGCGTCCCCGGGAATCAAGAGCTCACCCGGCAAAGAAAACGAAACAGAAGACAAGTCTGCACAGCTAGTGACCCTGAACTGGCCTTAGTAGCATAGGCTTGTACGTTATGTAATCAAGAAGTTACACAGCTGAATGTAATTCGGAATTGTAATTCAGAATTTAAATTCAAATGAATGCAACCTAGCCACAACTCCCGGGTCATGTCCCAAATCTTCCTTTGCACTAACGCGCTGTCAAGTTTCAGAGGAGGTCCCTTAGGTGCCAGATACCCTGACTGTTCCGCACACAGTAGTGGTACCCCTAAGAGCGCTATACCTTCTGGGTGTCTGACTCCACTGTCCACAGGTACTTGGCTAGAGGGAAACAGACCGTTCGCTGGGGTGGTAGCATTACCCCCGCAAAGGCTCTCATCAACTGTCAAGCATGCGTAGGTCGATGGTATATTGACTCCGAGCGAGATGTTATGCCTAAGTGCAGGATGCTGATGCAAGGACTTAGCTGTTTTTCTGCCGCGTCCTCGATCCATCCTGTCCCTCCCGGGTATCCAACTCCTTAACCTCTTTCCACCATCAGCTCCTGTCCCGGGAAGGCGCTGCACACAACAAACTTTCAGTAGGAAAGAATGGACCCTCTTTTCATGTCGAGATAGTGTTTCATCCGGAGCAACCCGCAAGCAAAGTTGAATGTGCATTTATGTGCTTAGGTTCGTTAAAACACAGCACTGTCCGTTCACTCCCTTTCCGCGGCAGTACGACACGATCGGGTGGCAGTGCCTACTGATAGGCCACTCGCGCTCGACCCGTCAGCCACCGGCACCATGTCAGCCCCTTGCTTGGGGGTTGTTACGGATAACACACATCTCGACATAAATTGAGGCTCACGGAATTAAAACACTTATCTTTTATTTCTTGGCGATGACTTCTTACACCCTATTATAGAACACTAGCCCCTTGGGCGTGCTTAGCGGATTCGATGTTTGGCGATTGCCTAGGGGTAGAACTTGCGGAGATTCTCGATGGTCTAGGCGTTGCCTTCCGGCCTGCCGTTCTTGTCTTCCAGATAGACTGCTCCGGGTCTCAGTGTATGAGTAACCCGGTAGGGTCCTTCCCACTTGCTTGACATCTTGTTCAAGCCCTCGAGATTTTGCATCTTGCGGAGAACCAGGTCTCCCTGCTGTAATTCCCGGGATCGAACATGACGGCTGTGATACCGGCGCAGCCCTTGCTGGTATCAAGCAGACCGCAATGACGCCCGACAGCGCGTTTCCTCCAGGATGTTAATGTCTTCGATCCTTTGCTCAGCTTGGGCATCTTCATCATATGCGAGTACCCAGGGGGATCCGTGTCTTAGCTCTGTTGGCAGGACAGCTTCAGCTCCATAGACAAGGAAGAAAGGTGTCTCTTTGGTGGCTCGGCTTGGAGTTGTTCTAATGGACCACAACACACTGGGTAGGTGATCAATCCAATTTCTCCCCTTGTTCTCCAGCTTGTCAAATGCTTTGGTTTTCAGACCTCTTAGGACCTCTGCATTGGCTCGCTCCACTTGACCGTTGCATCTTGGATAGGACACTGATGCAAAGCACACCTTGATGCCCAATTCTTCACAGAAGTTGAGGAAGGCTCGACTTGTGAACTGAGTTCCATTATCCGTGATTATTCTGTTTGGTACTCCGAAGCGGTAGACAATCCCCGCGATGAACTTGATGGTGGCCTGGGCCGTCTGGCGTGGTACTGGTATTACTTCAACCCACTTCGTGAACTTGTCAATAGCCACAAAGAGGTATTCATGTCTGCCAACTGACTTTGGCAACTTGCCGACGATGTCTAGCCCCCAGACTGCAAATGGCCAGGATATTGGGATTGGTTGCAGTGCTTGAGCTGGCTAATTGATGTTCTTCGCGTAGTATTGGCAAGCTTCGCAGGTCTTGACCATTTGCTCGGCATCGTGTAGGACTGTTGGCCAGTAGAATCCCTGACGGAAAACCTTCCCCGCCAAAGATCTTGATGCAACATGACTTGAACATGTGCCCTCGTGGATGTCTCATAGAAGTACTTGGCCTTGTTCTTGCGGTATACAGCCGAGCCTGACTCCGTTGTCGCATCGCCGGTAGAGCTCGCCGTCGATCAGGACGTAGAGCTTGGCTTGACGAGCCACCTGCTCGGACTCGTGATCATCCTCCGGCAGAGCATGCTCCGTCATGTACTTGACGATGTCCAGGGCCCAGGGTGGGTGGGTTCTCTCCACCGGCAACACCATTTGACCAAGGAGGAGCATAGCTTCCCTTGGTCTCGGTCCTGCCGGGTCTTGCGTGCCTTCTGGGCTGGCTTCCTGGGTTGTCGAAGTAGACGGGTCACCAGCCCCCAGTGTCGATGTAGACCTTGTCTTGAGCCTCTCGGGAGACACAGAGGGTTGCCGGAGCACCTCAATGTATATCCCGGGAGGTACTGGTTCTCGCTTGGAAGCCATTTGTGACAGCTCGTCCGCGGTCGTGTTGTCATCCCTAGGGACGTACACGGCCCGGAAGCTGTTGAAGCGCCGCTGAAGCTTCCACACCTCCTCGACGTACGTGCCATCTGAGGGCAAGCGTACTCCTTGTTCACTTGTTTGATGACTAGCTGAGAGTCACCCTTGACGATGAGCTTGGTGATGCCGAGGCCAACGGCAGCATGAAGTCCCACAAGCAGGCCCTCGTACTCCGTCGTGTTGTTCGAGATATTCTCCTTGCACTGCATCTGGACGACGTACTTCAGACGATCTCCTGTGGGGGAGATCAAAACGACTCCGGCGCCTCCTTGGCCCTTGGTGTAGGAGCCATCGAAGTTCATGGTCCAAACGTCGGGATCTTCTTTCCCGGGAAGGCTGGATTCCTCCACTGGATTACTTCAACATCTCTAACAATTCCGAATGGATTGATATATTCTTTATTAGCAAGTTGAATTGTCATACCTGTCTCTTCCATAGCAATAGGATCAATATCAGGCTTGATTTCAAGATCGAGAGAATATGGAATGACACTTATGCTCGACCCAATATCACATAAACCATGATAACATGAAGTCCCAATAGAGCATGATATAACAGGTTTTCCCACCTTGGCCGAATTACCTTTGATGACTTTAGTAGCATCTTCACATAGATAAACATCAACAGGATCTTCTTCATTAAGTTGCTTGATGACAGAAATTTGAGTGTTGACTTCCACCTGTTCATATGGCTGAGAACATTTTCTATTACTTTTGTTAGTAACAGCAATAAGTAAATTCTCTTTAACTTGGTTTGGATAGGGTGGTGCTTCAACATACTCCTCAATTCTCACAGATGACACCGGTTCAACCTGTTTAATAACTTTTGGAACAACAATAGATTGTTTAACAGGTTCAACATAAGTTTCAAATCCACTTTTTGGAACACAGATATGTTTAGCAAAAGATTTAGCTATCTCAAGTATAACATAAGGATCAAGATTAAATGTATCACTCATATTTTTAAACAAGATAGAAGTAGAGAAGTTCTCTACACATGAATATCCATAGTCAAAATAAGGCTCATTACCTTTATCAAGATCCCAATGACCAGTATTTTCAAAAATAGTCTCCAATAGATTCCATGCTTCTTCTTCAGTATTGTTTGTGAAACTACCACCAGATAAATTATCCAGAATTTCCTTGTGCTTCATAGGTAACCTCACATAAAAGTTTATCAATATAAGTTTCCTTGTAAGATCATGACAAGGGTTCTTGCGAAGGAGTTCCTTCAATCTCCCCCAAGCTTGAGTGATGCTCTCTCCCAGATGTGGCCAGAAATTGAATATGTAGCAGCGGTTCTCATAAGCTTCTTTAGGTGTGAAGTATTTAAGAAAGAAAACCTTCCTCAAGATATTCCAGTCAATAGTAGCTTCTTCATCCAGAGACCTGTACCAAACACGAGCATTACCAGATAAAGACAAATATAGTAACTTTCTTTTTACCTCATCCTCAGGAATACCAGGAAGTCTAAATAAACCACATATGTCTTCAATCAACTCCATGTGTTCCCGTGCAGACTTAGTTCCATCCCCTGTAAATGGATTTTTCATAACTCTTTTAACATGACCCATGGGAATTTTAAATCCCACTTTAGGTATCTCAGGCACAGTAGTTTCAACCACCTTTGCAGTAGTGGCATAAGCACTTTCATATAGAGCAAGATGCAGCGAGGCACGATTCATAAATGCCATAGTAACAATGAGATAAAACAGCTTTCAAGTTTCCTTACCAATAGCGCAACGCTCCCCGGCAACGGCGGCAGAAAAGTATCTTGATGACTCCCAAGTGCAGGAGATCAATTGTAGTACCTTTCAAATAGAAAAGGTTGTCGAACCCACTAGGAGCTGAAGGTATTGGTTAGTAAGATTGATAAACAAAGCAATGAAAGATGCAAGTGTTTTTGGTATTTTCGGTTGTATAATTCCAATGCAGCAAGTAACAGTAACAAGTGAAAGCTCTCAAAGAGAGAAAGCCCAATCCTCTTATGTGACAAGAGGACAAGCTCAAGTGATATGTGACTTATATGTGGAAAACATTCCCGAGGGCGGCATGGATAATGCTAGGCATATAGATTTATTAAACAACACATTGAATATCTTGTCAAGTTTTAATCTTTTTGGACGGAGCCATAATTCGGTATAGCTAAATAAATAGACTACAGCCCCTTATGATGGATCATGTGGCCAAGTAAATGACTGCACAAGAATTATTAAGACATAAAGTCCCACCATAGCATTACACTCTAAGGTCCCCGATACTAATACCTCATACTATAACTTCAAGATTCTAACTCAGGCTTACGTGTCCTCCCAAGTCTTCCTCAATTCATTATACTACGGTGTTCTCCTATGAGCCCATATAGGTGAAGTGTTGTGCAGTCGACGTTCGCACAACACCATCATAGAATCACATAAAAGATAAACTCTTGACAAAATACCAACACATGTCATATATAAATCATTGCCAATTCATCCTATGCCCTCAGGAACATACGGGAACTACTCACAACGTGCAAACATGATCATAATCAGTGGCATAAGTGGTACAACACAATCTGAAATTATAACTTCACCACCAAATAATGACAAGTACTCAATCACTAACATGAATAGTAGCACAAGACAAGTATCTAGGGTATAGCAACTCTCAAACTGCGAGGGGAACGGAGTGGATCACGGTGATGATGATGGAGATGGTGCTGGTCTTGATGGGGGTGATGATGTAGAGGCCTCCTCCCACGCCAAGGAGGAGAGGTGATGATGATGACGATGATTTCCCCCTTCTCTGGAGCTTCCGGAGCAGCAGGATCTGACCCCCTCGGAAGGGATCAGGAGTTTCGCCGCCGCCGCGACCTCGGATGGACTTGGAAAAATTAGGGCGTTACTTTTCGGGCGAGACGAAGGCGTCGATAAAAAGCCCCAGGCGAGGAGGTGCCCGAGGCCACTTTTAGTGGGCCCACCCCTTTTGGGCCTCGTGGCTCTCCTCTCTTCGGTCTTCTTCCCTCTGCCTTTCTCCCGATGAAAAACTGACGTGGTATTTTTCCTTTTATTATTTGGGTTCCTGAAACTCCTGAAACAATAAAAACAAGAAAATAGGGTTTTCTGCCTCCCAGATATTAAATACCAAAAATGGGGACTTTGTGAAAGTCCCCAAAATCATCTAAAACATGTAAAAACAATCATATAATCATGCAAATAACATTCTAGTATGATACTAAAAGTTATATAAATGATGATATAAAATGCACGTATCAACTCCCCCAAGCTTAAACCTTTACTCGTCCTCGAGTAAGTAAGGACATAGATCATTACATGCATCAATGGACTTATGGTTGATAAATAAATACGAGCATTGTATCATCATCATATTCACTTGCAAGATAAGATGGATGAATAAAACTCATGCATATGAGGGCAACATAAGTAGAAGCTCTAGCAATCACCCCTTACTTTTGAAAGCAAATAACCATTGTATGTTGGACAATTGAATCATATACTTTTCACATGCTTTGCTCTTTCTAGCAAGCATTATAATCTTTTATCCTTTACTGAAATTTAAAGACAAGATAGACTCTCATTGGATAACAAGTTCAGAGAAGACAAATGAAAAGATAATATAAAAATGTTATCACCCTTGCTTCTCTAGTAACTAGTACAAACTTTAGTCATGGATATCTCAATCAAGTTCCTATGCTCCATACAACCTTTATCTTACACTTTCCATGGCTAACTGAAACTTCAGGTGCCTACCTTTTCATACACATTCAAGAGCATAACTATTGAAATATCCATGATCATTAATTTGCTCAAAAGATACTAGAGTCTAACAAGAGTGTTTTATATCCTTTTCATTATCCCTTCTCAACTTTTACCCACAAGACAATATCTCAACCTCAAACTATTAATTCCAAGTCATAAGTTGACTTTTACTTATTTTATTATGAGATGATTCTACAATTGTCCAACACACTCAAGTTAATTAGTTTCAAGGCAAGATGTGATTGAAACTCTAAATATGCCTTGCTCATTTGCATGAATGTTACCCATAAATCCCCAAACAAGAGAATCATGGATGACACCATACTTTAATATTCATTGATAAACCATAAGATAGAGATACATGATAATGCTCCATGAGCTCACACACGCCTAAGAGATATTGATAACTAATCGATAAAAGCAAAGCACACCATGACTAGATAGATATGATAGATTGATAAAGAGAAAGACTAGATGGAACTCCCCCAAGCTTGGCGTCTTGCTAGAACTCCCTCTCTTCTTTCACATTGCCTTCATAATAATTATCTTCAAGATCCCCAATGATCTTCATCATGAGGTTGTAAGCTTTTTCGAACTCTTTTGCGGCTTCTCCCAGTTTTTGCATGAGATTCTTCTCCACCGACTCTTTGCAAGGCTTCCACTCCGGGCTTGGCACCTTCTTGTTGGGGATCTTGCGATCCCATTCACCAGGATAGTTCTCTTTAGTGGTGCGCTGAAATTCCCTGTCAATAAGAGTGGAAGCTACATTTTTGCTCGCAAGGAAGCGCCTGGGAACCTTCCCTCCGGTCTGCATGCGCGCGCCCTGCCTCTTGTTTCCAAGAGAGTGGTTCACCCTCACGCCGGCAACAGCAATGGGTGATGGAGGTGTTGTCGCCAAGGGCGCGATGTCGACGGAGGGCTTGTGTTCTTCTTCTTCAGCTTCTTGCTTGTCCATCTCCTCCTCATCAAGCTTGTAGTCTTCATCGTCGGAGTAGTCCTTCCTCTTCCTATTCCTCCTCCATATGGACGTGGGGCTGTACCCATCGAGTTCATCATCATCGTCGTCCATGGAGGAGCATTGGTAGGAGTCTCCCGAATACATGGCTAAAAACCTGACAGGCAGAAACAGCAAAAGAAAGAATCGCTCGAGAACGCTCGGTGCGAGATTAGATCGACAGAGAGGGGTATATATTGAGGGTTTTTGGGTCAAGGCCAAGCGTCGGCATCGAAAACGAGAAAAAAAGGACTCCGAGGTGGAAAAGGAGTGGGCCCACGCGGCCAGGTACATGGGCCGCGTGGGACCCCCTCTTTCCTTCCTCGGGTCTCCGCTTCATCTAGTTTTCTTGTCCCACACGTTAATTTCCATAAAAAATGATTTCCGTAAAATATTATGCAATTCCGAGAAACTTTCCAACAGTAAGTTACCTTCTATTGTTTTGGGGTTTCTGAAACTGCATGGTTTCTCTCAATTACCTCCTCCGGTGTTTGTAGGTTCAGCTCTTCCACCATTCCGACAAAGTTTTTTCCTGCAGTATAAGGTTTAAGGCGTTGGCCATTAACTACATGAGGTTTACCTTTCATATCACCGTGAAGGCGGATAGCTCCTGAACGGTACACCTCCTGTATCACTAGTGGTCCCTGCCATCTTGAACGCAACTTCCCTGCAGAAAACTTAAAGCGAGAGTTGTATAGCAAAACTTGATCACCCACTTGGAATTCCTTCCTATTAATTTTCTTGTCATGCCATATTTTAACTTTTTCCTTAAACATTTTAGCATTTTCATAAGCTTCATTTCTCCATTCATCTAGTAGGCTCAAATCAAGAATCCTCTTTTCTCCTGCAGTCTTAAAATCAAAGTTCAATCATTTAACAGCCCATCTAGCATTGTGTTCTAACTCAACAGGCAAATGACAAGCTTTCCCATAAACCATTTTGTAAGGAGACATTCCCATGGGATTTTTAAAAGCAGTTCTATAAGCCCATAAAGCATCATTAATTTTAGCTGGCCAATCAGACCTAGACTTATTAACTGTCTTTTCCAAGATAAGTTTAATTTCCCTATTACTTAATTCAACTTGTCCACTTGTTTGAGGATGATATGGTGATGCAATTCCATGGTTAACATCATATTTTGCCAAAGTTTTTCTAAGAATACCATGCAAGAAATGAGAACCACCGTCAGTAATTAAAAACCTAGGAACACCAAACCTGGGGAAAATGATGTCCTTGAGCATCTTCATTGCTGTGGCATGATCTGCACTTTTGGTTGGAATTGCTTCCACCCACTTTGTAACATAGTCAACTGCAACCAAAATGTGAGTATGCTTTGTCTTTGATTCTGGGAAAGGTCCCATAAAGTCAAAACCCCACACATCAAATGGCTCAAGTGGCAAAGAATAATTCATAGGCATTTCATTTCTCCTACCAATATTTCCTACTCTTTGACATTTATCACAAGATTTAACATATTCAGCACAATCCTTAAACAAAGTAGGCCAATAGAAACCAGATTGTAATACCTTTGCTCATGTGCGATCTCCTGCATGATGTCCTCCATAGGACTATCAGGAGTTTCGCCGCCGCCGCGACCTCGGATGGACTTGGAAAAATTAGGGCATTACTTTTCGGGCGAGACGAAGGCGTCGATAAAAAGACCCAGGCGAGGAGGTGCCCGAGGCCACTTTTAGTGGGCCCCACATGGCCTAGGGTTTTGGCCGCGTGGGCCCACCCCTTTTGGGCCTCGTGGCTCTCCTCTCTTCGGTCTTCTTCCCTCTGCCTTTCTCCCGATGAAAAACTGACGTGGTATTTTTCCTTTTATTATTTGGGTTCCTGAAACTCCTGAAACAATAAAAACAAGAAAAGGGGGTTTTCTGCCTCCCAGATATTAAATACCAAAAATGGGGACTTTGTGTGAAAGTCCCCAAAATCATCTAAAACATGTAAAAACAATCATATAATCATGCAAATAACATTCTAGTATAATACTAAAAGTTATATAAATGATGATATAAAATGCACGTATCACTGCCGCGTCCTCCTCGTCCCCCGCGGCCACCGCCGCTGCCCCATCCATGGCTGCCTCCGCCTTGGCGACCTGTGGGATAGTCACGAGCGACGTGCACAATGACGCCACAGTTGTAGCAGCTGTCCAAGCTTACCCCGTCGGCCTGACGCTGCTCTCGTATGGCGAGGTTCTTGAGTTGGCATCAGTCCTTGAGAAGGTGGTTGCCGTCAGGATGAATGTGGCACCATGGGTCGTCTTCTCCCTCAGAGGCCACCGCGGGCTTGGCCTTCTTGGGAAGGGGTTCGGTGACGAAGATGCGCTTGTCGGGTCCAGAGTCCCGCTTCTTGTTCTTGGCGGGGTGGCTTTGTCCTCGGGTTCATCCTCCCCAGGGAACTTAGCCCCCTCCTCAGCTCGGGCGCATCGATCCGCCAGCTCCCAGAGCTCGCAGGTGGATTCGACGCGGCGATTGCTCAACTTCTCGCGCATCCGGGTATTGCGGACGTTGGCGTGAAAAGAAGCGATCACCAGCTCTTGCTTGATGCAGGGGATTGTGTTCATCTTCTGGGTGAAGCGCTGGATGAACTTGCGAAGAGTTTCACCCGGAAGTTGCTTGAAGTCATGAGGGTCGCTGGGAGCCCCCGGGCGCTCATACCCGCCTTGGAAAGCCCCAGGAACTGTTCCTTCAGGGTCCTCCAAGAACGAATGCAGCACTTGGGAAGGTTGAGAAACCATGTCTGGGCATCTCCCTTCAGGGCCAGCGGGAACCAGCTGGTCATCATCATCTCGTCGGCCCCGGCGACTGCCGCAGCTAGGGAGTAAAGCTGCAGGAAGTCCCGGGGGTTCATAGTGCCGTCGTAGCAGAGGACGTCGATCTTGAACTTCTTGGGCCAGGTGACCCATCGGAGCTCAGGGCAAGGGCGAGGCACCCTTCAGCGATGTCGTCGTCCCGATCCTCCCGGCGATAACGCTCGCGATGACGTTCGATGCGGGTGCGCATATCTTTGGTTAGACGGTTGTTGAGGTCGTCGCGAAGATCCCGGTTGCGCATGGTAGATGACCCGACGGAGATGGCCTTGCCGCGGTCGCGGTTCAGCCGGTTCGCCATCGGTGAAGCGGTGCGAGGAGGCTCCGTCTCGCCTCGGCGCTCGCCATGGGGCTGACCCTGTGGTTCATGCGCCTTGCGCCCTCCAGCCTCGGGGCCATTGACGGTGGGAGCTCGAGTTACGTCGGGCTCGGGGCCGCCGTCGGCGAAGTCGAGGAGTGCCTCCACACGGGCTCTCCATTCTTGGTAAACCTTGGGATCGCCAGAGCTCGGAGGGAACTGCATGAGAGCCTTGGCAGCGACAAGAGCATCGTGGCGAGCTTGTGCGTCCGAGGGCAAGTGCGTAGAGGACTTGTTTTTGAAGCTTCGGGGACCTCCACTGGCGCGGACGTGATCTCGCCCCTCCTTGGCGTCGTGACCCTTGCCCGCGCCGTTCCCGACGCTTTTCTCCCTATAGCGTGGGTGCGGCTCGGAGGACAGTCCAGGAGCCGCTGGTTCGTCAGGGTCGAAGTTCTTGTTGGTGTTGGCCCTCTCCGACGCCACCTTCTCCGTAGGTGGCGCCTGCGGAGGAGCAGGCTGACGCGCATCCGCAGCGCGGTGCTCCGCGGAAGCCTGAGTGCGCGAAGGAGACGCGGCCTTGGAGGTAGCGGCGTCGATCTTCTTCCTCGGCGGCATGCTTGACGAAGAACTTGAAGTTGATGAAGAAGAAGACGAATCCAGCGCTTGCACCCCCTACCTGGCGCGCCAGATGTCGTGTCTCGGATGACGGACACCGTAAGTAGATGATACCCCCTTTTTAGGTTCAGCACGGGGCGCGAAGGAGGCTGGAAGATGTCTTACCCGGGAGCAAGGACGCCAAGTTCTTCGTCGAGAGGGAGAGATCAAACAACATAGCAGGACACACAGAGTTGCCCAGGTTCAGGCCGCCCGGAGGCTAAAAGCCCTACTCCTGCATGTCTGGATTGAGAGGTTCATCATGGTGGGGTGTACAAGGGTGTTCTGGGGTGAACCCGGCAGAGTTTCGGCTGGAGGTAGACGAAGAGCAGATCCTGCCCTGGGGAGATCACCTCTCTCTCTACCTTCCGAACCCTAGTCTAGTCTTGCCTGAGCTCTAGCTTGCTTCTATCTTGTTTTCATCCTCCCCTCTTCGGTGCCATGGTCCTCCTTTTATAGGCTAAGGGGATCTGACATGGGCACGCGAGAGGTGTGAGGGGTCTTGCCGGGAAAAACCCCTCGGCGGTCCTTGGAGGAGACGTGGCACTCTCTCCTCCAAGTGTTCTGAGGAGGGCGGCGTGGTCGTCCGCCCTTGGAAAAGGTGGGACGGACAAAGCCTGTCCGCCCCACCAACTACGCTCATGGCAACGTCACCAGGACGCGACCGTCATCTTGGCGCCCAAGTCTTCCACCAGCTTCCGCGAGCTGGCGATCTTATCCTCTCGATGGTACGGATGGATACCCGGGGGTGCGCCTGGCCTCCTGCCGGGAGCACGGACCCGCGGGTGTCATGCCTGGTTCTCCGAGCGAGGGGGTGACCCGGATGGTCACCTGGTCCTTAGCCACAGAGACTTGATGTCGAAGTTGTCGGGTGTCCTTGAGGCAGATGGGCTAACCCATCTGCTGTACTTGACTCCTTGCCTTGTCCATCTTCTTGGTGGGCCCCAGTGGAGGACCCACTTTGGCAGCATCAGGGGAACCCCATGTTCCACTGCTGCGACAACTTCCATCAAATGTGTCAAGCGATTTGCTAAGGCAGTGGTTTCTATATTTGGGCTAGACTAGTTGAGATCACCCAATGCTCAAGACACAGAGGCTTATGAAGATCAATGCCGCACGTGGCTTTCCAGGTATACTCGAGTCTATTAATTGCATGCATTGGAGATGGAAGAACCGTCCTGCAGCATAGCATGGATAGTTCAAGGGGCACGTGAAGGATGTCACCATCATTCTTGAGGCCGTGGCTGATCATGAGACTTGGTTTTGGCATGCTTTCTTTGGAATGCCGGGATCTTGCAACGATATCAATGTGCTCCAACGGTCACCACTCTTCTCCAAGTTAGCCATGGGAGAAACACCACCGGTTGAGTTCCAAACCAACGACAACACATACAAGATGGGCTACTATCTTGCAGATGGGATTTATCCAAAGTGGTCAACATTTGTGAAGCCAATATCATGCCCCCAAGGTAAGAAAGAACTTGACTTTCATAATGCGCAAGCGGCGGCTAGGAAAGATGTGGAGAGATCATTTGGGATTTTGCAAATCCAATTTGCTATTGTTCGAGGACTGGCTAGATTTTGGAAGCAAGAGACTCTTTGGTACTTCATGACCGCTTGCGTGATCATGCACAACATGATCATTTGAGAATGAGCGTGGAAAAGATTTGGAGTATGACAACTACAAGCTCATGGGGCAACTAGTGCGCACACGCCGTCGGCAACCAGCTCCAAGCCTTTCTTGAGACATACCACAACATTCGAGATGCTGATACCCATAACGATCTTCGACAAGATCTCATCGAGGAGTGTTGGGCATGGAGGGCCCGGCAAGCCTAGTTCTATCTATCTCTATGTTTGTTGCTGTATGTGAGAACTATTTATTTGTTATTGTTGTTTTATTTGTTGTTTCCAATTTATTTGAGATTATTTTGATATTTATAGTCCACATATGTATAAAATGGTGTTGCAAACATCTGGGCTATGGCCGCCGGTTGGTGCCCTATTTTAAGGCAGCTGCTATGGCAACCGTTTTTGCATTGCCCCAAAACAGGGCAGCTGAAACGGTAGAAATTTTGTTCGTGCCCTAAAACTGAGAAAAGTGGTGCCCAAAAACCACTTTTTATGAGCAGCTGTGGTATATCCGTAGATGATATAAGGGCACGAGCAATGGGGGCAGTGGTAGCTGCCGCCCCCGATGCACCCAGCTCGGTATGGAGATGTGAGGCAGCTGGTTAACTTTTTCCATCACATCGGTGAAAACTGAGACCACATGTTGTGGACCCTGCCATCTTCCTTGTTTTCTCTCACACATTTCCTTCCTTTCTCTGGCGAAGAGGCAGCCTCCTGCAGAGGAGCCCCTGACACCTGCGGAGCAGTAACCGAGCCTAGCATGGACCATCCGAACCTAGCAAAGCCTGCGGGGCAGTACCTCTAGGGCGACGCGTTGGCCATGCCCTAATGCATCCACGAGGGACTACACGGAGCGACAAAAGGGTCCTAGGTTTCCAGCCATTCAATGTCTCCGGCTTACCAGAAGAAAAAAATCTGACCCGATACGATACGCCACCGGCAGCGACAGCGAGCAACGGAGCCTCGAGCAGGTGGGCCCACTACGCAGCGGAACGCGGCCGCGACGCGCGAGGATGCACAAACGCTGGCGCATGGGGCCTACGGACGACCAGGTCTCCGAGCGGGCAGCCAGCCACCGTCCCACGAGAATGTTTCCACCTTTCCAGAAACCAGCAGGAGGAGCGCACGAGTTTACCGAAACAGCCCGCCTCCTCACGAGCAAGGCCACGGCGGGCAGGGGTACTTTTGGTAGCAGTATTATCTTACGTGGTGGTTGGTCCAAGCGTTGACCAATTGGGCCCCGCCAGTCGGTGTGACAGTTGCGGGGCTGCGTGTGCTGTGAGCGGGCAGAGAATAATTTGCTCTTGCTGCTGCTCGTTTGTGCACAGAAACAACTCGCCGTGGTGAATCCATTTGGATTTGCCGACTGGCTGTTACTGCCATTTTCATCCTAGGAAACCGAATGTTGCCGACTGGCTGTGATGACCCAGGAAAATCCGAACCCGTCTTATAAATCCAACACCAACATCTCTGATGCGAACCTGGAACACTAGACATCGTCGTGCATAAGAGTCCAGAAGCTATCCATCCGAGGTCCAAGGGCGAGCCACAAAGACTACCTACACTAGTACGGCACACGACTTACTATAATAACTCTTGATTACCGAAAGTGAAGAACAATCAACTGTGCCGGTTGACCCAAATGTAGCGGCAAGCCACACTATCGAGGGAAGGTACCAGTACCACATGAAGAACGTAAGATTCAACAAAGAAATTGCAACACAGGAACCGGAAACTAATTATTTTCTCTGGCCTCATGTGGAAACTCACCTTATCATACCAACGGAAGCTAATTGCAGTGCTCCTCAATAGTACTAGTGATTATGAACCCTCACCAAAATAAAAAAAAGGTGTTCTACGCCCCGCTAAATGAAGATCCTCGCCGGTTATCCAACCGTGAAATCGTACCCTCTTAAACTATAAGGACAGCAAAAAAAATGTATAGCCCACTAACATATCCTACTGCTTCGAGGAGTTGATGATGAACATGCACAGAACGATGAGCATGTCACCTGTCAGTACGGTAACACGGGCCAAGTGCTGCAATTTGTTGCCGAAAGAATAAATGAAAGCGGGTGTCGCTGCAGTTACCAGTTCATCAATTCGGCAACTTCACGCCCCGCGCTTTCTGCAGACTGCCCAAGACACTCTCTACAAGCTTATCCTTGTCTTCATCTTCTGATGCGTCTGAAACAAAAGAGTACTGCTTCTGTGATAGCCTTGCAGCCCTCAGGGTGTCGAGATAACCTGGACTGCTCCGGGAACAATCCACGAGCCCGTCGATTTCTTGAGGTTTCTTGCTAGAGCCATCATGCTTGCTGCTGTTCCAGGAACCAATGACTTCAAGGAGTGAGCTCTGCTCAGTTCTGGCCCGTTGGTCTGCTTGATTGTCATCATCAGAGAATTCATCTTCTGAATCGTTGGGAGGCCGGTAGCATGTTTCCTTGCCAACCGCTTCAGCAGGTTTGGTAGTGCCAGAGACAGGACCGAGTTCCTCCCAGATGAAATCATCACCTTTACATTGATTTCCGCTGCCCTTGCTGCCATCCTGACCGTTCCCATTCTCTGCGCGTAGAACCCTTGGAAACTTTACTATCACACCAGGCATAATCTGCAACAGTGACTCAATGTCTGCATACCCAAGCTTCTGGTGGTCAAGCTCGTATCCGTGCTTCTGAGCAAACTGACGCTTGAAAATGCTGATGTTAAAACCATGTTTGTATTCCACAAGAAGGTCCTTTAACAGCTTGTGGCAATCAGACAATACTTCCTCCCTCGTGAGACTTCTGTTTGTCCTGCCTTTGTCACTGGCATATTGACCCTGCTCCAAGGGTTTGCCGTTGGAGAAGAGAGAACTGAGATCAAACTTACTGGAATTTGATGGGACACATGTTCTCTTTTGAGGGAGTGTAAGACGAAATGGAAAATAGTTGGAAGGAGTTTCCTCGATCCATTTCTTTTCTGAAACTAACAAATGTACCATATGATTGAGATCTTTCTCCACAAGGCCATTGAGAGGCCAACAATCTAAATTCTTCAACCCATGTACCAGCTCCTCCCTGCCAATAACAGTAATCATGTAAGAAATATTATCTCTTCAACTGATGAAGCCAACCATGATTTGCCATATTATCTCATATGAATGTGTCCATTTGTTTGCCCATGATTACTTCTGGAGTAGACAAGACATGCTCGTGATAGGTATAGGTGTCCCAGCTACTAAACTAACTGCGTGAGGAACAATATATACTGCAACGTTATCATGACACGTTCAAACAATTTATACCAAGTTTTTCAAGCAGCAAGGCAAAACTGCAGTTATGGCTTATCAGGCTACAAGAGATCATGCAAGCAAACCTATAGAAGGGGACATTTGTTGGCAATTACAAGATATATATCTGTTGGCAACGAATGATATTTTTTTCTCATTAGTTGATACTGGACAAGTCTACATACTGGTGTACTACTTCGGACATGCAAACAGAACAGTAAAAATCTACACAAAAATGATACATGCAAGACTTGACTTCATGTTGCACAATTTTTAGTTGCTAGTTAAATCTTCAACAGTTTCTATTTATCCTTTATAACAAGTAACATTTACAGGTAACCAGAAGGCATAGAATAAAATCATCAGGGTTAATAATTTTACCTCGTCTTTGCTTTTGAAACAAGCTCGGATGCAAGGGGCTTCGATAGGTGTTTTCCTAAAACATCCCAAAAGTAAAATTTTGTGAATATTTTATTAACCACCTGCT
Organism: Poa pratensis; assembly: GCA_947311845.1. Classification (NCBI taxonomy): domain Eukaryota; kingdom Viridiplantae; phylum Streptophyta; class Magnoliopsida; order Poales; family Poaceae; genus Poa; species Poa pratensis. The sequence continues at coordinate 4,366,362 of CAMZMU010000077.1, forward strand.
GCTCACTTCCACAAGTTGAAGCCTTCAAAGATTTAGATTCATCAGTCATGTCTGTATTTGCTTCATCAGTGACACTTTTATTGCTTATACTGTTATCTGCATCTGATTTTTCAGTTTTCCACCATTCCGTTAGCCAGCTAAATAAGCCCTTACTCATCTTGGAGGTATCACCTCCATCTTTACACAATGGAACGGATGCAGGTCCACTACACGGTTTTGAGTTCTGGAGAACTGATGGAGCACTCTTTAACGTTCTCGTCTCGTCTGCATGTTTTTCAGAATGGGCATGGTCAGACAAAGTTGAAAAATTATCAGACATCACTGCAGAGCTATTGGTTCCATCTGAGCTTATGTTATGGGAAGAGGTCTTGAGGATCCTATTTAGAAGCCTGCTATGTTGATCAGTACTGTGATCTTGACGAGGAGTTCGCATAACCACTTCAGCAGAAGTGCCTTCATGACATGGAGAAACCTCACGCTTAGCACTCTCAGGGCCATTCCATAGAACCCAGATCCTTTTCAATAGCCCATCGCCGTTAACAGTATTTTCCACCCCTAAGGAAGAGGGTGTTCTAGAGGCATCAAATTCCATGTGGTTGGCGGGTGATTCTGTCCGTACATTCATATCAGCTGCTGGGCGCTCCTTTTGATCCTCAGGTAACACATCTTGTGGGGATGATGACACCGCAGGTGCAGCTGGGTTCTCATGTACAGTCTGATTGAAGCTTTTGTCCCCGATGATACTTTGAGAACTTGTGGCTTCACAATTTTGTTCAGGAAAAGAAGTTGACACAAAGGATGGAGATTCCTTGTCAGTGTGTGCTGCTTGATAGAGGTTATTGTCCTTGACCTCAATTTCAGCAGAACTCGGGGGCTTCAAACTTTGTTCAGCAGGCTTCAGTAACCTTGTCTTGAAAGACTTGGAAGACCGATCCCAGAAAACTTCCACAATATCTGGCATTGATTGGAGAAGGGAAGAGAACTTTTTGTGGCCAAAGAAATCAGAACCAATAGACACCTTTTTCTTTTTGAGTTTTTCCAGGAGAAGCGAAATGTGTATCCCATCAGGACATGAATCTAGTGCCTCTTGTATCCCATTTACCACATATTGAGGGACCCGATTTGCTTTAACTGCACTTTTGGGCTTTCGGCACAATTTTAAGTCAGATGGTACTGGTGTTGCAATGGTTTCTTCTGATTCAGCCTCCACCAAGACCCGATTTGCTTTAACTGCACTTTTGGGCTTTCCGCACAATCTTAAGCCAGATGGTACTGGTGTTGCAATGGTTTCTTCTGATTCAGCCTCCACGAAGGGGTCGTCAAGGGCTCCTTTGTAGTGACCATACCAAGATCCAGATAGACCATCTGGTGGGTGGTTAAAACGTTTAGGTGATAAATTTTCCCCTTTAACTAAAGCTTCCCAAGGCCACATAATTGTCGCTGCATTGCACAGTACACTGGTATTTGTACTTCCAGGGCAAGCAAGTAATATGTTATAGTTGCTCATTCGCAACCGATACAAAATGTTTGCGAAATCTTTATCCCCAGATATGAGGAAAAAATGAGCTGGAGGGGGATTCTGAGCAACCCAGTAGACAAGATCAGCCAGAAATGATCGGTCAGAACTATTCTTTCCACCTACATTATCGAAATAGCATTATTAGTAAAGCAAGAGAAACTACAAGCAAAGAATACGAACAAGAATAAAAGATATTTCAGAACGCCAAATTCGAAATATAACAAGGAGCACCAATGAGGAATATGGCTGAAATATCGACCGACATGCCCAATATTGCAGCCGATACGAGGCAAATCGGTTGATATTTTGTATCGGCAGACAGCTGAAACTGCAATGGCTGCAAAAATACCCTATTTAGAACGATGCCCCGATGTCATCCATGGCGGAAAGCGTCAACCTAATCACCTCATATCAGAGTTTCCTGAACTCTATTAAAACAGGGGCAACATCGCTACAGTACTACAAAATTTTACCAAACCGAAATATGTATAAGAAGAATCATGGTTTTTGAAATAAATTCACAGCAATGACTACAGATTATGAAACAAATGATAACACCCATACAGAAAGTGCTTGTAAAAGATCATCGGTCCATGAAGATGTTATCCAATCGAGTCACTACAATTATTTATCCTAATCTCATCATATTGCTCTACTATGAAAATGAAGCACATTTCCCACAATTCTGAAGCCATGTCTAAAGAAAGTTCTAGCCTTTCTGGTAGTACAAACAACAAAAAGACATGTTTCCATTGTTCCAGAGCAATTACTTCTTTATCCATCTATGAATATGCTTGATTATTGAGAAGGCAACATGAACTCCAGAGCAGGCAAGTGTAAAATCAAGTAGCAGGATAGCTATGATGCACCCTGCAAAAATCCTCCCAAATTTCACACGGAGAAAGCCACACTGTTTGAAGAGCAACACAAAAACTCTAATGTACTACTAGCAGTGAATATTCAAAATCACAGGCAATTGAATTCTAACCAAATCAAGTGTAATTTCCATCCTGTCAAAGTCACTCATTTGTGCTCGTAATTAGCTATGTGGTATGATGCAAATAAACAAAACTATGCTGTGGAATTCATCACCATCAAGTCAAGCATACTAAGAACGGAATACTTGATAAATGATAATGCATCGCAAATCACCAGCACAACAAATGAAATGCACACGAAACGAAATGCCTAAGGAATACACAGGTAATGCATCCAGATCCTTCCCCGCTCCCTCGTTTTCTAGGACAGGAGCCGGATATCAGAAATTCGCGCAGAACAGAACGGAATGGGAGAGATGAAAGGGAAATATGGTAGGGGGGGACGACGCAACTGCTTGGGACGTGGGAGATGGCGACGCCGGTGGCAGCGAGCGCCTCCTGCGCCCCGCGGGAGAGCTGGACGACGTCCCCAAGGCGGTGATGGAGAGCGGGCCGCGGACGCCGGCGGCGCGGAGCGCGGCGGAGACGCGCTGGGCGACGCGGTGGACGTTGACGCTCTGGGGGATTTGGCAGTTCTCGAAGTCCCACCACACCGACACCTTCACCGCCCTGCTCTCCTCGTCGTGCGGGACCCGCCGCATCTCGCCGCGTTCCGACACCGAGCTGAGGCCGCGGTGGTGGAGGCGGGCACCGGCGAAGCGGCGGAGGAGGAGCTGCGGCGACATGGCGGCGCTGGCTGGGGGTTCGACGACTGGATCGGCGCCGCCTCTCCCTCTCGGCCGGGGTGGGCTTGCGGTTAGTGCCAGGGTTTTGTTTAAACCCTTTTAATCCTGTGAGAAAAACATCCACCGTCCGATGCGCCACCAACGGTTTTGATCTGGCGGAATGGTCACAACTCCGCTCACCTTGGTGCCAGACCAAGTTGGTGGCAATGGGCTCCAAACGGCCTTGATCTGGCGGAATGGTCACGACTTTCACAGGCGACCCTGCCGCTCGTTACTGAAACCGAACTGGCAACCAAGGGGATCAGCGGTACCCGGAATTTTGTCCGGCACTTCCCAAATTATGTCCGCTTTCGGGTGCGGACACTTGTCCGGTTAAATTTAGGGTGCTACCCACACCGTCATCCCAAATAGAAGAAAAAATTGCAAATCAAAATGTTCAATTTGTTATATATTACAAGATTTCGATGAAATTTAGACAAAACAAGCGTCCCTAAAACCCTAGCTACTCCTCACCGAGGTTGATCCCGTCGACATTGTCGAGTTCGTCGTCGTCATGACGGTGGAGGAGGAGGCAACACAAGAGGTGGAGGCGTCGTCACGAGGCACACACAAGGTCGAGGCGCCGCCAGAGGAGGACGCCGAGGCTATCTGCGCCATGGACTCGATGGTCTCCAACCAGTCGGTCGAGTCCTTCTCTATCTCGTTGACAGAGGTCACCAGAGCCCAGCCCAGGCCAGGGGAGTCGCCGTCGGGCACCTCGTCCCGCAGCAGCGAGGGCACGTGGTAGCCAGACGGCACCACCTCCACCGGCTGCACGGTGGGGATCGTCGTGCCGGGCCGAAGTTGCGGATCACCTGGCCCCCTCGTGGTGGCTCGCGGCGATCGTGGATGACTATGTCGCGCTTTCGCCTCCCCGACGCGGCCGTGCGCCTGCCTCAGCGCTGGCGTAAATGCATTGCATGAGAACGCCAGCGCATAGATTGGCGGCGTTAATGCGACGTGTGCTAGCATGCGCACCGCTGTCACGTTGCCTCCCCTCCCGTCCCGTCGCAACGTTCGGGAAACAACCTAGTGAAGTGTGTGCCATTAATCGGTGAACTACCTCCTGCACGACCTAATAAACCACAACACCCCCATTCGGTGTCTATGACATGTGGGCTCTACATGTCGGAGGGCTTATCTGGTCACAATTCGACGCCCCCGAGTAAACCCCCAACTTTGGAGGGTGGGACGGGAGTGCCCGACAGAAATAGGGTCAGGCCGGACACTTTGGGGTGCCAATGTGGCTATTGTTTTGTGTATTTTTCGTGTCCAGCACCCCAATGGGCCTTTGGGTGTAGGTGGAGATGCTCTAAGCATTCTCATCACATGCTGTAAGAAATCCAACATTACAAAATACGCAGGCCACCACCAGACCATCAGGAAATCTGAACCTTAGCCACAGATGAATATGTGTAACTCTTCTCCGTTAACACAAAGTATCAACAACTCAATTAAGTTTGCTAGCCATTACAGGAAAGCAAAGATGCTAGTGGTACAAAAGCAAGCTGCTAAAAGCAAAACAAATGGGGGATACAACAGCACAACAGCAGCGGTGGCAGCAGCTAAAAATCAGGAGAAACCGGCTAATCCACGGTTTTCTAGTGACAACTACAAGTTAATAGGAAAATAACAACAGACAACACTGTGGTGGCCCCAGATAGGGGGACACCGGTCTATTACAAAATCGACGAACATGCTGTGGCGTCGGTGGTTTCATTCGCAAGCCAGCTTGGTGTCGAAGCTGCTCAGGCAGATCGCAAACGCCTGAAAAGCTGAGAGCGGGTAACGGTAGTCCATTGTGAACATGTCCTTGGCAACCTTCCCAAATTGCAGTATCACCTTGTCATGCTCAGATGGCGGCGGTGGGGCGGGCTGTGACGGGGTCAGCGCTCCAGCAGAAGGCTGTGTCGCAGCAACAAGTTGGAAATTCTTGACAGATGCAACCGTCACCCTGCCCTTGAAGTTAAGACACCAGCACTGCAACTGGTCGTGCCATCGTGGGGCCTTGTTGCGGAGAACCAATGGCAGATCCTTGCACTCATCGTTATCACCCAGAGACTGGCCTCCGCTCCTGGAGCTACCTATTGAGATGTCAGAGAATCGGGTGCTGCTGAATCGAATGGACCGGTCCCTTATTGATGACTTCAAGAAGGAGATGCTGCCAAATGACTCATCAAGGGAGCGAGCAAGGACACTATCCTCCTGGGATGGGACAGTGCCACCAGCCTCAATGGACGAGGCAGGTATGGCGTGCATCACACAGTTCATCCGCCGAGGGCCCCGGGTCCCCAAAACGTTCAGCTCATACGAAACCTGTGCTATACTGTAGGTGCTGGATGGGGCCTTCGGCGACACCTTCCTAGAGTAGAACCTACGGCTTGTTTTCCCTGACTGTGAAACATTGGGTATGTTGCATGGAGGCTGGGTATCATATATTACAAACTTAGTCCCGAGGAGATTTGACCTAAAATCCATGCGGTAAAGATATTAGTGGCACGATCAGACCAAAAAGATGATGTAACAAATCAAAACAAAGTTACCATTATTTGAGTTAGTACCTCAATTTTCCGATATACATGTTGCTTGACCTAGATGTATTGTCAGTATTCATAAATATTGTATATTCTGTACAGGTTGGACGGGAGTATCTCTTCGCCAATAGAAGAAACTTGCCACTTTCAACGAGCACAGCTGTACAAAATGTGTTATGGCATGTTAAATAGCAGCTGATATTAATTAATACTAAGAAGTGTGTTATGATGTTAAATAGCAGCTGATATTATTGAATATTTAACAAGTACACTAGCATGAGGAATATGTGATCTTCCTCTAAGAGATGAGTTAAGAACAGAAAAATAGTTGACAACTGGAAGAAGCATGCCAACACTAGTTATTGTAGGTGCTGGAATATCAGCCAAGCTGATTGAGATGTAATTCTAGCACTTCTATAGAGTTAGCTTCATCAAGAGACATGCTTGGCTCCAGATGAATGACATTTGCTTAGCAATCTTAGTCAACCAACAACAACTGGCATTCGTACTGTATTCTGCATTGTATCTTCTATTCTTCTTAGAGCAAACTGAGCGCATAGTCCACAAAAGTACTACGAAGGAACTGGTTCTTTAGATTTTTTAGATGGGAGCCAAGGATACACCAGCCATGTATACTAGGAAAATAAGGAGCTAAAAATGAGTACACATTAGGCATAAATGACTGGCACCAATGGAGCAAAACAGTTTAATGATACAACACCTAACCTAACATGAAACATAATTGTATACAATGATCAGTATGGTAAATTAAATACCTGCAGTAATTCCTACATGATTAGTTACAATGCGGTGAGTGCACCCCACTTTGGTTTTTATTTTATAAAAATCATGGTTGTTGATCTTGCATTATTTCGAAGATAACTCTATATATAAACTTCTCAGGGACTTAAGAATTAAGATCCAGTGAAAGGAATTGCAGAAAGCACAAGGAAACAAAATACTTGGAACAGGCTTACCTGAGCTAAGACACAGATACAGGTAGTAAGTTTGGGTAGATTTATCCCTTTTAATGAAGCATTGGATGGTTCCATCTCGGGGCCCAGGCTGGAGACCAACCAAAAAAATGCATATTAGTATATAGATGAATATGCTTCTACTGTGTTCTTATTTCACAGAGCAATGAAAGATAAAATCATGTTAATCATAATCTACAAGGATCATCAAAGATGTATGACCATGAAAAACTGAAAATGGAGCCAAAAAGACTAAGAGGCATCATCACCTGCTTCAGGGAAACAGGAAAAGTAAATTTTCCACAGAACTCTGGGTTCTTAACAATCTCTTTACACATCTCTCTCCAGGTTCGGCAGACACCTGCACAAGCAACTACGTGCTTCCTAGAAGGCCATGCGGCCTCACTGGCCTCCAACCTCTCAATCACATCACGAAGCAATTCCGGAGGCAAATTAGCCCAGCAACTGCTCTGGATCACAGGGGCTGGGTCATGCAACTCGTGGACAGCACTATGAGATTTCCCTCTGCGATGGCCAAGAAGCCTGACCTCAAACCCTCTTCGAGATAAGCTCCCAAAGCCATCCCTTACATCGCGCACAATGCTACGAAACGACATCTACTCCGAAAGAAATGCAGTTCTGCTCAAACACCAAAATCCTCCTGTGGTTGTACAAATAGCATCCCAACTCCAAGTAGTGTCAACATAAACTGAACACGAAGAGCCTGCAAAAGAAAATTATTTAGCTGATGTTAGCCTGTCAAAGTTCTTTTTGGAGAAGAATAAAGATTTGTGCTGATTGTCTAATTCCATTACCCCAACAAACCCTAAACAAATCTCCCAGGAATACCTTCTTAAATACTGAAGCGTTTTATATAATTTCTGAATTATTTAGTACATTCTGTGGCTTGGGAAAGGGAAGAAAAAGTCACCCTTCCCCCTTTTGGGCTACACAATATATAGCAATCGATCACTATAAAAGTAATAATTGAACGAATTACTTCATCTTTTTTTGAGAGAAACGAATTACTTCATCTAACTTTATATCATTACGACGATACGCGGCAAGAAGCAAAAGGTACAAATGGTGTGACAGAACTTCATGAAGAAAAACTGTTAGGAAAGAGCAAACCAGACTATTGTGCACTTTCTTTACATCGCATGGCATAATAACCCATTATTTTCTAAGAAATGAACTCCCATTTTGATTTGTCTGGCTTTTGCCAAAAATATATAAATAATAAGCTGTACACTAATCAATTGAGCACTACCTGGCGTTTGCAATTGAGATGAGAATTAACTCGCTCCTTTTCCATTTCCAATACGAATTCACTACCATGGTAGGTATTAAGGAAAAGGGAAAAGTGCCCACAGCACTACGAACCCAACCGAAATTTTGGGCATATTACTTGACTAACATACATTTGACGAGAAATCCACCCTCAGTGCCATTGAATAAGTATTTCCGGGCAGTAGCAACCAACAACCTAATATTCCTAATCTTGCCAGCCTAAAATCGTTGAAACTGTGATAAATTAATTTGGTTAGCAAGCCGCAATAAAATTACAATAGATAATATCCACGAGCTACACAAGCATGTAACAGAATGGCACATCGAATTACACAGGGAAGAAAACATAAGAAAGGATTGCATGTACGTCCACAAACAATGGTTACCGGCCGGTTGCACCCTGTGACAATCACCAATGAATGGCACCCACGAATTTCAAACCCAAAATACAGCTAAATCCGCCGCACTAAAACCAAATCCCAAGAAATCAAGCAAGAAACGAGCCTAGAGCACCTCCTTGAAGCTAAAATCCCCTCGCTCCCGCCTCTAGCGGACCCAATCGCTTATCCAAGAACGCGGAGATCCCGACAATCACCCAGACGCGGTGGAGGGGGAGGCGCGGATCCGGGCGGCACGCACCTGGAACCGAAGCGAAACGCGCAGCCTGTGGGGGGAGCAGGGGCGGGCCGCGGCTAGGGGTGGCCGTCGAGAGCGGATTGCGGAGGCTCCATTCGGATCGGATGAGGGGAATGGAGGGAGGGAAGGAATGGAGGGGACGGGAGGCGGAGAAGGAAAGAACAAGTGGTGGTGCCTCGACGAGTGCAGGGACACGCGAGTTCACGTGCCGCTGAAAGATAGGTAAGTCGTCCTCAACAACATAAAAAATGGCAAATTGTATTTCAAAATTTCCTAACCCCCTTTGTGAGTGTGACTAGATGTGTCGATGATTTGTGGACCCACAATCTGAGCCAGATGACGTAAGGGCATGTACAATGGTTGATAAGACTGTCTTATCTTAAACTCGCCACTTAATATTGATATGTCGATAAAACATGTTGTACAATGGGTTATTTTTTTTAGTCTTATCTCTATTGACCAGATATCCTAACAATGTGATGAGATAATTGTTGCTAAGAGATCATCTCTTAGTTAAGAGAAGTCAAATGTCTTTTTTTCGTTTCTCTCTCATCCAACTCAGCAATCATCTTACGTGGCAACTGCTGATTTGGAGGAGAGAGAAACGAAAAAAGAGATCATCTCTTAGCAACAATATGTCTCACCACTTTTTTAGTATATCTGGTTACTAAAGATAAGACCATCCTATTAACCATTGTACATCATGTTTTTACTGTCATATCTAAACTAGTTGGCACATTTAAAAGAATATTGTCTTATCAACCATTGTACATGCCCTAACGCTTTCATGTAAAATATTTATGTTTGTGCAAAATGGTTGTTGTGTTGTTTGGTTTAGTTACCATTTTTGTCAGTTCAGACTTTTAATTGCGTTGGGTAATGCATAAAACATGACATTTGTTTCCAGTTTTTAGTCTTTTATCTTTTCTCTTCAGTTTCAAATCAAGTCGCTTAGCAACATGCCACCTTTTTATTTAGTCTTTATTATTTTTTCTCTAACTCTTTATTCAATTTTTTGTCACATGGACATGTTGACCAAATAGGGTTTTTATCGTCTCGATTTTGCGTCATGTTTCTGTCTGACTTTGGTCCCCTTTTTTTAATCTTCGGTCATTCTTCTTCTTTAACTCTTTCTACATGATTTTCTCTATCTCGTTCATTCAGTTTCTAGTCTAACTGATATTTAGTTTTATCTTAGAACAAGTCTTTATGTAGAAATTTTTAACATTGACTAAAATAACTCATTTGCGGATGTTACATGAACACCATAGCATAAAAATGATGTGTCGTTTAATTATTCAAATATGTTTTCATCCTTTCATAGAAGTTAAATGTCCAGACCGAATATTTTCTTGGTCACCATTTGCATATATGCCTCATAATAACAACTAAACTACCACTCTGACCCTGATGCATTTAGGTATCTGCACATAAATGATCGGTGTTAGTTTGAGCTACTTGTTCTTTGACTGAAAGTACACAAGTGGTCCATTAGATTGTCACATGTTCACATATGTAGAAGTCTGTCGTGTCTCGGGTGACGGACACGGGAGTAGATGATACCCCCTTTTTAGGTTCGGCACGGGGCGCGAAGGAGGCTGGAAGACGTCTTACCCGGGAGCAAGGACGCCAAGTTCTTCGTCGAGAGGGAGAGATCAAACAACACAGCAGGACACACAGAGTTACCCAGGTTCAGGCCGCCCGGAGGCTAAAAGCCCTACTCCTGCATGTCTGGATTGAGAGGTTCATCATGGTGGGGTGTACAAGGGTGTTCTGGGATGAACCCGGCAGAGTTTCGGCCGGAGGTAGACGAAGAGCAGATCCTGCCCTGGGAGATCACCTCTCTCTCTACCTTGAACCCTAGTCTAGTCTTGCCTGAGCTCTAGCCTGCTTCTATCTTGTTTTCGTCCTCCTCTCTTCGGTGCCATGGTCCTCCTTTTATAGGCTAAGGGGATCCGACATGGGCACGCGAGAGGTGTGAGGGGTCTTGGCGGGAAAAACCCCTCGGCGGTCCTTGGAGGAGACGTGGCACTCTCTCCTCCAAGTTCTGAGGAGGGCGGCGTGGTCGTCCGCCCTTGGAAAAGGTGGGACGGACAAAGCCTGTCCGCCCACCAACTACGCTCGTGGCAACGTCACCAGGGCGCGGCCTTCATCTTGGCGCCCAAGTCTTCCACCAGCTTCCGGCGAGCTGGCGATCTTATCCTCTCGATGGTACGGATGGATACCCGGGGGTGCGCCTGGCCTCCTGCCGGGAGCACGGACCCGCGGGTGTCCTGCCTGGTTCTCCGGGCGAGGGGGTGACCCGGAAGGTCACCTGGTCCTTAGCCGCAGAGACTTGATGTCGAACTTGTCGGGTGTCCTTGAGGCAGATGGGCTAACCCATCTGCTGTACTTGACTCCTTGCCTTGTCCATCTTCTTGGTGGGCCCCAGTGGAGGACCCACTTTGGCAGCATCAGGGGAACCCCATGTTCCACTGCTGCGACAGTAGCCCCGGGCATGGTCCCGGCGGCTCTTGCTTCAGTTGCTGCCGGGGCTATGGCCAAAGAGTTGGCCAAAGTGGGTACCCGGCGCCTTGCTTCGGTCCGTCAATCGTCGTGATGGTCTTGGAGTTATTCCGCTCGGGGGAATAACTGAGTTTGCCTCCTCGATTCCCGCTGCGGGGAAGCTGTGAAGACGGTTGGAGAGAGAAGCTCCGCGCTATAAAAGCGGACGAACGCCTCGCAAGTCCCCATCTTCTTCTTCCTTGACCCATCTCTCCCTTCCCAGGCCAACAGCTCCAATGGCGAGAGGAAAGAGAGGAGTGGGACGTCCTCGAGCTCGGCCCCGACGGAGAGAAGCTCCGGTGGCCGCGGAAGCGCCGCCTCAAGAGGGCGAGCGAAGCGAGGTGGTGGAGGCAGAGGAGCCGTGAGATGCGGAAGAACTCCTTCTCCGTCCCCACGGGCTGCAATCCACACGAGCTTCGCGCCCTACGAGTTCATCCTGGATTTGCGCCGCAAGATCCGCAGCCGGATTGACCTTCCGGACTCCTTTGCGATGGCGATGGAGAACAACCGGCCTCCGGGCTTGTGGCTGCAGGTGGAAGGCTGTCCAAATGGCCCCTCCTGGATCTCGGTGGAGTACACCGTCGACGACTCCATGCTCCTTGGTCAGGGGTGGAAGTCATTCGCTCGCTCCCGCCGCCTGACCCGGGGGCAATACCTCGCCTGCAAGTATGACGGAGACGCCACACTCGCCGTGAAGATCTTCCGTGCTGCAGGAGGGCGCGTGGAATGCTGCGCCGAGAGTGAGAGCAGCAGCAGCTCCGGCTCCTTCGACGAGGACGAAGATGAGGAAAACTCATCTAGCGTCAAGGCCGAGGAGAGCTAGCTTCCCTGAGGGCGAGGAGCTTCAAGTCGGCGGTCCTGAAGATGTCCTTGACCTCCTTCTTGGCCGCCTCGTCGACGTACTTCTGGAAGTAGCGTCTTCCATTGTACGGTGGTGCTCCTCGCGCGCCGGGAGCCAATCTTTTTGTTTGTAAAAATTAGCCCCCGCTGTAGATCTTGAAATGAAGAAGAACTTGTTCTCCTTTTTGTCTCTTGGCCTTCGTGTCGTACTTGATGTGAATGGGAGCGGTTTTTCGCCTAACGCGCCCCATTAACGCGGCAGCCGTAGCGCCAAGGGGTAGGTGGAGCATGGGAGGCCTATAAAAGGCCCTCCAGACTCCAACTCCCTTGACACATCTTCTCGCCTTGCTCCTTTCTCTTCCCCCCATAGATCGCAGAGCAATGTCTGGAGGGAGGAGATGTCCCTGTCCGACGTGTCGACGGCGGAATCGGTCTTCCGTAGCGCGGCGGAGGCTCCCAATGGAGCTGAGCCCGAGCCGCCGAGGGAGGCGAAGCTGCGCCTTGTCCCCGTTGCTCAAAATCTCGCCCGCCTAGCGGCCGTCTCCGGTCCTGCTGCTCAAGAGGAAGCTAGGGTTAGGGCGATCCGCAGGGCGTACCTGTGGTCCATTCTGAGAGAGAGGACAGCTGGGATTCCGGCGCTGTCCCAACTCGTGGCTGAACTCGAAGCCATAGAGCAGGTGACCACTCTAACTTTTAGTTCCTTCTGTTAATCAAACTTGAGCTTGACTTGGCCTGTCTTCATGCTTCAGGCTGAAAGTCAGTCCATGGGTGAGCTGGCGGACGGGATCTTCCGGGTCTTTGGTCGGGGAGTGCCCGGGTGGGCTGCCGGGGCTCTCGACCCACGAGACGCCTGAAAAAGTCCTGCGCGGGTGCACTCTCTTTCCCCAGGCGTCCCCGGGAATCAAGAGCTCACCCGGCAAAGAAAACGAAACAGAAGACAAGTCTGCACAGCCAGTGACCCTGGACTGGCCTTAGTAGCATAGGCTTGTTATGTAATCAAGAAGTTGCACAGCTGAATGTAATTCGGAATTGTAATTCAGAATTTAAATTCAGATGAATGCAACCTAGCCTCAACTCCCGGGGTCATGTCCCAAATCTTCCTTTGCACTAACGCGCTGTCAAGTTTCAGAGGAGGTCCCTTAGGTGCCAGATACCCTGACTGTTCCGCACACAGTAGTGGTACCCCTAAGAGCGCTATACCTTCCGGGTGTCTGACTCCACTGTCCACAGGTACTTGGCCAGAGGGAAACGGACCGTTCGCTGGGGTGGTAGCATTACCCCCGCAAAGGCTCTCATCAACTGTCAAGCATGCGCAGGTCGATGGTATATTGACTCCGAGCGAGATGTTATGCCTAAGTGCAGGATGCTGATGCAAGGACTTAGCTGTTTTTCTGCCGTGTCCTCGATCCATCCTGTCCCTCCCGGGTATCCAACTCCTTAACCGCTTTCCACCGTCAGCTCCTGTCCCGGGAAGGCGCTGCACACAACAAACTTTCAGTAGGAAAGAATGGACCCTCTTTTCATGTCGAGATAGTGTTTCATCCGGAGCAACCCGCAAGCAAAGTTGAATGTGCATTTCTGTGCTTAGGTTCGTTAAAACACAGCACTGCCCGTTCACTCCTTTCCGCGGCAGTACGGCACGATCGGGTGGCAGTGCCTACTGATAGGCCACTCGCGCTCGACCCGTCAGCCACCGGCACCATGTCAGCCCCCTGCTTGGGGGTTGTTACGGATAACACACATCTCGACATAAATTGAGGCTCACGGAATTGAAACACTTATCTTTTATTTCTTGGCGATGACTTCTTACACCCTATTACAGAACACTAGCCCCTTGGGCGTGCTTAGCGGATTCGACGTTTGGCGATTCATGTTCGTAATTAGGGGTAGAACTTGCGGAGATTCTCGATGTTCCAGGCGTTGCCTTCCGGCTGCCGTTCTCGTCTTCCAGATAGACTGCTCCGGGTCTCAGTGTATGAGTAACCCGGTAGGGTCCTTCCCACTTGCTTGACATCTTGTTCAAGCCCTCGAGATTTTGCATCTTGCGGAGAACCAGGTCTCCCTGCTGTAATTCCCGGGATCGAACATGACGGCTGTGATACCGGCGCAGCCCTTGCTGGTATCGAGCAGACCGCAATGACGCCCGACAGCGCATTTCCTCCAGGATGTTAATGTCATCGATCCTTTGCTCAGCTTGGGCATTTCATCATATGCGAGTACCCGGGGGATCCGTGCCTTAGCTCTGTTGGCAGGACAGCTTCAGCTCCATAGACAAGGAAGAAAGGTGTCTCTTTGGTGGCTCGGCTTGGAGTTGTTCTGATGGACCACAACACTGGGTAGGTGATCAATCCAATTTCTCCCCTTGTTCTCCAGCTTGTCAAATGCTTTGGTTTTCAGACCTCTTAGGACCTCCGCATTGGCTCGCTCCACTTGACCGTTGCATCTTGGATAGGACACTGATGCAAAGCACACCTTGATGCCCAATTCTTCACAGAAGCTGAGGAAGGCTCGACTTGTGAACTGAGTGCCATTATCCGTGATGATTCTGTTGGTACTCCGAAGCGGTAGACAATCCCCTCGATGAACTTGATGGCGGCCTGGGCCGTCTGGCGTGGTACTGGCATTACTTCAACCCACTTCGTGAACTTGTCAATAGCCACAAAGAGGTATTCATGTCCGCCAACTGACTTTGGCAACTTGCCGACGATGTCTAGCCCCCAGACTGCAAACGGCCAGGATATTGGGATTGGTTGCAGTGCTTGAGCTGGCTGATTGATGTTCTTCGCGTAGTATTGGCAAGCTTCGCAGGTCTTGACCATTTGCTCGGCGTCGTGTAGGACTGTTGGCCAGTAGAACCCTGACGGAAAACCTTCCCGCCAAAGATCTTGATGCAACATGACTTGAACATGTGCCCTCGTGGATGTCTCGTAGAAGTACTTGGCCTTGTTCTTGCGGTATGCAGCGGAGCCTGACTCCGTTGTCGCGTCGCCGGTAGAGCTCGCCGTCGATCAGGATGTAGAGCTTGGCTTGACGAGCCACCCGCTCGGCCTTGTGATCATCCTCCGGCAGAGCATGCTCCGTCATGTACTTGACGATGTCCACCGGCAACACCATTTAACCAAGGAGGAGCATAGCTTCCCTTGGTCTCGGTCCTGCCGGGTCTTGCGCGCCTTCTGGGCTGGCTTCCCGGGTTGTCGAAATAGACGGGTCACCAGCCCCAGTGTCGATGTAGACCTTGTATTGAGCCTCTCGCTTGGAAGCCATCTGTGACAGCTCGTCCGCGGTCGTATTGTCATCCCTAGGGACGTACATGGCCCGGAAGCTGTTGAAGTGCCGCTGAAGCTTCCACACCTCCTTGATGTACGGTGCCATCTGAGGGCAAGCGTACTCCTCGTTCACTTGTTTGATGACTAGCTGAGAGTCACCCTTGACGATGAGCTTGGTGATGCCGAGGCCAACGGTAGCATGAAGTCCCGCAAGCAGGCCCTCATACTCAATCATGTTGTTCGAGATATTCTCCTTGTACTGCATCTGGACGACGCACTTCAGACGATCTCCTGTGGGGGAGATCAAAATGACTCCGGTGCCTCCTTGGCCCTTGGTGTAGGAGCAGTCAAAGTTCATGGTCCAAGCGTCGGGATCTTCTTTCCCGGGAAGGCTGGATTCCTCCACCGGGTCGTCGAACGCTGTCTCAGTCCATTCCGCCGTGAAATCAGCCAGCGCTTCACTCTTGATGTTGTTCGTGTGCTCGAACTTGAGGCCGAAACCTTGAAGCTCCAAAGCCCACCAAGAGACTCGTCCGGTGGCGAGGGGATTCTCCAGCGGACTCCTCAAGGGGTACTTGGAAACCACGGTGAGAGGGTGGCTTTCGAAGTAGGGCCTCATCTTGCGAGAGGCAATGAGGATCGCCAGCAACAGCTTCTGCATCATGGGGTACCGCTCACGGCATCGCGCAACACCGAACTGATGAAGTAGACCGGGTGTTGTATCTTGCGGGTCACCGAGTCCTTGACGGGCTCATCTGCTTCGAGAGGGAGCGCGTCAGCCCCCAGTGATGCTTCTTCTGCGACGTCGATGACGGCGTCGGTGGGCACGCCAGGCTCAGGGCCTTCCGGCCCTGTGCCACCTGGCTGCTTCTTCTTGCTTGGTTGCCCCGGGAGGAAGTTTCTGGGACGCTTGCCGCCGACCTTGTCCAGAGGAGCGTCACGCTCTACTACAAGAACCGCGATGATCACCTGATTGGTGGCAGCGATGTACAGTAGTAGGGGCTCCTTTTCTGCTGGTGCCACGAGGACAGGAGGCGAGGCGAGGTAGCACTTGAGGGACTGAAGAGCTTCTTCAGCCTCCGGGGTCCATTTCACGGGACCCGTCTTCTTGAGTAACTTGAAGAAGGGCAGGGCTCGTTCTCCAAGTCTTGAGATGAAACGCCCGAGTGCTGTGATGCACCCGTTGAGGCGTTGTACGTCCTTGACTCGCCGTGGCGCCTCCATGCGCTCGATGGCCTTGATCTTGTCGGGATTGGCCTCAATCCCCCGGTGGGAGATTAAGAACCCCAGTAGCTTGCCGGACGGGACCCCAAACACGCACTTGTCGGGGTTAAGCTTGAAGTTGACCCGACGAAGGTTGTTGAAGGTCTCGTGCAGATCTTGAATGAGGGAGTCCTTGTACCGAGTCTTGACCACGATGTCGTCGATGTATGCCTCCACGTTGCGGCCCAGCTGGGACCCAAGACATGCTTGCATGGCGCGCTGAAAGGTTGCGCCGGCGTTCCGGAGACCAAAAGGCATCCGGGTGTAGCAGTAGCAGCCCTTGGGTGTGATGAAGGCCGTCTTCTCCTGATCCTCCACTGCCATCATGATCTGGTGGTACCCGGAGAAAGCATCCAGGAAGCACAGGAGCTCGCACCCGGCGGTTGAATCCACGATGAGATCAATCCGGGGTAGTGGGAAAGGATCCTTGGGGCAGGCCTTGTTCAAGTCGGTGAAGTCGATGCAGAGCCGCCACTTGAAGGTCATGGGCTTTGGCACCACCACAGGGTTGGCCACCCAGGTTGGGTGGGGCACCTTCCTGATGACGCCAGCTTCTTCCAGTTTGTCAACCTCGGACACGATGAACTCCAGTTTTTCCTTGCTTTGTCTGCGTAGAACTTGTTTTATCGGGCGAGCGTCTTTGCTGACCGCCAGTTTGTGCTCGATCACCTCCCTTGGTACGCCGGGTAGCCCTGACGCTTCCCATGCGAAGACGTCAGAGTTTTCCCGAAGGAAGGCGACGAGCGCGCTTTCCTATTTGTCGGTGAGGCGGGCGCCGATGGTGATGGATCGACTCCCGTCACTGGTCAACGCCACCTTCTTGGTCATTTGCGGGTCTTCATGAAATGACGCCTTCTTGGAGGAAGTTGATGTCGAGCCTCCGGGTACCCTCCGTCCCCAGAGAATGCACCGACATCAGCTTCCTGTACATCTTGCGGAACGTCCGAGGTCGCCGCCACCGTCTGGTTCAGCTTCTGAACGCAAAAGATAGCGTCGTCGACGTCGGCCTTGATCGTGATCACTCCCCAGACCGCGGGGATCTTCATCATGTTGTAGGCGAAGTGCGAGACGGCCATGAACTTGGCTAGGGCCGGCCGGCCAAGTATGCCGATGTCCTCGGTGCGGAAGTTCTCCTGGTCACCGAAGGTGACAGGGAGCGTGATCTTCCCCAGCGGCCGAGTGACGCTTCCATTCACGCCTTGGAACACGCCGGTGTCTTGCAGGCGAGAAAAAGGAATTTGCAGAATGGCCAGCACCTTCGCCGTCAGAAGGTTGAGGCTGGAGCCTCCGTCGACCAGCATCTTGGTGACCTTGTAGTTGTGGATGACGGGCGAAACGATCAGAGGAAGCGTTCCCACCCCGGCCACACTGGCAGGATGGTCCTCCGGGTCGAAGGAGATGACCTGCCCAGACCACTCCAGGGGCTTGGGCGGAGCAGAAGCAACCGCGTTAAGCTCCCGGACCAGCCTCTTACATGCGCCGTTGGATGGAGGCAGAGAGGCTCCCCCGTGAATGCACCCGACAACTCCGGTGACTTCCTGGAACCTTCCGCCGCCGCCTCCCTGAGGAGCCGAGCTTCCTTGTTGGAGGCGCCTTCCTGGTTGTTCTGTTCACGACCGCCTTGGCCGCCGCGTCCTCCTCGTCCCCCGCGGCCACCGCCGCGGCCCCATCCACGGCCGCCTCCGCCTTGGCGACCTGTGGGACAGTCACGAGCGACGTGCCCAATGACGCCACAGTTGTAGCAGCCGTCCAAGCTTACCCCGTCGGCCCGACGCTGCTCTCGTATGGCGAGGTTCTTGAGTTGGCGGCAGTCCTTGAGAAGGTGGTTGCCGTCAGGATGAATGTGGCACCATGGGTCGTCTTCTCCCTCAGAGGCCGCCGCAGGCTTGGCCTTCTTGGGAAGGGGTTCGGTGACGAAGATGCGCTTGTCGGGTCCAGAGTCCCGCTTCTTGTTCTTGGCGGGGGCGGCTTTGTCCTCGGGTTCATCCTCCCCGGGGAACTTAGCCCCCTCCTCAGCTCGGGCGCATCGATCCGCCAGCTCCCAGAGCTCGCAGGTGGATTCGACGCGGCGATTGCTCAACTTCTCGCGCATCCGGGTATTGCGGACGTTGGCGTGAAAAGAAGCGATCACCAGCTCTTGCTTGATGCAGGGGATTGTGTTCATCTTCTGGGTGAAGCGCTGGATGAACTTGCGAAGAGTTTCACCCGGAAGTTGCTTGAAGTCGTGGAGGTCGCTGGGAGCCCCCGGCGCTCGTACCCGCCTTGGAAAGCCCCCAGGAACTGTTCCTTCAGGGTCCTCCAGGAACGAATGGAGCACTTGGGAAGGTTGAGAAGCCATGTCTGGGCATCTCCCTTCAGGGCCAGCGGGAACCAGCTGGTCATCATCATCTCGTCGGCCCCGGCGACTGCCGCAGCTAGGGAGTAAAGCTGCAGGAAGTCCCGGGGGTTCGTAGTGCCGTCGTAGCGGAGGACGTCGATCTTGAACTTCTTGGGCCAGGTGACCCGTCGGAGCTCAGGGGCAAGGGCGAGGCACCCTTCAGCAATGTCGTCGTCCCGATCCTCCCGGTGATGACGCTCGCGACGACACTCGATGCGGGTGCGCATATCCTCGGTTAGATGGTTGTTGAGGTCGTGGCGAAGATCCCGTTGCGCGTGGTAGATGACCCGACGAAGATGGCCTTGCCGCGATCGCGGTTCAGCCGGTTCGCCATCGGTGGAGCGGAGCGAGGAGGCTCCGTCTCGCCTCGGCGCTCGCCAGGGGGTTGACCCTGTGGTTCATGCGCCTTGCGCCCTCCAGCCTCGGGACCGTTGACGGTGGGAGCTCGAGTTATGTCGGGCTCGGGGCCGCCGTTGACGAAGTCGAGGAGTGCCTCCACACGGGCTCTCCATTCTTGGTAAACCTTGGGATCGCCAGAGCTCGGAGGGAACTGCATGAGAGCCTTGGCAGCGACAAGAGCGTCGTGGCGAGCTTGTGCGTCCGAGGGCAAGTGCGTAGAGGACTTGCTTTTGAAGCTTCGGGGTCCTCCACTGGCGCGGACGTGATCTCGCCCCTCCTTGGCGTCGTGACCCTTGCCCGCGCCGTTCCCGACGCTTTTCTCCCCAGAGCGTGGGGGCGGCTCGGAGGACAGTCCAGGAGCCGCCGGTTCGTCAGGGTCGACGTTCTTGTTGGTGTTGGACCTTTCCGACGCCACCTTCTCCGTAGGCGGCGCATGCGGAGGAGCAGGCTGACGCGCATCTGCAGCACGACGCTCGGCGGAAGCCTGAGTGCCGAAGGAGACGCGGCCTTGGAGGTAGCGGCGTCGATCTTCTTCCTCGGCGGCATGCTTGACGAAGAACTTGAAGTTGATGAAGAAGAAGACGAATCCAGTGCTTGCACCCCCTACCTGGCGCGCCAGATGTCGTGTCTCGGGTGACAGACACCGGGAGTAGATGATACCCCCTTTTTAGGTTTGGCACGGGGCGCGAAGGAGGCTGGAAGACGTCTTACCCGGGAGCAAGGACGCCAAGTTCTTCGTCGAGAGGGAGAGATCAAACAACACAGCAGGACACACAGAGTTACCCAGGTTCAGGCCGCCCGGAGGCTAAAAGCCCTACTCCTGCATGTCTGGATTGAGAGGTTCATCATGGTGGGGTGTACAAGGGTGTTCTGGGGTGAACCCGGCAGAGTTTCGGCCGGAGGTAGACGAAGAGCAGATCCTGCCCTGGGGAGATCACCTCTCTCTCTACCTTCCGAACCCTAGTCTAGTCTTGCCTGAGCTCTAGCCTGCTTCTATCTTGTTTTCGTCCTCCTCTCTTCGGTGCCATGGTCCTCCTTTTATAGACTAAGGGGATCCGACATGGGCACGCGGAGGTGTGAGGGGTCTTGGCGGGAAAAACCCCTCGGCGGTCCTTGGAGGAGACGTGGCACTCTCTCCTCCAAGTGTTCTGAGGAGGGCGACGTGGTCGTCCGCCCTTGGAAAAGGTGGGTCGGACAAAGCCTGTCCGCCCCACCAACTACGCTCGTGGCAACGTCACCAGGGCGCGGCCTTCATCTTGGCGCCCAAGTCTTCCACCAGCTTCCGGCGAGATGGCGATCTTATCCTCTCGATGGTACGGATGGATTCCCGGGGGTGCGCCTGGCCTCCTGCCGGGAGCACGGACCCGCGGGTGTCCTACCTGGTTCTCCGGGCGAGGGGGTGACCCGGAAGGTCACCTGGTCCTTAGCCGCAGAGACTTGATGTCGAACTTGTCGGGTGTCCTTGAGGCAGATGGGCTAACCCATCTGCTGTACTTGACTCCTTGCCTTGTCCATCTTCTTAGTGGGCCCCAGTGGAGGACCCACTTTGGCAGCATCAGGGGAACCCCATATTCCACTGCTGCGACAAAGTCATGCTTGTTGTTTGGTAATGACTGTTGTTCTTTCCATTCACTTGGATATTCGATAGGTCTGCTTATACATGAATGATGTATACTACATCGACAAATGACACTTCGATCGATAACAATTTGGTTGGCGGCTAGGGCCATAGGGGGCTCTCATTTGGTCGTTCTCTTCCTCTCTCCTCTCTCGCGCTCCGCCCACTTGAGAGTCGCCACCGCTCGCCCGGCGCTGCTCTGGCCTCTCTCCGCCAGCCTCGCGCGGACGGAGAGGAGCTGGATTTGGTGACCGTGGCTTCTTGTATAGCTTAGGTGTAGTTGCTCTCGCCGTAGGTGTAGTTTTAGGGTTCCCTGTTTGGTCCCATGTGGTGTTTGGCGAGATGCCGTAGGGCTTCTCCGGCCTGCTGTGTATGCCTAGCATGGACCGGTCGGCTGCGACGCTCTCCGGCGAGCTTCCAAGGTGGAGGGTCGGTGGCAGTGCTGTGGTGACCGAGAGCTCCTTTCCTAATAAAGGCAGATCTGGATTTCCCTGGTTTCAGCGTTGTGGTGCTCTGAATGTCCCTCCGGCCGGCCGTGGAGGCGAGGGGAGGGGATGGGGTAGTGCTCATCTCGCTGGATCTTGAGTTGACAATGGGGAGTTGCTGCAGGAGATTTCGAGTTGCTCCTGGCAGTGTGTAGGTGTGATGTCGCTGTTGTTCGCGCTCTAGAGGTCAGGGCCCGAGGCTTTGTTCGGCTTCGTCTTGCCGTCCTCTTCAATAAGACTTAACGGCTCACGCGGATCTGCTAGTCGAGGCTTGGAATTGAGGATTCTTCCTTCTACTCGCCATGGTGGCGTTGTTGAGGATGGATTGCTTTTCTCGGCTAGAGGCTGGTGGGTCTGGCGGCAGGGGAGCGTTCTGGCTTCTCTTGGGAGTGCACTCATGTCGGCGTTCACGTCGGCATTCTTCAAGGTCGTGTGGCGACCACTCCCGCCCCTCGCGTCGGCTACGGTTCCCTCCGGCCGACGAAGGTGGTTCTTTCAACCTCCAGGCTATGATGCCATATCGGAGGCCCTTCGAGTTGCGGGCAGCGTGCTCCCGTCTATGCTTCCCAAGTGGTTCGTCCCCGGCGAGGTACAAGATGGTTGCGCCGCGTCTCTGGTTCGTTGCGCTGAGAAAGGAGCTGGACCTAATTGCGTTTCGTGTAATTGGCTTGAGGTCCTTTGTGCAAACTGTTTGGCCCAGTTTGTAATTTCTTGCTCTGTAAGGGCCTTATCCGCAAATTGTAACCTCAGCGTTGACTATCAATGAAGCTCTCGGTCCTTCGGGACCGATCCTCTGTTCAAAAAAATACATCGACAAATATTCTTTTGTTTACTGTGGTGATGTAAAATCTGTAGATTCATAAGAGTGATGAGGAATGATAGTAGTGGCAGACCTACGTTGCTGCCGGGGGTACCCCCGGGCTATTGAAATTTCGTGAAGGATCCCTTCATATTTGGCCCATCCCCTGTTTAGCCCAAAGCTTTGCTATTTTGGTCCACTCAGCCCATTTGGCCCCCTAATGGATGGCCCAAGCTCCGCCACTGGACACCGATGATCTTTGCAGACGAACAAGAGTGTAGAAGGTGACATTCTTCTCTAACTCTGCACATGATTCTCTCAATCATTATGTCTACTGTTTATTTTTTCTAACTATTTTCTTCAATCTCTAGTCTAACCCGACATCAGTTGATTTCCTTCCTTCCAACTATTATCCAAGGAATTTTTGTTATCAATTCACATTCTTAAGTATTCGCAAAAAAAAAAAAATTCACATTCTTAAGTTTGCTATCTCCGTATTTCTTGTTTACCTTCCAGTCAATTTCTCAGTTTTCAGTTCATCTCCTTTTCACTGAGCCTTTTATGGCATACCACATATCCTTTTCACTTCCCAACGAAACTAGAAGTTAGAAAAGTGCCCCCCCCCCCCCCCCCTCTCTCTAAAATCAAGCATGACCCCACTAAAATCAGCTAACTGATGATTAGGCATTCCCAACTTGAAACACACAGACATGTTTTCTGCAAGACCATAGATACATCAGCATATAATAATAAACTGCGCATAGAGCTGCATAACCATGGTTGCATTCCAATTTAACAAAAAGAACTTGACAGAGAAACGAAATCAGCAAGGTTCTGGTTTGCAATAAATTGATAAACTAAGAACATGCATGCAGACATGTTTTCTGCAGAACCATAGATACACCACCTTATACAATTATGGATTACATATAGATCCACTGCACAATGAAGTATCAGAGTCTTTCAGGACCTGCTTCCAGCTCTAGCTCTAGCTCGGGCGCGTGCATCGAGCAGCAGTGCCTCCTCATACCCTAGAATTTTGCAGCCGCAGACTGGGCAGACACGGTTAACGCAGAGCGACTTGAAGATGCAGCGCTCATGGAAAGAGTGGGCGCAGGGCATCAGGCGCTCTATGTGGCGCCACTTAATCCCGTGTAACGTGCGTTGTAGTTTATTTTTTCAGGAATCAGAAAACTTTTTGAACCATTTGAAAGCAAGGATGGGATTCAACACGCTTTGTATTGATATCGCTGGGGCTTAAATACCCAGATTACAAGCGCAATGGGCGCTGGGATCGTGTACACTCAACTACCGATCATGGAGATCGTGTCTGGGAGAACATGGGCTAAGCTAGGTCGTGCTGGTTGACTAAGTACACAGGCGCACGCCTAGCTGCTATGGTTAACACCCCCCGCAGTCGTGACGTCGTCAGCGACGCAAAGACTGAAACGGAACTCTTCGAAGAGACTCGTTGGCAGCCCTTTGGTCATCACATCAGCGAGTTGTTGTCGAGTGGGCACATGAAGGACCCGAATGTCGCCCAATGCCACACGTTCGCGGACGAAGTGGATGTCCAGCTCCACATGCTTTGTGCGACGGTGATGGACGGGATTGACCGACATGTAGACGGCGGAGACGTTGTCGCAGTACACGAGCGTGGCGCTGCGAACCGGGCACAGAAGCTCGCCCAGCAGCTGTCGAAGCCAGACACACTCCGCAACGGCGTTGGCCACGCCGCGGTATTCCGCCTCGGCACTTGATCGGGACACAATGGCCTGGCGCTTGGAGGACCAGGACACTAGTGAGTCCCCGAGGTAGACGCAGAAGCCGGAGGTGGAGCGGCGCGTGTCGGGGCAGCCGGCCCAGTCCGCGTCGGTGTAGGCGCGGAGCGACAGTGAAGATGAAGCAGAGAGCCGGAGTCCAAAGCTCGTGGTGCCACGGACATAGCGAAGCACCCGCTTGAGCAGACCGTCGTGGCATTCCCGCGGATCATGCATGTGCAAGCAAACTTGCTGCACGGCATAAGCCATCTCTGGACGAGTGATCGTCAGATATTGCAGCGCGCCGGCAATGCTGCGGTAGGCCGTGGCGTCATCGACAGGAGGTCCATCGGCGGAGGGAAGCTTGCCCTTGGTGTCAACCGGCGTGGAGGCCGGCTTGCAGTTGTCCATGCCGGTGCGCTCCAGGATCTCCTCTGCGTACTGTGCTTGCGAGAGGAAGAAGCCCGCAGCAGTGCGAGTGACACGAATGCCGAGGAAGTAGTGGAGGGCACCCAGATCCTTCATGGCGAATTCGCCTGTGAGCTTGTCGACGATGCGCTGCAGTAGAGCGGTGCTGGACGCCGTAAGTACAATGTCGTCGACGTAGAGAAGGAGGAACGCCGCGTCCTGGCCACGAGTGAAGGTGAACAACGAGCTGTCGGAGCGTGTCGCAGAGAAGCCGAGCGTGGCGAGGAAGCCGGCGAAGCGCATGAACCAGGCGCGCGGGGCCTGTTTCAGGCCATACAGAGACTTGGACAACCTGCATACATGGTCAGGCTTGGAGGGGTCGACGAAGCCGGCGGGCTGGAGGCAGTAGACCTCCTCGGCGAGCGTGCCGTGGAGGAAGGCATTCTTCACGTCCAGTTGATGAACAGGCCAGCCACGGGATGCAGCAAGTGCAAGGACCGTGCGGATGGTGGCGGGCTTGACGACCGGCGAGAAGGTCTCGCCGTAGTCCACGCCCGGGCGCTGGTTGAAGCCTCGCACAACCCAACGGGCCTTGTACCGCTCGAGGGAGCCATCAGCTCGCGTTTTGTGCTTGAAGATCCATTTGCCGGTGATGAGATTGGCGCGCGGTGGACGGGGAACCAGTTCCCAGGTGCGGTTGCCGACGAGCGCGGCGAACTCCTCCTGCATGGCGCGGAGCCAATTGGGATCCTTGACGGCGTTGCGGACGGAGCGCGGCACCGGCGAGGCATCCGCGGAGACCGTCGTGGAGGCGACGTTGGCATACCGTGGATTTGGCTTGAAGATGCCGGCCTGGGCGCGCGTGACCATCTGTCGCACAGGTGGTGAGCACGACGGGATCGGCGAGCCTGGCGTCGAGGAGCTGGGGCAGCCGCTGGATGAGGATCGGGCGGCTGAGCTTGAACTTGACGAGCACGCGCCGTCGGACGAGGCAGTGGATGAAGCAGATGGGCCACGCGCGGAGGAGGCCGTGAGATCCCGGGCCGAGCCAGGCCCAACATCGCTTGAAGGCGGCCCGCCTCCATTTGAATTTCGCGCCATGGACACAGAGCCACGATCAGCCTGCAGAATAGGAGGCAGGAAGTGGGGAACGTGATCGCCGTCAGTTGCGGGGGCAGGTGGTGGTGTCGTTGACGTGCTGCGCGCGAAGGGGAAGTCATGCTCGACGAAGGTGACGTGGCGCGAGGTGAGCACGCGCCGGGAGGCGCTGTCGTAGCACCGGTAGCCACGGTGGTCCGGAGAGTAGCCGAGGAAGACGCACGCGACGGAGCGGAAATCCAGCTTGTGACGCGAGGTTGCGGTGGTGTTAGGATAGCAGAGGCAGCCGAACACGCGGAGCAAGCTATAATCCGGAGCGACACCGAGGAGGAGCTCGTGAGGGGTGTGCGGCGAGGAAGAACGGCACGGCCTGCGATTGAGCAGGTACGTGGCGGTGCCCAGAGCTTCAGCCCAGAAGCGCGGCGGCATGGAGGCATGGAAGAGAAGGGCACGCACACTGTCGTTAAGAGTGCGGAGGATGCGCTCTGCCTTGCCGTTCTGCTGGCTAGTATAGGGACATGACAGGCGCATGACGGCGCCATGGCGAGTGAGAAGTGAGCGGACGGCGAGATTGTCGAACTCGCGCCCGTTGTCGGTTTGTAATGAGAGGATAGGACGCTGAAATTGGGTGTGTACATAGGCAAAAAAGTTGGTGATTACAGAGGCGACTTCAGATTTCTGTTTGAGAGGAAACGACCAAGCATAATGGGTGAAATCGTCAAGGATCACTAAATAATATTCATAGCCTGAGATGCTTACAACCGGAGACGTCCATACATCAAGGTGCAGCAATTGAAAGGGGAAATATGTACAGCTAGATGATTGTGCAAATGGGAGTCTAGTGTGCTTGCCGATCCGACATGCGTGACAGGAGTGCGGGTCGGATTTGCTGCAGCTAAAGGGAAATTGTCTAGAAACACTATGAAGTGCGGCCTGACTGGGATGTCCAAGCCGCTGGTGCCACAGGTCTACGGAGGCGACGCCGGCGAACGGACGGCGCACGGTCGGAGAGCCTGTGTGCACGGGGTACAGATCGCCGTCTGAATCACTGCGCAGAATCACCGCCCCCGTATGGATATCCTTGACAGAAAAACCACACGCGTCAAATTCAACGGAAACAGGGTTGTCGCGGGTTAATTGACGAACGGAAAGGAGATTTTTAATCAAGGAAGGGGACAGAAGAACATTGCGTAGTTGCAGGGGAGAGGCGGAGGTGGCGATGTGCCCGGTGCCCGTGTGTGTGATGGGAAGAAGGGCACCGTTACCGACAACAATTTGGGTGGAAGAAGAAGAAGGGTGGATGGAGCGCAAGTTACCAGGGTTGGAGAACATGTGCGCGGAGGCGCCCGTGTCGAGGAAGGTGTCGGACGGGCTGCTGGACGGAGACGGCGGCGCCGCGGAGTTCAGCGCGGCCTGGAGCGGGGCCATGTCCCATGGCTGAGGCGGAGCGGTGGAGGAGCTGGCGCCAGTAGAGCCTGCGCCGGTGAACAGAGGCGCTCCCGCCGTGGGCGCGGACATGTAGGAGAACGACGCTGGGGGCGACGCGGGCATGTACGGGGACGCGGGAGCAGCCATGAACGCCTGGCGCGGGTGCGAGCCAGGAGGAGCCCCAAGCAGACTGGCACCCGGCGCACGCCAAGCGACAGGCCATGCCTGTACCAAGCCAGTCCAGGAGTTGGATCCTGGTGCAGGGGCAGGGTAGGCCGGCGGGCGCGCTGGTGGCGGAGCCGGCGTTGAGGAGGAAGAAGCTTCGGGAGCCTTGCCCTTCCCTTTGTTCTTCTTTCCTTTGCCCTTGTTCTGGTTGGAGCCGGAGGGCGCGCCGTAGTACGGCTGTGCCGGGGACGGAGCAGGGGCAGCAGGTGCAGGGCGGGCGCGGCCGGTGCATGGCCGGCGTAGAGCGCGAGCGCCGCCTGCTGACGAGCGGACTGCTGCGCACGGTGTTCCTCGAGCATGAGGAACGAGCGAACCTGCAGGAACGACGGGAGAGGCACACGAGAGGTGATATGCGGAATAGCGCCGTGGTACTGACGGCTGAGGCCGCGGAGCAGGTTGAAGACCTGCTGCGTCTCCGAGACGGGCTGGCCGAGATCGCGCAGCTGGTCAGCGAAGCTTTTCAGCCGCGAGCAGTACTGCATGATGGTCATGTCGCCCTGGACGACGGCGTGGTACTCGGCGTCGATGTACACGGCGCGGGAGAGCTGGTTGTCGCGGAAGATGCCCGCGATAGCCTCCCAGACGGTGACGGCGGTGTCCTCGGGCTGCATGACGACGTCGAGCAGCTCTGGCGAGAGGGTGAGGTAGAGCCAGTGTACAACGGCGTGGTCGATCATGACCTAGTCGGGGTCGTCGACGCGGCAGACGGCGTTGGGGTTGATGTGGTCGCCGAGGCCGAACTTGCCGATGACGGTGAGGAGGAAGCGGCGCCACTGGGCATAGTTGCCGGCGGCGAGATCAAGAGTGATCGGGACGTGGGAGCGGATCGCGACCGTCTGGATCACGGAGGCCGCAGGGACAGAAGAAGGGGGCGCCGTGTTGAGGGCGCGCACGAGGGCAGGGTGCACCGGCGTGCCGGGCGGCGTGCCGTCGGGGAGGAGTTGGGTGTCTCCATGGGGTTGTGGGTTGCGGAAGCGGAAGCGTGAGAGAGGGGCTGCGAGAAGGGGTTGAGCAGTTCCTCCTCTGATACCATGAAAGCAAGGATGGGATTCAACACGCTTTGTATTGATATCGCTGGGGCTTAAATACCCAGATTACAAGCGCAATGGGCGCTGGGATCGTGTACACTCAACTACCGATCATGGAGATCGTGTCTGGGAGAACATGGGCTAAGCTAGGTCGTGCTGGTTGACTAAGTACACAGGCGCACGCCTAGCTGCTATGGTTAACACCATTGATCCCAATAAATGGGATTATATGGCACCGTATAGGTGACCATTTACATCTCTAGGCATCATCCTGAGCTTGTCTCCCTCCTCGAAATCGTCATGGCAAATGTGGCAGTACTGCTCCCTCGTGTCGCCCACCATTGGCGAGTGCAGGTCGGTCATGGCCACGGTCGATGCTGGGACAAGTTTGCGGTGCTCGCGCACGCGCGCCTCGATCTTTAGACTGTCAGCAAGTGCAGCCTCGTACGCCTCCCTTGTTCTTCTTCGCACCTCTTCTTTTTCCTGCTCAGGTATATCACGATATCTCCGCTTGTTTCGCCTTTCCTGGTCACGAGCTACACCGCTTGCTGGCTCCATTAGCCGCGGTGGAGTGGAGATGGGAACGAATAAGCTAGCAGTGAACTCTGATCAGGCGAGCCAGTTGGGGATGGTGATTACAATGGATACAAGGATGAGGCAACGATTATATAGGCGGGGGGAATCCGTCTCCGAGTTCGATTACTTACCTTGCGGATTTCAGATCGTTGCAAGGACGCGTTCAAAGGCAGACAGAGACGGGATCGGATTCGACACACGAATCGGGCGGAGATCTGCTCGGAGTTGGTAGCCACCGGCGGAGACGGCCGGATGGGGTATGGCCTCTCTTTTCTAAAGAGAAACGAGGAACTTCTAGGTTAGCTATTTGCCATGTTTTTAATCCCGGTTAAATATATGTGAAATTAAGCGAGTTAAATAGAAGTTCTAATAATTCACTTCAGAAACCAAATCCACCTGTAATGGATGCCTTATCATCCTACTGTTTGACAAAAGAAAAAACGTACTCACAGAGAACAAGGGGGAGGTGCTACACTGAACTACAGCTCGGATTCTTTCCTGGAATAATGACAGGAGAGCTGCCATATTCATTGATCAAGAGAGAGCACGAAAGCAAGTCCAAGGTCGATCAAGGTGACCACCTAAAAAGGAAAATGCAGCTCGGATTCTTAATGGACAATCTGAACATATTTAACAGAAAGTTCAGATAAACATTTATGACAGCGCTTGGCAGCATACAACAATCTCTCTTTGGGGATTTATTACCAGGTATCTGTCGTCAGCAAGACTTCCACTCAATTAAGAGTTATGGTTGTGTCAAAAAAAAGAAAAAAGAGTTATGGTACACATCAACCTCACTCTAGCAAAGAACATTACAACACAAAAAAAATGGAGAGGCAAAACCATAGGCCTCATATAGTACCCGAGAAGGTTCCAAACTCATTTCTACACTAATTTCAGAAGTGTGGGGAATAAGTCTGATCTCTGGCATCTCAACAGAGGTGCATCATCAAACCCAATTCTTTTGCAGCGCGATAGGGCAACCGTCTAGCAATATTTTATCCTAACTCCAGAAGACCTGAAAGAACAAGCAGCATCGTGAATTCAAGAGAAGCAGAAATATTAACAGTCTTATTAACTAAGGAACATGATACACAACCACAAGATACTTTCGTGTCAGTTAACAAGTAAGGTCAGCATGTTGAAAGCTTCCTTAGCCTTTAAATAATTAGTGCTTGTTTTTCTTTGCCCTTAGCGGTCGAAGTAAGATCTTGATAACACTGCTATCAAAATAAGGATCTACCCGACTATCTCAAGCACAAAGAACAGAATGCAAGTGGGACCTTGCCATGTCCGCTAAACTGGGGATAAGGTTAACACCATGTTCAAAAGTATGACCGGTCCTGTAGTCGGGGACTAAGAGCATCTCTAGCGGATCCGCCCTATAATAACAGCCAGTTCTAGTTTTCGATCCAAAAAATGGCCAGATCCCGGAAAAATGCCCGACCTGGAATTTTTTTTCCAGGAAAAAGGATATTGGACCCTCCGTGGCTCCGTGCACCATATCTTCAGTTTTGAAGATTTTTCATGTGAACTAGAAAGCCACGCGACGGTTGGCGGGAGGGAAATTTTCAGCCCAACCGTCAACCGACCATCGCCGGAATCAGCCAACTTCCACCGCGCGTCTCGATTCCGGCCAAATCTGAGCCGTATTTCACCACGTCTTCTCGATTCCAGCCGATTTTGACCAAATCATGCAGGGAAAAGGCCGGAACATCGCGAGCGGGCGCGGGCGGCTCGCGAGCAGGCCGGCGAGAGCAAGCGCGCAGGCGGGCACGAGCGAGGGGCGACAAGCGGGCGAGTAGGCGGGCAAGAGCGAGCACGCAGGCAAGCGAGCAGACGGGCGCGGTCAGGGGCGCGGGCGGGCGCAGCTAGCGGGAGAGCGGGAGGCTGACGGGCGGCGGGAGGAAGGAGACGGGAGGAGGAAGATGAAGAGGAAAAGAAAAAAGAGAATAAAAAAAGGGAAATGGTAAGATTCTGGCTCTGTGTGTGTTTAAGGGCTTGTTTCTGGTATCTATTCTCTGCGGACAAAATTCCGTACAACCGTTTCCGGTTGAACTGGATACTAGTTTTCTGGTACGAAGATTATCCAGGATCTGCTAGAGATGCTCTAATGCAATGTACCATTGTATTTACATCCCGGTACCGGTAGCCCAGGTCTAGAATAATACATGGAAAATTTCTAGCACTTCGAAATTGTGCCGGAATTGAGAAAGCTCCGGCTTTTACTTTTGCATAATATATAATATATATTATTATACTAAATAACTATCGGCAACTATATCAACATGCAGAAAATGATTATTAGCATTGTATAAATTATGGAAAACACCACGCTGTAGCCAGCGAATTCCTAAACAAACTTTGGTTGCTTCCTACAATTAAAGGGGTAAAGGAGTGACAATTGCCCACATGCCACAACAGAACACCCCCATAAAAGATAGCACCATAAAGCTGCAGGGAATAGGTTGTTCATCAAATGGCTGTTGATCAATCTGTAAACGGTAATATTTTCTGGCAGTCTTTATATCGGTTATAAGTTGGGGGATATGGTTTATGTCATAGTTATTATTGCAATTGTTTTCTCTATCCCAGTTCAAATAATATCCAGCTCTCCTTTGTGCCCCCTCGTTTCTTTTTACTCCGCGTATTAGGAAAATTACAAACATTCACAATACCAAACCAGTAATCTTTGATTAATCATTTAGTTTATTTTCATATTGTGTTTATTTGGTATCATAGGTATTCATATTTTTTTAATATAAAGTTGGTCAAATTTTACAAAGTTTGACTTAAGACAAATCTAATATGGGGAGTAGAAGGGAACGGAGGGAGTATTTTTGGAAACCAACAGAATTGATAAGGTTATTTGACACCAGGTACCAACAACAGGCAGAACACAACCAAGAGCCAGGGTTCATCTATTATTTATAGTAGAGTGGTGTTCCTTTGTTTTATCAATAACTATATTTTCAAAACCAAGGATGCATCGTTTTCCGTTTTATTAAATAGCGCCAGCAAGGTTCTACTGATAGGTTGTAACTAATATGGTCCATAGAAGGTATGGAGTACAACCACCATACCATTCAAAATAGTGATCCAATGCACAGAGAACACGAATATATTACCGTTTATATGGCAGCAAACATTAGTACAGTTGCGCTAGCGAACTAATGATTCAACCAATTTATATTCCGCATTAATTAAGAACACCATAAATGTGATGAATTACAAAGCTCCCTAACCAATGGATCAATGCATTGATTTCTCACCAAACTTTCAAACAGTTATAGCGTTAACTTGCAACAAGAAAAGAGTCTTAATTTGTGATCGAAAAACGCCTAGCAGCCTAGAAATACCAGAATTTCTGGAGGGAAAAAACTGCACCAGTTATTGATGCTGAGCTTTCTCTAGGTAATGTTAATGTATCGATAGCTTACCATCTTATAGGTCAGACTTGATCGCCCAAATAAATGTCATGAATGGTTGCCATTTCCTTTCAGCTTGAGTTCAAGCTCTAATTCTTTCCGCCTTACCTCCAGCTCCAAGCGTTTATTCCCATCCCTCATTTGTTCGTTCTCCAGTCTCATCCTGTCCAGTTCCCGATCCTTCTTTTTACTGAATTGTTCCCACTTGAGGCGTTCTTCTGCAAGCTCCAGGGCCTGAATTTCAATTTGCAAGCGATATTTCTCAAGCTCTGCAGATTGCGACACCAAGTCTTTTTGCACCAAAGCCAAGCTAGTTCCATCTGGAAAAACTTTGTTGATATCTAGTGCAATGCCATGGGGACCAGACCTCTGGCTACAGTGATGTGAGCTCGAAGAGTTGCCAAAACCTACATCCTCGTGATCCGCCATATACCGCATCCTTTTTTGCATGGGTAGGGCCTCCTTATTGCTATGTGTTGAATGATGCTCCTCATCATTATCCTCCTCGTAATAAGAGTCTCCACTCTGGTCACCATCATCAGCATCTCCACTTGCTCCTCTCATCAGATCATTTTCCTCTTTGCACCTAAGAGCAAGCTGCAGTGAACGCTGAAGTGCAAGATCTTCAGGCAAACTAATCCGGTTGTTATTATGGTAGGAACACATCTCCTCATAGAATAAGTGCCTTGAGTTCAATATCTTCCTTGCATCATCTTTCAACTTGTCAGAGAGATTATCCATGCGGTCCAGCAGTGCTGGATTCTCCACAACCTTGCAAGTTGTACCCCGACCAAGGATTTCTGTAAGCCTTTTGTATCTCTTATTGAGGTCATTGAACTTATCCTCGCACTGCTGTGGTGACACATTGCATCCTCGCTCACACATGACCTTTGATATTGCCTTCCACTTGCCTTTCTTCTGCATTATTGCACAGTTCCTTCTCCCACCTCCTAAATCAGCTCCTGGATCCTCCCCAGTGTAGGATGCTGCAGTAATTAAAAGCTTAACCATTGAATCGGTCCACTTCATCCGATGCCATGCAGAGCCCTTCTTTCCCTTGCCACTGTGGCTATCGGTGGTATCCTCGTTCTGACCATGTTCCTCATCATCGCTCATGGTCATGGAGTCCTTCATATGATAGTGGTGGTGGAGGTCCTGGTGGTGATCAGTTTTCTCGCGTTCTCTGAATTGAATTTCTGACATGTGATCAGAATCTGTAACCTGGTTCATAGGCATGGGGAAATTGCCAGGTATCTGAGATTGGTTGAAGACCTGGTTACCCGAGAGGGGAGCACGCACTTGCATGGGGTTACGATGCAAGTCTAAACTGCCATAAGTTTCTCCTTGCATAAAGTTTCCACAGGGTAGGTTATTGCCTTCCATTCTCCCAAAGGACCAGCCCACTACTGACACTTCTCATTAATACCGTATACAAATGTATAGAATTTGGCACAGTTACTTCTTCAGTCTGCAATCCTACCCAAGAAAGTAATTAAGAAGAACCATTGAACAGTGAATACAAATTGCACATCTGGGAACTTTTAAACGATCTTAGAATTCCGTCAATTACAGGTTGCGATTTAATCAGAATAGCCTATATGATGAATTAAGATGGCTTATGGATTATATTTAAGTATCCTAATACTTTTAACCCCCAACTTGATTGGGAATGAAAGGCTTTGTTGTTGTTGTTGTTGCTGTATCCTAATACTTTTAACAAGAGTCTCCATGTTAATATTCAAGCAATTGGTTCATTCAACACAGTTCCACAATGCACTAGCGAAGATTGCAGACTCCAAAACGATTAAGGATTTTTATCAGATGAACTGCATCAAACTAACCTCTATTAGAGCTAA
Source organism: Poa pratensis (assembly GCA_947311845.1). Classification (NCBI taxonomy): domain Eukaryota; kingdom Viridiplantae; phylum Streptophyta; class Magnoliopsida; order Poales; family Poaceae; genus Poa; species Poa pratensis. The sequence continues at coordinate 4,400,415 of CAMZMU010000077.1, forward strand.
CGAACTAGTTGAACTAGCACAAGGATCCCATAGGTAAAACAGATCTCATCAGACCTAACCTAATATGGTAGTGGTTGGTAGCATTTACCAGTAGTTATTCACCGAACTCATCCTTTTGATGCTTCAACATGGAATTCAGATTTCAGATAACGAGTAGGCGGAAAAGGAAAAGTTCACTATCCGAAGTATTCCTCAAGGATCGCCATATGGTCAAACATGGGTCTCCTCCTATAGATGGAATGGGATCAACTGGGGTCTCCTCCTATTGATGGAATGGGATCAACTGGGGTCTCCTCCTATTGAAGAAGAAAGATCTGGCCGGACACGAATGTTCACAGCGAAGAGAATACCACTGGACACGGAAGAGCAATCCAAGCAAGATAGGGCTTCCTTACCAAGAAAAGAAATCGTGTCTGGGTATGTACGTCTTCACTCCACTGCTCGACCAATAGAGAGGAGGAAAGGCGGACGCCTACAAGGGAGAGTTCCAGGCGTGGTTCGGCGGAAGGTGGATGGGAACAAGAGGCTGGGTTTGGCGACGCCGGCGATGGGCGTTTCGGCGGCGCTGGCAATGGAGAAGAGGACTTGTTTGTTTGTTTCCTTGGGGAAGTTTTGGGACGGACGATGGTGTAGTAGCCTAGTAGTGACATAGATAGATTAGATCATCATCATATATATATATATATATATATATATATATATTATTACTCACTATATGAAAGGAGAGCAAAACGGCGGCCTCTCCGCCCCCAGCTACTGTTCATCGTACTGTTCATCGTACTGTGTTGAACAGTAGCCGGGGTGGGCCCCACCTGCCAGCCTCACAACCCGCTCGGTTTTTTTTCAGATAAGCACGCGGGGGGCCGAAAATTCCATGTCCTTCTCAGAAAATTCGGCTTCAGGGGCCTTTTCGCAAATACGCGAAAGATCAGGTTGTTTTTCGTAAAATTGCCACGAACCGCCCCCTCCTCCTCTTCTCTCTCGCGAACGGCGCGGAGCTCGCCGCGGACGCCGACGCGGCCCGCCGCCGCAGCATGTCTCCGCGGCCAAATCGAAGGCCACGGCGCGGTGCGCCGTCGCGCGCCCTCCATCTCCGCCGACGGACGCGTGCTGGGACGGCCGCATCGCGTCGCAATCATCGCCGCCGTCCGTCGGCATCCGCCGCCGTGTCCGTGCTCGCCGGCGACGCTCCGGCCACAATCTGCGGCCGCGCCGCCACCTGCGGGTCGTCCGCGTCGCGTTGCGTCCGATGCGCTTACTCCCGACTCCTACGTCGCTCCGACGCGGCGGCGCCGAGCTCGCCGTTGCCGCGGCAGCTCCGGCCACTGCGGACGTCAGCGTGACGTCGCAGTGGGCCTGGGCTGGCCAGACGGCCCGTCTGTTGGGCTGGGCCGCCGGTTCGGCATCTTTTCTTTTTTCCCCCTTCCTTTTCTTTTTCCTTTTCTATTTTCCAAAACTGTTGAAATTTCTCAAAAAAACAAAATCAATTGAGACTAAAATTCTACAAATTTGTTACAAATAAAATAGACACTGCATTTGAAAAAAATGTTTGATTAGATGAATACTTCGATAAAATGCAATCTCATTTCCAAACTTCTCAACAATTCAAAATCAATTGAAACCAATTTCTACAAATTTGTAAAAACAATTATAATAGACACTGCATTTAAAAAAATGTTTAATAAGACGAATATTTCGGGAAAAAATGCGATTCCTTTTCTTTTTGCTTTTTATTTTTCAAAACTGTTGAGATTTCTCAACAAAACAAAATCAATTAAGACCAAACTCTACAAATTTATAAAAAATAAAATAGACACTGCATTTCAAAAAAAATGTTTAATTAGATTAATACTTCGATAAAATGCAATTTCGTTTCCAAACTTCCCAATATTTTTAAATCAAATCAGAACAAATTCTGCAAATTTGTACAAAATTATAATAAACATTGCATTAAAAAAAATGTTTAATAAGACGAATATTTCAAGAAAAAATGCAAACTCATTTCTTCTACCTATGATTTGGTTTCACATTGAATCTAATAACTGCTCGAAATATTTTCCCCTTTGATTATTGAGCTAAATTAATTATTTAACACAAAACATGAACATATCATACCAGTTCGAAATAAGTTAATATTTATCAACATAAAAGTACCACAAATTACTAATTACTTAGGTAGCTAAAATAACTATTTAATACAAAATACAAATATTATACCACTTCAAAAACAGTTCGAGGTTACAGAAAATATAAAAAATCTGTCTCTAAATATGCTCAAATGGGTTAATATTACGATATAACCATAATGTATTTAGTTCGAAAACGAAGTTAAATATAATATTTAAGTCACAAAAGAAAACATATTCTACCATTTCAATTTAATTAACATGTCAAAGGTAATATGACTAAATTCCCTCTAATTATTTATTTAAATTTGAAAACAAAAAAACTTGATTACATGCATATTTGAAGCAAATACAAATTTACTTCCTCCAACTATGGACTTAATTTGATTAATAGTTAAACCAAAATACAAACATATTAAAACATTTCACAATGATTTACATTTAGAGATAATATAATTAATCTCTCTCCAAATATGTAATTAAATTTAATAAATACTCAGATTGGTGATTATTCCAGGACAATCATAATGTATTTTCCTCTAATTATAATTTGAAATAAACCACTTATGGCAAAACATAAAACATATTTTACAATCTCAATTTAGCTAACATATTAGAGGTAAATGATTTAATTTAAATTTACCAAATACACACACAATATATATACTTAAATTATGGAGTTATCTTACATATTTATAAAAAATACGAACTAACAAAATCGCGGCATGACGCCGCGTTAAAAATTTATTTTCCAACCAAATATATTTCAATCACAAACCAAATTCTAAAATAAAACATGCTTTACATCATTTTAAACGCTTCATCTATATTGTTTTACGGTATTTAAACCATTTTGCAAAACTGCTAAATGCCGCTAAAACAATAACTTCAACTCACCACAAAAAAAATAAAACACTCATCAAAATGATTTAAAAAAATACAGCTGCCCATTTATAGCATGGGCCCAAAAATATCAACATAAAAGTACCACAAATTACTAATTACTTAGGTAGCTAAAATAACTATTTAATACAAAATACAAATATTATACCACTTCAAAAACAGTTCGAGGTTACAGAAAATAAAAAAATGTCTCTAAATATGCTCAAATGGGTTAATATTACGATATAACCATAATGTATTTAGTTCGGAAACGAAGTTAAATAGAATATTTAAGTCACAAAAGAAAACATATTCTACCATTTCAATTTAATTAACATGTCAAAGGTAATATGACTAAATTCCCTCTAATTATTTATTTAAATTTGAAAACAAAAAAAACTTGATTACATGCATATTTGAAGCAAATACAAATTTACTTCCTCCAACTATGGACTTAATTTGATTAATAGTTAAACCAAAATACAAACATATTAAAACATTTCACAATGATTTACATTTAGAGATAATATAATTAATCTCTCTCCAAATATGTAATTAAATTTAATAAATACTCAGATTGGTGATTATTCCAGGACAATCATAATGTATTTTCCTCTAATTATAATTTGAAATAAACCACTTATAGCAAAACATAAAACATATTTTACAATCTCAATTTAGCAAACATATTAGAGGTAAATGATTTAATTTAAATTTACCAAATACACACACAATATATATACTTAAATTATGGAGTTATCTTACATATTTATAAAAAAAATACGAACTAACAAAATCGCGGCGTGACGCTGCGTTATATTCTACTAGTAGTATATATAAAAGTTGCGCAGATCGCTAGCTTACCAGCGGCCCGGGCACTGTATATGCACTGTTCATCTACAGTGTTCTACAGTACCCGGGGTACTGTACCATTTTTTTTTGCAGCATTTCTTCCTCAATTTTTTTATTTATTTTTTGTTTCTCCAAAAACTTATATACATTAAATATATTCGCGTCGACGAGTGGGTTCCATCCCCGTGAACGGTTTTGAGTTTTGTTGGATCTAACCCCTCGATTTTGGATCCAAATTCACACAAACGTTGACGAATTTTGTCAAATTTTTCGCAAAAAAAAACCCGCGTTTCCCAAAAATTACATACACGAAATATATGTGCGTCGACGAGTGGGTTCCATCCCCGTGAACGGTTTCGAGTTTTGTCGGCTCTAACCCCACGATTTTGGATCCAAATTCGCACAAACGTTGACGAATTTTGTCAACTTTTTCGCAAAAAACCCCACGTTTCCCAAAAATTACATACACGAAATATATGCGTGTCGACGAGTAGGTTCCACCCCCGTGATCGGTTTTGATTTTTGCCGACTCTAACTCCTCGATTTCCAATCCAAATTCGCACAAACATTCGACGAATTTTGAAAAAAAAAATCCAAAAAAATCCCCACGTTTCCCAAAAATTATATACATGAAATATATGCGCGTCGACGAGTAGGTTCCATCCCCGTCATCGCTTTCGAGTTTGGTCGACTCTAAATCCGTAATTTTTAGATCCAAATTCGCACAACCAATTCACGAATTTCGTCAAATTTGAATTTTCTTCGACATTTATTATGTCATTCTAACAAAACATTTCATACATAAAATTTCTCTTAAAGGCCGCGCGTCCCACAGCGCGCGGGTGCGCCGCCGGCGAGGTCGACGTCGCCGCCGGTCCGCCGCCACGGGTGACGTCACGCAATGACGTCACCACGGGCCCGCCCGTCAGTTTTTTAATTTTCTGTAAATGTTTTCTGTTATTCAAAAAAAAACCTGACACGTGGGCCCGCCATGTAAGAGGTTTCGCAATTACAAAAAAATGATTAAAATTGGAAAATTTATAACTTTCATAATATAATTCAGCAAAATGCAAATAATATGTCAAAAAATCACAAATTTTACAAATTTCCAACCTTTGCACAGAAAAGTTACACCAAAAAAACAATCCCCATGAAAAAAAATGCAAACAATATTTCGAATGTTTCCGAAAACACCTAATTTCCATACTTTCCACACAGAAAACACAACAAAAAAAAACATTGCACACATTTCAAAAATTAAGAAAAAATAGATTTAATGAATCTTTAAACTTTCCACACAAACTAACAAATGCTCATTTTTTCTTCAAGATTTGCTGGTTTAGTTTTCCAGATATTTCAAAGTTTCTACAATTAGAATAGAATGATTAAAAATTGCAAAATTCATAACTTCTTTTCTTTTTCCAGAAACTCTTGCAACTTTTGAAATATAACTTCCGTAATTTTGAAATCTGCACTGCTTAAAAATGTGGACACTTCAAAATTTGCATTCAAAACGTAAATTTTCAAACAATTCCAGAAAAAAATGTATTTCCCAAATCCATTACTTCCCTCTAAAATATTCGATTAATTTCTAAGTTTCAAAAAAATATTTCAAATTTTAACTAAGGACGCGGCGTGCCGTCGCGCTGAAATTTAACTAGTCATCATCAATATATAAAGGACACCAAGATTCGACCTGCTTGCGCAGGTTCCACGTCGCCCCAATTCCTGAGCCGTCCGATCGGCGCCATCGGACGGCCAGGATCTCTCCACGTCGGCCTCGCGCGGGTCACTGTAGCAATGAACAGTGCTGGGTCTATTTCTGCCAACAGCAGATCGACACGTCACCCGGTAGCCTTCCGGTCGCCGCCGGTTTTGCAAAAAAGGAAACGGTCGCCTGGAAATTGCACCGCGGACCTCCAATTTTTCGAAGGGAAGGACCTACTTGACATTTTGCCAAACCCCAGGGACTTTCTTGAAAAATTACCGCAGAACCCCCCGCCCTGCCCTCTCTCTCCGCGCGACGCGGAGGTCGCCGCCGGCCCCGTCGTCCCGCCCCGCTTCCTGGCGCCTCCCCGCACAAATCCGCGGGCACGGCGAGCTTCGCCGTCGCCGGATCTACACCAACGCCGAGTTCCGCGTGCCGGGATGCCTCGAGCTTTGCGGAATCGAGGCCGCCGTCTCCCACGCGACGCGCGCGGACGCGGAGCGCGCTGCCGCGCCGCCGGTGCACACGTACGTCCTCCAAACCTCTCCCTTCTCTACACACACTCTCTCTCTGGCTTACCTCTACTCTTCATGGCAGAGCTCCGCGTGCTGGTGAGGTTTTTCCGCTAGCGGAAAAATCAGCGAGAGAGTTAGCATCCGCGGCCGCTGCGCATCTTCTCCATCGGAGCCACTGAGAGACTCTGCTACCGTTGGGCTTGGATGTCGCCGCTGCCTGCCATAGCTGTGCCTCCGCCCTACAGCACGAGCGGACCGCATGTGAGCGGAGCGGGTCAGAAGAGAACCAATCTATTTGGACTTCTTCCACGGTAATTTTTCTACTCAATCCCCTCTCCGCAATCCCCACATTAGCCACCTGTAGTCTCTTCTATAAGTTAATGGCGACTGGGTAGCTCCGTCTCTGCTAATTTACTCCTCCCCAATTGACACAGATGCAAAACCAACCGTGCTACATCCTTGCTGGTGTAGGTACCTTGAATATGTTTGATGGAATGCCCCACAGGTGGTAAGGTTCAATTTTTCTGGTTTCTCTTTTCCTTTATTTTTGTTCTAACTGAATTACTCATGCGTGTCTACGTTGATTTGTCACATACGAGTGTAGCCTGCATCTGACGAGATGGATTGTGTAGTTGATGCAAGAAGAGTGGTATTATTATTATCACCGGGGAAATAGACCGTTCTCTCAATTCACTTGAGGTTTATTTTAAAATTGGGATCGTTAGTCTTCTGCCCATATCAAAAGGTGAGTCATCAGAAACCATGGATACTATGAATTTATACAGTCTCTTAGTTACATATGAGATTCTTAAACTTCACTTTTGGCATCATATTTGCAGACTACCAGTTATGTCGCATGAACACCATTCATCTTGTGTTCAGATTTATTTGACGTTATACTGTGTCAGATGTGGTATTGTACTTTCAAAAACCATGAACAGATCAATTTGCAATGAAGCAAACAAATCGGTTTACCGCTATGCAAGTCTAATGTATTGATATCCAGACTCCAATGTAAGAATCTGATTACCCAAGTCATGCATTCATGCTTTTAAAAGTGTGTCCATGCGACCTTCTAATTCGTATATGATGTATGAACATGGTGGTAGCAGCTCGACGAGGAGATCTGGCATGAGCTCTTCGTTTGATGCGGTCCAAGCTTGCCAGAATGGCAGGTATGATTAAGGGCCGACTCACGATCGCTGATTCGCCAGAGACGCCAATAATGCCCGAGGTTTACTGCTCAGCTCTCCCATCCACTTGCATATAAGTATATTATAGTGCCTATAAAATGTCCCTCTTTATCCTTTCCGATACATCAGTACCCAACATTGCATCTCAGTAGGTTATATGCATATGCAAAATATGTTCTAGCCACGACGTCTTGGTAATTGGTCTCACCATTGGTTTGTTGCAGGTGCATGGTGATACCGATTTAGAATATACACATTCTTATTTGAGAGATATAGGCTAGATAGGTTTTATCTGCGTCGGAAGAAGCATCAATGTGTGTGCGTTTGCATGTCAACATGATTTCTGTTAAGGTATGTCTTCCTCCTTCTTTTATTTGCTTCTTGACAAGTATAGTGTGTTCTTTTGTGCTATGAATCCAATGTTGTGTAGTGAGTATGAACAGCAATCCATCTTTGGAGTTCTCTTACCAGGTTGAAGTTTTAGATTCAGAGAAAACCGTGTTGGGCACTCTTGCTGAAGCTGTAGATGATTGAAGGCTTTCGTTTTATAAGTTCGTGATGACTCCATGTACATTACTGATCTTGAAGGCTAAAAGAAATGCTTGAGGTTGGATGCAGGTTCACTCTTTGCAGATAAAATTATGTTTGTTGTATGGTCTATCACGCTGGACTCTCGCTCTGCCAACCTCAAAGGAATCTGCTGCTGTTTTCTAAGCAGCACAACAATATGTATTGGTAATGGTGAGAACACGGCGCAGCCACTGGTTAGAGGGGGCATGCCGAAAGATTAAATATCCAAACCTGTACAAGCATAGTCCGAAAAGAAGAACTACAGTGGCCCAAGGACTGCACCAAAGGCGATTTCTTATATCAAAGCAAACCCCTTGGAGCAGGTTCTTCAGGAGTATGTGAATCTTTGGCACAATAGCAGGTGGTTAAGCTCTCAGACATGCCGGATGTCGTGGTTTGGAAGTGAACTTCTGACAGAAAGTACTCTGCGAAGTCTGCTTCTCACTGTCATCTTTTGGAAAGAACTGAAACTAATTTTGTTGACACTAATTTGTTCGATCAAAATTCCCCCCAAAGTAATTTTTTCGCCTGGCTAGCTGCTCAAGGTAAGTGCCTGATGCCAGACAATCTGGCTAAAAGATGCTGGCCTCACACTCCTACATGCCCCCTCTGTAACTTGGCTGATGAAACTCCAAGCCACCTTTTCCTCTCATCCCAGTATACGATTGGTGTCTGGGCCTTCTGTTCAACGAGGTATCTGTTGCCATGTCCGGTTCTGACGGCCAAACTGCCCCCAATATCCAGGATTGGTGGTTCTATGTCTTATCCCCGATGAGCAACGAGAAAGGCAAGAATTTATCCTCTTATGTTCATGATGATCCTATGGCAAGTTTTGAAGGAGCGTAACGTCAGAACCTTTTAGGGCAAGCATATCGTTATTTTTTCTGGAGAGCTGCTGGCATCAAAAGGGAGCTGACTGGACGGCGATCACGTAAACTATCTGTCATGTTGCGTTGTAAAGTGGATACTAGTTATATTTTGCGCGGCCGCGCGTTTGGTGAAAATATTTAGTGTGATAATTTATGTATTCTCTTTAATTGTGCTATATATATTATGAGGAAAGGTGATAGTTGTAGTTAGTGTAATGTGCTTAGTTTAAATTCGTTTTGGAATAATTCTGTAATTAGAGGGAACAAATTTATCTTCTGAAAATATTTATGTATTTTTTTTATAGTGTGAGTACATAATTAGATATATGTAAGCTATATTTGGAATACTTGTTTGAATGTTGCCCAAACGGAATGTTGAAACATGTTTTTATTTTCTTCCATCTTTGTTCGAGTTTTTTTTATTATGTACAATTTTGCAATATTTAGAATTTTGAAATGGTCGGACATGTTCTTATTTCGATGTCAATACTTAATTGAAATTAGGAAAAGCGCAATTGACTTATCAGCGCATTTTGACGAAATTTGTATATTCAATGTTGTTTTATAGCATAAGTAGTTTGCATGTATTTTTTTTGTTTGTTTTGATATATTATTTGTATTTTTTTTTGCAGCGGATATATTCGGAGGCATTGTTTTTTCGAACTTTTTTTTTCCTTACTTTTGTTTTCTATGTTCAATGGTCCCACTTTTTTTTTTTTGCAGCGGATATATTCGAAGGCATTGATTTTTCAAAGTTTTTTTTCCCTTACTTTTGTTTTCTATGTTCAATGGTCCCACATTTCTTTTTATCATTTTTTCTATGTTTCGTCGGATATTTATTTGGAATACTTGTTTGAATGTTGCCCAAACGGAATGTTGAAACATGTTTTTATTTTCTTCCATCTTTGTTCGAGTTTTTTTTATTATGTACAATTTTGCAATATTTAGAATTTTGAAATGGTCGGACATGTTCTTATTTCGATGTCAATACTTAATTGAAATTAGGAAAAGCGCAATTGACTTATCAGCGCATTTTGACGAAATTTGTATATTCAATGTTGTTTTATAGCATAAGTAGTTTGCATGTATTTTTTTTTGTTTGTTTTGATATATTATTTGTATTTTTTTTTGCAGCGGATATATTCGGAGGCATTGTTTTTTCGAAGTTTTTTTTTCCTTACTTTTGTTTTCTATGTTCAATGGTCCCACTTTTTTTTTTTGCAGCGGATATATTCGGAGGCATTGATTTTTCAAAGTTTTTTTCCCTTACTTTTGTTTTCTATGTTCAATGGTCCCACATTTCTTTTTATCATTTTTTCTATGTTTCGTCGGATATTTAAGTGTTTGGTAGTTTGAAAATTACAAATATTCACCAACTAAAAAACGTTGGGGAAAAACCCCCTGAAAGTAGCTGACATATTTTTTTGTATTTCTGACATTTGGGCAGTTCAACTTAAATTGCAAAAAAATTCAAACAGAATATGCCTAGATTAGGATAATTTTATCCGGGGAATACTCATATTTGGGCGTATTTAATGGAAAATATGTTTGTACTTTTGATATGTAGGGAGCATTTATTTATGTGCATGTTGATATATTCGTCACATTTGTAAATACCGTGTTGGTAAAAAAAAATTAATTTTGTAAATGTCTGCAGTTAAAATTTGTTTAGATCTAAATGTATTGCATATTTGAAACGCATTTGAAATTTTGAAGTATTTGGATGTGGAATTTGATTGTGTGCTATAAATAAGTGACGGTTATTTTGTGTGCCCACGTCAATATATTTGCCACAATTTTTGTGGGCAGTAAATTTAATATTGGAAATATTCGCACTTAGAAATTGCGTAGAGTCAAAAATTATTAAAACGCAAAGATTATGAAAGTTGTTCGAATTGAGAAGCAATCTAGATATGAACCATTCGACGTTTACGAAATGAGCAAATTTCGAATGTACTTCAAAATTTAGCACATGCAAATTTAAACTTCGATCGCATGACATAAATAGCGAGCAATTATTTTTACGTGATCACGTTGACATATGTACTGTATTTTAATCTTTAGTATATTTAATGTTATTGATTTTCAAGTGTTTAGTTTTTTTGTGTGGATGTTTTGCAATTCCAAGGGGAAAAAAACCGTGGAAATTCTGACATGTGGGGCCGGAGTGACGGCATGATGACGTCACGGTGGCTAATCTGGGGGGATTTTTTTTGTTTTTTTGTGTGCAATATATATTCTATATTAACCAAAATATTCACTAAATTTGCAGATATGTTTTTTGTCTTTTTTGCTATAAGTATGTAAAGTTATTCTTTGAACATTTTCGATATATTTTATGAAATATCGGAATATTTTCCCAAATATTGGCCAATTTGGGATTTGCAAATATGTTTTTTATTTTGTTTTTAGTAGGTAGCATTTTTTGTGAGGAGTTGTGACGTCGCGGTTGTGATAGTTCGTATTTTTTTTTATTTGAATTGTTTAAATATGTTCGTAGCATTTTTTTTTGAACATGTCGATACATTTTGTAGTACCTCTAATATTTTAGCAATCTGAAATATCCAAATATACTTACAATTTCCAAATACATTTAATTTAAGTACGTAGTTAGTGGTAATGCATATTTGTTTGTTTCGAGTCCAAAATTCGGGAAGGTTCATATATATTGAATATAAATATTGACTATTTTGAGTTGTCTAATTATGTTTTGCGTTTTGGCATACATATTTAGCGGTGGTTTTTTTTCTGAGCATTTGTTATGTAATTTCAAGAATATCCAAATATGTAGCAAATTGAAATATGTTTGTATGTTGGGACGAATTTTTAACTGATGTTGTCCAAATTAATTTTTTCGAAAATGCTAGGGTATTTTTGAATGTTTGCAAATTTAAATGTTCGTTCATGTTTGCACGGTGGCGTAAATAATTGTTTTTAGCTTTGTAATTAGAAGTTGTGCATTATATGAGCATTCAGGTAAGTGAATATATATTTTGAGGAATTGCATATGAATTTCATATTTAAGTATATAATTCGAGGAATTGCTTCTGAATTTCGTAATTAGGAAAAAGTTTATTTTTTTGTGTGACAATTTTTTACTTAATTGAGATACTCAATTAGAATCTATAATCGGAGAGAATACGTAGTGTGAGTACTTGTTAAACTCAACTCTACATAGTCATAAATGGGAGTTTTTTTTTTGTTACCATGTTGATATATTTTACAATATATCCAATTTTTGAGCTGTTTGAAATGTTCGAAGATCATTAGTTTTAAATTAAATGTAAGTCCATAATGTGTGGAAATGCACATTTATTCATTCGAACTCCATACCTAGAGAATTGTTTTTAGCATGTTGCTATATTTTTTGAGTTTTTGAAATGTTTTTTTATTTTGTAAGCAATTTCAAATGTTCAAATGCACTACATATTCTTTTTCTTTCTATGCATTTTGATGTGTTCTAATGTATTTGTAAATAAGTAGTACAAATAAGTAGTTAATTTATTTTTTTGAATGTGATTGTATATGAAGGTACTGGAAACATTTGTCAATTTTTTTTGTATTTGGAGAGGTGTAAAAGTTTTTTTTGTGGGAAAAGAAAATTACAAAAAAATAACGTATTTGTAAATAAGTAGTTAATTTATTTTTTTGAATGTGATTGTATATGAAGGTACTGGAAACATTTGTCAATTTTTTTTTGTATTTGGAGAGGTGTAAAAGTTTTTTTGTGGGAAAAGAAAATTGCAAAAAAATAACAGGGAATAAATTTAGGAGATATGCTAAATTTTGAAGCATTAAAATTTGTATGTGCTGTTTTTTTTCGCGGTACAATTCATATTCGGAAATTTATACATTTTAATGTTGTGTAGATATTTGAATTTCGAAAGCTGTAAAAGATTTCGGGAAAAGGAAAAAAAGGAAAGGGAAAAAAAAGGGCCGACCCAGCTGCGCAGCAGCCAGGCCGGCCCAGCAGGCGGCCCAGCTTCGTGGCCCAGGCCCGCTAGGACGTCACCCTGACGTCACCAGCGGGCCGAGCTGCCGCGGCGGCGGCGCAAACGCCGGCGGCGAACCAGCGCGTCCCAGGATGCGCGGCTGGGCGCGCTGGGTACGCCTCGACGTGGGGCGTCGGAAGGTGGCGGCGCCGCCCGGATTTGGCCGCCGGAGCGGCGCCGGCGGCGTCCAGACGCGGCGGAGGACGGCGAGCCGTTCGGCGACGATTCCGGCGAGGTCGTCGCGTTTTGGGACGCATAACTCAGCGGGAGGGTAGCGGAGAGGACGGCGGAGCCCGGCATGCGCGTCGATCTGGACGGGGGAGGCCGGAGCGGCAAGGACGCGTCGCGGCGGCGCCGGCGACCTCCGGCCGCGCGCGCGAGGAGGAGAGGAAGGGGGGAATTTGGCGTTGGTTTTGCGCGAAGGTCCTTGTGATTTTCAGAATTCGCAAAAAGATCCTTTTCTTCGTTTTTTCGTGGATTCGGAGCAATTTCTCGGCCGCGAGGGACCTTCTTGCAAAGTGGCGTAGGTGGATCGGTGCTGTCCGTCCGATCGCCGCGCCGTCATGTGATTGTATATGAAGGTACAGGAAACATTTGTCAATTTTTTTTGTATTTGGAGAGGTGTAAAAGTTTTTTTTGTGGGAAAAGAAAATTACAAAAAAATAACGTATTTGTAAATAAGTAGTTAATTTATTTTTTTGAATGTGATTGTATATGAAGGTACTGGAAACATTTGTCAATTTTTTTTTGTATTTGGAGAGGTGTAAAAGTTTTTTTGTGGGAAAAGAAAATTGCAAAAAAATAACAGGGAATAAATTTAGGAGATATGCTAAATTTTGAAGCATTAAAATTTGTATGTGCTGTTTTTTTTTTGCGGTACAATTCATATTCGGAAATTTATACATTTTAATGTTGTGTAGATATTTGAATTTCGAAAGCTGTAAAAGATTTCGGGAAAAGGAAAAAAAGGAAAGGGAAAAAAAAGGGCCGACCCAGCTGCGCAGCAGCCAGGCCGGCCCAGCAGGCGGCCCAGCTTCGTGGCCCAGGCCCGCTAGGACGTCACCCTGACGTCACCAGCGGGCCGAGCTGCCGCGGCGGCGGCGCAAACGTCGGCGGCGAACCAGTGCGTCCCAGGATGCGCGGCTGGGCGCGCTGGGTACGCCTCGACGCGGGGCGTCGGAAGGTGGCGGCGCCGCCCGGATTTGGCCGCCGGAGCGGCGCCGGCGGCCTCCAGACGCGGCGGAGGACGGCGAGCCGTTCGGCGACGATTCCGGCGAGGTCGTCGCGTTTCGGGACGCATAACTCAGCGGGAGGGTGGCGGAGAGGACGGCGGAGCCCGGCATGCGCGTCGATCTGGACGGGGGAGGCCGGAGCGGCAAGGACGCGTCGCGGCGGCGCCGGCGACCTCCGGCCGCGCGCGCGAGGAGGAGAGGAAGGGGGAATTTGGCGTTGGTTTTGCGCGAAGGTCCTTGTGGTTTTCAGAATTCGCAAAAAGATCCTTTTCTTCCTTTTTTCGTGGATTGCGGAGCAATTTCTCGGCCGCGAGGGACCTTCTTGCAAAGTGGCGTTGGTGGATCGGTGCTGTCCGTCCGATCGCCGCGCGACGGCGCGGATCGCGCTACTGTTCAACACTGTAGCAGACTGTAGCTGCTACAGTGCGTGGGGCTCTCACAATTCGCGATATAATCCAACTTTTATATAGTGAGTAATATCTCTCTTTTAGTCCTGTTAATTTTTTCCCTTTGTTGCTGGGCCTCTCTGTACCAGACTCAGTATTGGGAGCTTCTCATTATAATATAATGAAAACAATGCTCGCTGTGTTTTCTAAAAAAAAAAGAGTAGGCTGGACTATCTTTTGCTGATGATGGCAAAATGGTTAAGACTAGAATGGACATGTCGATACCAGTTTGTGCTGTTAGCTTTGTGATCTTCCGTTCTACCTGAATAAACGTTGGCAGACTGATTCGAACAGTGTTCCAGGTTGGATGTATCAGTTTAGTTTAAATATTATATGTGCTAATTACTAGATTGATCGCTAACTAAATAACTGAAAGCCGACGTACATGTACACATCAGTTAACAAAAATATGTGGCTTCATTCCTGATAATTATCATGACGTTACGGCGGGCCTGGGCTGCCTGCTGGGCCGGCCTGCTCGCCCGGCCTTTTTTCCCTGTTTTGATTTTCCATTTTCAAAACTTCTCAAAACTTTTCAAATACCATTCCAAAAAAATTGAAACCAATTTCTAAGAATTTGTAAAAAATAAAATAACCAGCCAGACTCTTTGCCCTAAATTATTACAAGTTTTGCAAATTTCAAATATTACATAGTTCAATCCAACTTCAAAAAAAAAAAAAACAATAATAACATTTCCATAAATGATCATCCACAAAATATTACAAGATATAAAAATAGCTAGAAGAAAACACAAATAATTACGACAACAAAAGAAAACTTCCAATTTTCTTTGTTTTTAAATGTTTGGTTAAATTTGTGGGAAGCACACAAATTCCATAAAACGAAAAACATACGAACTAACTTGACTTTTAAAATTCGACGTCTCAAAATAAATTATCTATGACATTTTCATGCATGTTTAAACAGCTTTACAAAATTTTAGTTACAACGAGTAATCGAATTCTTCCATACCAATTATAGAACTTATGTCAAAACATCACAAATTGCTGAATATTCGGAAATATTCAAGAACTCTAACTCAATTGTACACTTTTAATTAAAAGAATTGATATAACTTTTTACATTAGTTCGAAAGCTTCCGCGAAAACGTTCCAAATTGCTGAATATGTGCATATACTTAAAACAACAAATTCTAATTCGGTGCAAATATATTATTTTAGTTTTTCCCAACTATATTATTCGAGCCTCTCCAAAATATTTTACGTCCAAACTGTAAATTAGTTCGATTTGAAACTTAACAAAACAATAATTTCTCACGACGACACGGCGGTACTTCTTTGTCTAACGACATTTAAATCATAATGTATCAACGAAAACAAAACAAAATGTTGACTATTTGTACCATATGATCAAATTCCGTATTTCAGTATTTCAAAACTCTGAATGCTTTTCAAAACAAGCATTTAAGAAACGTAAACATAATTCAAATATAGGAATTTCCCACTTTTACCAATTTCTAACAACCCACGCATACGCCACACATACAAAAAAAATTCAACTCCCACCAAAATTAAATCCGAAAAATATTTAGATATAAGCATTTTCAGATTTAAATTCTTCATAACATGGTAACTACAAACACAACAAAAAAAACATGACTACAAAGCTCAACGCTGACTACTTATAACGCATGATCAAAATTCAAACTTAAATATTCCAAAAAAACAGATGCCTTTCAAATCTAAGCATTTAACAAACGTCCGAAAAAATAAATACGATCAACTTCCCAAATTTAACAATATTTGTACCTTCAACAACTCAAGTGCAGATATTTTCCGAATTCCATTTCCAGTTGCTTAAGCAAATGATAATGGAGCCATTTTTTAACAATACTCCAAACGTTTCACATCTCTCTTAATAATGGATTCATTCATCTAAAAACTATAAGTAATGTTCCAAATTATAATAATGAAGCCGTTTCTCTAAAAAAAGTCACAAATATTAGGAGTATTATTCCAGCAAAATAAAAAGATAAGAGAAATATGAAGTACAACAATAACTTCGCACCACGGTATTCACAAATGCAAAAAAAATATCAACACAAACATAAAAATAAACGCTGACTATTTACATCATATGATCAGCATTCAAATTTGAATGTCCCAAAATTTAGAATACTTTCCAAATCTGATCATTCAACAACCGTGAAATGAATTCAAAGCTTAAAATCCTCTCAGTTCAGACAATTTTCAAAAACTTGGCAACTCTTTAAACGTAAACTTTCTTTCTATTCCAACAATTTCCAAAAATGTCAAGCAGTTCCAAATTTTAATTTCTCCACGCGGGCGCGGCATCTGCCGCGCTAAGTTGTCTAGTCCATATATAAAGGTTGACAGGATCCAAGTAGCCCCATATTCCTGGCCGTCCGATCGGCGCCAACAGACGTCCACGATTCGTCCACGTCGCCTCCCTCGCGTCTCACTGTAGCAGTCTACAGTGCCCGTGATTTTCTTCCAATGGGAGGACGACACGTCGCCTGATGGACGTCCGGTCGACCCGGTTCCACCCGGTGGCCGCGGCATTTTTGCAAGAAACGACACACAAGACCACAAATTGCTCCGCGAACCTCCACTTTTCTGAAGAGAGGGATTGGAACGCAATTTCGCAAAACACCAGGGACCCAGCTGAAAATGGCCATCCCAGAATCTTTCCACTCTTCTCTCCTCGTGCGGCGCCATTGTCGCCGGCTGTAGCAGTCTACAGTGCCCATGATTTTCTTCCAATGGGAGGACGACACGTCGCCCGGTGGACGTCCGGTCGACCCGGTTCCACCCGGTGGCCGCGGCATTTTTTGCAAGAAACGACACACAAGACCACAAATTGCTCCGCGAACCTCCACTTTTCTGAAGAGAGGGATTGGAACGCAACCAGCTGAAAATGGCCATCCCAAAATCTTTCCTCTCTTCTCTCCCCGTGCGGCGCCATTGTCGCCGGTGCCGCCGACGGTCGCCGCCGGCGCTCCCCGCCTCCGCGCACGGATCGACGCCCACGGAGGGGTGCGCCGTTGCCGCCTCTCCCTCCTCGCCGACTTCCGCTTGCCGGGACAGCAGGTCGACGCTGGGATCGCGGCCGCCGCTCTCCATGCTCTCCGCCGCGTCCATGGTCGCCGCCGGCGGCTCTAATGACCATATGGTCCAGGGCGCCGCCCCCGGACCCCCTCCGCCTCTTCCCGCGTCTCAACGCGGCTGTGGCGTCGCGCGTGTGGGCCGCCGCGCGGCGGCGAGGTCCGCAGCGCCCGGCGGACGCCGCGCCTCCGTTGACGGATGACGTCATACGTCGACGTCATCGCGGGCCCGCTGTCAGCCGCACAGTAGAACGTAAAAAATGAAAAAAATGTAAAATTGGTACCTTCCAAACCGTAATTCGAAAAAAGGCAAAAAAATACCGAAATTTGTATTAAAAAAATATTTTTAAAACTAGCACATCTCCTTGCGTGCTTACACAACTTCAACAGAAAATCATTACAAAAACTAACATAACTTTAAAATATTAATTGTGCATCCTCCGGGAAAAAATATAGAATTGCCTAACCACTGGCAAAAAATGAAAAAAATATATAAAATATCACAAAATATGCCACAAGTATCAAAAATATCACTAATATCAAAAGTATCACAAAGAATACAAAATTGCCTACCCACCATGAAAAAATGGGAAAAAAAACTCACCGCTTATGGCATACGATGTAGATTCAAATTTAAATATTTCCGAATTTTGACCGACTCAAAATAGCCAAGATATGTAAGCTATCAAATGTGAATTATACCACGCACCCGCGACGTACAAATTCGTATATTTTATATATTTAAATGTCTCTTAAAGCTATCCATTTTTGTAGACGTGAAAACAATTCGAATCCAAATAACTTTCCAACTGGACCAATTTCGAACCAACTATACAACTTTTTAGACGTAAACTTTCTTCCAACTTCGTTAATTTCTAGATATTAAAAAAATGCTCACATTTCCGAATTCAAATTTAGCCCACACGCGCGCGGCATCGCCGCGCTAAGATGCCTAGCTTCGTTCTATACTAGTAGGAATTCCCTTTTCCTTTTTCACTCAGTATTCTACTGCTGTTCTGGCAACACAAATGTATCATTTGGCTGTAGTACTAAAATTACGGCTAATTCGACCATTTGCCACCCGATGCCGTGAGCTCTAAAGTGTCAAGCTGGATCCAGTCATAAAATGAACTAGAAGTGTGATTTTGGCGGGATCCTTCATAAAATGAACTAAAAGTGCGATTTTGGCGCGATCCTGATTACATTTGTAGTGAGCTCCCGTATACTCCTCGTTTATCTCTTTTTTCTCATAACCTGAAGAAGCACTGATTTTTCTTATGAAGAATGAATGGAGGCAAACTAATAACGATTTATTTATAGTTCAAGTCGAAGATATCCATATGATACAACATGTGAATCACTTGCTACTATGGTGGATATCCATAGGTGAGAAAACCTATGCTTTTTTACCAAGGTTGAAAGTTTGCCTTTGCAAATGCCCTTGTTACATTCCTTACATATATTTCAAATGAATTACAGTGTTTGCCACTTTTGGCCCGCCTTCTCTCCCTTGGAGTGGCTTGAATAGCACATTCTCACTAGAGTACGGTGATTAGGAGGACGAGCTCCACGGATCTCTTTATTCAAAAAAAAAAAACGATATTTGTAACTTTCCAAAAAAATTGAAATAAATCCTAGAAGTAGACCATGATTATGTCTACCACCGTGCAAAATACCAATGCGAAATATTGTGTATTACGGTCTGTGCAAAAATAACAAAATTATGGATCTGAGATTTGATTTGAACATTTTCAGAGTTGTCAGTATTTGTCTTTTTTTGTTTAGGACGGAATACAAACTATTACAGGTTGCAAATTTACAGACTCGTAGAATAGGTCATTGTGAACGTCTAGGATTTTTTGCAGCATTTTTGGAAAATTAAAAATATCATTTTTATTTTTTTCAAAAAACAGGCTCCAAGGAGCTCGTCCTCCAAATGAACTTTCCGATTCTCACTAGTCCTCCAGAGACGCAAAGTTCGAGAGCTATTGATTAGCACCTGCTGGTGTAGTACGGGGCTACTAGGGTGGCCCAATCTTCACGGATTGACGGAGGATGTGGACGAACGCACGCAAGAACACGAGGAACACGAAGAACACCAATGGTGATGAAGGCCTTGATCGTAGCTTCGAAACGAGCCGAAGAACACCAAGAAGAACGCTCCGAACACAAGAACACACATACGATACAAGAACCGTTTCCCTTACCGGTCGGTCCAACCGGCCCAATAGAATCCACACGAAGGTGGGAGATCGGCAAGTAGATACAAGAAGGGATCTTGGACGGTTGTTTCTCCAACGGTCAACCAAACCACTCCAATAAAGTCACCCGAAGATGAAAGATTGGCAAGTAGTCAAACTACAAGTAGAGGTCTTGAATCCACAAGGGGATCTTCTCCACAAGAGGAGGAACCATCCCCACAAGGGGAGGAAGGAGACCGTCTTGAGGTGGGGAGCCTAGCTCTACTCTAATCTTAAAACATAGTCTATCTAGATCTGAAGGGGGTAGGTGCCTATATATAGGTTTGACCACCAAGGGGGTAGGTGGGGAGAGGATAAGGGCCTCCAACCTGAGCTGGTCTGGCTCCGCAGCGGTAGTACCGCTACTCCTGACGGTAGTACCGCTGGGGGCTTCCTGAAGCGCCTGGCGTCCCGCAACGGTGGTACCGCTGCGCCTGGCGGTAGTACCGCTGGGTGGCGGTGGTACTGCTGCGGTGCCGCTGGAGATGCCGCCGGGACCTCCAGAGAGCCAATCTGGGCGGTACCGCTGGCGGTAGTACCGCTATGCCTGGCGGTAGTACCGCTCCTGGAGCTGTTTGGCTCCTCTTCCTTCTCCTCTTCCAAGCCACCGTCTTGTCGGACTCCATTCCTCGTGCACCTTGGCCATCTTCCCATGGGCTCGTACTCGTCATACACACCTAGAAGTGTAAAGGGAACGATGGTCAAGTAGTATACCATTCAAAAGGGTCGGAAGTGAGTTCTCGAAGAGGAATGAGTTCACCTTTGATATCCATGGTGACTTGTGAAGTGTTGGGATGCTTGACATGGTGATGGTCCTAGGTTGCACTACATCATCTCCCCCCCCTTTAAAAAGAGTCATCCTCGACTCTTGCTCATCATCATGGCAAGGAGGTAGATGTGTAGACCTTGTCGTGTGGTTCACCATGTAGTCGATGGAAATTATGTGACACTTTTTCAATGTCCTTTCGCCTTTCAAGTAACCTACAAGACTCACAAGGAAGACGAAACAACACTCAAAGAGTAGCCAATTCTTGAAGGTCATCGCATGAGCGCTTATGTAGAAGGAAGTCACCTTAGCAAGATGCCGATGTGCTCTTCTTGCAAGAACTTCCGTCATAAAAATGCATGGTAGAAGCAACTCATGGAGGCTCATCCAAAGGAACGACCTACACATCAAAGACCAAGCAAACCATGTGTGTGCAAGATAGAGGAGCATATCATCAATGACATGTCCATTCATGTTCATTACACCATTAGCACAACACAAATATGTGAAAGTCAACGCATATGCAAGGTCAATGTTCAAGCAATTTCTCGAAATGAACTCATGACAAGACATGCACAAAATGTCATTATGGCTGTAAACAAACCATTGGAAAGAACAAGTGTTCATCATATTTGTGGCAACACATAAATCATCCATGTGAAAGATCGAGGAAACATGCTTGTCATAGGGAAGACCAAAAACACCATCATGATTGCAAACAAACCATAAGCAAGAGAAATTGTTCCACTTGTTTGATGCAAAACATGAGAAAGATTTGAGAGTTGGATTCGATCCACTACTCACATGTATGCTCTCAAGAGCTCCTTTTGTCAACTCATGTTCAATTGAGGTTGACATTATCATGCGGTTACCGGCACACACAAGACACCATATGAAGAAATTATGTGCACGGTATATGAACACATCATCCATCATGAAGTGTATCTTCATTTGCACAACACCATCCACACAAAAATCAATTGGAAAATATGACATATGTGGATGGTCACTATGCCAAGTGAAGGATGGAACAAGGTCCATAAGAGAAAGCGAAACATCTTCAAAATTTGAGAAAGCTATGGGGGCAATCTCATTATCAAGCATTTCAACATTTATGCAAGCAACACATGTGAAAGAGAAATTGTTCAACATGTTGCATGCCACAATGGGAGAAAAATGGAAACATTCATAACAAGGCATGCTCATGGCAAAATCATCACAAATAGGTAATTCCACTTGATCAACATTGGTTTCAAACAAGGTATCACAAGGGAATAAGAACGAATCATATGATGTGTCAATCAAATCGTCCATAGCATGCAAGCAATCAAAGTTCATCATGTCCACTAGCGGAAACATGGTCACATCAACACCCATACCTTGGTAGTCCCACTCATGTGAAGTAGGTGTTGAAGTATTAGAGGCTTCGATGTAGCCGACTTGTCCAACTTGAAGTAGACATGGGGTGGCATCATCATCATCCTCCATGTACATCTTCTCTATTTGAGGCATCGTAAAGTCGAGGAGTGACGTCTCATCATCCATGGAACCTAGCACACATTGAGAGAACACACTAGAGGTAGAGGTTAAGTTGTTAGAAATCAAAATGGCCTCACAAGACCTATCAACTACCTCTCAACTCAAGTGGTGTATCACTCATTCCCTCAAGGTAAAAGCACTCAAACTCACATATAGTGGAGGCACTCAACTCACTCTCACTCTCACTCAAGTAGGCTATGTAACGGAGTTAGATTAACCTCTTCATCTCACATACAATGGCCCGCCTAGTCGGTCGAATCATTACCTTTTTAATTAAAGGAACGTTAAATCATTATTTTAATCAACCACGTCCAACCAATATAACAAATCTGAGAATTGGTTGAATGAGACTAATAAACAACATAATGATCAAATTCAGGTGGGGGTACGTTCTTTGTGTTGGTCTTTATGGCAGTTGAAGTGACATTGTTTTTAACAAGTCCAAAATTTGCCAATTTTCGCAGGTTATTTCAAGATTACGCACTAGCTCCATATGTGGTCTTGTCTTTGCTTTCGGAGGTGCGGAAGCTTCTGAACTTTTAGTGCAAATGTTTGGAGACGGTCGCACGAGATAAGCGATAAGTTTAACTGAATTACACATGCATATTTTTGATGAAAATCTGCTGCACCGAAAGCATTTCATATGTTTGGGATAATCCTCAGTGTCCCACCTTGTTATCTTTTTTATTCGTGAAAACAAAGGAAAAATAGTACGGCGCATGTGCATGCCCACACGTATTAATCACTCGCTTGCACAAACTAAAATTTTGCATTGAGCTGATTCATTCACGTACGGCCCAGCGAGCAGTCGGAACGGCGCCTGTCAATCGCGTGTGGGATAAACTACACGAGAACCGTCTCCGGGTTTAAACGCAGCCCATAAGATGGAGCCGTCTTTTTTTTCGAAACACAGTACAACGCAGGCGCTCATATACACGCGCATACACTCACCTCTATAAATGCACACACACACCCTATCTCTATGGGCACCTCCGAGAGACCGAGTCGGCGGATCGAGTCTTGAGATTGACAAAGTCACCACGGGTGACTCGCTGTCGACGGAAACGTCGCCTCTCACTGAAAAATATTCCGCCTTAAATGAGAAACATCAGCGTTAAATCTGGGATTTGAACTCTGGTGGGCTGGGACTAGGGGTACAACCACCCTCCTAACCATCTTGTTACATGGAAGTTCTCAAGATGGAGCCGTCCTTTTGATCCATTCTCCCTCCTGTTTCTTGTGGATTCAAAAAAAAAATAGATTGATTTTGACCAACCTAATATGTTGCCTCGGGTATAGATTGGTTAATCCAATCGTGGTGCCTCGGAAAGATCGGTTAACCGCTAGATTGTTGCCTTTCAGAAGTTAGCCAATTAGATACAGTGTGTAAAATAGAAAAGAAAAAAAAAGGAAAATTTGCTAAGGGACGCGTCATTTTGTGGCGTTTGCTGAAACACACCGTCCAATTTTGTCTTTGCCAGGTACCATTAAAATTTCAACGGTTCAGATCACACAAAGACAAAAGGCTCTCAGCACTTGGCAGTTTTCAGCGTAGCAGCAAGAAACGATACAGCCTAGCAGCAAACAACAATACAGTGCACTTCGATTCAGTTTATTTGAACAGATTGTAGCAAAAAAAAAATCAAGAACTGAGAATACCCATGAGCAGAATATGACAACAAAAATTAAACAGATTATACAGTGCGTATTATGCAACAAAAGTTGAAAAATTCAATAGCATTTGACACCGAAATCAGGCCATGTATTGGTACAACATTTCACTATGTGTAGCAATGACATCCGAATGCTACAGCAAGAAATGCGAATATTGAGTAATCATTTCAGTACACAAAATCAGGCCATTAGGCCAAAAGAGACTATGGTTAACCCCCAAAATACTGTAGTTAGCCCTGTCCAAAATACTACCTAACAACCTTGAAGATACTAGATCAGATCATCATAAAGATTATCATCGTCAACACGCGAAACTGTCAAGAGCTCGGTAAAGCTGTCGATTGCATCATATTCTTGACGCTTCACATTTGCTGCTATGGGACTCCCTCCTCTGTTGGTGCCATCATTCTCCACT
Organism: Poa pratensis; assembly: GCA_947311845.1. Taxonomy (NCBI): domain Eukaryota; kingdom Viridiplantae; phylum Streptophyta; class Magnoliopsida; order Poales; family Poaceae; genus Poa; species Poa pratensis. The sequence continues at coordinate 4,424,520 of CAMZMU010000077.1, forward strand.
TGCACTTGAGGCTGCATACTACCTTTTTTCTTTTGCTGCTGTTGCTGCCAATGTAAATGAAAAATCCGTTTGTTAGTTGAGGAATGAATAACAAATTAACAACGCATATTACATACATACTTCAGCTTACCTTTGCTCCTTTTTTTGTTGGTGCAGCTGATTTAGTTGGCTTTCGCACCTTGTGCAACTTATCAAACACAGTTTCCTTTCTCCTAAACATGGCGATCACATGAGCCACCGAGTTTGCTTACGGTTAATCTCTGTTACATTAACCTCCGTGATGCATTGCATTATCCCCAAAGCTTTCTTCTTCAAAACAAAAAGGCTGAATATATTCAAGCAGTATGTCTCAAGCGCAATAGACATATGAACATCAAACGCCACCCGAAGGTCTTTAACAGAATCGTGAAATTCAGCTTCCTCAGCAGATACACACAAAGGCAACAAACCCCAAGAAGGACAGAGATATACTAAAATCTCCAAAGATAACACCATTACGAATATGCCAAGCCCTCCAAAACAGAACAGGCAACTTACAGTGCAAGCCTGTGTCAGATTGATCAAGCCGGCAGCAGCAGCGGCGAATTCGGCCCGGAGTATGGTGCATGAGAACAGAGTCACCTGAATATTTTTGAAACAAAGGCAAAAGCTTTGCCTTATTAATTAATTAAGAAGAAGGTGACCGGTTTATTTGAGTGAGAAACCGGCCGAAAACCATACAACAAACACCACTCCGAGAAGCACACACAACTACAAACAGCAACACCTAAAGCAAGCAACAACCACAAGCAAACAACCGCTTACCCAACCTAGCACAACCAAGAACTTCCAATACCACAACCTCAGAAGGGCTCAACAGTCAAGAAGAAGCGAAATTTTCCTTGGAACGTGAAACTTCTTTCTTGCCATCTTTCTGAGAGACTTCTCCACCTTTATAAATACACCGTCAGAAGCTATCCCCGTCAAGACGCAGATAATATCCTTGCCATATCCAGGACAAGCAGCCTCCAAATCGACAAGCAAATCCAAAACCTCTTTGCCAAAGAGGTGCTCGGAGTTGGGCGCCAACATAGTTGCCTTATCAATCTGGTCACTCAAAGGAGGGAAAGTGACAGGAGCAACCAAATCTCCACTATCAACAGAGGAGGCCAACTGGCAGGACTCAGACGTAGGTGGGGATGACGCCGTGTCCACCGTCAAACACTCCAATGAGCCTACCTCCATCGGAAGCACTATAGATGATTCCACACAAGACTCCTGTAACAGAGACGAAATCTCCACAACTGGAGCCGCAACCTCCACAACATCACTCTTCTCCAAGTCAAGCGCTTGAATCGGTGGTGAAGCCACAACTGAAATCTCGAGCGAGTCCGCCTTCACTTGCTCGACAGACAGAGGCAAAACCGGTTCCCCACACAAGTCTAGAAGTTCAGGCATGAGCTGTAGCACCGAAGCCATGACCACCGTGCTGGCCCTAGCACTAGGAGAAAAACATTGGTCTTCCACGAGGGCCTCCTCAACACCATCCTCAGGCAATGAGGCAATCTGCATCTTCTTGGAACACACTCCGAGAGGCAAGACTCCGTTGTCCTCATAAGCGGCACGACAATCCCCAAAAGCCGCACGATAGGCCATCATCGAAGATGACGACGAGGTGCGAAACAATGGTGAGCGAGGACCGAAGAAGCCACCTATCCCCGTGTCAACTGAGGTGGCCTGCGCATGGTCCCCGACAACACGTGAAATCTCTTCACGCAAAGGCTGGATTGCCTCAGCCACAATGTCTTGTATTTGGGAACGAAACAATGCCAACTGAGTTGCAAAAGCTGCCTTCAACAGCTGATCCAGTGCAGCCTTATCAACGCCATCACATACAACAGCAGCCGCACGACTGGCATCGCAAGTGTCATGACACTCTTCAACATGGCCGAAGACGCCATGAACCTCTGAATGCCGCAACGAAGCAGAACGATCAGCTTCCATAGGCGGCAGCGGCGCAACCTCGGCCCATGAGCGAGGATGAACTGACTCATGAGGTGGGTTACGGAGGTCGCGCGGGAGAGCATCCGGCATGATTAGGTGGCGACGGCAGTCCCGCTCCCGGTGGCCTGGACGCAAGCAGCCAAGACACCTGAAAGGCTCACGACAATCACGGACGAAATGGTCTCGCGCAAGGCAGCGAAAGCATCTCCCATGCGCCCACCGCTTGAAGGCGACGCTGCACGCAGAAACGGATGGCCGGCGAGCATGCCCATCACGACTTCCCTCCACGGTCTCCCGGCACTTCTCCACGGCGCCGACGGTGGGAGGCGAGCCAGCGTTGCTGATTCCTGAAACTGCGCCGGAAACAGGGCCAGGAGCGGCAGCCAACGGTGTCCGCGGCGCCAGCTCTTCGTCATCGTCCTCATCGGAGCTCAGGGAGGAAGCCCACAGCAGGTTGTCGGAGCCGAGGCCACGGGAAGCAGCCGGCGTCGCCAGATGGGCGAGGTTGGTCGCCGCTGACCCCACCCCGAGCGCCATCCGGGCCTGGTGGAGGACCGGAGGAGTGGTGGCCGGCGGAGGCTCCGTGAGCGCCGGTGGGGAAAGCTTGACGCGCGGCGGGAGCAGCTTGCCGAGGTCACCTGAATATCTATGTAAAGAGAATATGATAATGCTTTTTTAGGGAAGAAACTGATAATTTTCTTTTCCTTCTCTATCACAAAGGTCACAGCCACTTTGATTTTAGCCTTGAATCACCAGTAGTCGTTGCAAGAACATGACCCCATCTCGAAGTGATGGAATCTATTCAGACCCCTCACAACAAACTCCCTCTCCGCAATACCACTTATGAGCTTGAACGCATCATGGCAGTCCCAGCACATCCTCAGGTTCTTCATCACCCTGATGGTCATCCCCTTGGGGATAACCAGCAAACCAAACCCTAATGCCAACATCTCACTGTGCACTCCAACCATTACACCTTTCCCGCCCTCTCCATCCTCTTCATGAGCATCACAAACTCTAGTGCTACCTAGTGTACCCATGTAACCCTTCTCCCGCATCTTACCCTCTAACTCATCAAGTAACATCATCACTTCATCTGCCCTTGCACCGGCGGGTGATACCAACCCGGCGTAGAACACATAAGGGGTGTCCTTTATCTCAATCCAGCTGCACCCAGGATCTTTCCGTATGCCTTGTCGTCTCATGTTCAACCATACAGCAGCAGCATTGTCAGTCTGACCGGCTGAAGTGTATGCGTTTGACATCACTACCAGTGCACCTGCTACATCTTGGTTGAACTCTGACAGTTTGTGGCCAGCCCTGGTGGCTAGATCTAAGCGCCTATGAGTCCGGCAAGCTGACAGCACTGAGCTCCACAGCATGAGGGCGTCACGGCCCTCAACCTGAACATCGTTGGCAAGCTCAAACGCTTCCTCGAGCTGTCCTGCTCGGCCCAGCATGTCAACCGCACATGTGTAGTGGCTGGCACATGGACTGATGCCATATTTGCTCTGCATGAAGTGGAGAAGATGGAGGCCGGTGTCAACAAGACCTGAATGGCTGCAAGCGTGCATGACGCCAAGCAGTGTAACACCGTTTGGTTGCACATTTCGATCGACCATCTCACTAAACAAAGCGAGTGCGCACATACCAAGACCATACTTTGCTGCTGCCACGATGATGGAGGTATAGCAGATGACTGACGGCTGCTGAATCCTGTCGAACACCTTTCTTGAGTACTCGTAGAATCCACACTTGGAGTACATGTCAACCAAAGCCACATCAATCACGCCATTGCATCCGTGACCAAACCTAAGGACTGTTCCATGCAGAGACTTGCCAACTCCAAGCCGCCCAACACCTGCGCACGCGTTCACGACGCTTGACAGCATGAAGTGGTTGGGCGCCATGACATTACTTTTGGTTCTGAACTCGGCGAAAAGTTGAATGGCCTCGCGCCCAAGTGCATTCTGTGCGTACACAGACAGCATCGAGCCCCACGACACAACATTCCTCTCCGGATCAGCCATACCATCAAACACTGCACGCGCACTCTCAGCACTTCCGGACTTTCCATACATGTCTACAAGCGCGGTGGCAACGACGGCGTCAGATGCGTAGCCCTCGATCTCGGCACGCGCATGCACTTGCCGCCCAAGTCCGGCATCAGCAAGGCGTGCGCACGCGCTAGCGGCAGTGGAGAAGGTGAAGGCGTTCGGTGGCACGCCGCTGTGAGACATGGCACGGAGGAGGGAAACGGCCACGCGGGGTCGGCCGACGCTGGAGTACCCGGACATGAGGGCCGTCCAGGAGACGACATCCCGGTCGGGCATTCCATCGAACAGGTGGTTGGCGTCCGCGGTGGCGCCGCATCTGCAGTAGGCGGCGATGATGTGGTTGCAGGAAGCGACGGCGGAGGCGGTGCCGACCTTGAGAAGCTTGGCGTGCGTGGCAGCGACGGAGGCGTGGTCGGAGGCGCCGCGTAGCAGGTGGATTAGCAGCGGCGTGAGCGTGGCTGTGGTTGAGGTCGCCGCCATGGGAACGGGTTGTCATGGCTGCGTCATGCATCGAACACAAAGTATGGACGCATCACGAGTGTAATAAGAACTAAAACCCTTCTTGACAAAGGTAATTGATAAGAATAAATTGCAAGAGAAATAGCAATATTTTTACTCACAAATGGTCGACTTGAAATATGCTGCAATTTATAATCGGATTTGAATGGTTCTGAAAAGATTTTTTTCGAGCAAAAAAAATTGCGTTTCGATTCATTGATAAAGAGAAAATAATTACAAGCCTAATACAACCGTCCACTCAAAACAATAACACGAACAACCAATGTGGCACGTTACAACCGACACAACTAAACTATCCTAGATGTCATCGACACAAACATTTAGGGTACCACAACCTTCAAAGCCTTCAAAGGGAAAGAGAAAATCCGATTTTACAAGGAAGGACAGAGTCAGACCACTTTTGCTTTGGAGAGTCAATGACGCCGCGGACCATCGGACTCGCCTCAGATCCTCCAACCGTCACTAATGCTCGGGATATCGCACCACCACACATCGCCACATCCCCCATCAGTCACAACATACAACCACCACCGAGAGGCGATCTCAGTCAAGTGCTTTCGTGCGTCCCACACGCCGCATCATTGCACCCCCCCCCCCCCCTCCCCGTAGTTCGGTACCCATGCCACCAAGGTGATCGTGCTGGTACGACGTCGTTGCTCGTAGGATTTGCCAAGAAAAGCGACGTGTGCCACCGATTCGCGCGCCAACCAGGGGTAAGACATCCAAGAACAAAGACTCCAAGGAGGTAACGACATCAACAATGCCGCCATTGTCTGATCTGGCCTCACATCGGGAGGCGGGGTTAAATGGAGACTTCACGACAACGCCACCAAGGAGAAAAACAACGCCCACAGGCGCCGTCGTCACCGGCACCGACAACGTCGGGCAGGGCCTTCGCCCAGGGCACCACGACCAACATTCACGCCTCGGAGGCACCCCCACAAAGACAAACAACAAAATACCATATCTATGTGTTAATCGACACCAGATTAGGTTAACTTATTGAAGACGTTGAGGTGTTCTACTATTTGTATGCTATGAATTTAATCGATAATATTTTGTGCTCGTCTATTCTATTTTCAAATACTTATAAATTTTGTTTTGATGTTAGTAAGTACCATTAGCATGCTAAAATCATACTTATGTTGCAAATATATTTTTAAATATAAAATACAGATAGGATTTACCATAATGAAATATGGCGTACTATCAAAAATCTGCCAGAGTAGGTAAAAACATAGGAGAGGAATCTTTTTAGGAAGACCACTATTTGAAGGTATAGGGGTTAAGATTTTGTGGGATCTCCCGGCGTTGTTCTTATGGGTGTGTTTATTTAGGGTTCGTCTGATTTTCTTTCAAATAAACGAATAACGTAACAACTTTTTCATAGTTTAAGTTTTAAAGAAAACTACAGAATAAGTCCGACGCATTATAACTGGATTTCAATGATTAAAAATGAAATAAGAATTTGAGTTTTGTGTAAATGACTACCACAAAACATGCGAACATATCTATTGCTACCACGTCTTGGATGCGGAAAAACCTATCATGAGAAAGTATAATGTCACTAGATGATAGATTGTCGTCATCGCGCTGTGGCTTCTCCCATCCCATAATATCCCGATTGAAATGGTTGGTGCATATATACTTCCAACATTTATGGTATTTTCTATTTGTTCTGCCAAACAATATCTTTTTTACATTTAGCTCGATCATGATCTACTATATCCGTTTCATGTGGGCATGTCCAATGGTACGAAGACGTTCTTCTCTTCTCTGAGGGCATGTACAATGGGGCGGCATCATCCTTCTATTAGAGTTGATATAAATTTTGGTGTCTTGATGGAAAGAGAATGAAAAGAGAGAAGATTGTCTTCTTTTAGCTAATGGATGGTCTCTTATCAGTTAAGAGAAGACTAATTTTCTCATTGTATGACATGTCTTCCCTTCCTTACACATTTCTAATTAAAAACGTTCTCTTTTAGAAGACATACATGCATTAAATGCTAGAGATAATCAATTGTATAGTATGTTTTTGTTGTTTTCTCTAGACAAAGTATATATATAATAGAAGACTACCTTCTGTACCATTGTACAAGCCCTTAGCCGTCATGCAAATAAGAACATAAATATGACTATATGAGTCATACAATATATTATCTTATTGCTATCCCTGACTCCCTGTCAACTTGTGACTATATATATGTTTTGGTGGAAAATTGTGTTACTAAGGGACACATGGTAGAAGGGGAAAAAAAGTCTTCTTCCTTCCAAGCCATAGCCAAGGAAAGGCAACCTTCATTACTAACTATATAAAAGTAGTCCCGTTTAGCGGCCTCTCAGGGGCTCTACTACTGTAGCAATCTACAGTACAACAGTGCGGAGATCCGCGCCGTCACGCGGCGATCCAACGGCCCGTAGCGACCCCGTTTGACGTTTTTGCAAACAGGCCCCTCGAGGGTGAAAAATAGCTCCGCGGTCCAAAATCTCACGCGCAGGAGGACCTACACATAATTACATTAAACTAGAAGGACTTTTATGCAAAAACAACAGAAATCCCCCCTTCTTCTCCTTCTTCTCCCGCGACGCCGGAAGCCACCGCCGGCCGCCGCGCTCGATGCCGCCGTTCCCGTCATCCTCGCACGAATCCGACGACGCGTCGTGCTCCGCCGCCGCTGCCTCTCTCTCCTTGCCGGAAATCAGCCGCCGGATCTCCGCGCACGCGCCACAATCGCCGCCGCACTTCCCGCTGTCCGCCGCCACATATGATGCTCGCCGGCGGTGCTCCGACGACTAAATTGAGGCGGCGCCGCCACACCCGGGCAGAGCGCCTCCGCGCGCATCCGGGCAGCCGACGCGCATGTCCCAGCTCTCGCTGGTTCGCCGCCGGCGTGCGTGCCACCGCCGCGGCGGAGCCCGTCTCTGCCCGTCGCCCCCGACGTCAGCATGACGTAACTACGGACTGGGCTGGCCGACCTGGGCTCGCTGCTGGGCTGGGCCGCTTTCTGCGCGCCTGGCCCAGCACGTTCCCCCCCCCCCCCCCCGTTTTGTTTTCCTATTATTCAATTTTTTCTGTAATTTTGCCAATACATCAACAAATCGGTTAAGGCCAACTTTAATTTTTTTACAAAAAAACACAGCAACATTTCCAAATACTTTGGCCTCTCTTCGAAATTATTGCACGCCTGGAAAATTAAAATTACACGTAAATGATATGTAAACTAATAAAAACACAACAATATTTCCAAATACGTTCGCCCCTCTTCGAAATTATTGCACATCTAGAAGATTTAAATTGTACATAAGCAATATGTTAATTAATAAAATATGTACCTCACAAATCTCCTTCGAACTAAAAAAAACACATTAAAATAACAAAGGTAAATGAATTAGTAAAACGTGCAGATGAATTGAGTACGGGTAATATGTAAACAACATCCAAGCTGACTTCCTCCAACTTTGTGCATTTAATTTTATTAAATTAATTCCTATCCAGGGAAAAATAAAACAATACAATGAACTGCTCCGAGAAAATAAATACTAATCTTTAATTCCAAGTTTCAATATTTCAAATTGGTGAACATTTGAAGAAAATCGAAATGCATTTCTCTCCTTACAACAATTTCTACAACATGAAAATATTTTTGTTGGTACCCTCAGAAAAAAATGAATCCTGCTTATTTGTGCCACACAACCAAAATTCAAATTTACAGAATAATTCAAAAAAAAAATCTTCAAAATATACTCATTCCACAAACCAAAAAATGATTTGAGTCTGGAAAACACCCCAACTTGAACAATTTCCAAAATCTGAACAACAACGATATCTCAGCACTCCAACACAAATTATAAATTTGAACATCTCAATATTTCATATGACTTCCAAACCTAATCATATGGTAAACATTGAAAGAATTCAAATTTGAATACAATCTAGGCTGCACAAATTCTAAAACTCTATTTGACCACAAACATGACAAACATCACAAAAAAATAAATGCTAGCAAATTATGCCAAAATGAAATACAATTTAGACACCTAAATTTGGTAAAAAAAATTAGCAAAATTCCATATACACTTGCTCCAATCATATGAAGCTGAATTTCAAAAAAAAAAATCTATGGAATCCAATTGAATAGATAAGCATTTCTACCCATTATGAACTTTAAGTAAGATATTGCCAACAAACTAAATTAACCTCCTCTTAATATGAAATTCAGATGCAATTCTTCAAATTATATATTCACTTTACTATATGCTCATACGGTGCACATCTTCTGACTGCGAATCTAAATTAAATATTTACACCAGCATAGAAAAATAATCAAACATTAAAATTTACCAGCTATTCCAAATTGCCGTAGCATTTCTAAATTTTTAAAATTGGTCACCATTTTTATATAACTCAGATACATTTTCTTCAGTTACATTTAAAAATTCATGTCAACAAAGAAACATATTTAAATATTTCAATTTGCTATATATTTGGATATTCTCTAAACTATATAACAAATGCTCATATAAAACACCACTAACTACCCATAGCAAAACACAAAACATATTTACAGAATTCAAAATAGTCAATATTTAGATGCAATATAAATGAACTTTCCCGAATTGTGGACTCGAATTTAAAAAAAAACGCATTACCGCTACCAACATACTTGCATTAACTATTATTTGGAAGAGAAAAGTACATTTGGATATTTCAACTTCCTATAATATTAGAGGTACAAAAGAATATATCTACATGCTCACCCAAAATAAATAATACTTATTAATGCCAAAATACACGACAACTTAAATTTAATTTAAAAAAATCACACAAGCGCGGCGTGACGACGCGCAAAATTCCACTAGTTTTCTCTAATATCTCTCTTCAAAGAGACAACCCCTTAGCCAAGGAACGGTAACCTTTTTTTATCAATTCTCTCTCTTTCAACTATGCAAAAATTCAACGTGGCATACTAACAAGAGAAGGCCGACATCACTCCATTGTATGTGCCCTAGGGATAGTGCTCCAAAGCGATATTTGCATGTTCGTTGTTAAAATAACAAATTATACACTTAACAATCACGACATGTTGTATTCTGTTCTTTTCGAAATGATAGTGTATCTTCTGTGTTTTTTAGGAACTATGATAAACTATAGCTGGATTTTTTCTTTTCTTTTGGTGATAACACAATACGATAGTTTGGGTGGGTTGGTATATTTAACCTAAAATTCTCAAATTTTATTTCGATGTGCCGGGATCAAGGCCTCAGAGTGAAAGCCACAGGTTGACGATTTGATCCATAAATTACCTCTATATATTAAGGACGCTGGAAATGGAGGCCTCACAGTTTTTTTTTTGCAAAAAATAAACCTGCTTTTTCCAAAAATTGTATACATGAAATATATGTGCGTCAACAAACAGGTTCCATTCCGGTGATCGGTTTCAAATTTCGTTCACTCTAGCTCCTTAATTTGTGATCTAAACTCGCAAAAACATTAGATGAATTTTGTCAAATTCGTCGCGCTCAATCACCCGTTTGAATTTTCCTTCCACGAGTGGATGCATATCACCCTTCCAAACAACTTTCATGTTTTAGCCTTTTTTATTTTGACGGACATATAGATGTGCACTTATACAGTGCTTGCCGTTTTTCCGCAGTAAAGCCCTCACATTTTCCAAAAATCATAAAATCGCTCCTCTGGAATAAAACTTTTTGCATCAAAAGTCCCCGCACGTCGCTTTTTGCGGAAAAGACCTCGCGTTTCCTACAAAACGCTCCTTACCTTTCCAACATTTTAGAAGTTTCTATTTTTTTTCCCTCTCTACTCATAAATCACAATTTTCAACAATTTTCTTTTCCATATAAATGACAAGACATCCAACAAAATATGTTACAAAATATGAATTAATAGTACATTCAAAAAATCACAATAATTTCAAAACCAATAAAGATTTAACACAGTTGGACCAAATATCCATTGTGTACAAAATTGATTTTAAAAAAAAAATCAAATTTAAGAAATTACCAAACTTCCAAACTTTCCACAGAAACTAAGAAATGTTCATTCTATTCAACAATTGTTCTTCCAAATAATTTTTCTTCCCAGAAAATAGAGAAGGGATCTATTTGCAATCACATGAAAGCCCAGGTGTCTTACTACAAAAAAAAACCCACAAATCCCCCTCCCTCTCTTCTCTCTTCCGCACGAGCCGGGAGGTCGCCGGTGACGCCGACGCGCCACCCCGCCGTTTCGCTCCTCCCCGCTCAAATTGACGGCCACAGTGAGCTCCGTCGTCGTGTCCTCTCTCTCCTCGCCAACAGCCGCGTGTTGGGCCGCCCGAATAGCACCGGAATCGTCGCCGCCATGCGCTTGCTCGAGCCGCCGCGTCCGCACGCCGCCGGTGACGCTCTGGCGAAACAAGTGCAGCGGCGTCGCCGCTCCCGGGCACCCCGCCTCCACGCATGTCCTCCACGCCAGCCGCGCGTCCCACATCGCCCTGGCGCGGCGCCGCCGTGGTCATTGTTGTCGTCGCCGTGGGAGGCCCGTCCATTGATGACGTCACCCCGACACCACAGTGGGTCCCACATGTCATATTTTTATTCTTTTCGCAGATATTTCCAGAAATTGAAAAACTACTGACAGATGGGTCCCACTTATTCAAACAATTTCCACAAAATGATTAATAATGCAAAATCAATATCTATAAATCTATGCAAAATCAATATCTATAAATCTATCCACCGGAAAAATACGAAAAAAAATCAAAATGCTCGGAAAAAAATGCTAATTACTTATGCTCATGTTTTTAGCTAAGGGATTTTATTTCCCAACAAAACATGATGTTAGCTATTAATATATTGCATTAAAATAATAAGAATATTGCATATGTAGTTATTTAGAATTTGTGCCGACATACTTCAAAGAAGAGAGAAATGACACTTTTCCAACTATAAAAGTTAAAAAATATCAGTTTTTTTACCAAACTTTCAACAAAACTACAAATAATATACCAAAATTTGCACAAAAAATGAAATATTTACAACTAACACATTTCTATGCATGATTAAACAACTTTAAATAATTTCAATTAGAAGAACTAATATAACCTTTTTACTATTAACTATGGAGCTTATGGAAATGCAATTTTCTTTTCAAAAATTTTTTTTACAACAACTACAAATGTTTAGATTTCATGTCACTTTATATTGTGTCGTCAAAGCACACATAAATTTATTTCTCAATTGCATTATTACTATATACATCTAATCTTACTACATTCATATGATCATTTGTTTTTGTTTACTTCGCAAAGATTCATGTTTTTACGTTATATACTTCTATCCTTTTTCAGTAACAATGACCATACACTCAGATAAATCTTTTTGTCACGCCGCACCACATTTACCTAGTACAAGAGTAGAGGCAGACCACACAAACTGCACTTGACAATCAAGCAATGCCAGGCCAACGATTCTTCCTCCGCAGATTCCAATCCACCATCAGCTGATCCACATATCCATACCTACTAACTCTTCTCTGGTGTGCAATCCAGAGCACAACAGCACCACAAATGAAACAGCTTGAGCCAGTGCACCTGAATTCATTTCATCCACCATGCACAGCAAAAAAAATCTCAAAATAAGGAACCGTAAATTTGGAACCAGAGAAGCTGGAAAAGAAGAGCACCAAGCTGACATCCAAATCTGCACATCTGAAAGTTAAAGCCACAACACACAAAGGCATCCAAACCACATGAGCAATCAATGGTTGCACATGACAAGGTTTTTAAACCATCAATGGCCCCCTCCTGCTAAAAAAGCAGCACCCCATGTTCTCCAGGTACATTACCATGTTCCTGCCTTGATAGTGCATTCAGTAATATGTAGAGCCAACATGCCATGTTTTCTGTACAATATCAACCAAAGAAGCCTGAGTTCCTCGCATTAATCGTCGACAGCAAACGGCGAAAAGGGCAACTCGGTTATAATGGGGGGAATGATCATCACAATGTTTGGGCAAAGTGCTGGGAATGCCTACAGAATATTTGGCCACCAAAGAAAGAGAGGAGCTTCAGGGCCAAAATAAGAACCACAAACCATGAATCAAATTGGCTTCAGATTACATATCTCGCAACTCGGAAGTGAATGTACAGGTGAAAAGAAATGATAATGGGACACACACACACGAAAACTCATACAAAAGATTGTGATAGATATACTCAACACTTATAACGCTAGCACCAAAGTTGGCATGAAGAAGACTGGAACATGCAGTATATGATTCAGCACTGGTCAAATATAGCAGCCCACTGAACATATTACGAGTCTACAAGGTACACAATTTTGATCCAACAAAGAAATGCAGCAATACAGCTCAATGGAACCCCACAATCTCAAACATAGTAGCTTACATGGCAAGAACTTGAGAAAAGAACAGCCAGAATAGAGTGGAACGACCCAGACAACTCAGAGCTTAGAAGCATTTCCTGTGAACAATCGCTGGGCCTGACTCATCATACTCGCCCTTCGAAATCCACATCTGTAGCATAAAATCAGAATGCACTGTTAGTACGACAAACAAGGAACATATATAGTGTAACTACTGAAATATATCAACATGTGTATGGTTGCTATTTGAGCAAAAGAAATGTGCAGGATTCACCTGTTGGAAGGTGCTAAGGGAGGCAAGGATGGACCCTCCAATCCAGACACTGTACTTCCTCTCGGGTGGTGCCACCACCTTAATCTTCATGCTGCTTGGTGCAAGGGCAGTGATCTCCTTGCTCATGCGGTCAGCGATACCGGGGAACATAGTTGACCCACCACTGAGCACAATGTTACCGTAGAGGTCCTTCCTGATATCCACATCACACTTCATGATAGAGTTGTAGGTGGTCTCATGGATTCCAGCAGCTTCCATACCAATGAAAGATGGCTGGAAAAGGACCTCAGGGCAACGGAACCTCTCTGCCCCAATGGTGATCACCTGCCCATCCGGCAGCTCGTAGCTCTTCTCCACAGAGGAGCTGCTCTTTGCATTCTCCAACTCCTGTTCGTAGTCAAGAGCCACATATGCGAGCTTCTCCTTGATGTCCCTTACAATTTCCCGCTCGGCAGTGGTGGTGAAGGAGTAACCTCTCTCCGTAAGAATCTTCATCAGACAGTCAGTTAAGTCACGTCCAGCCAGGTCAAGACGAAGGATGGCGTGCGGGAGGGCATATCCTTCATAGATTGGCACAGTATGGCTGACACCATCACCAGAATCCAACACAATACCTGCGAAAACAACAATAATCATTACACAGTTCGGATACAGGATGAAGCTTACATTTGTGAATGTGACATGATGCATGGGACAATTACCTGTTGTACGTCCACTAGCATATAGGGAAAGCACAGCCTGGATGGCAACATACATGGCTGGAACATTGAAGGTCTCAAACATGATCTGGGTCATCTTCTCCCTGTTAGCCTTGGGGTTCAAGGGTGCCTCGGTCAGCAGCACAGGGTGCTCCTCAGGCGCGACACGGAGCTCATTGTAGAACGTGTGATGCCAAATCTTCTCCATGTCATCCCAGTTGCTGACGATACCATGCTCGATTGGGTACTTCAAGGTGAGGATACCCCTCTTGGATTGGGCCTCGTCACCAACATAGGCGTCCTTCTGCCCCATCCCCACCATCACACCAGTGTGGCGGGGGCGCCCAACAATACTTGGGAAGACGGCCCTTGGCGCATCATCCCCAGCAAAACCGGCCTGTGAAGAACAAACGCTGTCTACAGTTAGAACCATGAAGGCCAGACTGGGGATTTACACCAATTGAGCAGAAGAAGCAATACAAACCTTGACCATGCCAGTTCCATTGTCGCACACAAGGGGCTGGATGTCCTCACCGTCAGCCATTTGATTAAGTGACTCTGTTTGCATAAATTTCACAATAAGGCTGTTATAACCAGATCCCAACGCATAAAACACACACAAAAAAATACACCATGAAAAATCTCAACGGTACTGCCGTGCAGCGACAATCTTAGTACCTACAGGCTCAATCATCTGCTTTGTACGTGGTGAGATTCTCTTTTTATTCTTCCATATCAATACTAGTAAGCAAATCCAGATAACTAACTTAGAAAATCTGTAAGCAAATCGTTCAACGAAGCAATTCATGGCCGAATCATCAACATTCTGGTCCAGAAACACACAAGAACATCCACATGTCCACTCGCCTACGCCCTTTTCTTGCCCGTTCTACTATACTGAAACACAATCTAAGCGCCCATCACAGATTCACAGTCCATCAGTTCGAAGTCCTGACTAGTAAACCGAGAACCGCATGTACATGCAGTGACTGTAGAAACTGATATTGGGTAATCAATCAGATCTAGCCCGCCCGAGAACTGGATCTACGGTTCTCCAGAGCCCCCAGCCCCAACCACGTACAGAACCGCATGCTTCGATGGCCAAATTTAGGATGGATAATCCGGACAAAAAGAAGAGCGCAAAATGGTGCGAGGATGTCTGGCCGTGCTTACCGGGGGATCTAGGGGAACCTGCCCGCCGGAAGACCTCCCACCGGGATGAGCGGAGGCTGGAAGAGCGGAGGAGGAGGATGAGGTGGTGGGTGGCGGCGGTGGTGGCGAACTAGGCAGAGGCAGGAGAACCAAGTGCTAGGCTTGGCCTTGTGCCCTATTATATGGACATCTTTTTCTCAACCCTCTCCTGATTTTCTTGGGGAAAATAAAGTATTTTTCTGTTAGTTTTGGTGGGAAATGGAAAGAGAGAAATAGGTTGGCACGGATTTACACCATTTAAGACCTTCAAAGAAAGTATTTTTTTCTGTTAGTCTGCATCTTTTTCTCAACTCTCAAGCCATGATTTGAGAGTTGAATCAATTTTGTTTGAAAATTACTACAGTACCTCTGTTCCAAAAATATATAAAATATTTTTTAAGATTATATATATGTATGATGTTTTGGTAGGCCATGGAGGTAGTAGAATACATAACCATGATTAAATAGCATATTAACATTATGTTTCTGTGTACTATGTATATTTTGGAGAGCCAAAAGTGCGTTAAATACTCACTCATGCACATAATAGGTTGCATATAATTTTTTGACGGAACCAAACTTTATAAAGTCTTACCAAAAATATTGAAAATACAAACATTTATAATACCAAATTGATATTATTATAATAAGCATGAAATATATTATCATATTATATGCACATGCTATTGTAAATGTTCATATATTTTTGTAGGATGAGGGAGTAAACTCTAAAAGCGTCGACCAGATTTGCGCCCGAAGACAAAAAAACAGTGTTCTACGTACAAGAGGACATCAAAGAAATCTTTTGGGTCTTTGTTAAACTGATATCCCCGGATCTATGAACTTTGTTTGCTTTCATAAAATAAAAGGATCCTTCAGGATTTTTATCTAAAAAATCAAAGAAATCATTTGAAAGTTGATTCTTTGGTCCTAACTACAGGGTGGAACACCTACATTTTAAATATTATTTTTATTCTACCATAACAAATCCATAATTTCATGTTTATTGATATGTACAACTCATGCAAAGAAATTATTTGATATGTCCTCGACAACTGTTTTAGCAGATGAACACTTTAAAGAAACAAATTAATAGCCCAAAATAATTGAAAGGGGACCCGATGCCATCCCATGTCCAGATATGAATCTCCTGCCAGGCAGATGATGTGCTCAACCCCAGTTGTCACGGATCTCGTTTCAAAAAAAAATTTGTCACGGATCATATACTATAAGCACGTAATGAAAGCATCATTTGAATTGCCCATGTCGATTTGCAAATTCCAACTAAGACAGGGAGCGATTGATATTATATACTGATATATTTTTCTGAATGAAAATCTCATTTAAAATCAATTATTTCCTTCCGCACAAATTAGAAGTGGTCCAGAAAGAGCAGCAAGATAAATAAGAGAATCTGTTTTAAAGATCCTGGGGCTGGAATTAGCTGGCGGTGGATAGAGAACGTGGGCCGCACGATGGGTGACGTGGAGGTTTGTCAGCCGTTAGATATAATCTTAATGGCCCCCAGAAAGCGGTGCGGTGCACGGAGGTGAGGTCCAACCCGCTTCGCTGGATCCTGTTTGGGCCTGGGCCAACTGGAAGGAAGCCCCAGCTCACCTAATAATATTCCATCGGTTTATTTCCCTTTTCTTTTCTTTAGCTTTACTAAAATCCAGCTTGTACCTGAAACTATTTAGAAATACCGAATGGTAAAGCAGACAGCTTGTTCCTTTGAAGCATCCGATTAATGTATGTAACGGCAATTCCGTAGTGTCCAATTTCGGCCACTTTTTCCTGGCCAGTCCTTTGCATTATGTAACTTTCAACGGTGTTCAACTTAAGGTCGACTTCATGCATAAAGTTGGGTACGAATATTAAATTTCAATATTACATACTGCCTCTATCCACAAATAAGTAGTTTTATATTTTATTTGGAGTCATTTTTAAGTTTGACCAATTTCTTAGAAAATATTTACAACGCCACATTAATATCGCTAGATCCATCATGGAATGTATTTTTATAATATGCCAATTTAACATAAAAAATTGTTAATTTTTATAAAGTTGGTCAAATTTGAGGGTTTAACTTAGGACAAAATATAAAAGTACACTTATTTATGGATGGGGTATGTCCAGAAAAAAAATACATTTCGGACACATTATGTTACTCCCTCCGATCCATATTAGTGGGCATAGATTTGTCTAAATTCATATGTATCTAGTTAAGTATTTAGACTAGATACATGTGTATCTAGACAAAGTTGTGCCCACTAATATGGATCAGATGTAGTATGTTTTTTCTTGACGCTGATAGCGGTACGCAATATGCATCACAATTTGCGAGCGGTGAGGATGAAACGTAATCCATAACGTTGGGGTTGTGCATGGTGTGTAACTTTGATGGCCACAGAAGGCAGGCGTTGATTCGACATGACAGATGGGGAGTTGCTCTTTGGTAGCTTCCTAGCACAAAGTCGGAGAACCACCAATGGCTCATATCACCACCAATGACTGTGACATATTGTTAATGAAAATTTCTAGATAAAACTAAAGCCTAATTGAGTCAACCTGGTGTATTTGCTCAGACATGAAGTTAGACCTTGGAATCTACGGTTGGTACCGCGAATAGGATGTTGAGCAAATGTTACTCAAATACGAGTACGGTCACATGTCTACTCAATTACTAATATCTTACAATTTAGGTAACTAGTAAGTCGGTAACTATGTGACACAAAATGATATGTCGTATAACAAGTCTACCATAGAAGGAGACATCTGTGGGAACCCCGGACTAGCTGTTCGAGATACCCTTGTGACTACAACATCAGCGATCCCATGATCAGTGTGTCGCTGAGCACAATCGAACTGGTATCAAAAGAACATCCATAAATACCGAATGAATATACTTACTTGATTGAAACCGTAACTTCAACGGGTACTTGCAGCGGAAATTACCAAACAACGTGGAGCCCAAGTCATTTGCCATAACCCTACAGGCAGCTGACTGGGAAGCGCCCTAGTTCGCATTGACGTCATTGACATCTTCTTCTCCGAACTGCTCAGCTACAAAATCTGGCTAAGACAATAGCCAGGGACGAAACCAATATGAGTACATTTGATTGTACTCGCAAACTACCCCCGAAATGAGCATGCACTACTCTTTTTATTGTTTAAATAGAACTTTGTTTGCTTTGAAAACTCTATATCCTTATTGAACAAGAGAAGGATAGACTTTTGTTTGAAACCTCCATAAAGAAGAATTTTATAACTTTTCATAAGCCTTGTATTTTTAGAAAAACCTCTCTATACCTTTGTTGGAAAAGGAAAGAAGGCTTTTAGAACTTTTACCCATAAATCTGTCTTTGTAAGAAGTCACATTTAAAACTTTTCCCGAAAACATATCTTTCTTGAAAAAGATAAGAATTCTCTTTTAAAACGTTTTCCCCAAAATACATCTTTGTTAAAAAAAAAAGAAGTCTCTTTTAAAACTTGTTTTCGAAAATCTACCTTTGTTGAAAAAGGTAGGAAGAATTTTAGATTTTTTTTCTAGAAAATTTCCCTCATGTTTATTTCTCCAAAACTCCTCCTTTTTCGACCATAGTCCTTCATGGTCAAACATTTTCCAACAACCTCATAACAGCCCTTCGGTATAGTTGCATAACACATTTTCCACTTTCAAAACACAAAACTTTGCACTTCTCGACCATAGCCCTTCATGGTCTTCCTCTTTTCCAGCATCCTCATGCCGACCCTTTGGCATAGTTGCATGTATAAAACATCTCCATTTTCTTTTCAAATCTTAAAACTTTTTCAAAACTTGCACATGGTCAGAGGACAGCCTCCCAACTGTCCATATCCGAGGACTCGGCTATTCGAATAGTTTTACACTCTGCAAAGGTAGCACGCTTTTCCCACATCCATCCGGTAACTCATCGTGTCAGCCACGTCTCGCCATACAAGGTGTATGCGAAGTTGAGTCACCGACCATAGCCTGTCCTTTGCTCATGCTAGTATAGGACCCTGCCGCTATGACACTTTCCATCAACACTTAACCCAGCCCGTCGAAATCTAAGTGTGAGGACTCATAGTTCTGCCCGGCGACCCAAAGGTGGCGTCTTCAATCCTCTTTCTCCAATAAACTCATACCGGCCTCCGGTAGACTTCTCTTAAGAGGACCCAGGTCAGGGGTAGGTCACCAAACCATCCCCTCATGGAACGGAGTCATCTCCGTTGTTGAGGCATCCCATACTAATATGAGCAAATTATATGACTACGCCCTTGCCCATATGTGGGTAAATGTGGTCGCACATGTTATGGTTGGTCGACATAGTACAAAGACACAATGTGCATTTTTCATAAACATCACCATACTCCATTTCTTCACTTCCACACCGACATCTCGGCATTCCATATACATACAAGTATTTTCAAAGAAGTTTTGAGTAAACAATATTTTTCCCAAAAATAATTTCCATCCAATACCTCCCCATGGGGTGTCAAAATAATATACTTGTATTTTGGAAAAAGGGTTTCAAAATCTTAACTTTAGTGGCAACACCACATAAAGCACTTATGCTCTTTATAAGTAAAACATGTGAACCAAAATAGATGTATATAGATGC
Source organism: Poa pratensis (assembly GCA_947311845.1). Lineage (NCBI taxonomy): Eukaryota > Viridiplantae > Streptophyta > Magnoliopsida > Poales > Poaceae > Poa > Poa pratensis. Next base: position 4,444,249 of record CAMZMU010000077.1, read on the forward strand.
AAGCTCAGAGAAGTAGCTTGCCTGATTTCAGCATAATGTCTCTGGACTTCTCCTTACGGATCAAAGAAATAAACTCCGATTCTTCTCCAACAAATCCTCTCCAAGACCACCCCGGTAGCGTTTATCTCTAGCGCCGCAAACATGAAAATAAAACAACACTCAATAAGCAAACCAAACCACAAGTGGTATACAACAAGTAATCAAACCACAAACATAGCACTAATTCAATCAATCAACAAACTAAAATCTACTCTAAGAACACCTTAAGGAAAACTGGCTTAACAACAAGCCTAGCACAATTTATTTACTAAAGCTACAACAATCATAAATAAAGGATACAAGTTAATCTAAAAACAAACACTTAACAACAACCACCACACTTAGCTAGATGCTAACAAGGAATTAATCCAAACAAGCAAAACAACACATAACCACATGTTTAACTCTATGCTAATAAAGCAATTTACTTAACAAGCCAATTTACCCAGACAACATCACAAGGGCATTATACTAGCAGGAGTATAACACCAAACACATGCTAAAAACATAGAGCACCAAGACATCCTCGATTAAAGGTACCTAACAAACATTTTCCCCTAAACAGGAAATACTTCAGACAAAAGTTAAGTCACCAAATATTTTCTGTAAGTCAAAACAGTACACCCAGCTAGGGTATGATAAAGTGAAACACTAGGAACCTAGCAAAATTGGATTTGCTCCAAAAATCATTTCACAAAAATCTACAAAATTCACTAAAGTGCTCTCTGGTGGTTTTAGTAAAAAGAATAGAACTTTTATTTTAGACTTCACTTGCATACAAGGCCAACACAGAAAGGAAGGTATTGCTTCAGGCTAACCACATAATTTTAGTTTGAAATATTTGGATTTGTAAAACCCTAGATAATTAATTTTTAATGCAAAACATACTTTTTACAAGATTAAATATAAGGGGCACACAAAATTATATTTTTGCAAGACACCAGTTCTGGATGTTTAAGAAAACACATGAGTACTCTACAAAATTTGAATCACTCAATTATCTATCACAGATCTACCACCGTGAATTAAAACTACACTGCAAATTCACAGGAAACTAAAACAATAAATAGATCTACTAAATAAAAACATGAATGGGCCAGATCGGGCCCAGATCTGGCCGAGCAGTGCAAAAACTGGCCCAGCCCGTGGCCCACGCGTAAAGCGAAGCGGTACGAGGTCTTCTTCCTCCTCTCGACACGCACAGAGGCGCGAGGAGACGAGCGGGGAGCAAGGCGGGGACGGCGACGGCGACTCCGGTGCCCTAAGAAGAAAAGGTGATGTCCAAGAGTGAGCTCGCGACGAGGGGATCTCAGAGAAACAAAAATGGCGGAGAATGATGGACGGAACTGCTCGCGAGCTTCCCGGCAAGGTGGCGGCCGGAGCGGCAGAAGATGCAGATGGCCCGCTCGATTCACGGCTTCACAGCTCGATTTCCTGGACGAGGATGGAGAGGACGACGAGGCGGATCTTCTGGTGGTCTTCGATCTGGTCTGGGAGGCGTCAATCGACGGCGGTGCTCGACGGCGAGCTCGGTCGAAGTTAGGGTTCGGGCCGTGGAGAGGAGCAGAGAGAGAGAGCAGGTGAGATGTGAAAGGAAAAGATCTGGGGGAGAGAGGGAGAGCTTCGGTGTCGTTCTTATCCACCACGCGCGGCAGGAGGGAGCGTGGGCCGTGGCGAGCTCGGCCACTGGCGCCATGCCGCTCCACTGGAGCTACAGAGTAGACGACCAAGATTTTGCAGAAAACCCCCAGCTTTTCCTGAATTCTTTTGTTTCAATTTCTTTTAAAACCAGAAGCATTTTAGATATTTAATTGAGGCACTAAACCATTTCAAAAATTCTGAAAATATTCATGTAGCCTCCCCACAACATGTAGAAGCTCCACAAAAATTGGGGTTGCAAAATAAAATGTTTTGAACCACATTTGTTCATAGAGTTTAAATATGTTATTTTTTGGATAAAACCAATTTGAAAAATTGAAATATCTTTGTAATTGGAGATTAGATATTTTGAGGAGAGAGTAATATGATAATGAGATGGTTATCATCTCATTCCTGGATTTTATAAGATGAAATAATTGTTATAGCAAAATAGAGAAATAGGTAGAGAGGGAAATTAAATAAGATCACTTCTTTAACTCATGATCTTAACTTCCATTTGTTGAATAATTTGAGGAGTTTGCTTTAAATTTAAGTCACGTTCCAAATTTGTGATCAGTGGGTTTTCAACTTAACACTCAAGTACATTGGTGTAATTATTCACCCAAGCAAACGATAAAACAAGAATTAACAATCAATACAACCATAAGTCCAACAAGCAAACAATCACAACAAGATCAACATCACAACCAAGTCCACACAATTCAAACCACAAGAATTAATCACACCACCATTTCCACAATGCTATCTTGTGGAAAAGTGACCACTCCTAATTATGACAAGATAATGTTGGGGAGATGTCACAACTCATAACTTAATAGTTTTCAAAAAGGGTTGAGAAAGGAAATATGTGGGGTAACATATTTCCCTCTAGTGTTATTTTCAAATGGAGGGAAAATCAAAGTTTATAAATTGGGAGTTGTATACACCTGCAAAATACCAGGGTTGAGAAATAGGTAGGAGATAGCATATAGATATCCATAATTTTGGAAACACATAATTTTGGAAATACTTTTACTTTCTCAAATACTGGTATTAGTTTTGGTTGTTGATAAACCAAGTATCATTGAAATGGAGTTGGCCAAAATAAGAATGGAAAAAATATATGGAATATTTTCTTGTCATAACATGATCACCAAAGTTAAATATATTTTTATATTGGTTGGGTCTTATATTTACTAGTCAAACAACTTAAACAACAAGTCACACAAGTTCAAACATAGCAATGGGAAGGAAAACACAATCATCAGTGAAACATTTCAAAAAGTTTTTTGTTGGTTCTGAATTTTGGGTCTGGTAAAACTAAGTTTTTCTTAGTTTCAAAAGTTGGGATGTTACAACATCGATACATATATTTTCATAAATACACAATAGTTTATATAGGTTCTACCATACAATATATATTTGACCACTTGCTAGATTGGATAATCGGCGTATAAGAGGAAAGAATTGTTGAAGAAGTAATTTTTCCAGATACAAACACATCCACATTTATTTCAAAATTTGAGCCCGCCTTAGTATTTGTACTTGCTAAATAAGTTTGGATACTTTCAAATTTCATTTTTAGTTCGTCTGCAGGTATTTTATGTCCATCTTGTCAATATGAATATCAAATATTTCAGATTATAACTACAACTAATTTTCATCCCCACCCCCACTAAACATCGACCTCTAGAATTTATCTACTCGATAATTGTTCGAGCTGTTTTACAACATGGGTGTATCTATCGATTGTTACGGCCTATCCTAACCTGGCAATAAGATCTATGGACCGACCGTGAAGTTTGAAGATTTAAGGAGACGTCTAAAAGTGTGCGCTGAAATGCAATTTACTAGCTTGGGTGTGTGCGTATTTTGACTAACTATTGATATGTCGTTGATGCAAAACTCGGGTGTAATTGGCATTGTCTCATATTAATATGGAGCAATCCAGTTTGACACATGGGAATATATGCTCCTGCCACCAGATTTTTTTTTAATGTGAAAAAAATCCGAACAAAAATTTAGCGTGTACACCCCGACATTCTATGTGAGCATGGCAAGTTTCACAGAATACCGACATTTCTTGTGGTATGCCTAAAGAGACAAAAAAAGTGTCGTGAAAAGTCATTTAAGCACTGAATTTTGTTATTCTTATTAATCTTAAACACGACACGCAAAAAAGTCAGTTTTTCATGAAACGACTTTTGTTAGCATATATAATGTCAAGATGCATGCAGAGTTTCTTTTTGTTGAAATTGTTTGATTTGAAAATAAGTCTAAAACACATTTTGAAAACCGGGAGCATATGTTGTCGGGTGCCAAAACGCCTCTCCCATTTATATGTCCCTTTATCAAAAACATCACTAAAATACAATCTACTAAAGTAATGGTATACTGCATATTACTGTAACAATTTCTCGGACTATGAAACAAGTTGGGTTTGATTTGCGCACATGTGCATGTGGCAAAGTACCTCGCACATGGATCTCGCGATTTTGCAATAATACACCGAGGCCCCATGTTGTCGGGGGTAGGGTACGATCATTAGAAGACCTCCTTTTGGATATATTTTTATGCTCTCTATATGCTTTCAAAAACTTAAAAAGCTCTAGCACATGATTTAATCTCTGCTTCCCTCTGCGAAGGGCCTTTCTTTTACTTTTATGTTGAGTCAGTTTTCCTACACTTCTTTCTATCTCCGCAAGCAAACACTAGTGTCAACTTTGGTGCAACAATTGTTATATGCTGATATGTTTGACTTATTATACCGCTTTGCCTTGACAATATCCATGAGATAATTATGTTGAAGTTGAAGCAATTGCTGAAACTTAAATCTTCCTCTGTTGGCCAAACACTTTTGCATTGAATCTATTGCTGGGTGAGCTAACTCTTATGCAAATTCTTATAGCTCCAATGTCTCCAAAGTACTATTCATGAAAGTTTTTACTTATATGATTCAGTTTGTTTACTCTTTGTTTACTTGTTAGCAAACTATAGACCATTGACTTGGATCACTTCATTCAGTTCATGTGCTTTACATTATTACAGGATCAAGGTTGTGTTGGTAGCATGTCACTTCAAAAATTATATTGTTTTTTATCGTTTACCTACTCGAGGACGAGTAGGAACTAAGCTTGGGGATGCTTGATACGTCTCAAACATATCTATAATTTTTGATGTTCCATGCTTGTTTTATACATATTACTACATGTTTTACATACACTTCATATCATTATTATGCATTTTCTAGAACTAACCTATTAACAAGATGCCACAGTGCCAGTTCCTGTTTATTATGTCTGTGCATTGCAGAAAAGGTCCAAAAACCAAAGTTCTCGGAATTGGACAAAAATCTACGTGCGTGCCTATTTTACCAGAAGACTCCATGGGCCAGAAGGGCAAGTCCGGGGGAGGACCGAGGCCTCCTCGCCAGGCCTCGGCGCGGCCTAGGAGGGGGTGGCGCCCACCCCTGGCGAGGCCACCTCGAGAACCTTCCGGAGCTGCCCTTTCGCCTATTTATTGCCTCCGTCCCGAAAACCCTAAAACGTTCGACGATACTCCCGAATACATCTCCGTGCTCCGCCGCCATCCAAAACCCTAATTCGGGGGACAGAAGTCTCTCTCCTGGCACCCTGCCGGGACGGGGAAGTGCCCCCGTAGCCATCTTCATCGCCCCCGGAGCCATCTTCATCGCCGTTGCTGCCTCCCATGATGAGGAGGGAGTAGTTCTCCATCGAGGCTGAGGGCTCTACTGGTAGCTATGTGAAAGGACATAGTCCGTTAATCTTGTTTTGATGTTTGATCACAACACTTGGAAGTATTTAACATACTGCTAAGTGTCCACAGGAATTATGATTGTCTAAATCAAAAGGATGCTAGTGTACCTCTCTCTATGCAAAAAGGAAGAAAAGCAAGTTGTCGGATATTAGAAGGGGAAGGGAGAAGGTGCACTGCAGGGCGGCCGGCCCCCAGGCCGGTTGCGTCGGCCACCCTGTCGGCCCCCAGACCGGCCCGGCCCCCAGGCCGATCGCTTCGGCCACCCTGCCGGCCCCCAGGCCGGCCCCCTGGCCGGTTGCCTCTGCCGCCCTGCCGGCCCCCAGGCCGGCCCTCCTTCCTGCGCGACGTCACTTACCCCTTCAACGACCATATTTTTTGAAGGGGACTATAAATGCCTCTTCACATACCTTTGGACAAGGAGTTTGACCACATTAAAGAACACCATTATTGCAAGCTCAAGATTCCCTAGATCTCCCAATCCCTCCACCCAAACTCGTTGATACTTGGAGGATTGAAGGAGAAGGCCCAGATCTACATCTTCACCAAGCCGTTCTTCATTTCCCCCTCATTTACTTGAGGGACCCTTTGCTAGGATTTCCTTTGGGAAAACCTAGCTCATTATTGTACTCACTTGTTGTCTTTGTGACAGATTTGAAGCTGTTCGGGAGCCCCCGGCCCAATTGTGGGTTGTGCCCCGGATCGTTGTTGTAAGGGCTCCGGATTCCGCCTTGAAGGATTCCGATAGTGAAAGGTGAACCAAACCTTTGTGGTGCGGTTCATCGGAGAAGAAGGTTACGCCTTTGTGGCGGTTGAGTTTTGACCTTCGTGGTAGGTCACACCTCTCCAATGAGACGTACTCCCCTAAAAAAGGAGGAACTCGGGAATACATCCTTGTCTCTGCGTGCTTTCACTTCAGTTACTTCTATCCTTGTTTATAGTCTTTACTTCGTGTATCTTGTTTAGTTGCTAGCTTGTCATATAGGTAAATTCACCTTAGTTGCATATCTAGAGAATTTACCTTTTGTGCCAAGCCTAATTTGAAAAGGTACTAAAATTGGAGTAGCACCTATTCGCCCCCCCTCTAGGTGTCATACGATCCTTTCAATTGGTATCAGATCAAGGTTCTCTTGTCGGGCTTAACCGCCTAAGAGAAGTATGACCGGTGTGGATGACCAAGCCACTACGGCATCCATGGCCGATCTCAAATTGATGGAGACATCTTTGAAATCGTCCATGGATACCCAATTTGCCGAGATGCGTGATTTGATCAAGCAACTCGCAATTGGCAAGGTTCCTATGGAGACCATCCCTCTAGAGGACTCCGCTAACTCCCATGACGGTGATACCGAGGAGGAAAAAGAGAAAAAGAAAGGGGTTGAAGATCAAGAAACCGACCCTAAGAAATCTTCCACATCTACCACCATTCCCGAAGGTGGGAAGCCGGAGTACCATAAGGTTCCCCTTGTGTACTCTCCCCACCCACCTATCCATCATACTCGCATAAACCCTTTAGTTCCACCTCCTAAGCTTAATGCATTGGCTTTTGCTACTTGGCAACACTTAATGAAATCTCATATCAACAGTTCCTCTATCGAGCTTTGGAGGATCATTCAAGTGGGATACAAGGCCATGAATCCGAACAACTTGACAAGAAGAGAAGTGGCGGATGCGCAACTCAATGCCTCCGCTCTTCACATGATTGAACTTGCCGTGGGAGAAAAGGATCTCTTTCACATTCAAAATCTCACCACCGCCAAAGAAGCTTGGGATTGCCTTTCCGCGGTGGTCCTTGGGAATGAGAGCATGAAGAGGAATAGATTTGATGCTTTGAACAATGAAGCTGAAGGCTTCTACATGCTTGATAGTGAAACTCATGAAGAGATGTATGCAAGACTCAATACTCTTGCCCAAGCCTTTTTTAATGTTGGGGCAACTTATGTGGATGATGCTTGGATCAAGAGGAAGTATGTGAATGCTCTCATGCCCTTCGAGCCCGTTGACTTGAAGGCCCTACAAGGAAAATACAACTACCTTGAGATGACATCTAATGAAGTTATGCAAGAGATTCAAGCCTCCAAGCTTGCCACCAAGAATGCTCTAGACAACCGTGCTAGGGCCATGGGAATGAAACAAGGTCCCTCACTTGCTTTGAAGGCCAAGGTTGTGTGCCTTGATGAACATGATGAAGTTGAAGCATGCCCGAACAACATTCCTCCCGATGACCTTGAACAAGCCCTCCATGGTCACATAGCTCTTGCAACAACATTCCTCCCGATGACCTTGAACAAGCCCTCCTGAAGGCCAAGGTTGTGTGCCTTGATGAACATGATGAAGTTGAAGCATGCCCGAACAACATTCCTCCCGATGACTTGAACAAGCCCTCCATGGTCACATAGCTCTTGCAACAAGGACATTTTGGAATGACCCGGCCAAGGCAAAGGCTCAACTTGATTGAACAAGCAATCCAAGTGGGAAGAAGGAGTTTGCTAATAGGATAAAGACTTGCTACAATTGTCATAACAAGCATCACTTCATCAAAGATTGTCCTTATGAGAATAGAGAGCAAAACGGTGGAAGGCTTGTCCTCAAGGGCCAATCAAACATGATCAAAAGAAGCCTTTTGTCAAGAAGAAGCCATTCTTCAAGAAAGCACCAAGAATTGTGTTGATGACTCAAGAAGAGTATCCTTCCGAGGATTCCGAAGAAGAAGAAGAACCCACTCGTGAGGTGGCCGCTTTGGCCATTGTATCAACTCCACCTCCTTCTCTCTTCGAATCCCCCAATGAGAACCTCTCCATCAACACCGCTCGTTGCCTCATGGCTCACGTCACCGAGGTATCATCTTCTACTCCCAAGACTATGCATGAAATAGATGATAAAACTAGTCTTGTGATTAAGAAAGAACTTGTTGCTTCCGATACTATTGTGGCTAACTTGCAAGGTGAAACTAAGGCATATGTTGAGTCTCTCTTGAGACAACTTGATGCGGCCGAAGAAATCCTTGATGACAAGGGAAAAATTGAGAGAGAGGACTCTCACCATTGCATCCTTGAATGCCTCTCTTGAAGAAGAGAGTGAATATAGAACTTCTCTTGAGGAAAGATTGAGTCCTTGATGATAAAAATGATGAAATAATTGCTAAAATCATTAAGGATAGAGACCATGTCTTTGCTAAATATAAAGTGATTAAAAAGGAGAAAGCCGAGTTTGTGGTTGCTAATGCTAGACTCCTTGAGGATATGGAGAAACTTGACAAGGCTCACAAGGCCTTGGAAAGTACCCACTCTCTTCTAGTCAAGTCTCATGAGCAACTTCAAACTCAACTTTCTAAATCTAACTCACCTAGCACTCTACTCCCTCTTGTGATCATGCAAATGTTATTGAGGAAAATGCTAGGTTGAAGGTTGAGCTTGCCAAGGCCACTAGTGCCAAGACCTCTATTCCTAAAGGTAAAGAAAAGGTTGTTGCTCAAATTTTTGAGCAAAAGCCACACAAAGGGAAGGAGGGTCTTGGTTATGTGGCCAAGGCAAAGAAGAAGAAGAGCAACAACCAAGCCAAGCCCGCACAAGCCAAGACTCCCATTGCGATGGTAATGCCACTAGGGGCAAGACCACTCGTAGTGACTTTGCGGGGATGCAACCCTCTACATTTTTATGTTGATTATTATGGGATGTTTATGCAAAATATGTTGGTCCTTATGATGGTTACATTGCTTATCTATTTGGGTTCCTAAGACCCTTGTTGCTAACAAAGAGGACCCATTGAGAAATGGGTACCTAAAACCAAGCAATGATTTCTTGTAGGACTATGCTTCCGGTGGGTCTAAATGGGTGGTTGATAGTGGATGCACTAGTCATATGACCGGAAGCAAGGAGATCATGACGGAGTTGGGACCAAATATAAATCAAGCATCCGTCTCCTATGGTGATAAATCAAAAGCGGAGGTAAAGGGTCTCGGCAAGGTGGTAGTTGCAAAGGATATCACCCTTGTAAATGTCATGCTTGTCGAGTCCCTCGGTTACAATCTTATGTCCGTTCGTGCACTTAATAAGATGAATTTTGATGTCCATTTTACTATTGATATGGTGGTACTCTTGAGGAGCAAGACTCTAAAGGTCATGTTCGTTGGGTATGTTGAAAATGAGTTGTTTGTGGTGGACTTTTCGGGGTCTACCAACACTCAAGCAATATGCCTATTCGGAAAGGCCGACGTGGGATGGTTGTGGCATCGCCGCTTGTCCCATGTCAACATGAGAACTTTGCAAAGTCTTCACAAGGGTGGCCACATTCTTGGACTAAAAGACAATGTTTCTTTTTCTAGAGATCGTCTTTGTAGGGCTTGTGTTGAAGGAAAGATGCATGATTCTCCCCATCCAAGCAAGACCATCATTTCATCAAAGAGGATATTGGAACTTCTTCATGTTGATCTCTTTGGTGCCGTGCCTCAACCAAGTCTTGGTGGGAAGAAATATTGTTTGGTGATTGTTGATGACTATTCAAGATTTACTTGGGTTTATTTCTTCAAGACGAAGGATGAGACCCAACAAGCCGTCATCGACTTTTCCAATGAAGTTCAACGCCAACACAATGTCCCTATATTGGTCATTAGGAGTGATAATGGCTCCGAGTTCAAGAACTACACCTTAAATGAGTTTCTTAGTGAAGAGGGGATTCGTCATCAATATTCCGCTGCATATACCCCTCAACAAAATGGTGTAGCCGAAAGGAAGAACCGGACTCTCATGGATATGGCAAGGTCTATGTTGGCGGAGTTTAAGTCTCCATTTCTTATGGGCCGAGCTATCTCCACGGCGTGTCATTCATCAAACCGGCTATTCTTTCGCGTTGGCAAGAAGTTTACACTTATGAGATGCTCACCGGCAACAAGCCCAATGTCTCCTACTACCGAGTATTTGGTTGTAAGTGTTTCTATAAGAACAAAGTGTTCGTTTGTCTAAATTTGAATCTAAAGCTTTAGAGGGTGTTTTTGTTGGGTACGGTGCCGAATCTCACACCTATAGAGTCTATGACAAAACCGTTGGGAAAGTCATAGAATCTTGTGATGTGAGGTTCGATGAGAATGACGGCTCCCAAGTGGCGCAATTTCATGTTTGTGATGTAGATAATGAAGAGCCTCAAGATGCTATAAGAAGAATGGGCATTGGTTTCCATCGCCCGTTGAGATTCATTACGAGTCTCCTCAAGCAAGTCCAAGCTCCATTCAAGTGGAGGCCTCTTCATCACAAGTTGAAACGGCGCCTATCATGGAAGCAAATGATGCACCACCCAAGAACAAGTTCAAGACCCTCCTCATGTTGACCAAGTTGCTATGCAAGAACCAAGTTCTCCTATTGTTGATGCTAGCCAAGGTCATGACCAAGATCAACCCTCTCCTTCCTTGTTGAAGATGTGCTTCAAGATGATCAAGGTCAACATTCCGGTCAAGACGGGGACTCAAATGATCAAGATGATCAAGAGATACCTCCAAGATGCAATAGAGATATCGAAGCCCGTCGTAAAGCAAGAATTGAAAGAGACTTTGAAATAAAGAGTCACATCTAGAAAAATCCTTGGTGACCAGAAGGGTGTTACCACAAGAAGGCAATTGGCAAGCTTTAGTGAACATCAAGCTCATATTTCCATGGTGGAACCAAAGAAAGTGTTTGAAGCTCTTGAAGATCCGGATTGGTTAGAAGCTATGCATGATGAACTCAATAACTTCAAGCGCAACAAAGTGTGGAATCTAGTTGAGAAGCCAAAAGATTGCCGCAATGTTATAGGCAAAGTGGATATTCAAGAACAAGCAAGATGAGCATGGAATGGTTGTGAGGAACAAGGCAAGATTGGTTGCACAAGGATACTCTCAAGTTGAAGGCATTGATTTTGGAGAGACTTATGCACCCGTGGCTCGCCTTGAGTCCATCCGTATCCTTCTTGCATATGCATCACATCATAACTTTAAATTGCAACAAATGGATGTGAAAAGTGCTTTCTTAATGGTCCTTTAAAGGAGTTGGTATATGTTAAGCAACCACCGGGTTTCGAGGACCCTAAATTCCCTAACCATGTCTACAAGCTTGATAAGGCGCTCTATGGTCTCAAACAAGCACCTCGTGCTTGGTATGAGCACCTAAGAGAGCTATTGCTAGACCGTGGATTTGAATTGGGGCAAATCGATCCCACCTCTTTACCAAGAGGGTTAAAGGGGAGCTTTTCATATGCCAACTTTATGTTGATGATATTATATTTGGCTCATCTAACAAAGCTTTCAATGATGAATTTTCAAAGCTTATGACCGATAGGTTCGAGATGTCTATGATGGGCGAATTGAAGTTCTTTCTCGGTTTTGAGATCAAGCAATTGAATGAAGGGACTTTCATCTCTCAAACCAAATATACCCAAGACATGCTCAAGAGGTTCAATATGCAAATGCTAAGGGAAGCGGTTTCCCATGGACACCAAATGCCATCTTGAACTTAACCCCGACGGTATCGATGTTGATCAAAAACTTTATCGCTCTATGATTGGTTCTTTGCTTTATCTTTGTGCATCTAGACCCGATATTGTGTTGAGTGTAGGGGTGTGTGCAAGGTATCAAGCCGCTCCTAAAGAAAGCCACATGGTGGCGGTCAATAGAATCCTTCGATATTTGGTTGATACCCCAAGGTTTGGTTTGTGGTACCCAAAGGGCACTAATTTCTCTCTTGCCGGGTACACGGATTCGGATTGGGCCGGTTGCAAGGATGATAGGAAATCAACTTCCGGGGCATGCCAATTTCTTGGTAGGTCCTTGGTGAGTTGGTCTTCTAAGAAGCAAAATTGCATATCTCTATCCTCCGCCGAAGCCGAGTATGTGGCGGCCGCTAGTGCATGCACTCAATTGTTATGGATGAGGCAAACTTTAAAGGAATACGGTGTCAATTGTGACAAAGTGCCTCTTTTGTGTGACAATGAAAGTGCTATCAAGATTGGCCACAATCCGGTGCAACACTCAAGAACGAAGCATATTGAGATTCGTCATCATTTTATTCGGGATCATATTGCCGTGGTGATATTGAGCTTGGCTATATTCCAACCAAAGACCAACTTGCCGATATTTTCACGAAGCCACTTGATGAAGCAAGATTCACATTTTGAGGCATGAGCTAAATATCGTGGATTCGAGGAGCTTGACTTGACCATCTTGCATACACACCTATGTTTTGACTATGTATTTGGTTTAGGTGTAGGCATGGACATAGGGGGAGTGCGGTCCTAATCCATTGGACTATCCCTCCCCCCATTATGCCGACATTAACGACTCATTTGCTTATCTATATTCGTTTCTATGAATTGTGAGCTTCAATGATGAGTAGTGGCCGTGAACCCAAGATATATCTTCGCGGTGTCACACCACACACTCATATATGGTGGCTTAGGCCACCGCCCTCTTCTCCTTGAAGAGTTGGTTTTTCCGTGAGTTTTTAATGCATATTCGTTGTTTATCATCTTTTGAATCACATCCAATGTTGCTTATTTGGAGTTTTTATTTTTTCCATTGGATGTGTGAAGTTTTTTCATGTTTCACATCTCCCCAGATCACTCAAAGGTTGCTCAATGGATATTCTTGAAGACGGATTTTTCAGCATGTGTTCGAAGTTCGGTTCGTCGATCGAAGTGGAGGTGGACGGAGAAGGCAGAAGAGAACCGGCCCCGGACCGGCCCTGGCCTGCCCCCAGGCCGGTAGGCTCTGGTCGTCACCCGCCCCCCTGGCCGGCCCAGGCCGGCTCCCAGACCGGCAGGCTCGGGTCGTCGCCCGGCTCCCTGGCCGTCCCAGGCCGGCACCCATACCGGAGGCTCGGGTCGGTGCCCGGCCCCCTGGCCGGCCCAGGCCGGCGCTCAGGCCGGGGGCGCGACTTAAATCAGGCACGACTGCCTCCTCCCCATCGAGCAGTTCTCTTCCTCCTCCCCATGCGGCTCCTCTTCTCCATGGCTGCCTCCCCCTCAAGCTCCTCCTCCACCCTCCTCCATTAGAGCCTCTCCCCACTCCTTCCTCTCCACAGATCCGAAGGGGATTCACTTGATCTACCATCCTATCCACTCAGTTTCTCCTTTGGTGCCGGATTTGGGGAGATCTCCTCCATTGTTGGTGATTCTTGAAGCTCCACTCAAGGTTGAGGATGAACAACTGGGATGATGATTGGGAGGAGGGTCCTCAGTCCAGCAGGGCCGGCAAGTCCAGAAAGACCTTCGATGGCCTGGATGACATAGTTGATGATCTCAATGCTGACTCCTCCTCCATGCCCAAGGCCAAGAAACTCAAGAAAACTGTTGGGGTCAAGATTACTACAAGCAAGAAACCTGCCAAGAAAGCTGCCAAGCCTCGTGACAATCCCGATGAACCGGTTCGTGCATCTTGGGTCAAGGTAAAAACTAGTGAGTTCAAGAAAGATCGCTTGCTTTTCAACCCTTATGCTTTTGGAGAGCCCACATGCCTAGATGATAGCAGATTCTATTGCAAGATGCACCAGCAAATCTTTCATCAACGCATTGTATTCAAAAATAATGCTCATGTTCCCGTGGATTATTTCAACCTTGACCAAGCTAGAGAAACTTGGCCTGATCAGGGCCGGCTCTAAGGCTAGTTGGCAGGTGCGACTGCCTAGGGCCCAGTCCAGAGGGGGGCCGAAATTTTTGTATTCCTTCATATAATTTGATTACTACACATCGAAAAAAAACATGTTGGGCTGGCCGGCTGGGCCTTTCTCTTCCATCGCTGGCAGGCTTGATCGCTGGGAGATGAACATACGAGGAAACGCACGACGCGCACGACGGCACGACTCCTACGCCTGTTCCTCTTCGCATCGATCGAGTCGGATGTTCCTCTGTTCGTCTCCTTCCGCGACTTCGCCTTCTCTTTGATTGAGGCCTCGAGCCCTCGACGGATCTGCGCCCTCGACTACTCTGCACGGTCGGCCGTCGGCCCTGCCCAGGTTCGGTATGTCCCCTCCCCTCCATCACTCCATGAATCCATAATTGTCGAATTCATGAAGTCCTCCAATCCATGCCCTCCTCCATGCCCTCAATTGCTCCTCTCTCACAATTATAGGTGTTACAATGCCTAAACAATTGTCCGGTGCTGCCAAAAGGAAACAAAGAAAACTAAATGATCAATTTATTGAATCACAAAGGGGTGCTATAAATAAGTACTTTACAACGGTTGATGCCAACAATAATCATGAAAGGCAAGAAGATGAACCCGGAGAAGATGATGTTCAGAATTCAAATGCAAATGTTGAGGACAATGACCAGCCCATGGATGAAAGTAAGTTTCTGTAATATTGTTATCTAACTTCCTATCGATTTTATTTGAAGTAATTAGTAAGTAACTAACTATTGTTTGTTAAATTTAAATGCAGATCCTGATAATGTTAATGTGGACAGTATGGGAGAGGAAAATCACAATGACGGTGAACAAGATGATTCTCTTTTATCTATCTATGATCCAAGAACATGGAATCATCTTGACAATCGCAAAAGGGATATTCTAATTGAAAAGGGGTCAATGAGAGAATTGGGTCTGCAGTTCCCTGAGGATAGTGTCGGCATAAGTTTTTCATACGATTATTACTCCAGAAAATTAGCAAATCGTGAGATTGTCGATAGAAAGTGGTTGGTTTACTGTAAAGAGGTGGACAAAGTTTACTGTTTTTGTTGCAAGTTGTTCAAATCAAATCGGCACAACTCTTTGCTAGCAACTCATGGCTTGAGAGACTGGCAGCATCTCAGTGGAAGACTCACAGGACATGAGAGGAGTGTGGAGCATTTTACAAACATGAATACATGGAACGAAGTAAGGTTGAGGTTAAGCAAGAATCAAACAATCGATGATGGCATGCAGCGAGAGATTGCAAATGAAAAAGAGCGTTGGAGACAGGTTTTACTAAGAATAGTTTCTGCGGTGAAGTTTCTTGCAAAGTATCATTTGGCCTTTCGAGGATCAAATGAGAAGTTGTATCAACCAAACAATGGTAATTTTCTGGGAACGGTTGAAATGATTGCTGAATTTGATCCTGTGATGCAAGAACATATTAGGCGCATTCAAAGTAATGAAATACATCATCATTATCTTGGCCACAATATTCAAAATGAGTTGATTTCAGTCCTTGCCGATGCTATAAAAAAGGTAATCTTACGCACCATCAAGGATGCCAAGTATTTCTCCATTATACTGGATTGTACACCGGATGTGAGCCATGAAGAACAAATGACACTAATTGTGCGTTGTGTCAATATGAAAAGCAACATTCCGAAAGTGGAGGAGTTTTTCCTAGAGTTCATAAAGGTTGATGACACATCAGGACTGGGGTTGTTTAATGTATTGATGGATACATTGGACTCTTTTGATTTGGACGTGGCTGATGTGAGAGGTCAAGGTTATGATAACGGTTCCAACATGAAGGGAAAAATCAAGGTGTTCAGAATCGGTTGAAGAAAGTTAACCCCAAAGCTTTATATATGCCATGTGCATGTCATAGTTTGAATCTCAATCTTTGTGATATGGCAAAATCTTGTGAACAAGCTATTTCATTTTTCGGTATTATACAACGCATATATGTACTTTTTGCACGTTCTACTAAAAGGTGGAAGATTTTGCTTGATAATGTTCCAAATTTGACTCTCAAACCTTTGTCAAATACTCGTTGGGAGAGTCGAATAAAGAGTGTGCAGCCGATAAGGTTCCAAACTTCCCAAGTAAGATCAGCTTTGAAGGAAGTACAGAAGGCTTCAACTGATGATCCAGCTGCCGTAAGTGATGCTCAATCTTTGTTTAGTGCACTTGGGAAATTTGAGACTTTAGTTGGTATGGTTATTTGGCATGATGTTCTATTTTCTGTAAATATGGTGAGCAAAAAGTTACAGGAAAAAATTGTGTGCATCGATGCTACTCTCAAACACATGGAAGGGGTCATTTCATATTTTCAGAAGTACAGAGATGAAGGATTCAGTTCTAGTATTGAGAGTGCCAAAGCCATTGCATCGAATATGGACATAGAGCCAAAATTTCGTACAAAGCGTCAAAGTAAAAGGAAGAGGCATTTTGATGAAATAAATGATGAAGAGGAAGAACTACAACTCTCTGCTATTGAATCCTTCAGGGTTACTTACTTCCTTGTCATTGTTGACACTGCAATTGCTTCATTGACTAGTCGATTTGAGAAGCTTAAGGAATTTGAAAAGGTTTTTGGTTTCTTATTCAACTCAAATACTCTCAAGTCTTTGGATGATACTAGTCTACGGAAGGCTTGCACTAATTTTGCAGAAACTTATAATCATAAAAAGATATGTGATGTTGATCTTGATGATTTTTTCTCTGAGTTAAAAGTGTTGCAACTAACTTTGCCAGACAATTTGATGTCAGCTATTGAGATTCTTCAGTTTGTTACAGCCGCAGATTGCTATCCAAATGTTTTTGTTGCCTACCAGATCCTCTTGACCATACCTGTCACTGTAGCCTCAGCTGAAAGAAGTTTCTCTAAACCGAAACTACTGAAAAATTATTTGAGGTCAACTATGTCACAAGACAGATTGAATGGCTTGGCTACATGTTGTATTGAGAAGGATGTCTTGGACAACATTGATCTTGAAATTGTGCTCAACGATTTTGCATCTAGAAATGCCCGAAGAAGGTTTTTTGTGAAGAATTGAAGCATTATTTGAGGTAATCAAATTAGAAGGGAATATTATTTGCTATATTTTGCAACTTGTTTAAACTTTTTGTCGTGCTATGACATTGCTTAATTGCTTATATGAATTATCTATGGATGTCTTGGAAAAAGAATATGTGGTTAGATGTAAACTTTTAATATTTTGCGTCATGTACGTAGATTATAGTAAATATAGGGGCCATTTTTTCAACCTTGCACTAGGGCACCAAATTATATAGAGCCGGCCCTGGGCCTGATGTGATGGCAATTATGGACTTTCATCAAATCTCTAAGCTCATGACTGTTAGTACTGCATATTCTCCTGATTTGTTGCAGCAATTCTATGCTACTGTTCATTTCTCCACTGAGCGTGGTAAGAGGACTTTGACCTGG
This sequence comes from Poa pratensis, assembly GCA_947311845.1. Taxonomy (NCBI): domain Eukaryota; kingdom Viridiplantae; phylum Streptophyta; class Magnoliopsida; order Poales; family Poaceae; genus Poa; species Poa pratensis. The sequence goes on from CAMZMU010000077.1 coordinate 4,461,783, forward strand.
ATGAGTGCAGATTCTATGTGTTCAGCGACTATGGCTGAGTTTGGGGCACTTTTTGGTCTTGAGGAATTGCCCGTTGCACCATGCTATGTTCGTCTTCATCTAGCAAAGCTTATTCCAGCTGAGACGGGGATTCGCCATTGTTATCCTCCAGGGATAGGGATTCGTGGGAAGATTCCTAATACAGTTCATATGTATCCCTTCTGGAGAATTGTTCACAACATTTTGAGAAACTGTCTTGCCTGCAAGTTTGGAGAAAAGGGTTTAGTTCGTGACAGGATTGTCAATTGTCTTCATCATATTGTTGAGCTTAAAGAAAGGAACAAGCAAATCGATATTCTTGATTACTTATGGCAAGAGATGCAACTGGTGGTTGTCAAAGACAAGATCCCCATTTATGGTCCGCTTCTGTAGACTCTCATCAACACCAAGTTGCCTCATGATGTGGTCAATCAGTTTCAGCTGTTTTATCCTGCCCTTGTTGGTCTCCGTCCTATGCCCGAGGGTGGTCCTGTTTGGCCGCCTCCTCGTGATGCTCCTGAGGAAGAAACTGATGAAGAAGATGATGAGGAAGAGAATCCTCAGAAGAAAGGTGGTTTAGTTCAAGCACTCAAGAGGATGAACTGCTTCTTTGCGCACAAACGCAAATCGAGTACAAGGCTTATTCCAAGCAGAAGGGCTACAACCGCAATCAACGTGACATCATGACCAAGCTTAATCTTCCCTATCCAGACAGCTCAGCTGAAGTCTCAGAGAATACCTACATGGCCCAGAACAAGTACACTTATTGGTTCGGCGATGACGCCTCCTCTCTTGCTCCATATTGGCAAGGCGACCCAGGTCAGTCTAGCTCCGGTCCAGCTGCTCATGATGCTGAGGATGACGAGCAGTATGATGAGGATGAAGATGAGTGATCATGGGCTTTCACTTCACTTTCTCCCTTTTTGGTGTCTTGATGCCAAAGGGGGAGAGAGTTCTCCGGGGATTTGCATAGCATTGTATCCATTTGCGTTTTCATATTTCCCTTCTCATTTGCATCGAACTTGTTTTTAAGTGAACTCTATTTGCTATGTATTGTGGAACTTATGTCATGAATTATTGTACGGATATTATGGACCTTCAATATGTTATTGTAAGGACTTCCCCAGTTTATTTCCTATTCTTTGGAGTCCATTACAAGGTGATAATATTCCGAGATGATTTCTATATGAAGCCCATGGTGAGGAAATTGCTCTACTCATATAAGAACTATGGTGAGAATATCGCATATTTTTTTTGCTCACATAGTACCTATATCATGCTTGCCTCTTGTTCTCGTTTGAGCATATTTTACTTGTATACCTTGTTGGCTTATAAGTTTTAGGGGGAGCTTCTCTCAAAAACTTTGTCATGCTTAAATGATATATCTTTTTGCAAATCCTTTTGTTGTCATCAAACATCAAAAAGGGGGAGATTGGAAGGACATAGTCCGTTAATCTTGTTTTGATGTTTGATCACAACACTTGGAAGTATTTAACATACCGCTAAGTGTCCACAGGAATTATGATTGTCTAAATCAAAAGGATGCTAGTGTACCTCTCTCTATGCAAAAAGGAAGAAAAGCAAGTTGTCGGATATTAGAAGGTGAAGGGAGAAGGCGTGCTGCAGGGCGGCCGGCCCCCAGGCCGGTCGCTTCGGCCACCCTGCCGGCCCCCAGGCCGGCCCCCTGGCCGGTTGCCTCTGCCGCCCCGCCGGCCCCCATGCCGGCCCTCCTTCCTGCGCGACGTCACTTACCCCTTCAACGGCCATGTTTTGAAGGGGACTATAAATGCCTCTTCACCTACCTTTGGACAAGGAGCTTGACCACATTGAAGAACACCATTATTGCAAGCTCAAGATTCTCTAGATCTCCCAATCCCTCCACCCAAACTCGTTGATACTTGGAGGATTGAAGGAGAAGGCCCGGATCTACATCTTCACCAAGCCGTTCTTCATTTCCCCCTCATTTACTTGAGGGACCCTTTGCTAGGATTTCCTTTGGAAAAACCTAGCTCATTATTGTACTCACTTGTTGTCTTTGTGACAGATTTGTAGCCGTTCGGGAGCCCCCAACCCAATTGTGGGTTGTGCCCCGGATCGTTGTTGTAAGGGCTCCGGATTCCGCCTTGAAGGATTCCGATAGTGAAAGGTGAACCAAACCTTTTTGGTGCGGTTCATCGGAGAAGAAGGTGACGCCTTTGTGGCGGTTGAGTTTTGACCTTCGTGGTAGCTCACACCTCTCCAACGAGACGTACTCCCCTAAAAAGGAGAAATTCGGGAATACATCCTTGTCTCCACGTGCTTTCACTTCGGTTACTTCTATCATTGTTTATAGTCTTTACTTCATTTATCTTGTTTAGTTGCTAGCTTGTCATATAGGTAAATTCACCTTAGTTGCATATCTAGAGAATTTACCTTTTGTGTCAAGCCTAATTTGAAAATGTACTAAAATTGGAGTAGCACCTATTCACCCCCCCCCCTCTAGGTGTCATACGATCCTTTCACTGTGTGGTTCATCTCTCTCTCCCATGGTGTGATCTTATTGTGATCATGAGCATTGTAATCTAGTTGAATCTATAGATGTTTTCCTCTTCACTATGTTATAGTTGTGCTACTCAAGTGATTTATCATTATAATCTTTGGAGTCATGTAAGAACACGTTATCAAGGTGACAGTGTGGGTGATGTGTGTGGCTCCATTAATATATTAGAGGGATACTTATCATGAGTATTCTTGTGTTGGATGGCACTATAAAATTGTGGTGTTTGTGTACTATTTAGGATGCTCATAGTGACTGCGTGGGGTGTCCTAGATGTGTAATGCAGACTTTAAGGAGTGCTTTTATAGCCCTACGCGATGGTCTTGGTGTGCTATGATATTGTGGTGTTTGTTTACTCAGACTTTAGGGAGTGCTGTTATAGCCCTACGCAGTAGATTGGTATTTCTATCCAACATGAGAATAGTTCAGAGTAGCATGTGAAGCGGAAGTATTTATGTATTCAATTATATTATTATTGTTGAGAGTGTCCACTAGCTAGTGAAAGTAGGATCCCTAGGCCTTATTTCCAAGCATTGAAACACCGTTTACTCTCAGTTCTGCTGCATGTTTGCTCGCTGCCATTTTTACTACAGATTGCAATTACTACATGTTATTATCTATATCACTTGTATTTTGATATCTCTTCGCCGAACTAGTGCACCTATACATCTGACAAGTGTATTAGGTATGTTGGGGACACAAGAGACTTCTTGTATCTTAATTGCAGGGTTGCTTGAGAGGGATATCTTTGACCTCTACCTCCCTGAGTTCGATATACCTTGGGTTATTCACTTAAGGGAAACTTGCTGTTGTTCTACAAACCTCTGTACTTGGAGGCCCAACACTGTTTACAAGAATAGAAGCGTGTGTAGACATCACGCCGCCGGGCAAAGCCCGCGCGGGGCCGGCGACGGCGGATTTCTTTTTTCCGCGCGCTAGGAGGGCCCGAGGGGGCAGTTCCCGATCTGGCGGCGGGGCGGGTCGGTGTTGGGTGGCGGTGGTCATCAAAGGCGCCGTCGTTGCTGCCTCAAGTTCTCGGTGATGCATCGTCTCGGAGCCTGAGCGGGGAAGCTCCACGGTGCAGCTGGCTGGGCGTGCGGCGGGCCAGATCTGGGCCAGGCGGGGCCGGATCTAGCAGCTGCAGGCTAGATCTGGGCCAGGCGGGCCCGGATCTAGCAACGGCGGCGCACCCGCGGTGCTGGTGGCCTAGGGCGGCGCTGGTGCTCTCACTAGCGTCATTGTGGTTGTACGGCGGTAGGTGGTTGCGAGTCTGGTGGCGGAGCGCTCGGCCGCGGGTCGCCACGGCCGTGTGTTGGCGTTCGTGTACGGTGGCGGGAGGGTGCTCGGGTATGTGGGCGACGGCGCGTCGGCATCTGTGGTGGCGGCGAACGTGCGGGTCGGATCTAGGCCAGGCGGGCCGAGGTCCGGCAGTGACGATGACGCGAGCGTGCTGGCCAGGCCAGGGCCAGGCGGGCCTAGGTCTAGCTGCTGCTCTTCTTTGTGGGGCTTTTTGGGCCCGAGTTCCTCACGCCCTGCACCCGACATGGTCGTCTTCCCGCTACCGTGCCCTCCCTGTCCGTGCGCGCACGCTAGAGTTGGGCATGTGTGGCCTCGATCTGGCGGCGCTCTCGGGGCTTCATGGCCTGGTCCATATGGGGTAGTGCGATGGGTGTCCGGGAGAAATCCCTGCTGACATGTTCGGCACCGGCGCGGTGGCGCTCGCGGGCGTCGCCATTCCTCCTTTGAGGGCGTCGTGGGTACCCCTTCTTCACTCCCTTCCGAGTGCCGGGGGAAACCCTAGGACTTGCTTGTCCGGGCAGCAGCGTCGTTCCTACGTCGCATCCCTTCCTAAAGGTGCTGCCTTGGTACTCGGGGTGCCCGGTTTCATGAAGCGTGGTCGTGGGTCAAGATCGGAGGATGGATTGGTGGCTGGCTGCCGCTTTGCTGCAGTGTTGTCTTCCTTGTGCTCTCCGAGTTGTATCACTATGTTCTTGTTTTTCTTTTTTCTTTCGTGTCGGGCATGTTTTTGCTGCTGCCCCAGCACTTCTCGTGTACGGTTGCTTGTATGGTTGTTGCTTTATTTATAAAGCAGGACGAAAGCCTATTTCGTGGTGGGTACGATCGTTAAACTCTACTAGTAATCCCTGGCCACGAGTCGGTTGCACGTTGGGACGAAACCCCATGTGCAATGCACGAAAGGAAGATTCCCCATTTTTATGAGTTCATCCATCTCAAGCACGAAGGAGTTTGAGTTCATACAAGAGATAGTTATGACACTTTGGTTTGATCAAGATAGACAGCAGAGTCGGTAGTGAGATTATTTCCTCACGTTAGTGTGTCTTGTTCTCTCCGATATAAATCATCTCTTCCGATTGTGTGGTTATTTCTAAACACCTTACTCATTTGTATGTAGCTTTCTATGCCTTTTCATCCTTGTGATGGATTGTATCCATGTGTCATATGGATTGCTCACCTAGATGCATGACCAAGAGAAGCGATATTCATATTTATCTCTAAATTGATAAGAATATGTTAAATTTTTTGTAGTCGCATATTCACATCCTCTAATCTACCTGTTCAATCCTTTCAGGCAGGACGTACGCGGGCTAAGCTGTCGGCTCCCACCGACGATTCTAGCCCGATCTTCAGCACCTATCGGGGCGCATTTGCTGTCGATTCAGCTTCTTCGCTAGATCTTGTTGTATGCGGTGGGTGGCTATTGCGGCGAAGTTTACAAGTAATTTCAATCTAAATATCTATGTGGACGACTCGGTTATTGCTCTATCTACCTTCATTCTCTCCCTTCAGCAATGCGGCGTCAGATTGACGAGACAAGCAGCGACGAATTCATTTGTATAAGATCTTGCTAAGTGTTTTAGATGTATTTCTAAGTTTTCTCAATGACCTATATGTAAATGTGGAGACAATTGTACTACGTCTTGAAATGTCCTTTATAATTGTGTTTTTGTTAAATATCCCACACTTTAGCCTAAAAATAAAGTAGAGATTTTTTACTCCTGGGTTCCAATACTCCCTCTACTTAAAAATAAAAAATAAAAATTATATTTATATGTTTAAAAAAACTGAAAACAATCTTGCATGTTGCTAGTGATATATCCTGCAAACGTGCAAAATCTCGATTTGAAATATTTTCTATTCGGATCTACACAAAAATGACAAATGTTTGGATCTAAATGTACACACTTTCAAATCTCTGAAATATACAACATATTTTAGTTTGTGTAGCCCATAATATAAAATATTTCAAATCAAGATTTTGCACGATTGTGAAATACATCATTTTTTGATTTTTAATATTTTTAGATTTTTTAAAATTTATAATACGATTTTAGTTTTTTAATTAAAAAGAACACTGTAGTTCAGGAGCCAAAATTGTTTTCTGCTAAAAATAGAGCTTTATTTTCTGGTCGTGGGCATAGAGAGAGCATTTCTTAGAAAAGGAATGGAGTATTATTGGCTGGGCCGGAGATAGCAGAAAGCCCATAGGCCGAGGTCTTCCTCATCGTCGCTCCATCTCCATTCTCGTCTCCGCTCTCCACTGCAAACCCTAGTCACCCATCCATCGGATCAGGTCTTGACATTTCTGGGCGCAGTAGGCCGTCGCCAGAGATCTTGCAACTACGATGTATGCATTTTCTTTCTCCATTTTCTAGCTTTTGGCTGACCAGTTCGTCCGGTCTCTGAACTTCGATTGTTTCTTGATCTGGTGCATATGTTCCCGTGTTTATTTTACGGGTAGTTGCAGATCTTTTTATTTCTCAGTATTAGCGGTAAAGAATGTAAGAAAAAATTCGTGATTATAGCCCTAATTTTTGCCGCGGCGAACGAACTGGTGACCTGATCGGGCACACGAATCGTGGCTAATTAGTATAGTCTAATTTGAAGGTAAGATCGCAATTTTTCACCAGCCTTCCACTGCTAGCGAAATGGCGATCTTGTCAGGCGATGAGAAGCTTGATGAATCAGTGTGTTTTTGCTATGCAAGAACACAAACTAAAAATGTAATGGGTTTGCTGATTCGAGTGCCTGAGGGCCGTGTGATTTTTTCATTTCATATGTCATGACTTGGGATCTAAGGATTTTTATTTGGAAAGGTGGATCATGGAATCATGATTCAGATACACAGGTGAACTGGAAGTAGGATTGTATGCTTGTGCATTTCGACGTTTTTTTTTTCAATTCTACAATCAAATGGTCCAGTCCTGGTTCCACCAGGTGGGTGCGATTCAATAGTGTAACATGTGCCCTTGATCTTAGGGTAGGCAATTATATCTGACCATTTTGCGGCTATTCATACTTGATTGATCTCCCATTGTTGAATCCGTCTATTCTATACGTAGAACGTTTTGCTATCTTATCTATTTCAGAAATGCTTGATCTTATTTGTGAGAGAAAAGGCCTTCCAACATTGAACCTTAAGCATGTTGTTGCCCAATTAGCTTTTAATTTCAATAATCTCTCAATGATTGATTGTCACTGGTTTACCTGTGGTTCATCACTATTAAAAGATTCTTTGTACAAAGACGTTTTTATGCATTATTCTCAGTATGTTTGAAAAACGCAATGTTAACCGGGGTTCTGTAAACATGTTTTATTTCATGGCAGGGCGGATAATGAACCTGTTGATCCTAAGAATTACCTTGAGGAACGTTGCAAGCCGAAATGTGTAAAAACATTCTATGACTATGAGGTGAGTGCCACATTTCTAATGCCCCCAAGACAAACTAGTACAGTGAATTGGGAAAACAAGTTGTTGCTAGCTATTTCCTGTAATTCGCTTGCTAAACGAGCTAGGAATGGTAGTAAGCTGACTTTTAAGTTTTAGCATTTACACCATATTGATTTTCATCAAGCACTCAAGGCAGAGCGAATTGTCTGGGCTAATGCAAGCATATTTCCTAGGGGGTAGATATTTGTACTATATCTGTAGATTAGAGACAGTGTATGCATAGCCATCTTATAAGCATCACCACCTGTTTAATCATTGATACTGCAAGATTAGCACCTTCTCTATCCTCTGTGGCTTTAAAAAATCTTTCGCTAAGCATTCACATTATCAAACTAGAAGTTTCGCTTCTAACCCTTAGAAATTGACCAGTAGATCATCATGTTACTACAAGCTATTTTTACCTTGTGGCATTTTCTCCGATACCACTTTAGTTTTGCACTTGCCGTCTAGGGCATTAGACACTAGTTTTTGCTGTTACTAGTATGTTAAGTGGCAAGCAATTTGTACCATATCGCGCGGGTGAGTCACTCGACTCATAATGGTACAAACATTTTGCTCGAGCTGCACGATAGCAGATATGTATCTCTTAACTACTACGGAGTACCTCTGTCCTAATATATAAGATGTTCTGGTAGGCTATTTTGGCCTACCAAAACGTCTTATAAATTGGGATGGAGGTAGTATTATTTATGTTCAATTTTTGTTGCACTGCTCGACCTAGTCTTGCCATTTTATTAGTGGTGAATGTCGTCTCAGGAAACATGTGATTTACTTGTCGAGCTTGAACTCTTACTCTGTGCAGAGATGTGTGAAGAGAGTCGAGAGCGATGAAACTGGGCAGAAGCACTGCACTGGGCAATTTTTCGACTACTGGTCATGCGTCGACAAGTGTGTAAGTACTAGCTGTGCATAAATTAGTTCTAAAACATCATTCTTGTGGCGGCCTTGTGGTGACTAATGATTCAAACTTGTGTTCGCAGGTAGCACCCAAGCTCTTTGAGAAGCTCAAGTGATGGCAGGCCGCTGCTGATTGCTTTGATACCAATAAATCCATCAACTGTCTTGCCTTTTTCTGTTCATGATGAACCTGTAACATGGAGCTTCGATTTGTCTGTTCCTAAAACTTGTCAAAAACCTTGAGCAGGGCTGCAAACATCATTGTTTTCCTCGGCAGTTGGGACAACTATTTTGGTATTTTGTTACATAATGTCATTTTATGATACTGTGGTGGATTGCTCCAATTTTTGCCAGTTCTCTACTGAATCTTTGCCGCCAGCCTCTCCGTACCTCCTCACCAGCTTGTTGCTGTCAATGAGGTGGGTTAGGATCCACCCCTCTACAGTTAATACGCCCTCCGTTTCTAAATATAAACCTTTTTAGATATGTACAAATACTGAATGAATGAAATGAGTGATCAAAACATCAAAATCCGTCTAACGAATCAAGAAAAAGCTAAAAAGGCTTATAATTTGGAACGGATGGAGTAGCTCACTGCAGTAGGTTCTAGTGTGTTCTTCCCTTGTAGCTTTTGGGGTCGATGTATTGGAGCTCTATCAGTATTTCACCCACACGACTAGCTGCTACATAGAAACAGCCTGATAGGCATTTCTGAGGTTTTTTAAAGTCACACTGGCGCAACAATTCACGTCCGGTTGGTCTTCCCTTCTTACTCCAGCGCAGAGAACCCCAGCAGGACCGGATTGTATTTCATTTCTTTGGGTTAATTGTTACAGTAGAACAGATGTTCCGTTTGCACGTTTCGAAGGCATTATTGGGATACGAATGAATGAAACACATGGGATTTTCGCAAACAAAAACACCAACTTTGAACACATGATCTTCCATACGGCAGAAGTACCATTGTTGCTTCATTCGGAAACAGCAACACTGTAATGTGCGCACGGAAATTTCTTGGCAGAGGTAGACGACAGAGATGAAAACATGATAGGCAATGAGCAATGGGCAAAGCTCTAAATTCTTGGTCAAACCCTGCAAAACATAGCAAGCTACAACCAGGAGACCAAACAGACAGGACCAATTTCATCTGTAATAACAACGAGAAATGGGCTGAGAAAATATTAGGCCCCAAGATAACTGTTCAAAATGTATATAACAAAGGAGAAACAAAACCAAAAATGATATGCTACATTCCTCAACATTAGTGACCCGGATCCTAACAAATATAGGCCAATCGGAGAACAAGAAAAATGTCAGGTATGTGCAGAGGGTCAGTTTGTTGAGGCGGAGACATCTTTTGGTTGCTCGCTCGTCTCACCCAAAGTTCCCTGTAAAAGGAGCAAAAGTGCCATAATGTCATGGTTCAATTCTTCTTCCTAGGTCTCATTAGGGTATACACAAAAAAGCACAAATTTGTGGCTACATAAAACCAAAAGGTAACTCTACTTTCGTCAACATATTTATCCCTTTTTTGTGTGTATACCACAGGTGAATAGATGTATTGATGAAATTTTGTACAAACATACTATACATCTATACTTATATGTATGTTTTATTTTCAGGATTTTTTTAGGTTTCAAAATATAGTTTCACTTTTTCAAGGGCTCCATGTAGCCCGGGCTTTGCTACAATTTTTAACCAATGTAACAGACTCGCCATGTACCTGAACTTCTTCTAGAAGACCCTCTAGTTCAGTTAAGATGTCTGGGAAAGCCGGCCGGTTTGATGGGATGGTTTCCCAGCATCTCTGCAGCAAGTCTAATAGCTTGGGATGTGCACTTTTTGGCAGCACTGGGCGCAAACCCTAGTATAACAATGAAGTGTTAGTATACCTAGCCCATAGGACACGTGCATATTATGTAGAAAATCTACACATATTACATACCTGCCTCACACCTACAGCTGCTTGCAGAGGGGTCATGGTATCGTATGGGATCTGGCAATACAAGAAATATTATTAAGTGTAACAACTGATATGATGAATCACTAGGTAACCACAGCTAGACTAAGATATCATACCTTGGACGTCATGAGTTCCCAAAGCACAATAGCAAAACTGAAAACATCTGCTTTGTTATCATAGGGTTGATGATTTATAACCTAAGCATGGAGCAGAGAAGATACATTAGCTTATAATTTCATATTTTCATCTCCAGCACTCGTGAGTGTGAAAGTTGGCTATGTAAAATATGATAGATCATAGACCGTCGAATTAATACTCAGATCACTGATAGTAAACATATCACAATTAGTGACTTAGGTAACTAATGCCAGAAGTTTAATTACCGACTTCCACTCAGGGCATAAAGAACACGAAAGTTACAAGCACATTTGGAACCAGGTAAACTTAGGTTGGTTTTAGTTGATCATCACACCTCGGGCGCCATCCATCTGTAAGTTCCAGTTTCGGCTGTCATGATACCTCCTTGATCCTGGAACCGAGCTACACCAAAATCTGCAACTTTCACAACCTAGAAAAATAACACCAGGAACATTCATCAGTTCAAATAGTCTTTGCCATATTAGAACATGCAGTACATGACCCTAAGCCCGCAAGACAGACAGGAGTACATGATATACACAATGTGCACCAACAGTGTCCTGCACATTCACTCACTGTCTTTGTTTCGTGCCACTGTTTTTCCCCTTTTCTCCATGTTCATGACGAATGAAGTATTAAAGGTTATAAGCTGCGTACCTGATCTTTGTCCATTAGCAGGTTTGCTGTCTTCAAGTCTCTATGGACGATACCCCTCTGATGCAAGTAACACATCCCTCGGCATATATCACATGCAAACTTCAGCAGAGTTGGGAGATCAAAGACATTACGCTGCTTGTGCACATAATCATAAAGGCTTCCCCCAGACATGTATTCTGCAAGACATGAAAATAAATGTCGAATAACTCCCAAGGACAAGTAAAGCAGGGACAAAACACATCATCTTCATCACTTAGAAGCATAATTTTGGGATCCATAAAGTATATTCTGCCAATACAACAAGATTATAAGGTGTTGTGTAATACTGTTGTGGATGCAAGTACATCACATCAAGGCAGCAGCATTTCGGTTGCAGCCAGCCGGCTGGCAAGAAGGCCAATATTGTATTAGAAATTTTAGGATTGAAGGGATCTAATTTGTTAGGAGTTCGTATTGTGTTAGGAGAAGTCAAGGACCTAGCATTCACTTTAAAAGGATACCATGTTTCTCAGTTTGAGACAAGCAATAACAATCAAATTTCTCCCCGTAGTTTTATCATCTCAATCAATGTCTATCCAATCTCTACAAGGCGCACCATCTGGCTATGTTCCGCATGGTAGTTATCCTTTTATTCTCAACAAAAACCTTCTCAGATCTAATTTTCTTTGTGACAAACAATTCTCAGTAAAATTTCTATAGATCCAGTTTGATCATAAAGCTCACCTGTGATTATGCAAAATTTTGGTGGTTTTGTGCATGCGCCAATGAATCGCACAACATTGGTATGATGAACTTCCCTGAAAAGATGAAGGTAAGGTATACTTAGTTTTTGGTACTTGCAAGGGACAACCCTTAACCAAGAGTACTGATGTGATCATCTCTGCATAAGATGAGATAATAGAATATATTCAACGAAATTATTAGAGGGGGCTAGGCTATTTGTGAACATCATATAACCATGACGATCTTACAGATGCTCCTCAAATGGTAATACCTTAGAATATATACTTCCTGTGTAAACTCATTCCAAACATTCTTATTCAAATGCTCAGCTTTTAGAACTTTAACAGCAACATCCTCGCCCAAGTAAGTCCCATGAAACCTTCAGATAAGCATAATACATCGTTAAGAAAGCACTCCTGAGTACAGAGAGTAAGTAACTCGGTAGTATACAATCGACTCACAAGTCTCCACAAGAACCAGAAGCAATCATATCTCCCATCTTCAGAAGTCGTTTGTCAATTTCCCATTCACCACCTTTTACCTGGAACGGCAGTGTTCTTTCCGCAGCTGAGGAGTGAGATGAACCAGACCATGAACCCTGTATTTCCGTAAAGAACAACCAAATTATATTGTTTCATGTTTCGATAACTAGCAGAAATATGATTAGATTATCTGCCTGCAAACTTCTATCTCTAATCAAATAATTGAGAGTGTACCTCATTTCTTAAAACAGATGCTTCAAGAGCCTTCTCTAAACCATCAGTATCCTGATCATACCGTTGCAAAGATGGCATCATTTCAGTAGAATAAAAAATATCACTCACACAAATAGAATGAGGACACCCAAGTTAATTTATTGTTATAGGCCATGTGGTTTTAATAAGCAGCATATTATCATTCGTACTGCACCGAGAGGGAGGGAGGGATGGATGCAACAGTGTGGTATCATTGTTGTGTTACTTCCATAAGAATGCCGAGGTAGGCCTCTAGAAAATTGTTGTTGAATTCATGGAATAATCAGTATGAGGTGGCAAGTTCAGGAGGTGACTTGCAACGCTGTACCTGGATATTTCATTACAGCTCGTGCTTCAGAAAGCAAATTCCGTAATAGCGCAGATTAGATTATTTGTTGGTGCACTTAACTTGTACAAGAAGATATGTGATGTCAATTTAAGCCGTCCAATTGTTTTTTGCTAATACTACCCTCAGTCAAGTCACGATTGTACCTTTTTATAGTTAGCAGTGTTAGCTTCATCGCAAGGTGGACTACACCCACTTATTCTATTCTACTAGTGATAGAAAATCGTAGTAGCATACATCATTTTTTTTAATAAGCTAGGCCAAGAGGAACACTCCAATACATCAGTTCTGAAACCTTTTCAATTCAACAAATGACATGATAAGAACACCAAAGAATACCTCAATGGGCCAACCATCAACAACAAAAACATCAAGAGAATAGCCATCTACGGTAGAGAAAACATGCGCTTCCCTGATGTTCAGTCCAATGTCTGATAACAAGGCAGATAGCTGGCAGAACAGTGTAGTTAGAATGCATACTGAGGGTAAAAGGTTAAATAATAACTCAAACCAACGAAATTATTAGCATGCTTAGCCAAATACAAGGTTGAATGCCGAAAAGTTGTGCCTTACTAAAATGCCTAGAATATGAGGATAAAACCAATTAAGCAGGAAAGTTCAAATTATACTTCTGACATAAAGCATATATGCATGAAAATATACGTTTTTGCAGCATTGAGATAATACTATCAAGAAATGAAAGCTTAAAATGTATCATGCTTAAAATTAGAAGGCGGAAAAAATTGCTGACCTGACTAAGAAGCTTTGGCTTGTCAATTGTAGAGAAAACTATCTCATGAATATGCGTGTTTGGAGTGTCCTGCCTGTGAAGTATACACAGCCAATATCAGAAGTCTAGATAACAAAAATATCTGGAAGAACATGCAGATTGGTGTGCATGGAGGACACATAGCAGTAGTATTTATGTAAGTGCAAATGCATGAGTTCATTTGATTTCATACATACATATTTGGGGGCTATGCGGCGCAGCTTACTTCAGGTATACTCGAGAAAAGTATTCGTGATATGTCTTTATTTCCATCTTCAACTCATGTGCACTTGTGTAAAGTGATGGTGCCACATAAAACCCATCAGTTTTCTAAATCACTGCTATTTGTGTTCCTATTTGCATTAAAACACATGAAACCCCATAGGGCTCCAGTTCTGAATCCAATACTGACTGTGTACAAAGGAAAAAAATAGCGTGCCATAGCGCCAGCCTTAAAATACTCTATTAGCCTTTTTTTTTCAGTGCAAAACCGCCTATGTATCTAGTCAGTGTGGTTCCAGTGTGCAATAGAAAGTGGCGATAGCTATAGTGTGGATACACTATTGCTCCCTTGGATCTTCCTTTCTCCATGTACTTGGCACTTTTGAGTTTTGATCAAGACAAACACATAGGCAATCATTTTCTTTGGTAGAATGTGGCCAGATACTATCCTACGGATATAAAATAAGCCGATAAAGTTGGGGGAAAGCGTAGGTTTAATAAAGGCAGTAGTTCATCTCAGGATTATAAAGTGTCAAGGATTATGACAAAAGAAGATCAGAAGTGTGAAATATCCAGGCAAGGAGTAAACCTGTCGTTGGGGAGGGTTTGGGTTTACCCAAATCCATACACCGGTTATCCAATAGACACAGCTTACCCAATGGACACAGTTTACCCAATGGATAGTGCAACGTAGCTAGCTACCTAAGTGCTGGCTTCACAGGACGCGCTGCAGCGCCGGTTTGCGCGTACGGGCCAGGAGAAAATTAATTGTCCACGACGTGTGGTGCCAAACCTACCGACCATATGCATGCTGCACAGCATTGTATCGATCGTATCCGTGTGAGTTAGCTAGCTGCTGTTGATCTGTTGGATAATTACCCGTCCCATGCCCAAAACAGAATGGGTAATCATTCTTTAACCCTTACCCTACCCAAAGACGTGGATATGGATTTGGATATGAACTATGGTTATCCACCGGCAGGTTTAGCAAGGAGGCAGTATATCAAGGGTTACAACTTACAAGGTATTCCGGAACTGAGAGAGTATTTCAAGGGTTACAACTTACAAACCATTTGCTCTACTCCTTTTTTAGTAAAGATTGCACATTTGCAAAGCTCGTTTTGATCCACACACAAAAAAAAGTAAAAGGATTTGATCTACCTTGATTTTGAAAAATAAAGTGATCACACAGGCATGTTACTTAGAAGTTAGAACTAACAGAAGTAAGGAGAAGCGAAATTTGCGCCCTATTACAGTATTACTACAACCACAGTACCATTTTCTATACATATGTTCTTCCCATATATTTTTCTTCATAATCCAGATGACCACTGATTCATCTCTAACTCAAATGTAGGTTATTTACCAAACATCCATGAATATAAGGAAATCCTAAGATCTACAAATAGTGTACAGAAGAACCATAGCCTTAATGAAGACAACAGAAGACACTGTTTTATCAATTATGACAAACCTGGAATACCAATCAGACAAATCCTATATTCATCTCAGAGTTCCTACAAAACTAGAAGCAGTACATAACATAGTGCATGAGTACCTTACAGAGAGCTCATCACCATCATCGGCCCCTTCGTCAGATGCATCAGAGTCATATGTTGAATCCGCGTCCTCAATCTTTAATCAAAATTTAAAGTCAGTTCCGCAATTCTTATTCTAATGGTAACGCTAAAGATAAAAAATCGTGAATGCATGACATACACATGTAGCCTCAGAGAGAGAGATAATAGAAACATTTACAAGCTAAGGAACCTTCCCTCTTCCTAATCATTCTATCTAGATCCAAATATATTACTAACTGCACATTATAGCCAAGCTAATGTAATTCACAGCAACAATATAGTGCGTATGGAGCTTCACTTGACACCTGTCCTATTACACTTTTCACGTGAATGCATGGCATACACATGTAGCCTCCGAGAGAGAGAGAGAGAGAGAGAGAGCATACAAGCTACGGAACCTTCTCTCTTCCTAATAATTCTATCTAGATCAAAATATATTACTAACTGCACATTATAGCCAAGCTAATTCTTCCAAGCCAAGCTTATGTAATTCACAGCAACAATAATAGTAGGTATGGAGCTTCACTTGCCACCTGTCCTATGACACTTTTCACCACAAGACAATCAGCTATAACATATTCTGATATGATGGCTCAAGTTGCTTATGTGTTAATGTATATCTGTTACAGAAAACCTGGTGTCAGGTACAGACTGAGATATAATGCCAGTGACATGCCATCACTATCTTTTTCCAACTAAACTTAGCCAAATAATAACACTGAGAGAATGTTTTTGAAGAAGCATCACATGTAACTGCTAGTTAGAATCCAACAAACATCCACTAACCAATAAAGGGAGGTACACTTGTCGCATAGCACTAATTAGTTGCATGTGGAACAATCCAACCAACATAAGTAGGAGTTTTACCCTCAAGAAACGGACACGGAACGCAGGGCGCCTCAGAGGATCCTTTGCTTCCAGCAAGACCTTCTGATGGACTAAGACATCTGCTGATTTGTCGACATTGATATCAAGTTGATAGCTACAAGATGGGAAAGGAAAAGAATCACTATTAGCCTCATGAGTGTGCAGAAGACAGCCAAGGAACAATATGGTCTAGCAATACTAAATCCGAAAATAGTGACTGCAGCTACCAGCTTCCTTTCTAGATATGAGATATCAAAAGGAGACAAGTCATTCATTTTAGTCTTACCCAAATAAAAAATATTAGCATAAGCATAACAGTCAAGCAGCCAAGTCAAAGACCAGAGTTCAGAACCAGAACTCCTTTCTAGTGAGCGAATGATCACCCCGAGAAAAGCAAGATACAGTACTCTTCACTACATCTACAGATAAGCATAGCTTAATCCCAGAAGAGACCAGTTCAAAATCGAGTGAGTAGAGTAAGCCCGCTGTCAACCCTACTCGACGTGACTGCAGAGAAAGCCTAAACAAATCGATTGGCCGAGCCAAAACACTGAGTCAGTCCAATTCCGTGCCGAGTCAAACAGCAGCTCCCAGCAAAAGAAACAACAGTGAATTCACATTGGAAGTTTAAATGTCACTGCGGCAAGTTTATATACTAGCAGCACAATCGTGACCAATAATCCTCGCGAGACCTAACCAATAAACCCAGACCATCTGAGCCAGCACAGATTCCACGGCCCAAGCCCTAAAGTATGGGAAACCTCGGCAGACCTAACAAGCCGGGGCCGAGAGAAGGCGGAGCCGATCACCTGTATGGAAGGCGCGCGAAATGGGCCTCGAGCTGGACGCGGAAGTCGGGGCCCGTGGCCTCCTCGTTGCCGTCGGCGACGAGCCGCTCGAACACCTGCGCGCAGATGTCGAGGGAGGCGGCGGGGCCGCCTCCGCCGCTCCCGCCCGATGCAGAGGGCGCGGGCGCGATGTAGCGAGGCGGGGACGAGCTCTCCCCACGCCCTCCTCTACGCCTCCGCCCTCCGCCGCCACCGCCATCCCCGCCGTAAATCCTCAGCCGCACGCGCGGGTCACCGGGCGCGCATCGAAGCTCGCCTAGGGCTCTCCCTCCGGCTCGGCTGATGGCGTGTTCTAGAAGGTTCGCGGGTGGTGGGAAGTACTGGGTAGTTGGAGCACTTAAAAGAGGGAAGGAGAAGGATAGGAGGAGTGGGGGAGAAAGGCGAGGAAGACGATGATGATGGCTCGAGTGACGTAGGCGCGAGGTGTGGGGAAGTAAATCTGGGGCCAGACCAGGGGTAAAATTGTCTTTCCTCAGCGAGTGATGCCCCACAGGCCCACACGCTCGGGTGCGCTCTGTACTCCGTGGGCCTAGCTCATTTATATTGGATTTGCTGAGTCAGCATTAGATCATCTGGTTGGTTCGGCTAAATGTATGACCCTGCAATGCAAATTAGTTAACCTAGCTCCCATGCTTGTGATGCTAATTTTTTAAGAATACATTTTTTTAATTAAATTCAAAAAATATTACGCAAAATAACGAAATGGCAAAAATAATACGGCCTCGGCCCAGCTTGGGCCGATAAGGGCCCGTCGGCCAGGCTTGGGCCGATTGGGCCTGTCGGCCGCCCTGCTCGTGTCAGCGAAACCTGTCGGCCAGAGCTGGGCCGACTAGGCCCTATCGGCCTGTACTGGGCCGATAGGAAGCTATTGGCCCAAGCTGGGCCGACTGGCTCTTGCTTTTTTTTTCACCTCTCCCTCCTCTTTTTTAGCCACAAATGCAGACAAATTACAGATGAAATCAAACTCCAAATTTAAATCACTGATGCACACATCCAAAAGTGTTTGACGTCAACATATGTGCCTGGATTACGGGCCTGCAATGTGTAGAGGAGCCGAACAACTGAGTCATATGAGTCTAGGAACGATCCGAATCTTTTCTCAAGTGCCATCTGCTTAGCCCTCCAAGCTTTGCCATAAGATATTTTGTACTTGAACCTGGTGAACACCTTATGTATAATAGCCTTCGCTTCCATAGCTTTGCCCTGTACTATTTCTGAGTACAGCAACCGAGCTATAAGCGTCGACGAAATGTTACGATGATCTTGAGGAATACTCTCAATTCTACATGTGTGTTGTACTACGTCGCTCACTTTCCAGTTTATGCCGAAGTGAGGACGATAATCGTGCACCCTTCCAGGACACCCTGCTACCTCACATTCCATTGTCAGATATTTTTTACTCGACACCTTGGTTTTGAATGTCTTGCAAGTCGACATTGCCCACTTAATGATTGCATCTTGCAAATGTTGCTTGTCGGTATATAGAGCACTCGCAGAAACCTGGTTCTGATGGTATTCCCAGGCAGAATCATGACCATCGTTCACTGTCATTGACGACGAGAAATCATGACTCCATGACGCAGGATTTGGCACCACATGTTCGTCATCCGACTCGTCGGAATCATACCCATAAGCACTACCACCATCTTCGTCTTCCTCTTCCATCATTTCTTGGAATACATCGTCTGCTGCTGCCTCAGCAGCATCTTCATCTCCCTCTTCCATATGCTCTGTCTGACTATTTTGGCCAGATTCATAACTACCACCTCCAACATCTTCCTCTTCCATCTGCTCTGTCTGACTATTTTGGCCATAGTCATAACCACCACCTCCAACATCTCCCTGATTATAATCATGTCCAGAAAATTGCATCTCCTGACTACTCTGGCCAGGATCGTGCCCTCCCTCGCCTTCATGCGCAATCACCTCCTTCGCGACAGGTATCAGTAAGGCATGAGGGGTACATCTCCTGCTTGCGCAGCCTTGCAACCATCGCACCATCTGAGAGGTCCATTCTATCGGCCTCAAATAAAAAAACACCGGGGACCTTGTCTTCGTCCACAGTGCATGCACACCGACGGTGTCTGTTTCAGGAAGCCCTAAACACGCTGCCAACCAATCTTTCAGCTGACTTATAAACCATGTTTGTGGGTCACTCAGTTCCAACTCTGACCATCGAAACTCACCCAAATCAGCTCCATGCTCATTTACTACAACTTCGCCAGGACCGTAGAAAAACAAACATTTCACTAAATTAGTCATCTCAACAACCTAAAAATGTGACACCAATTTACTGTTACAACCGGGAACAACTATATACTTAATATTACTAGCAAAATAAACGCATACCCTTGAAGCGTGCCGATTCAATGGACCAGCAACGTCACGACCACCGCCAATGCAACACCGCTGCACCACCACCACGCTGCACCATCCACCACCCTACAGCAACCTCCACCTAAACTCCACCATTGCTCCAACCAAACAACACGAAATCACACAATAATCCAACACATCTGTAGATCTGAGCTGCCTTAACTCTCTAACACTTCTAGGAGTAAGATTTGGTGGCTAGATGGACAGATCGCCGCTGAAACGCAGTAAGGAGCTGCTAGTTTCGAGAGGAAGAAGAAAAGGAGAGAGAGGACGCGAGGAGGAAGATGTGGGCAGGGCTGGTCTTATCCAGCGTCCTGTCGGCCCAGCCCTGGCCGACAGGTCGGTCGGCTGAGTTCTGGCCGATTAGTGCTGCGTCACGGCCTGTCGGGCGCAGGCCTGGCCCACCATGCGATCTCGTCGTCTTGAACAAAGCCGATATGGCCAAATCGGCCCAAGCCTGGCCGACGGGCCCTTATCGGCCCAAGCTGGGCCGAGGCCGTATTATTTTTGCCATTTCGTTATTTTGCGTAATATTTTTTGAATTTAATTAAAAAAATGTATTATTAAAAAAAAAATTAGCTGCTTGTGATCTACTAGTAGTTGTTATTTAGGTGGTGCGGTTGTTAATGTTGCATAGAATGTTTTTTTCGTGATATCTCTCACCTCCCCTCAGTTTTGATAGTCGCCTCCACTTTCTCGACTCCTCTCTTCCCCACCTCCGGTGGCCCCGGGCACCTGCCCGGACTCTTCACATGAACTTCCATGTAAACTATGGCTGTGATCAAGAAATTGATTAGCAGTTCCATGGGCAAGTGCCAGTCAGCTAGCTGACTTTGTTACTTTGCCGAGGCTTCTCGTACGGGCTGGCTCCGCCACTGTGTGCATTTTCTCCAAGTGGAGATTGGCGCTATGCCGATGGGTCCAAGTCGTCGATGCTCGTGAGCGGTGTTTGGTGGATGGTGACAGTGCCACTCCTTGCCATGGTGCTTCGAAGGTCGGAGCTAGAAGCAGGGGATATGCGACGACCATATTTGGAGTCCTTGTCCGATGTAGAAGGTGCAACTCCTCTAGCCCGTCTTCTTTTCTTCCACAATCGTGAGATGGAGGTGAGGAGGGGCAGGGCGAGGTGCGGCTTCGATCTGCATAGTCGGAACAACTTGTTGCTCAGCTTCCTGGATTTCACTAGTAGACGATATGCGACGACAATGTATGTCTTGCCCTGCATCTTATGGTCGGTTGGCGAGCCTCCTCGACCATGTGTTGCTTGGTTCGTCCCCGACGCCGACTACTCTGGTCCGGTTGTGGAGCTTGTCGAGATGCAATGGTGGAGAAAGGCCTCGAGGATGTGATTGCTTTTTCAAATTTCTTTCCAAGATCTTTGTAGTAAAATTGAAGGTCTCGCTTGTATTTTTCTTTTTTGTCTTGGGCCTCTTTGTAAACTGTATGCTCGTCGTTGAAATATGAGCACGTTATGGGTCCTTGGGGACCCGCCCCCCTTCAAAAAAAATGTTTTTCTTCCCCTTATTGGAAACTGCGAATGGAGGTCGGGCTCTATGGAGCTCGATTTATTGAAAATTCAGAATTGTTATTTTTTGAGTTTCAAAATATTTGAAACAAAATCCTACATGTAGATAATGATATTATCTACAAGTGTGCAAATTTTCTATCCAAAATTTGCGTTATTCTAGGATATAGTTTGTTGCTCCGCCATCTCCCCAACTAGCCAAGTGCCACGAGAGTTCAGGAATGGTGTGTGAAACATTATGAGTCCTGCTATGCATCCGACGCTTTGGGTCCGACTAACCGGAACGACCCTCCAGTCAAGACGCTCAACCCGCAAAACTCGGCGGACTGTGGCGTAGTAGGAAAATCGTATGAAAAGTGTCATACGCAAATCAATTGTACTTATATATTAATTGTAATGGCCGTATTAATGCAACATATAATCAATGTCACCATCTGATAGGAAGAAATTCTAAATGTTAGGCCATGGAAAATCTAGTATATTCCATTTGATCTTTGATGTTCATGGAGATTTTGCATCTCGTTCCCCTCGTCGCCCCCGCGAGCGGCGACGGGAACCCTAGCCTCCCCTGCTCCCAGGCCCCCATCTCGCCGCCTCCCCCTCCTCGCCGCCGCCGGACGGCGTCGTCGGCCGAAGGCCGGGCGCTGGCGGCGGCGAGGGTCCTCCTTCTCCCTAGTTCGAGGTGCTCGGCGCAGGCCGTGCGCGTCGTCTTGGGCGCCGCGTTGACCGGGGGCGTGGTGGCGCGGCCGTTCGGCGGCGGCGTGGATACCCGGCGGTGGTGGGGCGGGCCTGTGGTGGTGCCTTCGCGTCCGGTGGCGGCGACTTCCCAGGCGGCGCGGGCAGCGGCCTCTTCGGCCGGAGGTCTTGACCACGTCAGTGGATGTTTGATGGCAGGGACGGCGGTGCTCTGGTTGGCGACGACGCCTCCACTGGAACCTGCGACGGAGACGCACGGGGCTGCTCAACCTCGGTACGGTGGCCGGCGGAGCTGGCCTGAGGCGGCGGGGCTCTCGGCCCAGATCTGGGCCCGTTCGGGCCCGATCTGGGTTGGCAGGTCCTGCTGCCTGTGTGGTTTCATTGGCTCCCGGTGCGGCTGGGAGCCCTTCCCCTGACCATGGAGTGGATAGGGTGCTGGATCCGGGCCAGGAGGGCCTAGATCCGGTGACCGCCTAGTAGACTCGTTTACTCGGGTTTGCGGGTTTGACCGGCGGGTGCGTCCTGCTAGTCGTACCCCTGCTGTCCTAGGGTTGGTTGCCTCGGTACTTCTCCTGTCCGGTACGGTGGAACTGCCGTCATGGCATCTACTTCTTCGTGGGGGCGAGATCTTGGATGCCGGGGCGGCGGCTCCGGAAGGTGGAATGCGCGGGCGTCTCTACGGCGAGCGATGTGGCGGTGGTGATGGTCTTGCTTTTTGGTCGTGTGGATGGCGAGAAGCGGACGTTGGGGTTCCTAGAGTTGGTGGCGGCAACTCTCAGATCGTGGTTGGGAGACCATTCTCGGGGTGATGGGCGATCCATCTGTGCGGACGGTGTGCGAAGGTTTTTCCGAGCGAAAGCTCTGCGCTCCGGCGCCAATGGCGGCGATGCTTGCGGGTATCGTTACCCTCTTGGGGGCGTTGTTGTGGTTACCCTCGCTGCGTTAGGGTTCCGGGTGAAAACCCTTGACCATTGCGGTCTCGTCGGCGGCGGCGTGTTACGTCGTTACCCTCTTGTGGGCGTCGTCGTGGAGCCTCGTCACTTAGGGCTTGTTTCGTTGTCCTCGGTGGCAAGTTTGGTTCTTCTTGTTTATCTTTTTCCTATCTTTGATCTGCTTTGTAAGAGGTTCCCCTCATCACATTGTATCGGTTCGGCCGTTGAGGCTTTATTTATAAAGCGGGGCTACGGCCTATTTCGTCATCTTTGATGTTCATCCTCATACCACAAAGCTTGTTTTTAAATAGGCTACAACTAAAAAACGGGCCACTGTGTACTTTGTGAGGGAAAAGGCACAACGACGTCTATTTTATGAGGGAAAGGACGGTGGTGCCCTTGATGTGGATTGCTCTAATCTTGTTCTTTGCTTTTATCCAAAATGTGGATTAGAACCAATCCATAGTAGTGCGTGTTGGAATCTGCCTAAAGTGGGGAGGAAGCGGAGAACCTAAGAAGATGAATCTTTCGCCTTGGGCTCCATGCCTCCATGTCACTATGTCAGGTCTCCCATTCCAATTCCATCACCACTGAACAACCTTTGGTGCACATGATACATGCACACGAGTTTTCCAGTGGCATGTGGTTTCCATTACAAGCGGAAATGTCAAAGCGACCTCACCTTAAGCATATATACTCTTTGTGGCAAAGCAAGATCTCTTAATCAGAAATTGTGTCAAAGCAAGATACTTGGGAACATTCTTAGCCCATTACTGAAAAAACGGAGAGGATGGTTACCGTTCAATGTGTGTAACCATTTGCTAATTAAATAAGCATCTAATGTTCGGAACGATCTGTTACACAAGCACGAGCATATAGTGGCAGAGTACGATGCAAGGCTACAAGCCCCAATAACCACCGGGAGTATATAGAGCATTTCATGCGAAATTTTAAGCGGTGGTAATGGTTGGATTACCGGATCCAAGACCATAGACTACGGTGGAGAGAGAGGAAAAAAGCCGTGGTTCGCTCGACGTGGGCGGCTCCCCCCATCAAGCCCTAACACCGCCACAAATCTAGTCCTCCCCTCATCGCCTCCGCCAACTGATGTGATGGTGGAGGGACTTGCTCCTTTGCTCTCCGTAGAGGGGGGTGGAGTCCTCCTTGGTGACGGCTTCTCCACCAACGGTGGATCTAAGGCATTACAGTATAATATATGGTTTTTGGCTTTCTGGTATGATACTATGTGGCGTTCTCCAGCATCTTGTGCGATGTCGTGGCTGCTGGCTGACAGCTATGTGCGGCGTCAAGGTGGCTTTTGGGCCCATTGGTGTGGCTCTGTTATGTTCCCGTGGGCATCTATTTTTCTATGTGTACTGCAACTGTTCAGTGGAGAACTTGTGGCCAGTTGATCTCAATTTTGAGTCTCGGGGTGGACGATAGCAAGGTTGAGCAGGTGAATACCTTGCCGGTTGGGAAGGTGGCGGTGATTCTTGAGGGTGTTGCTTACTTTTTGAAGGTGTCGTTCAGGCGATGATCCCGTTCCTCCATCTGACATAACTTCGGGATAAACCTTAGATCTTGTCAGGCATAGACCGAAATGGGGCATGTATGTCGCCCTCCCTCATGGGGACACCATTTTTGGAGTTCTCAACGGCTGGAATGGTGCGGGGATGCTGGGCCAACTGCCGTGGATCCATTTGGTGTGGATATATGTTTGGCAACGATGATGACGTCAAGAAGAGTTGGGTTCATCATGCGTTGTGTCCAATGGTCCTTCCGTGCTTTGCGGTTCGTGGCGGAGTAGGAGCTACCGTGCAGGAGTCTCGGTAGTGACTATGATACGGAGGGTGTCGTATGCGAGAGTCTCGGTCGGTGCAAGACCTGCATATTTCTCCTACAAAGCTTGCTATCAAAGTTTGAGATGATTGTCATTGACTATGTGATCGACTGTTTGTCATGGGCCGATGTGGGGTTTATGCATCGGCTTGCGACAAACGCCTCGTTGATGGCCATCCACAGTGAGTCACTAGATCAAGGAAATGGGTGATGACGATGACACACGGGGCAACCTCGGCGGTGCACTCGTCATTGTGTGGAGTCTACGTTGGTAGCTAGGTCGGACATTGTGTGTGCGTGTTTGTAATTATTTTCGTTCGGATTTCTTAAAATTAACAGGGCAATTTTATTCTTAATTAATAAATTTGCCTTGTTATAGAAAAAAAGAGGTCGAGCATAAGAGTAGTGAAAACGTCAAAATGTGTTGCTTACCTAATTTACAAATGAGACTTGAGACTCCTCACAGAATGGAAGGAAGAAAATGATCTAGGAGACAGAAGCAAGCTTGAGCCTCGAGTTACGGGCCTTACGGCCGAGATGCGCGTATAGGTATAGGTAGCCGAGAATTGCTCATAAGAAGAAAGTTCTCAAGGTTGATGGAAAAGCTTGGAACTGAAGCAGCACTAGTGTCGGCCATTAGTTACATCATCATCCATACGTTCTTCGGCAAAAGGGGGAAAAGGATCGATGCCGCTCCTTGTTGATGTCACTTGAGATGACAATCGAGCCACAATTATCTATCCCCGTGAACAACGCACAAACTTATCCACATGCTGGCAGTGGCACAAACGCTGACCACGCCCAGGTCTTTCGAGTCATCATAAGATAGGATAGGATTCAGCATTTCAGCTAGAGTACAAGGCACCTTCAAGTTTCCTAAGCAACGAAAGCTGCTGAAAACCCTTTTAAATAATACTATATCTCCTTTTTTGTTACGCACTTATGCTGAGATCAAATCAAGAAGGAGATCGTAGAGGGTGTTAATTAGTCGAGGCAACTTTCGGAGCTGAGGTGTAAGGCCTATCAGCTTGCACGATCATGGCGGCCTCTCTTAGTCCATTCACGTGCTGGTCTAAATAAATCTTGGCCGCCATTAGCACGTAATGGATCTTGCGTGTAATCACACATACGTACATTTCCCAACTTCACGTTGCCACAGGCCACAGCCCACAGGTAGGTTTAATTAATTAGATAGTGATTTGTTCCAGAGCTACTCCAGTAGAAACCTTTCTGTTCTGAACTGTAAAATGTTTTGAATAGTTCAATGTAAACTAAATAGAGACTGGAATGATTAGACAGGTAGACTAAGACGCGTCTATATACATCTGATTCATAAAAATGTAAAGCATCTTCAGGTTTCAGAATCAACGAAAGCTGTTGAAAACCTTTCGCATAATTTTGGGGCCCACTTGAAGTCATAATTTTGGGGCCTTATCTAGCCTTTTGCATAGAATTGAATTGTGTTATCGTGCTAGATATTTTAAATTGTTTTAAAAAGCCCACGGGTAGGTTTAATTAATTAGATAGTGTTTTGTTCCAGAGCTACTCCATTAGAACCCTCTCTCTGTACTGTAATATGTTTTGAATAGTTCAATGTAAACTAAATAGAGACTGGAATGATTAGACAGGTAGGCTAAGACGTGTCTATATACATCTGATTCAGAAAAAGGTAAGCCATCCAGTTTCAGAATCAACTATGATTATCTAATACAATCCTTTTTTTTCCCGCAAAAAAAACTGCTGAAAACCCTTTCGCATAATTTTGGGGCCCACTTGAATTCATAATTTTGGGGCCTTATTTTGACTTTCACATAGAATTGAATTGTGTTATCGTGCTAGATATTTTAAAGAATTTTGAGTTAAATTATTTGATATCTTCGCACTGAGTTTGCACCTCGAGTTAAGATTGATTATAGAGTTAGTGCATGCCCGTATATGCAATTTGGCATGACCATCTCAAGCAATAAGTGAAAGTGGGAACCATGAGTTCGTCCAAGCAAATATCTTTCCTTTTTTTTATGAGTTTATGAGCAAATATCTTTCCTTTGCGCTTGTGTAAAATATGAACATGATCAAGGAAGCGACAAGCAATGTAATTCTACAAAATTTAAGGGGTTGAATCAAAAAGGGAGACAAACATGTACAAATCATTTCCTATACTACTGCTAACATATCTACTCGAACATATACTTGTTTCACCCTAGCAACGCACGGGTAGTATTGCCTTTTTTTTAATAGGCTCACACGCCATCCAATAGTGTATATACAGTTTGTTTTTTTGGATTTTCTAACCTACATAAGTCTCACTATGGTGCGTCCGATTTCCAAACATAGTTTTATAGGAAAAAAAATGTAAATATACAAGGAAAACAAATACAACTTCCTTCAGCAAACATGCCGTTCACAACCAATAATGCTACATCTACGAACATTTTTCTACGAGGAGAACCTTACAGACTAACATGAAAACAAACAAGTCAATCACAGAAACATAAATCGGAATAGAAGAGGCAATTAAGGTCAAATACGTAGCGTCCGTAACATTGAGCCCGTAAGTATAGCATTATTGGGTCACAACATCATCCTCAACTTGTCTTAGAGCATCTTTAGCCACACCCATTCTAGTCTATTTGTTCGAAGAGACAGTCCTCCTTTGCTAGCTGCCACATAGGACGTGGTCAACTCTGGATCACCTTTTCTCTTTCTTTTTCATTTCTGTCTCCACCTCCACCAATCACATATTTACATGCAATTGACCGGACATTTTAGGGGATATGGTTGCGCCTTGCGCGGACTTATAAATGAGCTCAAAGAGGAAACGTCTAGACACTATCTGAACGTGTCCACAAACAAATGAGGGGCCAATTTTGCCGAATCCGATTGGAGATGCTCTTAGGGCACCTCCAACGGGCTGGCGCATACGGACACCAAAATGTGTCCTATTTGGTCCGTTTGGGGGCGGACCACGGACACATTTTGGGCCTTTGTCCGTTTGGGGTGGAGGTGCCCCCAACGGCCTGGCGCAAAAACTGGCCTAAAAAAACATTGTGAAACAAAGTTCATGAAAACAATGAAATGGTTCAAAGTTCAAAATACAAATTGGTTCAAATAACATGATAAATAGAAATAGGACATCACACGTCCTCGCGATCACGGATCATCTTTTGCTTCTTGAGGATCCATGCTCTTTGCTCCGGGTCCATGATGATCTTCTCTTGCTCGATCTCGAGCTTCTTCCTTGTCATCTCCAAATAGCATGCCATGGCTTCCTCCTTGTCCTTGCGTTTCTCGACATACCTTGCGGCGGTGGACACTTCCTTGCCGGCGATCAACGACTTCAACGTCTCCTCCAATTGTGCCGCCGCTGCCTCACGCTTCAAGTCTTGTGCTGAGGACTTGTGTCCTCTCGGCCGGACAGCCCGGGACCCCGAGCTTTGGCCGGCAAGCACATCGCCGTCTTCATCGTTGCCTCTTTTCTTCGATCCATCGCCGCCCCTTTCTTCATGGAGTTGTAGAGCTCTTGCCATTTTGGACAACCCTTGATCATGTCCCAACAATGGGTCAATGTGAACTTGGTCTTGAAGACCTTCTTGTGGTACTCCATTGCTTGAAGGATCTTGTCCTCAACACCAAAGCCGCTCATCGGCCGGTTCTTGACATGCTCGTAGTCCGCTTCGAATTTGCAACACTCGGCCGAAATGTGTTGCCACCTCTTTGTGAGAGAGCCCTCGTTGCGATCACTCTCAATCCTGTATGGGGGCAACTTCCTTTGCTCATGGAAATGCTTGTGACACCTAAACCAAAAGGCCGAGCTGCTTTGTTGGGCACCCCATTTTGCATTTTGCCCACAAGTCATCCAAGACTCGCAAAGAACTTGGTCCTCTTTGTCCGTGTACGACGCCGTGCGGATATTCTTCCTTTTGAGGCTCGCCGCGATTCGAGCGTGCTCCTCGTCGACATCGAGTGGCTCATCGTCAATGTCGACCACATCGGCCTCCGTCTCAGGCATGGTCGTGTTGGGGTCTTGTGTCTCGGCGTCGGCCGAGTCGAACATGCCCGCCGTCGGGTCTTGTGTCTCGGCGTTGGCAGGGTCGAAGTAGTTGCCGTCGTTGATCGTGTCCTACATGACATCGTCGTTGAAGTAGGCCGGGTCGGTCGGCGTCGTGGGAGGCATGTCGTCGTTGAACATGAGGGCATGGGCCTCGGGCATGGTCATCTTGCCCGCCATGGACTTCGATTTGCAACGCAGCAGCCCGTCGTCGGCACTCGGGGTGATGTTGAGGTCGAGCGCCTTCGGCTCCACCGGGACCGAGGAAATCTCCGGCGAGGGCTCACGAGACCCCAGCCGCGACGCTGGGTGATAGGCGGCGGCCGGTGAGGGCATCGAGTGGCCTGGGGACGAGGATCTTGGCGGCCTCACTTTGGTGGAGGAGACCGAGCTTCCGGCCGATGCGACCACAGTGGGGGAGAGGCCGCCGGCGCCAACAAAAGCCCCTGCAAATACCTCCCCCTTGAGGAGAAGCACAGCTCGTGCGGCGGCCTGGGCCGCGATGAAGTCGGCGTTCGCTTGGGCCTGGATGGCGGCGAGCCTCTCCTTCTCCTCGGCCGCTGCCTTGGTGGCCTTTGCCTCGGCCAACCGCTCCCGAGTCCTCTCCCTCCGGACTTGTCGCTTGCCCGACTCTGACTTCCGCTCCTTCTTCACCACCAGTAGGGCGGCGCCGGCAGCGGCCGTGGTTTTGGACAGCCCGTCCTCCATCGAGGGGCAAAGGCTAGGGCGGCAGCGGCGGCTGGGCAAGGGCTAGGGCGGTCGCGGGAGGGTTTGGGGATGAATGGGATGGGGAGGGAATGTGTGGCTGGCCATTGGGCCCGAGGTGGACAGGGAGGACAAAGGGGCGGACCGAGAGGCTGTCCGTCCCGCCCCAAAGTTGGACCAAAGTTGGGCCGCGTTTGGGGCGAAATCAGGTGTCCGGGCGGACACTAGTCCCTTTGCGCCAGCCCGTTGGAGCACCGCCCATGTCCGTTCGGACATAAACGGACTGGGCTGGTCCGTATGCGCCAGCCCGTTGGAGGTGCCCTTAGAACACGTTCAAGAAGGAGGACATATCCCTTCGCCCGAGAGAGACACGCGAGGGCGATTTGGGATCCTCTGCCTCCCGTCGGCGCCGCTGCAGCTCTGCCTCGCTCTTGTGGCCTTCGGGCCATGGAGGCGGGGTGGATCTCGGTCCCCGTCGGCAGGAGGGGTCTGTTCCCCTGGTTTTAGGGTTAAGGTTTGGCGGGGCGGCGCTCAGGTGGTGGCGGCGTCGCCTTTTCTAATAAAGTCTCCCCGGATTCAGCCCCATCTCGGCGGCGATGTCGAGAAGTTTGTGGGAGTTGTGTGGTTATCGAGAACTTCTTCTGGCGGTGGCATTTTTCGGATCGTCATGGAGCTTCATCGGCGGTTCATCCTTCTTCTTCGGCTCCGGAACGGATGTGGTCTTCTTGATTTGTTCGACGACTTCCCGTCCGCAACCAACAACGTCAAGCCGGCCCTGGGAGGAGCGGCAGCGCCGGCGCGCCGTTGACACGGTCTGGAGGTTGAAGACGAAGGGCATTCAAGGATCTTGTTGTAATTTTCATTTTTGTTGAGATGTTTTGTACTATTCGGTGTTTCTTTTAATGTCAAGTTCCTTTTCGCAAAAAAAGGAGGACATTGCGATTCTAAGCCCGGATCACCTCCCAACGGGTCTTTTTTTTAGATAGAAAACATTCTATTAACCAAACTGCTCAGCAGAGTCGTTGGCAACCTGAAATTGGGCAAAGGTAGGAACTCGGCCCGGCCATATGGCTTGGGGTTCCGAGACCATCTTCGCGCCAAAGTTTGCTAAAACGTCAGCCACTTTATTACATGCCCTTGGGCAATACGAAATTGAAAACGAACTGAAATTCAAAACAGGTCTTAGTCACAACATTAGAAACAACCACCCTCTTACGTAGAAAATGCTCACCGGAAAACTTTATCTTGCAACAAATTGTCGAAAGAATGATAGTAAAACAAACTACATAGATCTCAAAAAGAAAAAAAGAAGCAATCAAACACCATGTCCTCCCCTTCCTCACTCAGCACTCCAAACAGAGATCGAGGTTAAAGGCCTGTCGTTTCAACATAAAGCAAGCCTAGCTTCGTCATGCACAACCCCAAACCCCCTACTGAAAAGGCCAGCCAACATCTTGGCCTGGGCAACGTTAAACCCACTCAACCTACGAGCCCTAAAACCCAAACCCAAGAACGCGGATAACCCGTTCGACAGGCCCGGGGCCACGGAGCCCTCGATCCCTGGGCCCAGTATCTCCTCCTCCACCAGCCTCATGCCCGCCTCATAACCGCCACCGTGGAAGCAACTCGCCAGGGACTCCTGCACAGCGGCGAAGTGGCACAGGGCCTCGCCGGCGTGGGACCGCGGCTCCCTGCCGACGCGGAACAGCTCGTCCTCGGTTAGGATCACCAGTTTGGGCTGCAGGGCCTCAACGGTGCCGAGGAGGAGGCGGAGCTTCTGCGACGCGTCGGTGGACGTGCGGGACATGGTTGTCAAGTCGCACGAGATGATCACCGGCGACGACGAGCCGCCGTGTCCGGAGCGGTTGATCTTGGTACAGAGCTCGTGGAGGTACGCCTCGTCGTCGTCGTCGTACCGGAACAGGAGCCCCAGGGACTGTGCGAACTCCGACAGCCACCGTCCAGGTGCGGGTGAAGAAGTGCCGCCGGCGGTGAGTGCCGTGAGGCGGAACGGCTTGCCTCCGTCGCGGGCGAGGTCCGAAATGAGCGACGACCACTGGACGCCGTCACCGACGTTGAAGTCCACCACGTGGACGTCCGGGTCGTCCATTGTGGCCTCCAGGATGGCCTGGTTGGCGCTTGGCGGTGAAGTGTGCGAACTTGACAAACGGCGACACCTCTTGCAGCATCTGGTATGCTTTCAATCTGTTGGCCGGCTCCCGCCGTGGTGCCGCTGGGTGGCATTCCGTGCGCGCTCCGGGGATCCTGGACCGCAGGCCCCTTGCGAAGTAGCAGGAAAGACGATCCAAGGAGCTCCCTTCATCGAGGATGTCGTCCACCTTCGCCATGATCGCCGATGCGTGGATCAAGTCCCCGGATTCAACTGCCATGGCACTGGCCAGGAGGAGGTCGCCTAAGCTGCTCTCCTCCATGTCCAGGAGCTCCTCCTGGGCTGCCACCACCAGCTTGCCATCCTCCATGATTTTTGCACCAGAGAAATCACCTTGAAGCAAAACTTCAGCATCTTGGACGACGTCCATCATCGCCGAAAACTCGAGATCTTGCCGCCGATAATCGAGGAAAGGATTGCTGTGGTACATGGTGGCATTCTCATGGGAGATACTAACTGAGGAGGCCATAGGAAATAACTGTTTTCTTCATGCTGTGTGGGGAAGGAGAGAAGAGGATATTACATTGCCTCCATTTCTCACAGTGCTTATGCCCTGGTTTTCACAAAGCTTATGCATATATACATGGACAAACGGCAAGGTGCCATGACCATTTCTCATGTGAGGGAGGATTTTTATGCGGAGCTAATGTAAGCTAAATTTGTCTAATCTTGGCTCTTGCAGCAAGATCGGGATTTTTTTTTTGTTTGCAAAGTTCCTTACTAACTTCAGTCTTTGCAAATTGTTCGAATTTTGGTGATAAATCAGAGTGCAGAGGCCAAAACTGGAACATAATCAAATATCTCATGAAGAAACTGTATGGTATAATATTTAATCGTGTGCAAGACACTGTTTCCGTTGCCAGCTCTCACATATGAATGTAAGTCAGAACAGGAAGCAAGGTTCAAGTCTGAACCTTCACTTAAAAGCAGGCCAAGTACAGTCACTCTCCCTATGTTAGTATGTGATTATTTTATAAGCAGTGTCTAAACAGTTCATGACACGAATTGTTCCCACCCCCATTCTTTATGCGCTAGTGTATTACTCCCTCCGTTCCACAATATAAGATGTTTTAGTCTTTTTCCACATTCACATGCACACACATGTATCTAGACATATTTAAGTGCATATGTCCATTTTTTTTAGTATGAATCTAGACATGCATGTGTAACACCTAAAACATTGTGGAACGGAAGGAGTACTAATCAATCATACAGCTGCATTACTGCAAGTTGGTATTAAACTTTTAACATTTCCATCATGGTACCGGTAGACACGTGGTTGTAGCTAGCAACATGTTAATATTAAAATCGTTGATGCGATGAAACCAATAGAGTACAACCGAAGGAAACAATGCTGCTTGTCCGAAGGGTAGAGTAGATGCAGAAAGGGAACTTACAAAAAAACATGGTGCCAGTGAGATATTCTTGCTGCCAATGAGCGACCTCTTCATTTTTTATAATCTGAACTTCACTTGGACTTGGTTCGGAAATAACTGCGGCAGTATGAGATCAGGTAAACCAACAGATCTTGAGATATTATAGCAGTCTATCGGTGTAAAATCCGCCTACATAATAGCTCAACACACTCAAACAATCGCTAATGTTCAGAAGAACACCTGCGTTTTGAAAACTATGTCTTGTTTCCTGCCTTTTGAGGTATAGACGTATAGTGTGTCTCAGTTTTTCTATCAGTTTGAGCTTTTGGGTGAACAAGATGATGCATGCAACTCAATACTGCCAAATACAACCAAGAAATGATTTGTGTTATAGGACAAGCTGAGATGTGACCATCCATCATGCCAACAACGCGAGCCGCTGCGAATTGTGAAATTGTGATTACTCTAGTGACAGTACTTGCTAAACCCACACATTGTTTATTGCAGGTACTCAATTTTTCACGATTAACCAAAACAAAACGTATGTTGAAGTTCAACAAACAAAACTTGCACAGTTGGAAAGGCAAGTAATGGCTTTTTATATGGTAAAGACCCTTCATAGCATGGAATTGTATCCGAACTTTCATCCACTGGGTATTTCAGCGAAGTCTGACTTCATTGCCAGCTTATCGATAGAAAAGTTTTAAGAGAAATACCATGATCATTTGGCACGATAAAGAACATCCAGAACGAATATCAAAGCACAGCCTAACAGACTTACTCCGGTTCCAAATGAAAGATGTTTTGACCAATTCAATGTGGACTAAATACGGACTAAAATGAGTGAATCAACACGCTAAAATACGTCTAGCTACGTACGGCTTAAGAAAAAACTAAAAAGGCTTATATTTATGAACGGTCGGAGTATAATACAGGAGAGGGAAAGGGAAAACACTAGCCTGAAATCTTCTCATGGAAGAAACTTACAACCGATGTGGTGAATGGAAAAAACAAGACATACTACTTCAAAGTATCCAAGAACCATAACAAGGTTTCAGGATATCATAATGAGGCATAGAAAAAATGACTCCATACTCCATAGACCATCCAGCAAAAGAGTTTGCCTGTTTTACACGTTCATGAAATACTACCAGCAATGACATTGACATCAAAATGAGTTTATGCCGGCATATCGATACCTTAGTGTCACCCTAATCATACCAGCGAAAGAAACTTTCCGCAAAAAAAACAACAACGACGAAAGGAGCGAAACATTAATTTAGAGGATGAAAACATATTATAAATGCAGTACTGGATCAATGATTACGGCAGACCAATGATTCTAGCCGGCAGCGGCGGATTCAGTAGATTGAAACAAAAATACATAGTATATTCATATTTAATCTTGTTTTTATTCTCCTAGTGGGTGCTAGTGCCAAAATGTCAGCAGAATGCAGTAATCAGATAATAATATGCATGTACTATGTAGCAGAAGTTCCTAGACTAAAACACAGATAGTACAGTTGCTCCTGAAGGACACTTGTCAATATTTGATTGTCATGAAGATAATTCTACGCATAAGCCTACAAAATCTGTTAAGTGGGAAAACGGGCAAATGTCACCCTAAGCAATCACATGTAAATGTTTTTTTAAATGCCAAAAATAGGCCACAGGTTACTTGGCCTAAAGATACATGAGTTCTGAAAATGCAAGATGGCATCAACAACAATTTGTATGTTCCACAGTTCTCAACGCTGAAAACAGAAGGGGAAGAAATAGATGCACTAAAATTGTAAGTACTTCTTGCCAAGCTTAGCAACATAGAATAACAAAATACCAATTAACATCACTTATCCGACATGTTGTGTGGCTCAGTCAGATATATAATTTTGGAAGCTTGATCACAGACCACCCATTTCGGAGAAGCTCCACATCAATTCACTAAGTTAAGATTATCTGTATGAAGTAAACCATACATGATACATACGTACCTCACTATTCGCAGAAACTCCAGATCAGTTTCAGTAAAGCTAACCATGATGTTTGTATGAAGCCAACCTAATAGATTCCTTTCTCCCTGCCTGCTTCTTTCCCAAACATCAACCGTACCTGTCGTGAGCTTGACATGCCATTTTTCTGTGTTACTTTAGTTGACTTTACTCTATTTATCCTGTAACTTAATTCAGTTTTAATTTCGATGTATTCTGTAATGTAAATGAAATTAATTTTGTAAAATGGGAGTCAGTAAAATAAAGGAGTCTCGGTGCAGACCTCATGTAAATACATCTTTTGTGAGCTTTACCAGGTTGTCATAACACAACATGGCTTTTGGATCCTGTTTCTTTGCCAGCATATGATCAACGAGTTTGCTTCATCTTCCACATGGACTAAATGTTACGAGAAATCCAGAAGCCTCTGGCTGGGAATATATAGTTGCCATCTTCTGTCGTGATCATTGATAAGAGGCATGAGAATTCTTGCTCCTTAATGTAAGCGCATTTGGCAGTTCAGGACGTATGCGCCCTATTGTATTGTTCTTGTGGACTTTGAAAGGATGTAATGACGAATTACTTTTGAAACAACATTACATAAGTTCTAGGAATGCCACCAAAGAACCACAGAAGGACAACCACAGCTCTAACTCCATGTCATAATACATTACCACGCCACAAGGTCCTATTCCGGTGGTCATGTCACAATCATCCTATGGGCAATGGAAGAAGTGCCAAAAGTTGGTATTTTGAAGACAAAAAATGAGAAGGTTCAGGGTCTACCGTTTGTCAAAGAGGAGGCAAAAGTAGAAGGAAGTTCTAAAGCAGAAAGAAAGAGGCCGCACTCATTGATCATTCTGGTATTTTCGACAGCATATGGCACATCACATCGACCACCAGTATTCTGCTCCTGTTTTGTCAATTGCTTGAGAGAGACCAACCACCTACCTGGCCGCTACAGCCTACAGGTAGCAGTAGGATCAGGTCTGTTTCCACCCTTGGTCAATCTAAAAAGTCTGAACTAGTAAGTATTACTCTGATTAAGACCTGATATGCATCTAGTTCAGTGCACATACTTTGCAACACAAAAACCTTGTCATTTACATTAAAAAAAGGCATCGTACAAGGTGAACACTGACAGGTACTAAAATGCTAAGCATAGTTAATTGTTCTCCGGAAACCGATCGAGAAAGGGAAGAAAAGATTATGTCATACAAGAGAATGCTTTCTGATTAATGATACAAAGAACGGCTAGCTAACCTACTAATGATTCATATGCATACATTGTACATTAGCTATCTTTACAATGCTGAGCTGCAGTTGGTGTATGGTTTAATACGGGGGCGGTTCCTCCTCAAATGAAATCCATGGAGTCATTTAGGGACTGACCACTCAGCGACTGGCCACCGTTCGATGGGCTCTGGTGATGGTTTGGATGGTGACGCTGAGCCTGGTGTCCACCTAAGTAAGCCCTCTGCTGCTGCTGCTGCTGCTGCTGTTGCTGAGAGAAATAGGATGGAATCTGCTGGAGTCCACCATTGAAGAGATTCCCGTTCATGTTTGGAGCTTGCCCTGCAGCTATCTTAAGTCGCTGGACCTCTTCTCGCAGGGCATCATTCAGAGCTGCATTTGGTAAGAAATGAAACATTTTAGTACGTCGATCCTTGGCGGTTCGGACTTCAGAGCATTCAAACAATGACTACAGGAAGAGTTGCAGAAGTTTCAAAGGAATCAGAACATACCATCCTGTAGTTTCGCTTGCTCTTCCATGGACTGCAGCCGAAGTTTGAGCTCTCTATTCTCAGCAGTTAAACCAGAAGTATCCCTCTGTGTTTCAAGTAAATAGCAATGACTTAGATACGAGAATATAGACATACGATGAACATAAGGGATAACAAGGGTTAAATAACCATTTATCCAAAAAATACAAAATAAAGGGCTTACAGACTCTACTAGCAATTACACATCAAATATTCTCAGTGGCATACAGAAAGGGGTATGGTGCTAGCATGGTCCAAATATCAATGAAAATCCATGCAAAGTTGCGAACACTACATACATAGAATATTGACTGGATTTAGTAACCCTAACTGAGCAAAGGTATACTATAATGCTCACCACTTTTCACATAATTAACATAGGTCTTTACAATAATGGTACATGTTTTATGCAAAGCCTATAAGGCATGTGAATAGTATGCATGTAACCAGCAAGAGTTAAGAAAACCAAACAAAAGCAACCAGTTTTGTGGTAGACTGGTAGTGCTCAAGAGTTTGGCCCTTGTTGGATTGTTGCTCAAGAGTTAAGAAAACCAAACAAAAGCAAATGGTACAGTCTACAGTTAGTCTGGGCACAAACTGAACACACCTAACTCTGACAGCTCAGCTTCATTTCTTGAGAGATATATTTTAGCTTACAATCTATTCCATCTTTGACCTAACACTTTCCATTAATCCATCTGATTCCCTCAACTTCAAACTGTAGTCTGAAGAGGCCCATCACCAGACCTATTAGTGGTAAGTAGTCTATCAAGATGCAGACATCTGCCTTACTTCAAAATTACTAGGTGTCCTGATTTTCTACTCTAGCTACAAGACGAGAGGTGAAGGCAAGGCATTAAATAAACAAGAAATGCTTGTCCATGCATACAAAAATGCCTGTTCTCTGTTTTAATTGTAAAATGTATACATATGATAATGAAAGCAAATCCAGTTCATCTCATCCACTGGTGCCCCCTACTCTGATATATTGCCAACCCAAACACATCATGCAAAATTTCCAGGAAAACTTCTAGAGCAAACTTGAAATACTATACAAAATTACAAATTCAGTCTACATCACATTTCTGGAATACACATGTTATTACATGTTTATGAGGATGTTATGTGTAACAGAAATTCAGCTGCCTTACCTAAATATCAACAAATGCTTTATGTCATATTAACTGTACTGTCAGTACTTTGTTTCAATGTTTCCAATGTACTATCATATTCTAGAAGAAACGCTAATAATAAAGCTAGTTCATGCCAAAATACTACTCCCTCTGATCCGAAAAGATTGTCGCCAGTTATACTACCAGCTTGTACCATCTCAGTTATTTTCCAGCGACAGATAAAACGGATCGGAGGGAGTATAAGACATGTAAATTCTTCAAACATTTATGATATTCAAAGCTGAACAACATTTTGTGTGTTGTTTTCAACACAATTCCACAATAAATGGATCAATTCCCACACGTTAATCATATCGACACAAAAATAGCCCCTTTCACACCTCTTAGCAATGACTCCAGTTGCAAATCCCCCATCTAAGAATATTCAACTTCAATGGAAAAGATTAAATGCAACGACATGGCGTACAGTGTACGCAAACACAACAACGTACAAGCAGCTACTGGACTTGACAGAACATGACAACTGAGTCAAACTATTGGTTATCGTATAAGTTATTAGTATATTATGGTCATACAACATGTCAAGCATCACAATTGACCAATGAACATAGCGGATTACATAAATAGAAGTTCATTTCACATCCCCGAATAAAGTAATCCCATACCTGGAGAAGCGTAAGCTGTGCCGATAGCGTAGTGGCCTCGGTCTGCAGTGTCTGGACCTTCCTCTCCAGCTCACCAGTGTACTTGATCTTTCTCTCTTTCGACCTCGCCGCGGACTGCCGGTTCGCCAAAATCCTGCACACAAGCACTCCAGCAAACATAAGAAAATTAGTAACAGCCCAAATACACCTAGGAACAACCAGGACAAACCGTGAATCTTGCAATTATCATCATTAAGGCAAGGCAGAATTGCAGATACTCCCCGAGATCAATCAAAACTGATAATACCCTAACAGTAGCAGAATTTACTGCAAACATTAACATGCATGCTTCATTCAGTAGCCAAATTAAAGCAATACTAGGTGAGAGGACACCTCCTTTCGGATCTAGGAAGCATTAAAAACAGCTGATTGATGATACCCGACCTTTTTGCGCGCTTGGGGTCGAGGAGCGCGAGCTCGGCGATCCTCTCGGCCGGCATGGCCTTCTTTGCGTAGTCCGGCAGGCCGCCGGAGAGCGCGGACTCGCCTTCGAACGGCGAGTTCACCCCATCCATGGACCCGTTCCTCTTGTGCCCACCGCCTCCTCCTCCACCCTGCAAGGCGAGGCCCTCGAAGAAGGCGGCGTCGAGGGAGAGGCTCCTGTTGTGGGCCCCGCCGGGGGGCCGAGGCGCAGGCGGCGCCGGGGACGCCGCGCCGGACGCCATCGGCGGCGGCGGCGGCGGGGTTGGGTCGGAGGCCGCCGGGGAGTCGTCGGAGAGGGAGGGGAAATCGAGGTCCGAGAAGGAGAAGTCCCCGTCGGGGTCGAGGAGCAGGTCGGCGTCGGGGAAGCGCAGGAACGTCTCCGAGTGGGCCCGCCGGTGATGCCCTCGCGCGGAAGACGGCGCCGGCGTCGGCAGCTGGAAGCGCGGGTCCATGGCGGCCAACGGCAGGCTGGCGGCGGAGGCAGATAGGCAGCTCGCGGCGACGGCGGCGGCGCTGCGCTGTGCGTGTGTGTGAGCTCGGGGGAATCGAGTTGGTGGGATACGTGTGAGAAGAAGGGAGGAGGCTGCGCTGCGTGGGTGGTGTCGCGCGGCCTCGCGTGGTCCCGGTTCACGCGTTCTCTGCAGAGCGGAACGAATCTCGAGGCGAGATGGACGGTCGGTGTGGGATGGAGCTGGTGGGGAGGGTGCAGGGAGCGGCGGGGAATCTTCGCTGGGAGCAC
Organism: Poa pratensis; assembly: GCA_947311845.1. Taxonomy (NCBI): domain Eukaryota; kingdom Viridiplantae; phylum Streptophyta; class Magnoliopsida; order Poales; family Poaceae; genus Poa; species Poa pratensis. The sequence goes on from CAMZMU010000077.1 coordinate 4,501,248, forward strand.
AGCTGTGGACGAGAGGTGGAAGAGGGTGTCCGGGTGGACCGGGACCACGGCGCGGCCGCCGAGAGGTACGAATCATGAGAGGCATCGGACGGCAGGCTCAGTGGACCCGGTGTAGGCAGGGTCGAGCAGCGAGGGGCACAGATGTAATTCCGGACAGGTGGAAGGAATGCCGCGTTGTTCCTATCAGCGAGCGGCGTGCTGCAGGAGATGCGGGCCCGGCTTTACTGTATGCCGGTGGACTATCCCTCTCTGGCTGCCGCGTAGGTCCGTATTTTCTGTGGGTCCCAAGATCACTGGATCGCCCTGGCCTTTGCGAGCCCCGATTGTTCCTGTCGTCTGACCTGTCGCCGAATGACGGTTGAAGTTGCTTCAAGCAGTTGGACGATCTTTGGAACCAACTGTCAGAGAGAAAAAAAACTAATTCGTAGGATTTTCTAAAAAGTTCTGTAGGATTGAAATTTATGGGAATTTTTTTTATGGAAATCGTTTGATTCAGGGCAACTCCAACGCACCCGACGTATTTGGTCCGTTTGTATTTCTTTGGGTCGGCGTGGACATAAAAAGGATTCACGGACCAAATTTCGGTCAGGTTTGCGTCCACATGGACATGAGGCAGACCATAGGCACATTCGCTCGGTGTCCCGCCCAAGCCCCACGCGGTAGCGACCCAACCGCCCACTTGTCTCCCTCTCCGGTCCTTTTTAATGCCGTGCGTGGGGATACGCCACTTCCATCCCCACTTCCCAACCCCACCATGCTCCCCCGCCGCCAACACCATACCCTAGCCGGGGCAATGCTGCTCAAGTGGAAGGGCAAGGGAAAGCACGACCACGAGGTCGGCTCGTCCTCCAGCCGTCGACGTCGCTCCCCATCTCCAGACCTAGCCCGAGCTTCGCCTCCAACCCCGTTCAGCATCGCGCCGCCCGGGGCCGTGGTTGTGGGGCGTCAACGTAGGTACGTCCCCGCCGAGAGTGCAGGTGGTACTGGAATAATGCGACACCTGTACCATGGTCGGACATGCACCTCCCGGACGACTAGCATCGGAATCCGCAGAGGATTCCGGTGCCGGCCGTTCCGTCCCCCGGCCGAGCGCGAGCCCTGGAGATCGAGCGCTGCCGTGCCGCGCTCCCGGAGGAGTACATCAACGACCCCGTGTTCGCCCCCAACTCGCGGCGGTGGGACACGTGGTTCCGGGACGAGCACAACCTACGTCGCCGGAGCTGCTTCACGTAGGCACCGACGACGCCACCTGACCCGACGCGCAGACGGGATCCGTCGCCACTGCCAGGCCCCGAGGTCAAGGAGGAGGAAGGCGACGAAGGACGAGGATGACCACGTGCTCGCGTAGGTTCTCGAGAAGTCGAAGCACACTCTCGTCGAGGACAATGTTAGGCGCTGGGAATGCGTGCTCCACGAGGCCCAACAGGAGGACCAATTGTCACCGCAGCCGCCCTGGTGGGCAGGAATGGAGTCGGACCTGTAGCAGCGGGTGGCTCATCATCTCCCCGTCGAGCTCTATGGCCAGGCATGGCACTGGACTGGACCTCTCCCCAAGCTGATGCCGCCGCAGGAGCAGAAGCAGCCGCCTACGCATTGGCCCGTGTGTTGCCAGCCCATCTCTGGACGGCGATGTCGTACATCGACCTCTATGACGATGAGGACGAGCCAGCCTATGCTTTTTAATTTTGAGTTATTGTAAAAATGCCGTTTATGGCCTACCCTGTATATAAATCAAAATCGGCCTTTTGGCCTTCTATTTATATACAAATCCAAAAAAAATTGAAATGGGTCGGCAGTGTTGGGTCACTACACGGGCCGGAGGATACGGCCGGACATTTGGTGTCCGGCTGGCGACCCAAACAGACAAAAACGGACAGTTGGAGTTGCCCTAAAATCATAATTCATAGGAATCTTGTAGTACAAACTTCTTAAGAAAATAACATGAGGTCTAACCTCACGAAAAATTCCTTCGTCACAATCAAAAGTACTTTCTCTCGCTATAGGATTTAATTAGCCATGCCATTCCAATCCTATAAACTTCTTATTCCTAACATGCCCTATCCTACGAATAAAAGGAGGTCTATATGTTTGAAAAATAAATTAATTCTAACACGTGTCTCTTAAAATAAGATGTATATTTTTAGTCGGTTAATGTAGTGTGGTTTTGACCGATATTATAGACATAAATATAAACATTTATAAGATTTAATAAAAAACTTTAAATATATTTTATAGCAAGTCTAGAGATATTAATTTGGTGTTTTAAATATTCATATTTTTATAATTTGATTGGTCAGCGTATGTGGATTTTGACTAAACATATACGCCATAGAATTGGGCTAGCTAATAAGAAAGAGAGGGGTGCTCGGGAGTGGTGTTTTGCCTCCCGGGTGCATATGCATCATTTATTTAAAATGCAATTTCAACGTATTTTTTAATGTCAAAATTTTGGAAAAAAATGTTCGCGCATAGATATTAATATCATATGTTTTAAGAAGTCGTTTCACGAACAACCGACATATTTTGTGGGTTGTGTAAAAAAGATAAATTTTGGTGATAAATTAGGGCTTCTCATGAGACTTTTTCCATTATACACAGGACACACAAAAAAAAATTCCAAGAAACGACTTTGTAAACACATAGAATTTGAAGATGTATCCACGATATTTTATTTCAAAAAAATTAGACGTTTCAAAATATGTTTAAAAAATACCGGGTGTTAAAGTGAATTTCTGGGGGTGTTCGATCTACAAGAGTTTTGACGTTGTCATTTCTTTTTGTCTGAGTAGATGTATTTTTCTTGAGTGTGAATAATTTGGAACTAGTTGCACTCGCACCTTATTGTCAAATGTCACACTTGTAAGTTTCTGAAAGATGTGAAATAATTCATGGACATGGACTATGTTGTATCATGTGCATCTACAAAATTTTGTTCCAAAATATGACCATATGTGGCATGTCCAAAGAATAAAAATACCTAAGTGAATAGTATCATGTACTATTCACATTATTCACATGTCATTTCTTTTTTGCGTGCCGGTCACACATATTTTTCGATGAAAATTTCTAGGGGTACACGATACCACATAACCTATGGTCATGATTTATTTCATATTTTTTGAAAATCCAGAAATGAGATATCCGACAATCGGGTGCGGGCGCAAGTAATTCAAACTTTAGTTTCCCCTTTTTCTTTGAAAAGTACGGGAGAGGAAAACTTTCCTATGAATGGTTCACCGAACGGCCTCACAAGAGACTATGCGCGCTTCGCCACGTTGGAAATACGCATGCCTGACACATGAATTCATGTACGGAGCAACGCCGCCCCTAGATGGTGCGCTTCTCGACACCGTGCTCGAGCTCGAGGGAGGTCGCATGAGGAGAAAACTGGAGGAAGGAGACGAGACCACCGTGCGTTACTTTATTTTTTGGGATATTTTTATTTTATCTTGGACCAACATGTGTCCACCTCATCATGTTGACTATTTGACCAGTGGGACCCGCATGGAGTAGAGACTAGTGACTGGTCAACATAGTTCCACGTAGACCATCTCCACCGGCACCTCCCAAATTATGCCCAACGCCCCTGGAAATATGTCCGTTTAGGGGGTGTCGGAATCATGTTCGGGCCAATGTTGGGTGCTGCCCACAGCGGCGACCCCCAAACGTCTGTCGGTATCCACTTTTGATCATTTTTTATCGGCATTTCATATTCTGTATGTATAAACCACATGAAACTTGTTGCATATACAATTCAATAATAATTCAAGCATTCAAAAAAATATTATAACAATTCAAATTCAAATCCGGCAAGTTTAAGAAAACAACACGTGGCAATCACACTACTCGTGTGCTCTGAGCACTCAGAAGTGCACGACAAGATCATTTTGAAGTTGCTCGTGAGTTGTTCCATCACGAATTTATAGATGCGTGCAAGGAAATCAGAAAACGGCCGACACGTTCTGGTGTGGCTCGGCAAGAGTGCCCCATTTGATTCTCATCTTTGTCGGCTGCAAGGGCAGCGCTCTCTGCCATCATTTGGTGAAACACGATCTCATCGCCGCTATCCATAGCCTACTGGACAAAAGTGAAGCAATAAAACTAGGCAATGAATGAAATAAATAAACTAGTTGGCAAACAGCTGAACACCTTGCATGCGGGTGGCAGAGAGGGAGAGGCGCTGCTGGCGGCACACAAGGAGGACATGGAGTGGCAGGGAGTCAGCCTGCGTGGTCGCTGCGGACTCCAAGCGGTGAGTTGGCGCCGACAAGCGTGGCGGCGATGGTGTGAGTCGGCGGCCGGAGGAGTGGCAAATGACTACCGGCCTACCAGGGCCGTGTCAATGACAAGGGGGCCCGCTTGTCGGAGTTCGTTTCCGGTGCCCCGAGCAGGCCGCCAAGTTTGGAGGGTGGGTCAGGTGAAAGGACAAGGATGTCGCCTAGGAGGGGGGTGAATAGACGATTAAAACTTTTCCGGTTTAGTCTTGATAATTGCGAAATAAAACTAGGTGTTTAAATTAACAAGCAACAACCTAAATATACTAGGCTCACATATGTGCACCAACAACTTATGCTAAGTAAGACAAGCAACAAGGTGATAGAAAAAGAATATTTCAAGCATGAAGGCTATCACATTGTAAAGTGCATAAGTAAAGAGCTCGGGTATAGAAATAACCGAGACACGCGGAGACGAGGATGTATTCCCGAGTTCCTCCTTTTTAGGGGAGTATGTCTCGTTGGAGAGGTGTGAGACCACCACAACAGGTTGGTCTCAATGCCACAACAGACTTACCTTCTTCTCCGATGAACCGCACCACAAAGGATTGGTTCACCTTCCGCTATCGGAATCCTTCGAGGCGGAATCCGGAGCCTTTAAAACAACAACCCGGGGCACAACCCACAATTGGATTGGGGGCTCCCGGATGGCTACAAATGACCACAAAGGGTCTCAACCACCACAATGGCGTCTAGGGTCCAAAGACCCAAGAGTAACAAGCTCACAAACTTTCACTTTCACGAATCCTCGTGGAGAGCACAAACCGATGCAACAAAACAATGGCAAGAGCACCAAGTGCTCAAATCCTTCACTCTCAAATCCCACTAAAAGCAACTAATGCTTATGGGGGGAGAAGAGAGGAAGAACAGAGAAGAACTCAACAAATGGAACTCCAAGATCAAGATCTACTAGGTTCTTCTCACTTAGAGGAGGGAAGAATTGGTGAAAATGTAGATCTAGATATCCTCTCTCTTTTCCCTCAAAGATCTAAAGATATAAACGGTGAGACCCATTGGAGGCTCCTCAGCGATTTGCGCTTTCTGGCCGTCCGATCCTCCCCGCTCCGTGCCTCTGCTCCGTCCGATCCCTGCCGGCTCCTGGAGTCGGAATGAATAGGGATTTGCAAAGTCACTAACCATACCAATCTTATTGCACCCACTCTCGCTGACATCCTACGTGGATCACCGCTGTAGCCTGAGGGCCCGCCCGTCATCCTCACGGTTCGTGTTTAATTGGTGTGGCGGACGGGCAACAGTGCCAGAGATTCCGAGCGCGTTCCTCCCATTGGTTGATTTTGTTGACTTACCGTTCTAGGTTTTAGGGAGTGCATTGCGTGCCCGTCCGGGAGAGTGATCGTGCTACGTGGTTCCTCTCCCCTCTCCCTCGCTGACCACGGGTCCCTCCCTCTCCTTGGCCCACATGTCGGTTGCTCGGTACGTTGCGTCGCCGATGTTTCCCATGCGTGCGTCGCCGCTGCGTATTTTCTATAGTATGTTGGGGCACGCTGGGTATTACGCGTATGTTGCACTGTTCGTGATGTCAGGGAGAATTCGGGCCCGATTTCTCCGTCCGAGGTGGCCTCCCTCCATTCGTCGACGGGTACGTTGCACTGTGCTGGTAGTCAGAAGGCCCGATTTCGCGTCTCGCTGGCGGCTCGCCATTGGTTGCGAGTGGTTACCGACCTAAATACAGTGCCATGGAACGGGGTATATAGGCTGTTTTCTGGATCAGATGGATACTGCAGCTCTCATTCCCCCCTTTCCTTCTTCCTCGCTGTTCTTGCTCCGTCGTGCTTTTCTCGAGCTTCACCGTGTTCGTTTGTTGTTCCTCCGGTCATGTTTGTTCCCGTTGAGATCAGGTTGGGTATTCTTAACGTGTCTTACTCTCTCTGTTTTTCGTCGTTCTTTGTTCATGTTGTTTACCGTGTGCTGGATTCGTGTTCGTTGGTCGTTTGTTGCTATGCTATTTGTTCTTTTTGTTTTCTGGGTTTCTCATCTTTATTTCCTGTTTGTTGCTCTGTTTTTTCGCAGGTCGCCGGTTTTCTTCTTCGGGTTGCGGTGCAGGATGTGCCGGGTCTTGTTTCCTCTTTGTCGGCGCCGGCTTTTGTTCACGTATGGATCAACCGTGCTTTTGATGTACATAATCTAATGGTATGTTTTATTCATTGGTTCCCCGGTTCGTGTTTTCGTATTTCCATGACTGTTTGTTGATTGTTTTGACACGATTTTGTTTTTGCAGATCGGTTTGTTGCTATTTTCGTATTATATTCTTGTTGTTTGGTTTCTTTCATGTTTTTATATTAGTTTTATGACCGCTTTTGTTTTTTTCTTTGCAGGGCCTTCTCTTACTCGGGAATATCTTATGCGTGGGTGTTTTTTCCCCTTTTGGCTTCTTGTTTATGTCATTTCTGTGATGAGTTATTCTGGTTGGTGGGTGTTGCCGTCTCCCCGTTGGAGCTGGCCGTCTTACTGGTCGGTTGGAGCTGGTCGGCTTAGTGGTCAGTTGTTCTTCCGGTTCAAGTCGGTTCTGTTGAGATTAGTTTGTGCTTTCGTGCCGTGTTAATCTGTTTGTTTTTGCTTATTTGTTTATCTTGCTGGTCGTGTGCTGGATCCGTATTATTTAGTTGTTCGTTGCTTTTGCGCTCTGTTTGTTCGTTGTTTCACACGTTTTTTTTCCAGATCATTCTCGTGCTATTTTAGTTTTGTGTTCTCGGTGTTTGGTTTCTTTCGTGTTTTTTATATTACTATTCTGACCTCTTTTGCCAATCTTTGTTTTGCAGGTCGGGAATATCTCAGCCGTGTGTGTTTTTGTTTTGGGTTCTGCTTATTTAGGTGCTGAGTTATCCTGGTTGGTGGGCGTTGCTGGTTCCCCGTTGGAGCTGGTCGGCTTAGTGGTCTGTTGTTCTTACCGTTAAGATTGGTTCCGTTGAGATTAGTTTGTGTTTTCCTGCCGTGTTAATCTGTTTGTTATTCCTTATTTGTTTATCTTGCTGGTCCTGTGCTGGATCCGTGTTATTTAGTAGTTTATTGCTGTACCTTTGTATCTGTTTTTCGTTACTTATTTATTTTTTGTTTTCTCTGTTTGTTCACAGGTAGTCGGTTTACTGGTTTGCCATTCTTTTGGTTAACGTCGGATTTTCGGATCTGGTTGCTTTTTTGTTCCCCTGTTTTCTCTCTGTACTTTGTTCCTGTCGCTTCGTGTCGTGGATACGTGATGTTTAGTGTTTGTTACTTATGCGGTGCACTCGGGTCGTCGTTTTTATTCGGTTTTTTCTTCCTTTGATTTTTGAGACAGTATCGCTCTCGTGTCACTTTTGTTTTTTCCCGTCTTGATTTGTTTCCTTATTTTATTTGTTTATATGTGTAGGTTTCCTTTTGTTTTGGGGGAGCTGTTATTTTACTTTGTCTTATTTCTTGCTTTTCCTGGTTTTTTTGGATTTTTTTTGTTTGTTCGCCGGTTGAAGTGGTTCTTGGATAGCGACACGGAATATGTTTATTTTAGGCCATCTGACATCACAGCTTTGCCAATACGTTCATGTTTTAAAAATATTGGGGTCGGCGGGATCAACAAGCAGTGAGACGGAGAAGGTCAGTCCTGCCGACTCCCTGTATTTGGCGGACAGGAGTCGGCGGGGTCAACGAGTAGTGAGACGGAGAAGGTCACGCCGACGCCACCACCACCGCCACATCTTTGTCTGAATGTATTTTAATGCCATGTATCCTAAACCATCTTTGATCAACCATTTTTAAGTCGGCTGGAAGATTGTTGCTAGTACCCTCGAGCGACCTTTATCAACTGTTTTAAAGGTTAAGAAATAATTTACTAACCTTCACACAGATGAGGTACCACGAGGTCGTTGAAAGTTCAAGGAAAGCCAGATGTATGGTTTAGATTTTTTTGAAAAAATTAAAAAAATCAAAAAATTAACCAAAGCTTCATTTGGGCTGAATAGCAAGGAATGTGAACTTAGTTTTTCATTTGCATATTTGAAACGTGTTTTCTATGGTTAATTATTAAGTTTTTTTAAGTGTAATAAGATGAGGATTAATTCAATAAATAGAAGTATAAATCTTTCGTTAGTCTATCATTTTTGTTCATCTTTATTGGATGTTCTGTTTTTTAAACTCGTCTTAGTTGCTGACCTGTCTATGTTGGAGTTACCATACTCGCAGTCTTATTGGGGATCATTTAATGCAGGTGGTCACGGTTTCTTAGTTCGCATCGGGTATCTGTCCTGCCGGCTCGGTGGTTGCCGACTCCACGATGAGTTTCTCATGCTATATGGTCCCGCTGTCCATTTCATTTGTTTTCGTTTCATTTTTTCAAGTACCTTCTGGGCGTTGAAAGACAGGCACAATAGAGACAGTGTGTGGGAGACTTCTTTCCTACAACCAGCCGTGTCGTTTCGGTTATCTTTTCTATTGAGTTGCCGGAAGAACGCAGGTGACGCCGACTCCAGGGAGTTGGCTGGATCCACAGGCAGTGAGACGGAGAAATTCAGTCCGGCCGACTCCCTGGACTCGACCAGTACATAAAGGTCAGTCCTGCCGACTCCCGGGACTCGACCAGTAACCTCATCGGCAAAACAATGCCAGACGCCACACATGTCCTACGACAAAAACAACAATATTTCTTGCCGCGATTACAAGTATAAAAACCTATTTAGAGTAGTCACTGAACAAAATACATCCTAACAAGAACATAGGCCTCCTTCCATTCATCGGCGGGTACGTTGCACTATGCTGGTAGTCAGAAGGCCAAAATTAGCGTCACGCTGGCGGCTCGCCATTGGTTCTGAGTGGTTACCGACCTAAATACAGTGCTTCAGGGAACGGGGTATATAGGCTGTTTTCTGGATCGGATGGTCACTGCAGCTCTCATTTCCCTCCTTTTCTTCTTCCTCAATTTTCTTGCTCCGCCGTGCTTCTGTCGACCTGTGCCGTGTATCCATGGAATCTGTTTGCTGTTCTTCCGGTCATGTTTCTTCCCGTTGAGATCAGGTTGGGGATCATTTAATGCAGGTAGTGGTCACATTTCTTAGTTTGCATCGGGTATCTGTCCTGCCAGCTCGGTGGTTGCCGAGTCCACGATGAGTTTCTCATGCTATATGGTCTCGCCGTCCATTTCATTTGTTTTTCGTTTCATTTTTTCAAGTACCTTCTCGGCGTTGAAAGATAGGCACAATAGAGACAGTGTGTGGGAGACTTCTTTCCTATAACCAGCCACTAGTAGAAAACTGCCTTTCTATAGACTGGCATTCTGTGGCGCACCAAAATCATGCGCCACAAAAAGTTAGAAATTTTGTGGCGCACGAAAGCCACATGTGCCACAGAAATAGGCATTTCTGTGGCGCATCTGACAGCATGCGCCACAGAAATGCGTATTTCTGTGGCGCATGTTGTCAGATGCGCCACAGAATTGCGCATTTCTGTGGCGCATGTGGCCACATGCGCCACAGAAATAGGCATCCACATTCTCTCTGCTCAGATCCACATTCTCTCTCCTCTATCCTATCTCTTCACAGCCACACACAGCACACCAACGCACACACACGTACGCAACGCACAGACGCACCGGCCTTATCCTCGCGACGTGCGCTCCTCTATCCTATCTCTTCGCGGCAATTTCTCCGATCGATCACCACCGCGGCCACCCAGACCCTGCTCCGACCACCCGCCCAGCGGCCCCTCCTCCTGCCTCACCGGCGCGGCGGCCCATCCCTCCCGTCCATCCCCTCGCCGATTTCCCGAACACCGGCACGGTTGCCGCCGTCGTGAGGCTCTGCGGCCGGGAGGCGCGTCGTGCCGTGGAGGTCTGGGCCATCGACGAGGAAGATGGGGAGGCGGCAGACACGCGGGGATGCAAGGGATGCGGGCGGCGTTGCCGGCCGTGCAGGAGGAGCAGGGGCGGCACCGGTTGGGGAGAGAAGTGCGGTCGTGCAGGAGGAGCAGGGGCGGCCGGCAGTTTCCCCAGGGATGCGGGCGGCGCTGGCGGCCGTGTATGGGTTGCCGCCGTCGTGAGGCTTTGGCGGCCATGCAGGAGGAGCAGGGGCGGCCCGCAGTTGCCCCAGCGTCGCGACGAGGAGGAGAAGCAACTCGCCCGCCGCGAGCGCCACTGCCAGAACCACGCCCCAGCGCCGGACCGCGCCGCCCTGCTGGGCCCTTCCCGTATCCCGCCGCCGCCGGCCATCCAAACAACCCGCCGGATGTTGCAGGTCATGGACGCGCAGCTCTGGACCTGACGCCGACGACCGCGGTGGCTGCGGTGGCAGCCTTTTTTTTTAAACCTTGAAAATACATTCTGTGGCGCATGAACTGAAGTGCGCCACAAAAGTTGGATTTTCTGTGGCGCATGTGCCGTGCGCCATAGAATTCACATTTTTGTGGCGTGAACTCTGTGGCGCACGGCACATGCGCCACAGAAATCTATTTTTGGTGCGCCACTAAAAGGTTATTTCCTAGTAGTGAGCTGTGCCGTATCGGTTGTCTTTTCTATTGAGTTGTCGGAAGAACGCAGGTCACGCCGACTCCAGGGAGTCGGCTAGATCCACAGGAAGTGAGACGGGGAAATTCAGTCCGGCCGACTCCCTGGACTCGACCAGTACATAAAGGTCAGTCCTGCCGACTTCCGGGACTCGACCAGTAAACTCAACGGCAAAAAAATGCCAGATGCCACACATGTCCTAGAACAAAAACAAAAATATTTCTTGCCGCGGTTACAAGTATAAAAGCCTATTTAGAATAGTCACTGAACAAAATACTTCCTAACAAGAACATAGCATAGTAATATTGTCACTCTTCTTTCATCTTTTTTATCTCTTTTTTGACTTTTTGTTTGATCTCTTTGCTGGTCTCCCGGACGTCATCGCTGACCTTCTCAAATTTCAGCTTGATGTGCTCCTTCTGGATCTGCACCTTGATAGCGAAGAGATCACCAAAGTGAATCCGCGCTTGTTCGAAGAATAGATCCCAGTTCCTAATGAACTCGACGTAATCTTCTATTATGCGATATGCTCGCATGATCTCGAAAAAGTCTCTCGCGTATAGATGACAGATCCCTTGTAATGGATGTATATAACCATCTACTACCTGAATCTTGAGATGCTGACCAAAATAACATGAACATTGTATTAGGAAAGTGTAAATGACGACAGAGTATCGGGAATGTGTAGATGCAAAAAAGTGTGAATGATACCAGAGATTTTATATCTATACTCTCATCGTCAATCCTGTGCACGTAGAACTGAGGGATCTCAAAGAACTCATCAGGATCTAATTCCCTTGTGGCCTCTTTGAATTAAGTGAAAGATATTGCATTCATTTCTGAAAAACTGACATCTTTCGGTTTGTGAAATATGGTCTTCAAAAGGGCTGGCTTGCAGGATTTAACAATATGTTTACACTCTGATCAAAGAGACGAGTACAGTAAGCTTGAAGTATATGAATTACTGAGTTTGTAAGAAAAATATCACAAGCTAACATACCAGAGTATTGACCAAAAGGTTTGGTATCTTTGCTTGCGTCAGTCACTTCAACGTTAAACACATGTTGATTTTTATCATACTTGAATTTGACAACATCACCGATTTCGATACCATAGCATATACAGAGTGCTCTCCACTATGTTCCACAGATATAGGTTCGAACATGGGTTAACCTTGAAGTAGTATTTAGCTGCTTACATATATTAGTCCAATCAATTTCAGTTTCCCACTTTTCTAGTAGAAGTAGTATGTGTCTCCCTTTGGACACTTAGCCTCCATCCAGTTCTTATGAGTGTCAACTGTCAGGTTCTCTAGAAGATGTTTTAAACAGCAGGGCACAATCTGCATGTAATAAAAAAAAGTGGATAAACTAATAACACACGACTTGAAGGGAAATAATTGACATTCACTCGAATTTGAAAGGCAATACTTACAACTTGTTGTTGGTAATTTTCGTATTCAATCGGGACTCTAAAAGTATTTAAACGACGAGTGCTTCTATGACAGAAAGTTGGTGTGTGAATGCACATAGGACATTCGTCGCCTTTCGTTTCCTATTTTAAACATAAATAGGGAAATTTGTAGAGCTTGGGTTTTTTCCCCATTTCGCAAGTCAAATAGAAGGTAAATGAAACATGTAGAGAAGATAGAACTGACCATTCAAATGGGGTTGATGAATTGGTGCTAGAACCGTCGGCGACCGAAAAACCCCAACGGCGAAGGGGTTGTACAATAACCTCGTCCGGAACTTGCGAAGAGCTCCTTGTCTGTTCCTCCTTTTCGACTGGCGACGGGAGATAGGCGACTGCGACGGCGATGCCGGTGGAATCCCTCTGCGTCTTGAATCACCCTGTCTGCGTCTTGAATCCCATGGCAGCGCTTACATACTATCGTCGGCTTAATAATGGTCCAGCGCGTGTGTAGGTAGCGGCTGTGTGTGTAGTAGTAAATCTGCTCTCTCGGACGTGTTTCACGAGCCGGCTGACGCTTTGTTTAATGATCTGCCCTCTGTAGTTGGCGTGTGGGAGTCCGTGGTGTCGTGATGATGTTCGTTCCTTCCCGAGGTAGGGTGGTGAGGGTCTACATATAATCCTATCACTCAGATGAGTGGATCTTTTAGGCATGCGGTTGGAACGGCGTTTAAAGATAGAGGTAAATAATACAGTCTTAGGGTTAATCTAATTCCTTGTGTTTGTGTTGTGTTAGCCGGCTTGATGATTTTTTTTAGTATGTGTTGACGCGGTACATATGTTTGTCTGTACGTTTATGTTCTCAGAAAATGTTGGTACTGGCCGAGTCCCGGGAGTCGGCTAGAATGACCTTCTCTGTCTTACTGCTCGGCGATCCTGCCGACTCAAGCGAATCAACGGAGTCGACAGGACTGCCGAGGCGAGTTTTTACTCTTAAGGTGATTTTTCATTTCTTTCCCATGCCCTGGTTCGATCTTTTATTTTCCTCTGTTCAGTCGATCGATCAAGGAATGCTTGCTTATTCCTGTTGATTATTAGCATCGTGTATGCCGTGTCATTAAAGCAGGCCTATATGTATAGACATCCTCATAGTATCTTCTCCTTCCCCATACGTGGCTAATTGTATGGTTTAGCAGGTCACGACTGACGAGGCAAGTTTTTACAATCGAGGAACCTATGTGACCACCTCCATTGATTGCCAACCGGCTCCTATCTGGAGCTTCGTGTAGATAAGGAAGTCGGCGAGCTCGGTCAATGTTGGCTTAAATGTTATTGTAGGTTAGGTAAGGAGATAGGCAGGTGCAGATAGTTAATGTGGGTAAGTTCTCTACCTCCGCTCTCATTTCTGTCAGTATTTATTGCGGCGTTTGTTTAACGGTGGGGCCCTCCTATCTCGGAGGGTTTACTTTGGAAACTTGGCAACCAAGTCCCTTCCTTTCGAAGCCTGCCATTTCTTAAGCCGGCGACATATTGTGATGTTATATGAACAAAAGCGGCTGGTATCAGGTTAGGAAGTACTGTGACTGTTCGCGAACCCGATTTGATTATTTAGGATCTTTGAAGGAAAATACTCCCTCGGTTTACATATAGTATGCGTTTTGAGCAAATCACAGATACGAATGCGGGTCTTGGTAGAGATAAATTAGAGTGTGGATAGACTATTGTGCCCATGGAGTCTTAAACACATGATGCAGTGCAACCACGAAAACTATGCATGCATGTCAAGCTACATTTGGTGGAGATAATTTATTGCATGACAAGTACAAGGCTGGGGCATTTTGGTAAGCCAAGTTCACAGTGGAAACTAAATGTATACGGAGAACGTTGAAGACATGTCGACGATAATACGGGAAAGTATTAAGGGTGTTCGTTGGCTAGATCCAGCAGGTTGTTTCGGAGGGTCAAATTGTGGATGCACTCCTGTTCGAGTTCAACCTTAAGCTTTCGGTTCTGCTTCTGGAGCTCCAGGCTTGCCGCAATCAACTCGTCGAGCCTCTTCATCAGCTCCGTCGAGGTTTCCTGTGTCATCAAAGCACATTTGTGCGCCGGAAGGACCTCTGCGGTGGTTTCCTTCAGGATCCTACTGAGCTCTTCGTCGCGCTCAGTTAACTGGCGGGTGAGGGCTCTGATGATCTTCATGTCTTCGGAATCCTCGTGCACGTTTCTACATCAGATTTTATGGAATCAACAGTTAAGCCAACCGAAAGATCAAGAGTGCGACTACATCGGGTAAGAATCGATAACAGGAATAGAAAATAGAAACCAAATGAATTTGATACCGAATATGGGATGATTCTAGACCCAACGGCCCCCTCTTGGATGATCCAGATGCACCGCTTGCCTCGCTACTGTCATCCATCTTCCTCCTATCAGCGGAGCGGGAGCGGGGGCGGGTTCCAGAAGCCATCGACGGACGAAGATAGAGAGGATTGAGAAGAGATACGCTACAAGCACAGTTCATTAGCAAAGCCTAAGAATAGCAACAATAAGAATGGGATTGAATTAATAACCGCGTGGAACTCAGGAGAACGGAAGCCGAGGAACCGTCCCACGATACCTCATGCATGCATGACCAGAAAGTGGAATCGTTCACACGATGCAGTTCTGTGATAATTAACGTCGTCTCGATTTTGTGTTTTCTCACGTCAACTTTTTTTGGTTTTCCTGGATATTTGCATGGTGTTTGCCAGTGAAATTGTTTTCTGTTTATTATTTGTCTAATTTGTTCCTCGACCTTACATATGGATATAATTATCTAAACCCGTTGATTATTAGCATAGTATATGGCGTGTCGTCGGGACAGGGCTCGGGGGGTCGTGCGCCAAGGCGCACCCCTAAATCTAGTATGCAAGAATCATGGGAGGAATTGGGAGAGGGGCAAGCTTTCCAAGGTCCACAATGGAGGTGAGAGAGGGGTAAATTTCGTGCTTGGAAGAGCTGGTCTCTTTGCGGAAGAAGGGGGCCTTTTATAGGTCCCACGAAAAAAAGAGCCGTTGCAGGAAAAATAACCCCGGAGACTCCGGTCCGGGGGGGGGGGGGGGTTGGAGACTCCGGTCTTGGGGGGTGGAGACTCCGGCCTGACTAGAGACACTAAGTCTCTGGGGCACTTCCGGCCCACTTCCGGCCTCTATACCGAGAGCGTCATCCATGGGGGCGTAAGTGCCAAAACCGGCAGGCCGGAAACTCCGGTACCCCTGAGTCCGGAGACTCCGGAGCGGTGTGAGCATACCCCAAAAGACACAGATCAAAATATTCAGATTTCTGACCCATACTGGAGACTCCAGTGTGTTTACACCGGAGACTCCGCCCTAGAAAAACTGCAGAAACAACCAACACGAAAACGAACATATCTTGATCATCCGTACTCCGTTTTTGATGTTCTTGGGCTCGTTGGAATCGCAACGAAGAGCTCTTCAAGATTATGCAGAGAAACATCATAGTCCATCATGTGAGGAGGAGACCAAAAGGAGAGAGTTTGACCTCTCTTAGAAAAGACAAACCGGTAAAACCTCCAATCATCAAAAACGCAACACGATATTCATATGAAATCCGTTTTTGATGAACTAGAGGTTGGTATGGAGATGAACACAAGCTCTAAATTCTCACATGGATAAAAGCAAAATAAGAATCAATAAAGATGATATGCCAAGTATGCAAAGGTTTGAGCTCTCCACAGAGATGTGATCAAGTTACTCACTTGAGAGCCCGTCTTGATAGCACGCCGTCTATCCTATAACCCGGTCTCCCACTAACATCATGAGACCGGTAAAATAAAAGCCCTATCAAGATCGTACCTTTGTCTTTAACATTCCACTTGAGCAAGAGGATGACGATCTTGACTCCCTCAAGTTGGAACACTTCTCTTGATTGTGCTTGCTAGCACATGCTTGAAGAAGACTTCTCCAAATACTCCCTCATACTCCATGATGGGAGAGCCTTTCTAAGCTTTGTCTTCATGAATCCACTTGCACTCTACACATGACCATTCTTCATATAAATCCTTGAAGAGAGCATTGATCATCATGTACACTTCTAGAGTCCAACACATGAACTCCAATCTTTTCTTATGGACAAGATCTATAAGAATATCTCAAAGCAAACATTAGTCCATAAGGATTGTCATTAATTACCAAAACCACGCATGGGGGCAATACATGCACTTTCAATCTCCCCCATTTTGGTAATTGATGACAATCCCTTTTACAAGGGTTTATATAAGGAATTTAAGTAACCATGCAACACAAAAAGCAAGGATGCAAGAGAACAAAATAAACCCTCTAAATCTCTCCCCCCATTGGCATCGATTGCTGAAATGGGTGAAAAATTATGAAGGCCAATACAATAAGAGCTTCCCAATAAAGTGTGCATTTCTCATGATATGTGTGAAATCAAATGCACATATCCAATGATGAATAGATGGAGGGAGATCAAACTATATCAAGGATCCAATCAAAAGAGAAAGATACTTCGAAGAAAGAAGCAAGCAATCAAAAGGATCTGAAAAATGTTCTAAACAACAAGAGGGAACTCCCCAAGGTACGTGCATAAAGTAGGATTTGCAAAGCAATATGGAGTGCACAACATGGAATCCTCACTCCCTCCTAGACACTTTGAACACAAGCAAGTGCAAGAGAACATAGATGAAAAGAAGCAAAGCAACTTGCAATAAAACAATGTTGAGCAATAAGAACAAGAGGAGACAAATAAAGACTTGATCAACCGAAAAAGATGGGTGTGCCATGGAGAGACATTTTAGGAGACTAATGGAAAGATGAGCGTATCATCGACATAGTCTTTCAATATAAGTGGCACATAGTGCATATCAAGTCTTTCCCATAAACACAACCCAAGGAAGATATAGCAAATAGGTCCACAAGATTATTAAGATGCAAAAAGGGATATCAAATGAAAATCAAAGCTTGTACCTTTTAGAAGCCACCAAGGAATCAAAGGCAATGAAAGGTGGTCACAAAAAAATACCAATTAAAGATGTAACTACTCTAATGTATATAGATTTCTAAGTAGACACCAATCATGAAGATATAAGTCTAAAAAGAAACATGCACACACAAAGTAGGTACTACAAAAAAACATGATATCCAAGAGGAAGTCATAAATATACCAATAAGATCTTTGCTTAAAAGCATAGCACAAATCTAAATTTTATCTTAAAAGGATATAGATGAACTTCCAACACAATCTCATCATAGCATCAAGAAAGTCCATAAGGGAATAAGTGATAGAAGGGATGCTCCGAGAAAGATAACAAGTATCACAAAGGGCAAATGATTTTGAAAGTTCATCAATATTGCGCATGGAAGACTTTGAGTAGAATTGCTAGATTAACATATTTGGGATCGGTGAATCATGAAAATGATTATATATATATATTCGCCTTGATATGTAATCATCCCGGCTTGCTCACATTTGCAATAAAGATGTTTGATAAGCACTTTGCAAGAACCACATCAATTGCAACCAAAGAGATTCATGCCAAGAAACAACCTACACAAGGTTGAAAGCTAGTAAAGTAGGCATGAGATAGATACTTGTTACCGAGAAGCATTGGTGATGTAGAAGATAAGAGTTCATGATCATCCGGGCTTGGCTCCAATAAGCACATGGTGATAACACCTTCCTTATAAATGAGACAAGCTTCCAATGCACCTCCGATGTACCTAAAGGAAATTCAAGTACAACATGGTACCCAAACTCATTGAGTCCAAAGTAGTTAGAGCAACTACAATACATAGGAAAAACTCCATATAAACTAGATATAGGGGTGCGCCTTGGCGCACGATCCCCCGAGCCCTGTTTTGACGACACGCCATACACGATGCTAACAATCAACGGGTAAAAATGATTACATCCATATGTAAAGTCGAGGATCAAATTAGACAAATAATAAATAGAAAACAGATTCGTGCAATTACTAAATGATATGCAAGCACCGATGATCTCATGATGACCCTAAAGCCATACATAAGGTGGAGGAACAAATTAAACAAAAAACAGATAGAAAACAATTTCGTGCCCACAAACGAAATACCAATATCCAGGAAAAAACACACAGACACGAACAATGCATCGAATCGTCCATCTTGTCCTTCAAATTACGAAACTAATCTTCACCAGATCACTATATACACATAGGTCGCGTATGACGCTGAAGTTAGCCATGGTGAGCACACCTAAATGACTCTTCCGTGCAGGTGACGCTCTTGTATATCGTCAGCTTGAATCTAGTGGCCCTCCGCACAGGGTTGCTTCACGTGGTATGTACGGTGGCACAAATGTAATTTTGGATCACCGGCTTAAGATCCCTACTCCATCCCTCAAGGTCACGGACAAAGTGCCGACTTTATAAACGCGATCCGCACAAACCCCTCCGAATCTATTGGCCAATACGCTATCCATTGACTACCGACCACCTCACATCCATGTTCCCTCTCAAAAATCGAAGGAAATGTCCAACAACAATGAAGCCAATGGAAACGGAAACACCAGCGGGGGTGACAACATCTACAGATCCACCCTAAGGAAAGGCGAAGTGACAATCGTAGCCGAGAATAACCTTCTCGTGCCGTAAGGCATGCGACTGCCACACGGCTAGAACATCAGTCGTGGAGGACTCACTATCCCACCACTCCCCAACAACGACGGAGAGTGGCGCTATGCCATCAGTGAACGATGTCGCCTACTATTGCCGGAGCAGCTGGCCGACCCCAAGTACGACAAGGACAACCCAAGCTGGAGGGAAATCATCAGACCGGAGCGGCTGGCGGCGGTCGACTACTACGGTTGTACCGATAGGGCACCCGTCATGTGGAACCGGTTGGAGCGACAGCGGTGGTGGAACAACATACCACTTCACAGCGTACTGGCACGATACAACTACCAGACGTCGGCGCAACCACGACACATCTTCTGGATGAAACCACCTTAGTCAATGTCACGATCCACATCATGCCTAAGGTCAATCTTAAGACCGACGACTCCGCAATCTCGATCCGCGCCGCCACAAATGTCAAAGAGAAAACAGCCATGCACACCATCGTCTTCACACGGAGCCGTTCCAACGTCTTATCCTATAGAAGTAAACGAAGAAAAAGATACATCGCCGATGCAAATCCAGCCGAAAAAGCATAAGACAGAGCTATCTGTTCCAAAGTTCAGCTCACCGCAGCCGCACGCCGATAAAGTCAAAGCAGAATTCGGCGCGCGGTAGAGCCGGCTCGCCACGACCAACAGCCACGCGACCAACACGATTAGAGGAAACGCCGATCAAGAAGTATTTATAGTTTAATCCCCGTGTAAGCTTCACATTCCTTCAGACATGTAAATGAAGCTAACCCTTTATATTAGACCGTACTGTCATCGGCATGTTACCGTGCTGTTCCTCACGTTGTTATTCTTCGAAGATCTTAAATAATCAAATCGGATTCGCGAACAGTCGTTGTACGTGTTAAGTGCTAACCTGGTGCCAACTGCTTCCGCTCACTTTTCCTTATCCTTTATATGTTTCCCGTTATGTGATGGTTGGACAGAATTTCCTTGGATTTGGCCGACTCCAGGAAGCCGACACGACCATATGGTACGCAAAGACGGGCAGGGTCTTCCGCTACAGGACTACGTTCGCATACACACGGATGAAGCAAACGTGTGTACAGACCACAGAGCCTGTAGACGGGAACCCAGTCCAACGACAGGACAGAGCACGATGAGCACACCTTGTTTTTTTCCTGATAACTCGAGAGGGCAGACCGTTCGCATTGCGTCCATTGTTTTTTTCTTGTCGAGGTACCTGCTGGTTCACATATATGCGTTTTCTGTGCACCCCGCCGACTCCAGGTCCCCGTCTCAATGCACAACCCGACCCAGCCGACTCCAGGTTCCCGTCTCAATGCACAACCCGACCCAGCCGACTCCAGGTTCCTGTCTCACTGCACAAACCGACCCAGCCGACTCCAGCTTCCCGTCTTAATGCACCACCCGACCACGCCGACTTCAGCTACCAAGTTTCCAAAGTAGACCGTCCGAGATAGGAGGGGTCTACCGTCAAACTCCATGAGAGCAGAGGGGAGGACTCACCCACATTAACTATCCGCACCTGCAGTACTTATCTTCTCACCTAACCTAAAATCACATTTAAGCCAACGTTCACAGGTTCACCGACTTCCTTAGCTAGACCGAATATCACAGTGGAGTCGGATGCCGCTGAATAGAGCTGCTGCCATCGGTCTGTCGATGGTAGAGACCCCATGGAACCAACACGCCTGAACATCACTTAGTGAAAGTCGAGACAAAACACTCGCCATAACTACCGAGAGGCCGGCAGGCTTTCACAACACAACAGATCGCCATAACCACAGGTCTGCTCAAGGAAATACTGGCCATAATAAAATTATAGACGGCGAACCACGTATGAGGAAGTGGAGGTACTATGACGAAGGAACGCACTTGCACGGAAGAAAAGGATATCATAAAATTAAGCCGGACCGATTAAGCCGATACGGCCGGTTGTAGTGAATAAGTCTTCCTACACACCTATGAAACAAAAGGTACACACGTTTTAACACGTAATGAAAAGATTTGCCAAGCCGACATGCACACCATACGTACAAACAAAGACCCACACAAACGGAAGATATGTTCCTACAGCCGCTAAGACACGACGATACCGAACGATACTGTACACTCAGGTTAGCTCGAAGAAAGGCGTGACGGCTACATATATCCTCCAAGGCTTTCCAACGAAGGAAATTACACAAAAACTTCCGAAGGAAAGAGACTTCACTGACAAGTTTCCCGAGTGGACCGTCCAATATACGGAGAAGGAGCGACACACCATTACACTCACGCCGTAATAAATACTGACAGGAGATGGCAGGACAGCGTATGGAGTAGACCTACCCCATTTACATTCATGTGGCTGTAGGTCGTCGCGAGCCGACTCTCCCGCGCTGACCACAATTCTACTTTGACTTGATCAGAGTGCGACTGCGGTGAGCTGAACTGAAGCCATGTCCAAATCAGTAGGAATCTATCTCGGGGACTCGTTGCCGACACTCCCGACTGGACCATTTAGAACCATCTCCGTCTTAATGCATTCACAAGCGTAGTATGACGTGAACATGAATTGTCCGTGTGGCTACTGTTTGACGAGCACAATAGAACACTATTGACGCCGTCACCTACTCCTCCGACTCCACGCACTCGATGCCCAAAGGCACGACGGAATGGACAGACACGTAACCTGAAACCGCCTGCCATTCAAACCGACTCCAGGGAGCCGGCGATGGCACTGAATGGTACTGCAAGACTCTTGTCCACAGTCAGTCCCAGATTGGTACCGGATGCAACCGAATAAGAGCACTACCACCGGTTGCGCTGTCATACAGACACAAATGCTAAGAGCAAGCTCGATAATAAATGATAAGCAGGTCAGAAACGAAGTCAGCACCAATGGTGAGATGCCAGCTAGGACACGACAAATCAAGGCCGCCATATCGTTCAGTTTACACCTACGGTGCCGAGACAGAATCGACACGATTGCACATCACTCAATAAAAGTTGAAGTCCATCTTAACAAACGAATTTATTACAGCTGACACGGAATCGTTCTGCAGTATAACTTTGAGATTACCCAACGCGTTCATCGGGATTTTTCATCATGTCTGCTGACACGGAAAGTTTTAAGGATTAACGCTGCTGGAGCGGTTGTTAGCCCAGCTCGACAGATCGGCGGGTCTTACCTTTGCACTTATGCATGCAGCATCCGAGGTATTTGCGGCGGACGCAACTCGGGAATTTATCGTGTATGATTTTGTGTTACATTTTGCTTATCAGCTGAGTCGAGTCCTTTGTCGACTGATCCTTTGCCATTATTCTATCGGGTGCACGACAGCGCTCCCGATGGGAGTAGCCCCCGAGATTATGCTTTATTGCTTGCAATGGAGGATAATCTCAAATCTTTTTATCCCGTACATATTCAATCGCAGAATTTTTTGATACGCTCCCGATGGGAGTAATATGTTTCAGTCAAAGAAACTATCGAGTGCCTTTATGTCTTGTGTTGCGTAATTTGCAATTTCACCCTCAAAACAACCGAGGCAGTCGAATGACTCGACTTGCCTACCTGGCGTGCGACCTGAAGTGACGTCAGCAATGACGCATGCCTCGACTGCAATTTCTGACAAGCGATGGTGTGCTTGGTATAACTGATGGGACACGACACACGTGTGGGCCCGTTATGCAGTGCTGACCGAGGACGGTGCCGTTTGGAGTGGATTTGACCGCTCTGGCACGATTTTCACGGGGTGTGATGATGGTTCCTAGATTCCCGTATGTAGTGGATGGAATGGCCGGCGACGGTTGCTCTCCATGCTCGCCACATGTACGGTAGGATTCCCCGCGAGCGCACGATTGTGGATGAATGGTGGTGATTGATTTTGATTTGCGGTAAATAGCAAGAGCGGTGCCGGCAGAGTTCTTTACTTGCCATTTGCCTCCTGCGCCGCTCTCATCTTCTTCCTTGCGCTTCTTCCCCCATTTTTCTTGCACTCAAGCTCTTTGCACTACGCCCATCCACCTTTGACCATGAAGAAGGGTGCGGGCTCCAAGCGAGCTGCTGCGGCCATAGCTTCCGCCGCCACCGACGCGGCCGCTGTGAAGGGGAAAAAGGGCGCGGCTAGCGCGTCTGCATCTGTCGTCGGCCTGAAGAAGGGCAACGGGGACTGGGTGAAGTCCACGATCAAGGACACCCACCTCGACAAATTCCGCGAGGAGGGCCTGCTGCCTCCTGCAGATCAACTGTCTGTCCGTGCGCCGTCACCCAAGGAGGTACTCCCTGAACCTCGCACCAACGAGCGCGTATGTTTTGCGGAATTTCTGACTAGGGGGTTTGCATTCCCCATCCATGATTTTGATCATGGTTTGATGTATGCCTACGGGGTGCAAATCCATGATTTCACCCCTAATGGTATACTGCACCTTGCGTGCTTTATCACGCTTTGTGAATGCTTTCTGGGGGTTGCCCCTAGCTGGGCGTTATGGAAGTCTATCTTCCTCGTCCGGCCAAATAAGGGAGGCGGTCGCACCTACCCTCTGGGCGGCTGCGGGATCCAGGTACGTAGCGACACCCGCTACTTTGCCTTGAAGCCAATCGATTCTGTGCAAGGGTGGAAAAAGAAGTGGTTCTACGTCAGCGTTGAGCAAGACGGAGTCCCTACCTTTTCGACTGCTAGTTCTTTTGCGAAGACCAACGCTTGGGCCCATCAGCTCTCAACTGAAGAAAAGGCGGAGGTGGTGCCTCTTTTGTCTCAGATTGGAGATATGCTAGCAATGTCACTGGTGTGCATCTGATTGCCACCTTTGTGAAGATGTGGGTGTGGCCGATTCGTGCCCGAGCTCACCCCATGTGGTAATATGAGGGTGTGCTTGACTCCAGTCGGATGAGCCAGGAGGAGTTGTCGAAGAATGAGCTGGTTATGCATGTGCGATCCATTACCAGCATCAAGGCATCTGATCCGTGCAACGTCGACTGTCCTGTCACGCCATATAGGATTGGCAAGCCTTTGCCTGAGGTTAGTGCAACCTATGTATTTTTGTCGCCGGGCTTTGCCACTCATTATTTTGCACCTCTAACTTTTTGGCTGTTATTTATGATATGCAGGGTCACTCGACTGTGTCCTCTCTTCCCCCCTTTCCAGAGAATGGCCCAACTACTGAAGTTGAGTTGCAAGAGGTGGAAACAAAGGGGGATGAGTCGCCACTTCCTTCTGCCACCACTTCTCCTCTGGAAGAAATCGAAGAAGAGGGAACATACGAGATGCAGTCTGAGGAACCACCCGCGCCTGGGCATGAGAGCGAGAACCCCCCTCCCAAGCGTCGTCGCGTGGTCAAAAGGATATCCTCTTCTGTGAGTTCACCCGCGAAGGAGTCGGATTTGAGGGATGATGGAGACTCGGGCTCGTCACCTTCTGCCAAAGCCGTTCCTTTGACTGTGTGCCCGCTGAGCTCGGCTCCTCCTCCCATGTCGGGTGAGGTGCTGCTTTTTGGAGGCCCAAATTTTGATGAACTCGACAGTGAGGAGGATGGAGAACACAGGTTTGCTCCTTTGCTGTTTGTACTGAGGTTGTTGCTGTTTGATATTTTTGCTTACGTTGTTTTTCCAGCTGATAAAACTTTGACTCCTGATCACCCGAATGTTTCGCCTGTTGCTCCTGAGGTTGTTCAACCAGTAGCCACGGCTACTGCCATTGAAGCAGCCAAGGTTGCGAATGCTGCGACTCTAGAGGTCGGGACATCAACCGCAAAGCCTGCCCCTTGGATTGACCACGTAAGTGTCTTTTGTCGAGTCCGCATACCGGGACTGGTTGTGTATAACTTACGCCGGTTTCATGTGCTTGCAGCCCTTCTACCGCAACCTGGTGGAATCAGGCAAGACATTCGTCTAGGTGGAACAGGAGAGGGACAGTCTGCGTGCTGACCTGGAGTAACTCAGCCGTAAGTGTGTTTGATTCTGTACCTGAAGTTCTTTTGCACTGCTTTACTTTGTCGATTCTTGAGTTACGTATTGCCATCGAATTCAGGTGACAAGGAATTGGCTGAGTCCCGGGTGAGGGAGCTAGAAGAGGCACTCGCCTCCTAGCGCGCCGAGTCGAAGAAAGCTTTGGATGCCGCCAAGGACTCAGCCGCCAAGCGAGAGAGAGGATATGCTGAGCGACTGGCTGGCCTCGCTCGGGATGTGGGAGGTTGGTAACTTTTCCCTTTGACGTTTTTGTGTAGCTGCTGAGTGCTGTGTAATAATTTTTTGCTCTTTTTGATCTTTGTTGAAGGAGTTATTGGCGCGCCAGCACCTGCGGACGTGATCAGTGATGAATTATCACTCGACCATGTTATAGGTGACCTTGGCGCCATGTTCGTCCATGCGAAGGATGCTCTGGCAAGTCCACCAGCACACTCGGAGCTGTGTACAAGAACGTGCTTCCACTTGGCGAGCTACCATCAACTGTTGATGGCTTCGCCAGCGTTCTTGGCCCAGGGACATCGACCATGGCGAGCTTTGCTCGCATCCTCACGGTACGCGGCTCGGAGTCTACCCTCAAGCTGATTTTAGGTCATGGAATAGATGGTGACTTCGAGGTGGCTATGCCTGAGTTCCCTCGGGAGCCCAGCGGGAAACTGGTGTCTCTGAAGTCTGTTAGCGAGCCAGCCGCGCGACTGGCCAACATATTTATGACCACCATGGAGCGATGGGCAACGGAGATCGCCACCCGTTCGAGTAGGGCTAGGTCGGAGTCCATGTCATAGATTCGTGACAGCCGAACCTATATTTATGCTCTGTAATGATACCTTTAATCGCGCGAGTACGCGTGTGCTTTTGCTACACTTGTATGGATGTCACCTTTTAATGCCTTTGTGTTTTTACCTGAGAGGTTATGTGCTGCTTAGCTCGCCTAAATTATGCACTGGGCTTCCCCTTTCTGACATGAGATTTTTGTGATGGTTATACTTTGAACAGCCACGGGAACCCGAGACGTCAGTTGTTCCTCGCAGCCGCATACTGCCACCCGGTCGCAGGCTCAGGTGGCAAATGATCCCAAAGTAATGGATTATATGAAAACTCGAGTCGTGAGATTGGAGCAAGACCTGAAGAGTGCCCAGAGCGAGCTGAATATGCTGAAAATGAGACCAGCTTTGGCCACTCAACGAGAGGATTATGTGATTGGGGAGATGGATCTTGTAAACAGCAACTCGATTGTGAGTACAATTCTTGCCCTGATTACAGATTTTGGCTACTCTTTTTCTTTTGACTCGACTTGTACTTTTGCAGGTTTTGTCTTTGACTTCCAAGCAGAGCGAGCTCGCATTGAGGAGCGTTTGGACAATGCTACTGACAACCCGACAACTGGTCGTCAGCATTTTTGGCTTGATAGGTTTCGAGCGCGCACACTCGCTACTTTGAAGGATCGTGCTTGGCGAAGCACTCAGCTACTCAGTTATGCAGGGCGGCTTTTATTCGCGTCAACCAGACCCTTTTTCCAACGGGACCACAACCACAAGGAATCCATGCCTTGCTCGATCTTTTCCGTCATGCAGGTCCTATCCGGGAGTTGCTTACCCAGAAGCTTGTGGTTGGAGCTAACGCGGCGACGACATATGTTCGGTGTCGACGTCCCAACCTGGTGCTGCCGCCACCCGCTATTGGTGCGACTCTGTCCCAAGAAGATCTTGATGGCACCGTTCTTTCTGCGGGATGTTGGTCGAGCGCAACCACGCTCAACTCTTTGGCCCTATTTTGTCCATCAAGGACGAGCCTGAGGATTAGAGGTTTTTGTGTATAAACTTGTATAGGGGGCAGCCCCCGAGTGTAATTTGCCTCTTGTATATAATATGAATTGTTTATTTTGCATTTCCGCAGCCCCCAGTCTATTGAGTGGGGTTTATGAAACGTTTCGAGTGTGAACTAATGATTGTACAGCCCCCGAGCGTTCGAGTGTGGCTGTGGAGTTTTTGTGTTTGCTGAAATTTATCCAATTTTGCTTTGAGACTCAGCCCCTGAGCGTTCGAGTGGGGCTGTGAAGTTTTGCGTTCCTGTTTGGACCTTTGTGACACAGCCCCCGAGTGTTCGGGTGCGGCTAAGGTGTTATTTTTATGAGAGCGAAAGCTCATGTTTTTGACAGCGCAGCCCCCGAGCGTTCGGGTGTGGTTAAGGTGCTTGTTAGTGAGTTATGCGAATAGTAAACAGAGAGAGATAGAGGAACATTGATTATATTCCACTTTTGAATGTTAAGCTGCAGGCCGCCTCATTAAAAACCTTCCAGCCCCCGTAGGTACCCTGGTAAGGAAAAGAGCGCGTCTGAAACCTGCAGCCATCCGACATATCGCCTATTACATTGTATGACTGAGCAGTCTAAGCATAGAAACGGCGCAGGTGTGCAACGTTCCAAGGATTGTGCGAAAGTTTGCGTGCTTCAGTCTGTACGCGCCACCGTCGATGACCTCGGTGACGATGAAGGGTCCCTCCCATGGGGAGGCGAGCTTGTGCACCTTCTTCTGCTTCAGCCGAAGCACCAGGTCGCCAACCACGAAGGACCTGGTGCGCAGTCGACGGCTATGGTAGTTGCGGAGATCCTGCTGATAGACAGCTGTGCGAGCCAGGGCCGTGTCGCGTGCTTCTTCAGCAAGTCGACTGCGTCTTCGAGTGCTTCTTCTGCGTCGTCTTCGTTGTATGCTGCCACCCTTGGTGCATCGAACTTTACATCGGATGGCAGGATTGCCTCTGCGCCATAGACCATGAAAAATGGTGTGAATTGTGTTGAAGCGTTAGGAGTTGTGCGCAAGCTCCACAGTACCGACAAAGTTCTTCAACCCAAGCACCCCGGCTCTTTTGAGTGGCACCAGGAGGCGTTTCTTGATTCCGCTGCACACGAGTCCATTGGCTTTTTCGACTTGGCCATTGGACTGCGGTGTGCCACGGATGCATAGTTGAGCGTGATGCTTTGCTCTTTGCAGAAGGAACGGAATTCTTCAGCCGTGAAGTTTGTGCCGTTATCAGTTATGATGCTGCTTGGGACGCCGAAGCGGTAGATGATGGTCTTTATGAAGTTAACTGCCGTAGTAGCAGTCGAATTTGTGATGGGGACTGCTTCGATCCACTTTGTGAACTTGTCAACTGCCACCAGGAGATGAGTGTGTCCTCCGTGCGAAGATTTTTTGAGTGGCCCAACCATATCCCCCACTGGGAAAGGCCAGGCCAATGGTATTGTCTTCAATGCTGATGCAGGTGCGTGCGGCTTTGTGGCGAATTTTTGACAGCCGATGCACCTTTTGACTATGTCCTCCGCGTCCTTGAGTGCTGTGGGCCAGTAAAAACCTGCTCGAAAGGCTTTGGCTACGAGTGATCGGTGCTGGCGTGATGTCCGCAGGTACCTGCATGAATATCTCGAAGGATGGCTTTGCCATCTTCGAATGCGATGCACCGTTGGAACATACCTGATATGTTGCGTTTGTACAACTCGCCATTGATGATAGTGTATGCTTTAGACCGTCGAGTGACACGTCGTGAGTCAGTTATGTCATCGGGTAGCTCGTTGCGGAGTATGTATGCCAGGAAAGGTTGAGTCCAAGTTGGCTCAATGAGGAGTACCTCGACTGGCGGGTCCTCTGTGCTGGGTGTTTTGCTCTTGGCTGGTGCGGTCGATGTAGGAGGTGCCCGTTTTTCCTTGATTGATCTGTGCTCAATGCGCTCGAGGAAGACACCAGGTGGAACTTGCGCCTTGGTTGAGCCTAGATTGGCTAGTATGTCTGCTTCCTCGTTGCTTTCTCTCCCTATGTGTCGCAACTCGCAGCCTCGAAGCTGCCCTCCATTACGTTGTACAGGTCGCGGTAGGCGATCATGTTGTCTGCTATGGCGTCACAGGCCTTCATTGTTTGCTGCACCACCAGATTCGAGTCACCGTAGATCATTAATCGAGTGCACCCGAGAGCTTTGGCCATCCGCATGCCATGGATCAAGGCTTCGTACTCGGCCTCGTTGTTTGATGGTAACTCGAATCCCATTTGCAGGACGTAGCGAAGCTTGTCTCCTTTTGGCGATATGAGGATGACACCTGCGCCTGCACCTTCGTTTTTCTTGGACCCGTCGAAGTACATGGTCCATGAGTTGGACACATCTGGCGCTCCAGGCAACTGAGCTTCGATCCACTCGGTTGTGAAGTCGGGTAAGACTTGTGCTTTGATGGCCTTCGGGTGATCGTATCTGATGTCCCTTGGTCCCAGCTCGATGAGCCATTTTGCGACTCTCCCAGTTGCGTTGGGGTTTGTGAGAATATCCCCGATCCCTGAGTTACTGATTACAGTGATCGGGTGTTCTGCGAAGTAGTGCGTCAGCTTCCTTGATGACATGAACACGGCGTAGGCCAGCTTTTGATAGTGCGGGTACCGCTGTTTTGATATGGAGAGGACCTCACTCAAGTAGTAGACTGGGCGTTGTATGCTTTGGGCGTGTCCCTCTTCCATGCGTTCGACCACCAGTACGGTACTCACCACCCTGTTGGTAGCCGAGACGTACAGGTATAGCGGTTCCCGTTCCTTAGGTGCGACGAGGACTGGAGGGCTTGTGAGGACTCGCTTGAGATCCGTGAAAGCTGCTTCGGCTTCCGGCGTCCACTCGAACTTGTCTGCTTTCTTCATCAGTTGATAGAACGGAAGTGCTTTTTCGCCTAGTTTGCTGATGAAGCGGCTGAGCGCCGCCACTCGACCTGCTAATTTTTGTACGTCATGAAGCTTTGAAGGCCTTTGCATTGTCAAGATGGCCTGTATTTTCTCTGGGTCCGCCTCGATTCCACGAGCTGAGACTAGATAACCCAAGAGCTGCCCGGCTGGTACGCCGAACGTGCACTTCTTAGGATTGAGCTTGATGTGGAAGTGCTTGAGGTTGGCGAACGTCTCTCGCAGGTCGTCGAGTAGTGTGTTTTCTTCCCTTGTTGTGATGACAATGTCGTCCACATATACTTGGACGTTTCGTCCGATCTGCTTTTTGAGGCAATCTTGCATCATGCGCTGGTATGTCGCACCCGCGTTTTTGAGCCCAAAGGGCATGGTTGTGTAGCAGTAGACCCCGAGTGGGGTTATGAACGCCGTTTTCTCTTCATCTTCTACCTTCATCCTTATCTGGTGGTAACCTGAGTAAGCGTCCAGGAAGGATAGGCGTGCGCATCCGGCGGTGGAGTCGACGATCTGGTCGATTCGAGGCAGCGGGAAGTGATCCTTTGGACAGCATTTGTTGAGGGCTGTGAAGTCCACGCACATCCGAAGGATATCTGTATGCTTCTTTTCTACAAGTACGGGGTTAGCCACCCATTGTGATTTCTTGATTTCTCGGATGAACCCTGCCGCGAGTAGTCTATCAACTTCAGACTCGACGGCGGTTCTTTTTGGGCCGGAAACGCGGCGCATTGTTTGTTTTACTGGCTTGGCATCTGGAAACAGTTGGAGAGAGTGCTCGGCGAATTCCCTGGGATACCTGGCATGTCGGCTGGACACCACGCAAATATCTCCCAGTTCTCACGGAGGAATTCGACGAGCGCGCTTTCCTATGCGATAGGCAACTCGACGATACATTGACTGTCTTGGACGGATCGGTCGGGTGCACCTGATGTGACCTTGTGTCATTTGTTGCGTTGAACGATCTGTCGACTGCCAATTTTTTGTGTTCCTGCATGAGTGTGCGGTCGTTGGAGATCGCTAGATCGGCGAGTGTCTCTTCCATGCCGAACATCTCAGAGATTTGCTGAACTCGCGGTCGCAAGAATCGGACCTTTGAAAGTTTCCATTGACAGTGATGACTCCTTTTGGTCCTGGCATCTTTAGCTTGAGGTACGCATAGTGTGGCACTGCCATGAATCGAGCGAACGTTGGCGTCCAAGTATGGCGTGGTATTGTGACTTCCAGTCGACGACCTCGAACTCAATCGATTTGTCTGAAGTGACTTGGGTCCCCGAACGTGACATCGAGTTGTATTGTGCCTTCTGGGCTGACAGCTTTGCCAGGGACGATACCGTGGAAGGTATTTGTGGATTTTGGAGATTTTCGACTGACCTGTTCATTTTGCGGAGTGTGTCTGCAAAGATGATGTTTATGCCGCTGCCTCCATCCATGAAGACTTTGGTCATGGCGTAACCTCCAATTTGCGCATCGACCTAGAGCTGCGTGCCCTGGTCGAACTACAGCTGGGGGGTGGTCCGCCCGGCTGAAGTTTATGGCAGTTTCGGATCCCTTCAAAAATTCAGGAACAGCGGGGGTGCCATGACGGCCATGTTCACCTGTCGAGTGAGTAGTTTTTGCTGCCTGTTGGAGGGCGACCCTTCTGTATCATGTTCACCTGCCCGTGAGGCTGAGGGTACCGATCCTCCTCTACCCGAGGTACGGGGTGTATGGCGCCCGCAACATGTCCGCCTGCGGCAGGCTGTGGTGGTGGTGCCATCAGGGCAGGTACAGTGTTTGGCTGAGGTGCAGTTGCGGCGGGTGCCTTTCTGAGATGCATGTATTCAGATGCCAATTTGTCGAATTCTCTACAGTTCTTCAACGAGTGATTGGAGCGCAATTTTCCGTCCTCCCCTTTGTACAGGTGGAATCTGCAATAGTCATCCATCTTGTCATCGAATGAGCGCTCGTTTTGTGCATCAGAACGCGGCTTTCGCCACTCTTGCTTCTTGTAGCTGTTACTTCGTTGCTCGCGGTCTCGACTATCCCGGCGATCATCCGGCCTCGGTCGCTTCTATCTTGGTCGTCACGGGGTTGTGTGAACCCAGCCGCCACGAACTCGGATCTGTCGTCGTCGTAATGACGTTTGGAACGCTTGCGCCTCCGATCATCTCTGTATGTGTCCCTGCGGCTTCGGCTGCCGCTGTCATGGTTGTCGCGTGGTGAAGAGGCGCGGGTTGCTCGCACCGAGTCTTCTCCATCTGCCCACTCAGTCGCGATTTTTATGAGGTTAGCCATGGAGGTTGGCTTTTCTCGACCAAGTGCTTTTTGAAATCTCCTGGCGAGACCCATGATGAAGGCGTCCATGGCCCTATCTTCCGATATTGCGCCGACTGAGTTGCGTATGGTGGTCCATCGCCGTATGTATGATCTCAATGTTTCGTCTGATCGTTGAGTGCAGGCTCTCAGTTCTTCGAATGTTTTCGGTCGCTCGCACAGAGGTTCGAAGTTCTTGATGAAGTCTCTGCGGAAGTGATCCCACGAGTCGTATGATGACGGAGGTAGCGCCTTGAGCCAGTCGCGGCTGTACCTTCGAGCATGAGTCGTATGTATTGCATTGCCGTAGTATTCGTGCCTCGTTGGCATGAGACGGCGAGTCTGTAGTCTTCTAGCCATCCTGAAGGTTCCTGTCGACCTGTGTACTTGGGTTGTTCAGATGTTAGCTTGAACCCTTTGGGCATCCGTGTCTCGCGGATGCGGCGAGTGAAACACAAGGCTCCGCATGGCTCGGGCTCCCGGTCGGAATATGAGTCGCTACTGGAAGACCTTCGAGATCTGCTTCTGCTGGACCTGTGTCGGCGTGTGCCTTTCCTTGTTTCCTCCGAGTGGTGACTGCGACCACTACGATCGTGTGCTGCCTGTCGCGAGCTGACTATGTTGCGATCTCGACTCCCTCCTGGAGTATTTGCATCCGGATGTATGGCCTTCACCGCTAGGGCCAGTGATTTGAGCTGTTGGCGATGCAGGGCTGCGTTGGGATCGTCCGCCGGAGGCTGCATTGCTTTGAGGTAAGCACCCACAGAGAAAAGAGCACCCGCAGCTGTTTTGGGTACTGGGATTCCTTCGTCGTCGTGTGTCATGAATGACAAGCCTAGGTTGCGAGTAATTGCCTCCCTCTCATCTTCCGGGAGGCGTGCCAGCCTCGATCTGCCTCTTGGGCTCGCCCGCCCTGTGGAGCTAAGTGATAGTTGTCTTCTTCGTGCGCTCGAGATGCTGGCTTGCCTTTTGCGCTCCTCGAGTGTTGCTCTGATGTTTTGCAGGCGAAGTGATTCCTGCCAGTTGAAGTACTGGAAGGTCAACGTCTCTTCTGGAGTTGCGTCTGCTGGCATCATTGTGCACTCCTTAATGACTTTGTCTGCTTTTGCTGCCATCTCAGCAGTAATTGTCAGAGTTGTGACCCCATCCGGCATAGTTACCGTGCATGGGAATTCTGTAGGCCTGCGGCAGGCTGCGGCTTCAGATGATTCTCCGTTGATGGCAACGTAAACCTGATGGGGGATGACCCGCGGGTACGTGTATGTGCTGCCAATTCCTGTCATGGACTCGACGTCTTCATCAAGGCTCATGTCGGAGTCGGTATGGTCCGTCTGGACGGATCTCGTTGTCGATGCGTTCATCGTCTATGCTCATCTCGGCGTCAGCAAAACCGTTGACCTCGGAGTCGAGTTTGTTGTTGGTGCAGATCTCAGAGTCGACGTTGTTGTCGTTATGAATTTCGTCGAAGTCGTCGAGGGAGATCCCGTAGTCGAGGGTGTCATCGAGTGGAAAATCGAGCTCGAGATCGTTTTTGCGGTACGCTGATTCAGCTTCCTCACCTTGGAGTTCTTTTGTCATGTACTCGTTGATCTCTCGAGTCGACATGGTTGTTGCAGATGAGCAGGCTTCGAGAATCGACAATGGGACGGACGCAGTCGATGGAGCCTCGGGTGCGGCAGTCGCGAGTTGTCGTGGATCTGTCAAGTCCTGCGTACCAAACTTGTTTACGAAAAAATTGAATGCTCCAACAGTTAAATCCAAACCTGACTCGAGACTAGCGAACGTCTCTCGGACTTCTGGCGAGTGTGGATCAAATGTGCCTTTTGTTGGTGAAGTTGGCGGGCTGCCAATTTTCGAGCGAGTCGGCGAGTTGCCATATGTCGACCGAGTCGGCGAGTTGTGGTTTGTCGATGCAGTCGGCGAGTTGCCGTTCGTAGATGCGATTGGCGAGTCGCCGTTTTCCGATGGAACCGGCGAAACCGTGAGTTCAGCACTATTCTTTCCCACAGACGGCGCCAATTGACGAGGGGTTAACTCATCAAATCCCATGGTTAAGGATCTAGGGTTGAGATAACGGGGGAGAGAACGTGGTAGAGCTGGTAGTTTCGTCGGCTGACAAGCAAAATCAGGGATTTACCCAGGTTCAGGGTACCCTCATGGTAGGGTACCCGAAAGGTATATCCCCGTCATCAACCCAACAGAAGACAGGGCTACCCTCAACCACACTGTTTATAGACGTGCATCGTACAAACAAACGAAAAAAATCCCGCATCAAGACTAAAATCTAAAAGCTCGATTATGAACAGACAAATACAACATAGGACAAAACTGCCATGAAACAAAGAATGCCGTCTTAAGACTAACCTTTTAAAGCTCGACCAAGAAAACGTGCACAAACATGCGCCCCAGATCACACCTCACTATCTTATAAAACTATGGACACTTAGTAGCCGGGAAATATAAATCAATCTTCGCGTAGTTCGCAACCCTGGTAGCATATGACCAGATCTGGTGGCCAATAAGCTCACGGTCCCAGTCAGTGAACGGACGTCCATCCTGGTGTTTCCGCGGTAAACCCTTGGACACAGTAGCAACGTCCAAGTTAGGATGATGCGACTTAGCGAGCGTCCACGCAACGCACGCTCCCTGTCGAGCAGCAGATAATTTCCACTCCTTTATAACTCCTGGAGCTACATCAAGCGCCAATACGACATCCCTCACCTTATTAGGGACATCCTCCGACGGAAGCAGACACCTCAACACCCCGATCGCACTCACCTCCAACTTCTTAATCACACAACACAACGTTTTCAACTGTTCTTGAGGAGACAGAGCCGACACGTCACAAGAAGACCCTGCGTCAATCAGAAAATACACTCCGCAAGCACATCAAAATCATAATAAACTAACATAAATTTAAAAACTATGATCACACATGGCTCACCTAAACATTTCTGAGCAAATACGTTGATCAAACGGCCCATGTGTTCCAAGTCTCGAGCTCTCTCTGCGATCTACACATCCACTTGAATTCCTTGACCGATAGCCTCCTCCACCAATTTATCATACCGCCCCTTCCACTCAGCCACGTCACGAGTCAAAGAAACTCTCTCGTTCATTAACACGTCAACCTCTGTCACAGACTTCTCACAATCCACAAGAATACGACCGACTTCTTCTTTACATGTATCCACAATCTTCTTAACCTCCCTTCCTGCATCGACTTCAGAGACGTACCCCCTGAGCATATTCTCTAACTCGACAATCCTAGCCTTATTCCCTTCCGACCTGTCTCGAGCACACTTAAGATTTACTTGCAGCTGTACGATACGCTTGTTGTGCTGAGCCAAGCGTTCTTCAACTTCATAAGTGCTCGTCCTAATCGACGTTAATTCACTCTGTAGAAAAGATATTCAGCACAAACGATAGTAAGTAAATATGTACAAACATGACCCCAACCGTGTAGGCGTGGATTGGTGAAAAACTGTAAAATCTCAGTAAAAAAATAACCCACTTACGCCAATAGTTTGTTTTATTCGATCAATCTGCTTGCACCGTTCACGCAACCTCTCATGGCCAGCCGCTATGAGAGCATCTATCATACACTGGACTTTCGAAACTTCACCATCTTGTAAACAGGACCATAAATCCAAAGAGGAAATGTCGTCCGTAAAGCTGGCAGTGGGAACTGAGGTGGTACTAACGTTCTGATCAACAGTCTGTTGTCCAATAACATACCTCTCCAGTTCAGCCGGCTCAGGCTGAAGTACCGACCTCGATAGAAATGAAGTCGACTCGCCTAGACCCAACGACACCCCTTGCGTAGCACACGGCACAGGAGAACCCTGCTACGGCACAGGAGAACCCACGTCCACACCGTCCGAACCACGACCGCATAAAAAAACATCGCAAACTATCTCCTTGGACACGTTAGCAAGAATAGATTTTGATCCAACATTCGTGTCAACGGAAGGTCCTCCAAGCAAAAGACATGAATTTGCTACTGCCGGCTGAAGAGCAGCGCCGACTCCAGGTAACTGCTCCACCGACATAGCCGCTAAAGCAGCCAGATCGTTAAGAGCTGGGACATCTGCCTTTGAAGTCGGCGATCTAAGAACGGTATCCCGACCAACACTGACATCAGAGGGGAGCTTTCCCGGGAAAACCGGCTGAACAACCGGCTCATCCTTGGTGTGCATGTCGTCGTCAGAAACATCGATGATGACTTTCCGCCTCTTGACTGGCCCTACCGACGCCTGTTGTTTCTTTCCAGTACACATCCTCCGACGCTTGTATACAGCTGGCGATACAACCGCCCGATCAACTCCCGTCAACCTCTTCTTCTCTGGGAGATGAGATCTATCAAACCCCTTAGAAATTCTTTTTTTACTTGAAGAGCCGACGACGAAAGACAAGCGGACAGCCTAACATCAACAGACGACGACGTACCATTGCGCACAACCGCATCGTCTACAATCACGCTGGATTGTTCTCTTTCGACAAAATCAGAGTTCTAAAAAAAACGGCAATTAGCCAGGAAAGCGGATTACATAAAGCGGCGGATTATTCGTGAAAAAATCCAAACATAACACCGAGGGACCGTGCCTCAAAAAACTTACAGTTAACGCCTTCTCCCCACGCCTTGGCTCGGGCAAAACACCTTTTTCGGCGACAACTTCGAACTGGTGTACAGTAACCTTCGATCCAGCCCAATCGCAGATCAAATTCGTTCCGACCATCGCATTCAGGGAAGAAAGGTCCAGGAACGAAGAGAACAATGGTACATGAAGACAAGGTGAGAAGAGGGGAGGAGACGGGGGAGAAGAGGATGCAAAAGTAGATCTAATAGACACGAAAGCGACGACACAGTGAGTAAAGAGCAAACAGTGAAAGGAAGGGGTGACATCACCCTACGAGACACACACACCACGTGGGCATAACAGAGCCACTTAACCCACTCACACGGACAACAGTGGCCGACTCCAAAAGCACGCGTCCAAACGGTAGGTACACGAAGATGGAAAACACGAAAGCACAGCAATGGGAATACACACACATGACGACAGCATACTGACAAAAATTCTGACCGAGTCCCGGGAGTCGGCCCGGAATGACCTTCTCCGAATACACACCACAACTATCCCCCACAAAGGTTCTACTCATCAAGACACTGAAATCCCACTTCCGCCAAGCAGGTGAACACTGGAAGGAATGGGAATACACATACATGACGACAGCATACAAAATACACCTAACAAATTCATACGGGCCTCCACGCCGCCTCTTTAATGCGGCAAGTACACCGATATTAATGGGCGTGTAAGACACACACTCGACTCACATACACACACCAACGGATGTGAAGATCACCGTACACTAAATCCACTAATCTCCTTCTCCTCATCGTTCCCACGATATCTCTGCGAGACAACAGCTGATCCTGCAAAAATATTTAATACAACCCCACATAAGCACGACAAAAGAGCCAAGAGAAAAATAACAATTTCCTTAACGGAAACAATATGAAAAGTCGTTATTAGCAAAAAGCATAACAGGAGGGACAGACACATAACCTGGAAGCACACGCTGTTGAAACCGACTCCAGGGAGCCGGCGAGACCGGATGACACGGAGAGATGGATAAGTCAGTAATGCCGACATACAACATAGAAGACGTCATCGCTGACGCATACTCTTCATACGTGTACAGCCGGAAGATCCGTCTCACCGATCATCGAAACCGCCGACTCCAGGCCGTCGAATCCAGGGAGTCGGCAGGACTAACCTTGTCCGTATCACTGCTCATGGATCAGGCCAGCTTAATCATGTCGGATTCCTGGAGTCGGCTCCCACATTGGCAAATCAAAAATCCGAACACGCCGACTCCAGGAGGCCCGTCTTAGTGCACCGTCCGATCACGCCGACTCTAGCCATATCTTCATTTTGTAGATGTGTTCAAGCTAGTATTTCTTCCGAATGCAAAATAAGCCAAGTCATTCTAAACATTAAAGCCTAACATTATATTTAACGAAAGTCCATCACATATAGCCAAACGATCAAACGCGCAAAACATATAGATAAACTGAAAGTCCTTGTTTGGAGAAGAGAAGAGGGATGCCAAGGAAGGAGAAAGGTTACGAGAGCTGTAATCATATCTTCATTCTGAGATGCGTTTTGGAGTTTTCCTTGCCGTTGGTAGCAAGTGTTGGTCTTGTTTATAATTAGTTATTTCAATTTTTTTGAAAACAGAGTACAAAGTCTGACCCATCGCGACTCCCTGGAGTCGGTTTCAACTGGGACGAACGCTGGTAACGCCGAGTACTGCGCGGAGGTTACTGGTCGAGTCCCGGGAGTCCGCTGGACTGACCTTTGTCTTTATGTGCTGGTCGAGTCCTGGGAGTCGGCTGGCCTGACCTTTGCCTTTATGAGCTGGTCGTGTCCCAGGAGTCGGCTAGGCTGGCTTTCTTTTTATGGGCTGGTCGAGTCTCGGGAGTCAGCTGGACTGACCTTTCTTTTTTATGTACTGGTCGAGTCCCGGGAGTCGGCTGAACTGACCTTTCTCTTTATGTGTTGGTCGTGTCCCGGGAGTCAGTTGGACTGACCGGCAGCCTACCAAGTCGTATATTACCTTGTCCGTCTTAATGCACCGTCACGTCGAGTCGCCGTGACCAGTCTAGAATAAAGAGAAGGGTCCTAAGCCACCTAGACGTCATACATCAAAACTGACATACTGACACACGTACGAAGTGATTCTATTCAACAAATCCATCGTGGACGAGTTGTCGCTAAACCGTAGAGGGAGCGAATCAAAGGCAAAGAAAGACACCTTAACGAACTACACTGAAGCCGATAGAAACCCCGGAGTTAAGCAGTCAAGGTGCGAACTTCTATGAACAGTATCATAAAACCTATCAGAGTACACGGAAGATTCCTCAAATCTAACTGACACACATCAGATGTGCAATCAGGTAACAGGATACGAACGAAGCCAAATAAATGGTAACAATGAAATATGGAAAACATTGAAACACGATCTGGTAAAAAACGCACATTCACCTTGTCAAATTAAGCCGGCGTAGCCGACTCCAGCACGGACCATAAAATCAACGGGGCTTTCTTAGAAGACGAACCAATAACAATGTCGCCATCGCAACAGTAAACTTCAGGATATGTCAATTCAATCCCTAAGACCAAACCGAAGACCTGAAATCTTGAATTGAGACCATATCAAAGCCAATAACGCCATGTGACAGACAAACTCTTCAGAAATAACCTGTAACAACGAACATCATAAAAGACAAAAACAAAACAATTGGATCCCAGCAGAAGAGACTTAGACAAAGCAAATAACTAAATCCCCTAAAAAGAGAAAAAAAGTATAAACATAGAAAATATAACATGACGATTCAAGATGCAAGAATACCCGCCAAGGCAACCAGCGACAGTAGCCGCAGAAACAAAGCCGGCTAATATAAACGAAGAAACGCAAGAGAAACCATCATGTCGGACCGTCAGGACGTCAACCTAGCAAGACATACCACCCTAGAGGAACCAACGATATTTGCTCTCCGTCTTAATGCATCGTCCGGCCACGCCGACTCCCTGGAGTCGGCGTCACCAGTCCAAAATTAAGAGAAGGCTCTGGACCACCTTGACGTCATACATCAAAAGGCACAACGTACGAAGTGATTCTATTCAACAGATACCTCGTACACGAGCTGTCGCTACCGTAATCGTCTCTCTTACTGGAGATGCCTTCTCAGCAAGAACTTGAGATGCTCACGCTCGCAATGAGATAGATAACACAAAAAATGCTGATGCATGGTGATGCTTGGTAATTATGGGGATGCCAAGGATAAACTGAATAAACCGTCTTCCAAGGACCAAAAGTTTGTACTTGCCAAGAAAGGACGAACAACACTATAACCACCAGCTTTACATCTTCCACGGTATAGGTCCACTGGTGCAGTAGAAAATACCTTTGGAATGACTTGGGAAGGCTTAAGCTTTACTCGTGAACATGTATCCACTTGGTTGATGACACCATTTATTCCCTTCAATAACAGGACAGCTCCCTTGATGAATATTGTGTTATGAAGAAATTTGTAGGACGATTGTTCATAACATTTAGAATACACGCATAAACAGCATAAGTGTGGAGCAAAATTTCGAAAACGCAAATCCCTTGAAAATGTAGCTGAAAAGAGTAGCGAATAGGTGATTAATGGGTCCAGAATGGTCTCTGGTTCATGCTCCAGAAAAGTAGCACATCTCCCATCTTTCATTTGACAGCAAGACCTCTTCTCGCACGCTCTAACATCTACTGGCACACTCTGACAGTTCAGTGTACAATGGTAAAGAACTGTTCTTCATATTTCCATAGCGAAAAATTACAATGGTGGCGGTACGCAGGGTGAAGGGGAAGAGGGAGTCCGCCCTGAAGCTTCGATATGACCAGGCACGGCCCGTCGCGGCAAGGTGCGGCTCAAGGCTGTAAAACGATTAATTTACCATGATTGCATTCTATGGAGTAGACTGTTGATTCGATGCATCCACATTTTAGGATTTTTAATTTGCACAATGTTAGGACTAAATATGACACAAATGTGTAAACAAATCATGCAATACAAAAAAAAAACTTCTACAACAACGTGTATAGAAAATAAAATCTGATTTGGGGTCACACTATGGTTGCAAAATAAAACCGTAGTTGTGTTCCGTCGTTGGCGCTTGACTAGCGACTCCTTGCTGGCGACATCATGATCGCAGCTCTTCACTCCGCCGCGGTCAGGATATAATCTGCAAGTCAAGTAAATATATGCCTCCGGAAAATATGAGATCACAAGTTTTCTAAAAAATTGGATTTGATTTTCGTTATATGCGGCAATGCTTTGCTACAAAAAACAAGTTTGCTAACATATTTACATTTCTCAGTGGACTTCATTATTATCATAATTTCGTTACGATTAGCTTATAGTGAATGCGTTTGGGGCCCCACCTCGTACAACAACATTATGATTAGGAAGAACATATTTTGTGAGCATCAAAACTAATTTCAGTCTTGTTTTGTGTGGGAGCTCCTGGATCGAAGACGGCTACTCTTCTATGGCGCGGAGGTAGCGGGGAAGAAGACTGGAGTCTTGGATCCACAGCTTCTTGGGGAATTCTTCTGGCTGCAAACTTCGGAGTTCATCAATGGCGGCGAATTTGCGCCGTCGTTATCTTTGGCCGATGGAGCCACTCCGAGCTGTGGTGCTGCTTGTGCCATGGCGCCTTGAACCTCCAGGCCGGCGTGCCATTGCGGAGGCCCCTCTTCAGTTCCACGGCGGCGCCCTTCGTCGTGTCGTCTCCAAGTGGTTCCGTCCCCAGCGACGGCGCCGACGGCTGTCGTGTCGAGTTGTACTTCTCGCTCGGTGGAGAAGGACCTAATTGCGTTTCTTTTCATTTGGTTAAGGTCCTTTTTGCAAAAGCCAAGGGCTTGGTTGTAATTTTCTTTTACTTTGTGGTCCTTGATGTAAGATGTATTCCCACCGACTAATGCAGTCGGGATCCTTCGGGATCCCTCTCCCCTTGTTAAAAAAAAAAACTAATTTCAGTAGCACATAGGGCACAA
Organism: Poa pratensis; assembly: GCA_947311845.1. NCBI lineage: Eukaryota > Viridiplantae > Streptophyta > Magnoliopsida > Poales > Poaceae > Poa > Poa pratensis. The sequence goes on from CAMZMU010000077.1 coordinate 4,542,615, forward strand.
TGTACTTGAAGGTGACCATCGGTATGTTCTTATCATCTTTTACTGAGTTTTCACGGTATCTGAACCGATTTAATCCGCTTATTCCTTGGCAAGGTGGGAACCCACACAAGAAACTTATATCACCCTTTAAAATTTAACACAACAATTAAGTAAACAATATCAGCCAATCTAATGTTGAGATACTAAATTAAGCATAAAGAATAGCAAGCACTCAGAGATAGCTGTAAGATTTTTCGCATGTGGCCTTATTAAACAAACTCATTTATTTTTAAATGGAAATCACTGAACAAAAAAATAGTGCATAATGTTTTTCCAATAATTGCAACGGAAATAAACCTTATTATGTAATAGTAATATGTCAAAATAGATACAAACCTAAGGTTTTCAATATGCTCTGAGGTATCCATTTCATGACCAAATCCCTTCCATTGCACCCTTGAAAATAAATATTACAACAACATGAACAGAAAAAGTAATAGGATTAGAAATAAGTTAAATGGAGAATGGAGTATTTCAAATTAAATGAAAAATTTCCTATCGTTGACACCATAGCATATTTCATGAGCTTGTCTACAAACAAACCCGTCTTTTTCAAGCTTACCGTCCTCTTACTCATCCTATATGTGAGCAATATGGCCATGGCAATAATGATGGATGAGGAAAAAGGATGGTGAGCTCGAAAAGACTAGTTTGTCGTAGCCAAGCTACTTGAAATATGCTATGGTGGCATTGATAGAAAATGTTGCATTTATTTCAAAATACCCTAATATCCATCTGGTTCATTTCTAGTGCTACTACTTTTTCTGTTCACTTTGTTATAATATTTACTTTCAACAATGTAAGGGATTTGGCCGCGAAGAGAATATCTGGTAGCCTAGTTTGACATATTTCTATTCCATAATAATGTCAATTTCTATTATAATTATTGAAAAAAACCAATGTATGTGCACTAATTAGCGATTGCCTTTTAAAATAAAGTAGTTTGTTCAGGTAGGCTACATGCAAAAAAAAATCTTACCTCTTGACAAAGTGCCCCTAAGCCAGGATTTATGCCTCAGATTTGTTTTATGCCTCAGATTTGCCGGGGGGGGGGGGGGGGGGGGGGGGGGGGGGGGGAAGGTGGGGGGGGTGCCCTAAGCGAAATCTAATGACCTTTAATTGAAGTATCAAAATCAATGATAAATATATGAACAATAAGGTAAGAGCTTGAAGTACTATTATATTGAAAAATTTATAAATGTTATCTCAAAATTTATTCGTAACTCATAGATGCTGGTATCAACGTCATGTTCATTCAATAATCTATTCTAAATGCATGAGGTTGCAAAACCAATTTAAGTCTCCCGGGACATTATGGTTATATATGTGTTACTCTTTAAAAATTTATCCATGGATCCTCTCAAGCATGATATCTAGTATCAACTTGTGTACTTGTTTCTTTACTTTTTCACACTCCATGAACACTTTCTAGACTACATGAAGACGTTGAACTTGAATGAAATAATTAGCAATCGAAAACAAGCGCAAAAATAAGCTACTAGATAGTTTTTACCACTAACGGCATCAAAGTCACAATCAGAAACTCCAATAATATATCCCTAACAATGGTCAATCGGCTGCCTATGGCCCCGCTGAAATAAAGTTGCAATATTTATCATCACTAATAATAGACTCTCCGTAAGTGGACAAAAAGAGACAAACTTATGCGCCGTTGCAGTGGCTGATCTTCTCTCGACCGTGCACATTTCGTCGCAGATGTCCTACAGTCCTACGGTCGTAGAAGCAAGGGAGCTTCTGCCGGCCGTCGAAAGGCCTCTTCTATCGGTTGCTCAGTCTCGCGTGCGTTCAGCCGTTCATGTACAGGAGCCCTGATCGATACATGCTTCATTTAGCTCTCCATCGTGAATGTTGTTTGGATAGACAGATTTAGAGACGAGTTTTACCAAACCATGTTTTAGGAAGATTTTTCGTAAAACGAGTTCTGCTCTTAATTCCGTTAGGAACGAGTGGACGCAGAACCACGTTTGGCTACCTTAAAACAATATTTGGCTACTGGACGAGGCCGGCCTGCTGCTCTGTACGCGCGGCGAACCTGTATGCTGGCATCTCGTACAGGCAGCGCGGCGGACCGAGCTCGGAGAGGCAGCCAGCGTGGCCGGCCAGCGCTGTTGGAAATAGGGTTGTGTGTCCAGTCGACGATCCCTTCGAGTGTGGAGGAGAAGTCGATAAGTTAGAGAGTGCCGACTTCGGGGTCTATCCCAAGTCGAGGAAGTGTTCGACTCCGGGGCCTGTCCCAAGTCGAATTAGTTGCCAGGTTCCTCTGGTGCGAAGGATTTTATCCTGTAGCCAGTGTCCTGAAGTAATGCGTCAGCATCAAGTACATAGTAGGTAGTTAGGACGTGCTAGACGTCACCTACAGTGTTTCCTAGTCTGTGACATCGCCAACAGTGGCATGTCAGATAGAGTTATGACCGGTCACATCATAGTGATGTGACAGGATAGTTGATTTAAGCAGCCCGGCTGCATAGCCCCTATTTAGAGGGAGGAATACAATGAGAAAATTGAGTCAAACCATTTCTCATAGTGGAACACACTCCCCTCTCTCGTAGCATCACGGGCAACAATTGGTATCAGAGTCTGAGTTTTTGAGAGATCTCACCGGAGATGGGCGAGGGAAAGGCGCTCATGCCGGCGGAGGTGAAGGAGGTCGCTAGCACGCTGGCAGTCCAGCGGGTTGTGCGGGAGGCCGGTAGTTCGTGACCGCTGCTCACGCGGTCAAACTACGCGGACTGGGCGTTGCTCATGCAGGTGAAGTTTGAGGCACGCCGTGTTTGGGCCGCCGTGCACGATGGCACGGAGGAGCGCGAGACGGACCGAGCGGCGCTGGAGTATGTGATGCTCGCCGTCCCGCCGGAGATGATCTCCACACTGGCGTCGAAGAAGACGGCCAAGGAGGCGTGGGAGGCGATCAAGACGATGCGGGTCGGAGACACCCGTGTCCGGGAAGCGAAGGCGACGGCGCTCAAGAAGCAGTACGAGGCCATCAAGTTCGGCGACGACGAGAACATCGACGACTTCGCCATGCGACTGTCATCGCTCGTGTCGCAGCTTGGGGTGCTCGGCGTCACCATCACCGAGCCGGACACTATCCGTAAGTTTCTCTCGGTCGTTCCCACGAGATTCTCGCAGATGGCATGCTCTATCGAGACTTTGCTCGACCTCGACAAGCTCCCCATGGCGAGGAGCTCATCGGCCGCCTCAAAACGGCCAAGGAGCGACATGAGGCGGAGAAGCCGGAGGCCAAGCAGGCCGGGAAACTACTCCTCACGGAGGAGGAGTGGTTCTCTCGGATGCGCCTGCAGGACGGAGGTGGATCCTCCAGCCAGGCCGGACGCGGCGGCGGCATGCCGCGCAGTTGCGGCAGGGGCAGCTCGGCTCGCGGAGCCGGGAACCGCAGCGCATCGAAAGACACGTGCCGCTACTGCGGAGTCGCCGGCCATTGGGCGCGGGGCTGCCGCAAGAAGAAGCGTGAGGAAGCACACCTTGTGCGCGCAGAGGGTGCGGAAGCACACCTCGTCCGTGGCGGAGACGACGAAGATGACAACGCACTCCTCATGATGGAGACCTGCACCATCACGTCTGCCCCACAGCTCCCTGCTTCGACTCGCCAGGCGGAGTCGAGCACCTCGGAGGCGGCACCCTTTGTTGTGGGTTTGTCACGTCAGATGTCATGGATGACTTCGTAGGTGTGGGATTGCGCGAGTCAATCGTCTCCGAGCTTGGGATCGCAGGAACAAAAATCAACACAGATTTACCCAGGTTCGGCCCCTCAATGTGAGGTAAAGACCTACTTCCTGCCTACCCTAGATTGGTATTGATATGGTATATTAGGTGTTACAATGGAGGTGATCCGATCTCGGTACTCGCCGTATGAGCTAGGGTTTTTGGCCTTGACCCTGTCTAAGTCCTGCGAGTTCCCTTTATATACACAGAGACTCGCCAGGTTACAAAAGAAATTTTCTCCACAAGAAATATACCAACTGGAACCTACTTGGAGACTAACTAGTCCTCACGTCTTCCAGGATATGTCTTCTAGATCCTTCTCCTTGTGGCGGTGCGATATGGGGGCTTGCTTTCATGTAGGCCTTTACTCGTGCGAGTAAAGTGGGTCACACTTATCAATATGGGCCGCGGGTTAATCCACAAAGTATTCCCCCGACATTAGCTCCCAAGATTGGTTAGGACTTCACGGTGAGGATCTTCTGGTTACTTGAAATGGTTGATGAGCCACACTGTGAGTGTTCTGACCAATCTCTGACTGATGCGATTCAAAACTGTGATTCATTTGTGCGACTCATCTCTTCTGTATGAAATATTCTGTTTCCTTCAATTGCGGACCGTTCCTCATTCTGCGGGCGCAAATTGTTCCGTTGATTTCGGGCACCCCAATTATAAGCTGCGGCGGCCTAGGTCAATATTCACTTGCCTCTGTTCTCTCCTCATTCCTAGCCGCGCCGCCTTCTTCCTCAACCGAGCTTAGCCCCCGATCCAATCTCCTCTCGCAATGGCGCCTAAGGCAAAGCCATCCGAGGATAAGCGCAAGATCTCCTGCAACTGGGAAGGATCTTGGGTGACGGAGGAGGTCCTTGCGGATCTGGCCGTCAAAGGTTTCTTGCCGCCGAAGGAGAGCAACGTCTGGCGGGCGCCAGGTGACGAAATCGAGCCGCGCCCCAAGCCCAACGAACTAGTGATGTTCGTGGAGCACGTGGAGCGTGGATTCACGCCGCCCGGCTCCCTCTTCTTCCGCAATCTGATGCAACGCCTGGGCCTCCGTTTTCACGACATCGGGCCTAACTCAATGCTCCAAGTGAGCGATTATCATGTAATGTGTGAGGACTACCTTGGCGTAGCCCCCAACATTGATTTGTGGCTGGCCTCCTTTTCTTGCAACAGCCAGCTTACTTCCAAAGGTGGAGCCTATGTTCAGGTCGGCGCCATCTCCCTTCAACGCCACAGAAATTCCGTTCTTCCCAAGCTAGCCCTAGCGAATCGGCCCAGGGCTTGGCAAAAATCTTTTTTCTACTGCCAAGATACTTCGTCGGAGGGCGAAACTCGCCTCCCCTCCTGGTCCAATACCACCTTCGTGCCTACTGATGCACTGAAGTCCAAACCTCGGGATTCCACCACAGCCTTTATCAATGAGTCGCTGATCAAGGTCCGTGCCTTGATCGGTCATGGCCTTATTGGCCTTGATCTTCTCTCCTGCTGAACGAAGTGGCGTATTCAACCAGTGAGTCCCCGACAGCGGTCCTTTCTCGAGTGCTCTGGCACTTCTACTGATGTTGATCGCATCCAAGCTGCTGACTGGGAACCTGAAGAGTGGGTGGAATTCGTCACCCATGTGACCGAGGAGAAAAATGTCTCCTTTGACAAGGTGGGGCTTGCCCCTTTTAGTGTTAACAACAAGCCTTTCGAGGTAACTTTTCTTCTCTAGACCTTTGTCTTTGTAGCAGAATTGCGTTCCTTTTTTATACTAAAATCCACCTTCTTCTGGATCAGGCTGATGAGAACTATTGGTCGCTTCCAGCGACTGATGCAGGCACTGCTGCTCCCAAGCGTGCCACAAGGAAGAAACTGCTGCCCGCTTTAGAGGGTAGTGAGATTGCTGATGTTCCATCTGTTGCCACTGCGGCTTCAGATGGTGAAGACACTGAGCTGGAGGAAGACGACAGTCCTGTGCCAGCCACGAGTCCTCTTGCTGCGGCTGGCCCAACTCCCCGCACGGCCTCGAAGAGGCTATCCCGGGAGGAGCCAGAGCTTAATGCTCTGGAAAATTCTGAGGCCGCCAAGCGTCGCAGGCCTATTGTGGGCGCGACTCCCTCTGTTGCCAGGCGCGTGTTTAAAGCCACTGCCTCGGCTGAAGAAGATATGTGACCCAATTCTGGTAATTCTTACTGCCTCGGCATACTGCATACTTGTTTCCTTTCTTTCATTAACACATAAACCTCTGATTGTAGATTCAGGGTTCCAGGGTCTGTCGTCGCCGTCAAGTGACGGCCTTATGGCCTCCGTGAAGATGGCTCCAGAGTTAGTAACTTTCTTCGCGCTTATAGCGTTTCTTTTCTGCCATACGCGCTTCCTTCTTATGAAATGCTCTTGTTCTTGAAGGAGTGCGGCTAAAACTGCGGCTGATCTGGGAGTTGTCTCCGAGGCTGCGGCTGAGCAGCCCATGGCGCCTGCGGCTTACACTGTCATGGTGGAGGGCGTGGCCACCACTGATGATCTGGCTACGGCCCCTGCTCCTGACATGGCTGCTCGAGAGTGGCTCTGGAAGATGGGACGGATCTCCTCGTCGCCCAGGACACAGAGAAGGTCAATCCCACAACCGCGGTTGTGGTAGCTAAGGATGCCGAAGCACTGATGGTTGAGTCGCCGGCGGCTGATAATCAGCAGTCACCAGCACTGCACCTTGAGGTTGCTTCCTTCTCCTCCTCCCTGAGCCGCGTCGAACAACTGTCGCGGGCCATCATTGCCTCAAATGATAAACAAGCCGCAGAGCTTCGTGAGGCACTGTCTAATTTGTCTGCGGCTTACAAGGTAATTATCTATCTTGGCCTGTCTGTCTCTAGCCCCAATGATCGAGCTTCTTCTTTGATGCAAAGGGGAACTTGATACTTCTTGTAGTTGTTATCTTTTGTAGTAACCTCTCGCAAATTATTGCAAACTTCTCCATTGCCATTGATCTGCTTAATCTTCTTCCTTGTAGGAGGAACTATATGCCGTGACGACGGAGAAGCATGCCTTGGAGAAGCAATTGCAGGAGGCTCACTCTGAACTTGAGAGTCTGCGCGAGCTCCTTTGCCAACGCGATGCTGAATTGAAGATAAAAGACGCCAGGATTGGCGATCTTACTGACGTGAGCTTTAAACTGTCTGAACAGGCCAAAGCCACCGAGCTGCGGCTTAAAAAGGTTGAAGAGAAATCCCAAGAGAGGATCGAGCAGCAGGAGCGTCAAATCAGTGCTCAAAAGGATGCCATTACTCAAGACAACGAGGACACGCGGCTAAAGGCTGTTGAGATTGGTCAACTTGAGAAGAATTTGGCAAAAATATCTGACGCCCATAACCTTGTCCATGCCAAGGTCCGCATCATGACCCAAGAGTTGACTGGCATGTTTTGCAATTCACAGTTGCACCTTTGCTTGGCTACCTTCTTTTGTATGTAGTTGAGCTAACAAATAGATTCCATGTAGCAGGCGAGGATGCTGCATTGCAGCGTGGTAGTACCCAGGAGCAGCTGGAGTATATCCGCGAGTTTGTGCGAAAGGCTTGCGATGCCATGAAGCCATTATCTGCTTGCCTCCTGCCAACCAAGCCTGTCCCTTCTGATGCTGAAGGACTGTTGAAGAGACTGCTTAAGGCGCCACAGTACTTCTTGGACTGGAAGGAATCCTCAGCTCGCTCCGGCGCGGCTCACGTTCTTGCATTGGCCAAGACGTATGATCCATCTTTTGAAGCTGCCAAGGTTGCGCAAGGCAGGCCTTCAAAGAAGACAGATGGCACCGTTTTGACGCCCTCGAAGTACGCGGCGACGTGGAAGAGCATGCGTGGTCATGCGACTGAGCTCGTTGATGGAGTGGACCTGGCGACCTATCTGGGAAAATATCATCCAGATGGGAAGAGATTTGAGAGGTTACCCGCTGCGTCAACCAGTTTGGTGACTCCACAAGAAAAGAACTCCTCTCCAGGTGTTTCTAGCTCTGCAGCCCCCAAACCTGTGACTGATAAGCCTTCCAACAAGCCTGCGACTGCTCCTTCTGCCATGCTTGGTAAGCCGCCTGTTCCTCCTTCCCATAAGCCAAAAGCTGGGCAAAAGTGAAGAAAAACAATGATATGGTGAATTTAGCCCTTAGCGGCTTGTAATAATTGTTGGAATTATGTGTCAGAGACAATGTTATGATTGTTAAGTACTCTTGGCAGTACAGGTTTCGACCAATAGGCTGGTCCTTATGATTTGTCTCGGTTTTTCCTTACTTAGGCCCTTGCGCGGCTCAGTATTTCCTAGGGTAAAATGCGTGTTGCACCCCTAGTACTTTGGCCGCATAATGCAAGTCGCATCCAAGTGAAGGTTGAGTATAATCACGATAAATGCCACTCGTTTGGCGATTCCAAGGTAATAGGTCGCGCTCATAAAGCTGTTGCGCCCCCAAGGAACCAATGATTAAAAAAAAAGACTCACAACTCAATTGGTAATTTGAGGCGAAACGACAACCGCCTACATAGTAGGGGTGCCGGCTTTATTTCAGAATCATTATATGATACATAGGGTCGGTCGCGCCTAGGTGATGACCAGATGTGATACAGATGGGGTTGGATCGTGCCTGGGTGGCGATCCCTTGTGATACATGGGGTCGGTCCCGCCTAGGTGGCGACCATAATTTTGATGCATAGATTACGCCCGCGCCTAGGTGGCGGCCGGTTTTTGATACATGGGGTCGGTCGCGCCTAGGTGGCGACCAGAATTTTGATGCATAGGTTACGGCCGCGCCTAGGTGGCGGCCGGTTTTTGATACATGGGGTCGGTCGCGCCTAGGTGGCGACCAGAATTTTGATGTATGAGCCCTGAGTGGCCAGCTTGGTACTGTGAACCCTTGGTGGCTCTGTTGCGGTCGCCAATGGCGACTCGCGATGTTTGGGATATACCCTTATTGCCGATGGCATGTAACTTTTGCTTTCCTCGCCTCCCTTGCGGCTGTAATCTGAAGCCGCAGATCGGGCAGGTGATGGCTCCCAAGTGCAGGAGATCAATTGTAGTACCTTTCAATTAGAAAAGGTTGTCGAACCCACGAGGAGCTGAAGGTATTGGTTAGTAAGATTGATAAATAAAACAATAAAAGATGCAGTGTTTTTGGTATTTTCAGTTGTATAATTGCAAGCAGATAACAGATAGTAGCAAGTGAAAGCTCTCAAAGAGAGAAAGCCCAATCCTCTTATGTGGCAAAAGGACAAGCTCAAGTGATGTGTAACTTATATGTGGCAAACGTTCCCGAGGGCGGCATGGATGATGCTAGGCATAGAGATTTATTAAACAACACGTTGAATATCTTGTCAAGTTTTAATCCTCTTTGGACGGAGCCATAATTAGGTATAGCTAAATAAATAAACTACAACCCCTTATGATGGATCATGTGGCCAAGCAAATGACTGCACAAGAATTATTAAGACCTAAAGTCCCACCATAGCATTACACTCTAAGGTCCCCGATACTAATACCCTCATAATATAACTTCATGACTCGGTCTCAGGTTTACGTGTCCTCCCAAGTCTCCATCAATTCATTACACTACGGTGTTCTCCTATGAGCCCATAAAGGTGAAGTGTTGTGCAGTCGACGTTCGCACAACACCATCATAGAATCACATAAAAGATAAACTCTTGACAAAATACCAACACATGTCATATATAAATCAATGCCAATTCATCCTATGCCCTCAGGAACATACGGGAACTACTCACAACGTGCGAACATGATCATAATCAGTGGCATAAGTGGTACAACACAATCTGAAATTATAACTTCACCACCAAATAATGACAAGTACTCAATCACAAACATGAATAGTAGCACAAGACAAGTATCTAGGGTATAGCAACTCTCAAACTGCGAGGGGAACGGAGTGGATCACGGTGATGATGATGGTGATGGTGCTGGTCTTGATGGGGGTGATGATGTAGAGGCCTCCTCCCACGCCAAGGAGGAGAGGTGATGACGATGACGATGATTTCCCCCTTCTCCGGAGTTCCGGAGCAGCAGGATCTGACCCCCCTCGGAAGGGATCAGGAGTTTCGCCGCCGCCGCGACCTCGGATGGACTTGGAAAAATTAGGGCGTTACTTTTCGGGCGAGACGAAGGCGTCGATAAAAAGCCCCAGGCGAGGAGGTGCCCGAGGCACCTTTGGTGGGTCCCACGCGGCCAGGTACATGGGCCGCGTGGGCCACCCCCATTTGGCCCTCGTGGCTCTCCTCTCTTCGGTCTTCTTCCCTCTGCCTTTCTCCCGATGAAAAACTGACGCAGTATTTTTCCTTTTATTATTTGAGGTCCTGTAGCTCCTGAAACATTAAAGACAAGAAAAAGGAGGTTTTCTGCCTCCCAGAAATTAAATACCAAAAATAGGGACTTTGTATGAAAGTCCCCAAAATCATCTAAAACATGTAGAAACAATCATATAATCATGCAAATAACATTCTAGTATGATACTAAAAGTTATATAAATGATGATATAAAATGCACGTATCAACTCCCCCAAGCTTAAACCTTTACTCGTCCTCGAGTAAGTAAGGACATAGATCATTACATGCATCAATGGACTTATGGTTGATAAATAAATACGGGCATTGTATCATCATCATATTCAATTGCAAGATAAGATTAATGATCTAAAACTCATACATATGAGGGCAACATAAGTAGAACTCTAGCAATCACCCCTTACTTTTGAAAGCAAATAACCATTGTATGTTGGACAATCGAATCATATTGTTTTTCACATGCTTTTGCTCTTCATGGCAAGCATTATAATCTTTTATACTTTGCTGAAATTCAAAGACAAGATAAACTCTCATTGGATAACAAGTTCAAAAGAAGACAAATGAAAAGACAGATAGATATAAAAATTGTTATCACTCTTGCTTGACTAGTAACTAGTGCAAACTTTAGTCATGGATATCTCAATCAAGTTCCCATGCTCTACACAACCCTTTTCTTACACTTTCCATGGCTAGCTGAAATTTCAGGTGCCTTCCTTTCATTCACATTCAAGAGCATAAGTATTGAAATATCCATGATCATTAATTTGCTCAAAAGATACTAGGTTGTAACAAGAGTGTTTTATATCCTTTTCATTAAGTCTTCTCAACTTCTTATCCTACAAGACTATATCTTAACCTCAAACTATTAATTCACAAGTCTTTTTACTTCTTCTATATTGAGATAATTCTATAATTGTCCAACATACTCAAGTTAATTAATTTCAAGGCAAGATGTGATTGAAATTCTAAATATGCCACGCTCATTTGCATGAGTGTTACCCATAAATCCCCAAACAAGAGAATCATGGATGACACCATACTTTAATATTCATTGATAAACCATAAGATAGGGATACATGATAATGCTCCATGAGCTCACACACGCCTAAGAGATATTGATAACTAATCGATAAAAGCAAAGCACACCATGACTAGATAGATATGATAGATTGATAAAGAGAAAGACTAGATGGAACTCCCCCAAGCTTGGTGTCTTGCTAGAACTCCCTCTCTTCTTTCACATTGCCTTCATAATAATTATCTTCAAGATCCCCAATGATCTTCATCATGAGGTTGTAAGCTTTTTCGAACTCTTTTGCGGCTTCTCCCAGTTTTTGCATGAGATTCTTCTCCACCGACTCTTTGCAAGGCTTCCACTCCGGGCTTGGCACCTTCTTGTTGGGGATCTTGCGATCCCATTCACCAGGATAGTTCTCTTGAGTGGTGCGCTGAAATTCCCTGTCAATAAGAGTAGAAGCTACGTTTTTGCTCGCAAGGAAGTGCCTGGGAACCTTCCCTCCGGTCTGCATGCGCGCGCCCGCCTCTTGTTTCCAAGAGAGTGGTTCACCCTCACGCCGGCAACAGCAATGGGTGATGGAGGTGCTGTCGCCAAGGGCGCGATGTCGACGGAGGGCTTGTGCTCTTCTTCTTCAGCTTCTTGCTTGTCCATCTCCTCTTCATCAAGCTTGTAGTCTTCATCGTCGGAGTAGTCCTTCCTCTTCCTATTCCTCCTCCATATGGACGTGGGGCTGTACCCATCGAGTTCATCATCATCGTCGTCCATGGAGGAGCATTGGTAGGAGTCTCCCGAAGACATGGCTAAAAACCTGACAGGCAGAAACAGCAAAAGAAAGAATCGCTCGAGAACGCTCGGTGCGAGATTAGATCGACAGAGAGGGGTATATATTGAGGTTTTTGGGTCAAGGCGAAGCGTCGGGATCGAAAACGAGACGAAAAAGGACTCCGAGGTGGAAAAGGGATAGCCCCACGCGGCCAGGTACATGGGCCGCGTGGGCCCCTCTCTTTTCTCCCTCGGGTCTCCGTTTCGTCCAGTTTTCTTGTCCCATACGATGATTTCCATAAAAATTGACCTCCGTAAAATTTTATGCAATTCCGAGAAACTTTCCAACACAAAGTTACCTTCTATTGATTTAGGGTTTCTGAACTGCACGGTTTCTCTCAATTACCTCTCCGGTGTTTGTAAATTCAACTCCTCCACCCTTCCGATGAAGCTCTTTCCTGCAATATAAGGTTTAAGGCGTTGTCCATTGACTACATGAGGTTTACCTTTCATGTCACCGTGAAGACGGATAGCTCCTGAACGGTACACCTCCTGTATCACTAATGGTCCCTGCCACTTTGAAGCTAGCTTCCCTGCAGAAAACTTGAAACGAGAGTTGTACAATAAAACTTGATCACCTACTTTGAATTCCTTTTTCTTAATTTTCTTGTCATGCCAAATCTTAACTTTTTCTTTAAACATCCTGGCACTTTCATAAGCTTCATTTCTCCATTCGTCAAGTAGGTTTAGGTCAAGAATTCTCTTTTCTCCCGCAGTTTTAAAATCAAAGTTCAGTTGTTTAATAGCCCATCTAGCTTTATGTTCTAGTTCAACAGGTAAGTGACAAGCTTTTCCATAAACCATTTTATAAGGAGACATTCCCATAGGATTTTTAAAAGCAGTTCTATAAGCCCACAAAGCATCATTAATCTTAATTGGCCAATCAGATCTAGACTTATTCACTGTCTTTTCCAAAATGAGTTTAATTTCCCTATTGCTTAATTCAACTTGCCCACTTGTTTGAGGATGATAAGGAGATGCAATTCTATGGTTAACATCATATTTTGCCAAAGTTTTTCTAAGAACACCATGCAAGAAATGAGAACCACCATCAGTAATTAAGAACCTAGGAACACCAAACCTGGGGAAAATGATGTCCTTGAGCATCTTCATTGCTGTGGCATGATCTGCACTTTTGGTTGGAATTGCTTCCACCCACTTTGTAACATAGTCAACTGCAACCAAAATGTGAGTATGCTTTGTCTTTGATTCTGGGAAAGGACCCATAAAGTCAAAACCCCACACATCAAATGGTTCAAGTGGCAATGAATAATTCATAGGCATTTCATTCCTCCTACCAATGTTTCCTACTCTTTGACATTTATCACAAGATTTAACATATTCAGCACAGTCCTTAAATAAAGTAGGCCAATAGAAACCAGATTGTAATACCTTTGCTCCTGTGCGATCTCCTGCATGATGCCCTCCATAGGGACTGTCATGACAATCTCTTATAATAGCCTGTTGTTCATGCTCAGGTACACAACGTCTAATAATACCATCCACACTTTTCTTATAGAGGAAAGGATCATCCCAAAAATAATGTCTAAGATCATAAAAGAATTTCTTTCTTTGTTGAGAAGTGAAGTGTGGAGGCAAAACTTTACCAACAATAAAATTTGCATAGTTGGCAAACCAAGGAGATGCAACTTTAGCACTAGAAACATTAACAATTGCAAGTTGTTCATTAACAAAGCTATCATTAATAGGAATAGGATCATCAGGTATGCTTTCCATCCTAGAGAGATGATCAGCAACTTGATTATCCTCCCCTTTCCTATCAACAATGTGTAAATCAAATTCTTGCAATAGAAGTACCCATCTTATTAGTCTAGGCTTAGCATCTTTCTTATTCATCAAGTATTTAATAGCAGAATGATCAGTATGTATTGTGACTTTTGAATCAGTAATATAAGGTCTAAACTTGTCACAAGCAAACAGTACTGCTAAAAATTCTTTCTCAGTTGTAGCATAATTCTTTTGAGCAGCATCAAGTGTTCTACTAGCATAATAAATAACATTCAGTTTCTTATCAACACGTTGGCCCAAAACAGCCCCAACTGCATAATCACTAGCATCACACATAATTTCAAAAGGCAAGTTCCAATCAGGAGGTTGAATAATGGGAGCAGTGATTAAAGCATTCTTCAAAATATTAAAGGACTCAATGCAATCATCATTAAAAGAGAAAGGAACATCCTTTTGCAGAAGATTGGTTAGAGGTTTTGATATTTTGGAGAAATCCTTAATGAACCTACGGTAAAAACCTGCATGCCCAAGAAAACTTCTTATACCTTTGAGGTCCCTTGGATATGGTAGTTTTTCAATAGCTTCAATCTTTGCTGGATCAACTTCTATTCCTTCTCCAGAAATCTTATGCCCAAGAACTATACCCTCAGTAACCATGAAGTGACACTTCTCCCAATTAAGAACCAAGTGTTGGTCTTCACAACGCTGTAAAACTTTGTTAAGGTTGAACAAGCAATTATCGAAGGAAGTACCATACACAGAAAAATCATCCATAAAAACCTCCATTATCTTTTCAATATAATCAGCAAATATAGCATTCATGCATCTTTGAAAAGTAGCAGGAGCATTACATAAACCGAATGGCATTCTCCTGTAAGCAAAAGTACCATATGGGCAAGTAAAAGTGGTCTTTTCTTGATCATCCTTATGGACAGGAATTTGCGAGAAACCTGAATAACCATCTAGATAGCAAAAGTGAGAGTGTTTAGACAACCTTTCTAGCATTTGATCAATAAATGGCAATGGATAATGATCTTTTCGAGTTGCTTTATTCAATTTTCTGAAATCAATAACCATCCTATAACCAACTACAGTACGTTGAGCCACAAGTTCATCCTTTTCATTTGGAACAACAGTCATTCCACCCTTTTTAGGAACACAATGAACAGGACTAACCCACTTACTGTCAGCTATAGGATAAATGATACCAGCTTCAATAAGTCTTATTACCTCTTTCTTACCACTTCTTTCATTTTTGGATGGAGGCGGCGTTGAAAATCAACAACAGGTTTTGCATCTTCCTCCAGATTAATTTTATGCATACATAGAGCGGGGCTTATACCTTTAAGATCATCAAGAGAGTATCCAATGGCTGGTCGGTGAGCTTTTAGCACATCAAGTAATTTCTCTTCCTCTTCAGCTGAAAGGTTAGCACTAATAATGACAGGATATATGCTCTTCTCATCCAAATATGCATATTTCAGATTTGCAGGCAAAGGTTTCAATTCAAAACTAGGATCCCCTTTAGGTGGTGGTAGCACTCCTAAATTATCAGGTGGGATATGCAATTGTAATTGTGGTGGTTGTTGCCATAATATTTGTTCCAAAGCCTCTTTTTCCTCATCATTAAATGGTTCATCTTGATTAAGCATATAACGTTCTACAACATCAGTTGAAGCTACAGCTATATGAGCAAGAGTTTCAATTAAATTATTAGGAATTGGCTCTTTCTCAACATGTTTATCAGCAAATTTGGAAAAGTTAAATTCAAGTTTCTCACCAGCACATTTAATAAACACTTTCTCTTTAGGCAAATTAATTTCAGCACCAACAGTATGTAAGAAAGGTCTACCAAAAATGATAGGACAAAATGAATCTTGAGGACAACCAAGCACAATAAAATCAGCAGGGTATTTTATTTTGCCAATCAATACTTCAACATCTCTAACAATTCCAAATGGACTAATATAATCTTTATTAGCAAGTTGAATTGTCATACCTGTCTCTTCCATAACAATGGGATCAATATCAGGCTTGATCTCAAGATAAAGAGAATATGGAATGACACTAATACTTGCTCCAATATCACATAGACCATGATAACTTGAAGTCCCAATAGAGCATGATATAACAGGTTTCCCAACTTTGGCCGAATTACCTTTGATGACTTTGGTAGCATCTTCACATAGATAAACATCCACTGGGTCTTCTTCATTTAGTTGCTTGATAACAGAAATTTGAGTGTTGACTTCCACCTGTTCATAAGGCTGAGAACATCTTTTGTTACTCTTGTTAGTAACAGCTTTAAGTAAATTCTCCTTAACTTGGTTTGGAAATGGAGGTGGTTCAACATACTCCTCAATTGTCACAGATGACATTGGTTCAACCTGTTTAATAACTTTAGGAACAACAATAGATTGTTTAACAGGTTCAACATAAACTTCAAATCCACTTTTTGGAACACAGATATGATCAGCAAAACCTTTAGCTATTTCAATTATAACATAAGGATCAAGACCAAAAGTATCACTCAGATTTTTAAACAGAATAGAAGTAGAGAAATTCTCTACACATGAATATTCATAATCAAAATATGGCTCATTACCTTTATCAAGATCCCAGTGGCTAGTATTTTCAGAAATAGTCTCCAATAAATTCCATGCTTCTTCTTCAGTGTTATTAGTAAAACTTCCACCAGATGAATTATCCAGAATCTCCTTGTGCTTCATAGGTAGTCTCACATAAAAGTTTATCAATATAAGTTTCCTTGTAAGATCATGACATGGATTCTTGCGAAGGAGTTCCTTTAACCTCCCCCAAGCTTGAGTAATACTCTCTCCCAGATGTGGCCAGAAATTGAATATATAGCAGCGGTTATCATAAGCTTCTTTAGGAGTAAAATATTTAAGAAAGAAAACCTTCCTCAAGATACTCCATTCATTCTGGACCTCTTCATCCAAAGACCTGTACCAATCACGAGCATTACCAGATAAAGACAAATACAATAGCTTCCTTTTTACCTGATCCTCTGAAATACCAGGTAGTCTGAATAAGCCACATATGTCCTCAATTATTTCCATGTGCTCGCGTGCCGACTTAGTTCCATCTCCTGTAAATGGATTTTTCATAACTCTTTTAACATGACCCATGGGAATTTTATATCCCACTTTAGGTACCTCAGACACAGTAGTTTCAACCACCTTTGCAGTAGTGGCATAAGCACTTTCATATAGAGCAAGATGCAGCGAGGCACGATTCATAAATGCCATAGTAACAATGAGATAAACAGCTTTCAAGTTTCCTTACCAAACTTCTTACCAATAGCGCTACGCTCCCCGGCAACGGCGCCAGAAAAGTATCTTGATGGCTCCCAAGTGCAGGAGATCAATTGTAGTACCTTTCAATTAGAAAAGGTTGTCGAACCCACGAGGAGCTGAAGGTATTGGTTAGTAAGATTGATAAATAAAACAATAAAAGATGCAGTGTTTTTGGTATTTTCAGTTGTATAATTGCAAGCAGATAACAGATAGTAGCAAGTGAAAGCTCTCAAAGAGAGAAAGCCCAATCCTCTTATGTGGCAAAGGACAAGCTCAAGTGATGTGTAACTTATATGTGGCAAACGTTCCCGAGGGCGGCATGGATGATGCTAGGCATAGAGATTTATTAAACAACACGTTGAATATCTTGTCAAGTTTTAATCCTCTTTGGACGGAGCCATAATTAGGTATAGCTAAATAAATAAACTACAACCCCTTATGATGGATCATGTGGCCAAGCAAATGACTGCACAAGAATTATTAAGACCTAAAGTCCCACCATAGCATTACACTCTAAGGTCCCCGATACTAATACCCTCATAATATAACTTCATGACTCGGTCTCAGGTTTACGTGTCCTCCCAAGTCTCCATCAATTCATTACACTACGGTGTTCTCCTATGAGCCCATAAAGGTGAAGTGTTGTGCAGTCGACGTTCGCACAACACCATCATAGAATCACATAAAAGATAAACTCTTGACAAAATACCAACACATGTCATATATAAATCAATGCCAATTCATCCTATGCCCTCAGGAACATACGGGAACTACTCACAACGTGCGAACATGATCATAATCAGTGGCATAAGTGGTACAACACAATCTGAAATTATAACTTCACCACCAAATAATGACAAGTACTCAATCACAAACATGAATAGTAGCACAAGACAAGTATCTAGGGTATAGCAACTCTCAAACTGCGAGGGGAACGGAGTGGATCACGGTGATGATGATGGTGATGGTGCTGGTCTTGATGGGGGTGATGATGTAGAGGCCTCCTCCCACGCCAAGGAGGAGAGGTGATGACGATGACGATGATTTCCCCCTTCTCCGGAGTTCCGGAGCAGCAGGATCTGACCCCCCTCGGAAGGGATCAGGAGTTTCGCCGCCGCCGCGACCTCGGATGGACTTGGAAAAATTAGGGCGTTACTTTTCGGGCGAGACGAAGGCGTCGATAAAAAGCCCCAGGCGAGGAGGTGCCCGAGGCACTTTGGGGGTCCCACGCGGCCAGGTACATGGGCCGCGTGGGCCACCCCCATTTGGCCCTCGTGGCTCTCCTCTCTTCGGTCTTCTTCCCTCTGCCTTTCTCCCGATGAAAAACTGACGCAGTATTTTTCCTTTTATTATTTGAGGTCCTGTAGCTCCTGAAACATTAAAGACAAGAAAAAGGAGGTTTTCTGCCTCCCAGAAATTAAATACCAAAAATAGGGACTTTGTATGAAAGTCCCCAAAATCATCTAAAACATGTAGAAACAATCATATAATCATGCAAATAACATTCTAGTATGATACTAAAAGTTATATAAATGATGATATAAAATGCACGTATCAGCAGGTGCCTTTTGGCCTCCACGATGTCGTCAAAATTTTGCTGCGGTTCGCGAACGGGAATGCTTTCTGCGATGCAAGCAGCTCTAGCCATGGCCCTGTCGCCTTCTTCGCATTCTTGTGCTATCTCTTTATTGCCATTGATAGTGATGACTCCCTTGGGACCTGGCAGCTTTACCTTCAGGTACACGTAGCACGGCCTAGCCATGAATTTTGCGAACGCTTCTCTGCCAAACAGCGTGTGGTATGGGCTCTGGAAATCTACAACTTCGAACCAGATGTACTCGCTTCTGAAGTTGCTTTGTGTCCCGAAGGCGACTTCCAGGTTGATTCACCCTAATGGTTGGACTGATACGCTGGCACGACACCGTGGAACGCTGTCCTGGATAGATGCAGCTGCTTTTCTTGGAGATTCATTCTCTTGAAAGTCTCATAGTATAATATGTTGATGCTGCTACCTCCATCCATCAATACTTTGCTTAATTTGTATCCTGCGACTTGAGAGGCAACTACAAGCGCGAGCTTGCCTCCTTCGTTTATTTCTCCAAGGTGATCTTCGCGGCTCCAAACTACTGGCTGCTCGGACCACTTCAGCCATTGTGGTATGGCTGGCACTATGGTGTTAACAGCTTGATTGCGTCGTCGCGGCTTTTGCTCCCTCCTTGAGGTATTAACCACAATTGTGTGATATTGACCCAGTTGTTTTGGGAACTGTAGCTGGTCTAGCGGTGGGTTTGGGGCAGCATTGTTGTTGCCTCCGCCGTGGTTGCCTCCCTCATTGTTCTGATGGTTGTTATTCCCATTGAGTGGCTGCCCATCCTTCCACTTTTTGTAATGATAGCACTGTGCCTTTGTGTGGTTGGGTGGTTTTCCATCTTTTCCTACATGGACGTCACAGGGGCGGTTAAAAACCTCTTCCAGGTTAACTGGGTGGAATTTCTTCCTCTGCCGCTGCTTTGCTTGTAACGAGTGTTCGTATTTGCGACTAATCCCGAGTTTCCTTCCTCGTTCTTGCGCTTGTTATAACTCGCATTACTATTGCTAGCTTGCTGCTGTTGAGGCTTGTTGCTGCTCTTTTTTCCTTTGCCAGCAGTTTCCTCTTCTTCTCCATCAGATGCATCCTTGGTCTTATCCGAGCTGGCGTACTTGTTAGCCGCTGCCATCACCTCGCTGAGGCTCTTGACTTTGTCCTTCATGTAGCCTAGTTTATGGACCAGCGGCTCGAACTTGCAGTTTTTCTCCATAACCAGGACAACTGAATTTGGAGGTATATTATCTGAGGAGTGTATAATTTCTGCCACCCTCCTCATCGAGTGGCGACTCGACTCGCCTTCCTTCTGCACGCAGCGCTCGAGATCTTCTATGCTGCAGAGTCGCTTGCATGTTCCTTGGAAATTCTTGACGAAAGCTTCCTTCATCTCGTCCCAAGAGTTTATTGAATTTGGCGGAAAGTTCTGTAACCATATGTGGGTCGCGCCTTCTAACATCATATTTAAGTACCGGGCACAGATCTCTTCGGATGCGTTGAGGATGCTCATGTCCATCTCATAGTTGTTGAGCCAAGTGACTGGATCCATGATTGCGTTGTAATTTGCGACCTTGCGAGGTCCTTTAAAGTCTGCAGGAAACGGTTCAGACCTAATCCGCTCATTGAAGCAGACTGGGCCTTTGAGTCGCGATGATAAGTTGGATGGAGCTGGCCTCCCAGTTGGATTGACCACCGTATGCGGCTGCACAACTTCTGCGGGTTGGACTTGCTGTGGTTGATTTTGCGCCGCCGGCTGGTTTTCCCGTTGTCGCCTCGCTGAACTTGAAGTCGCGACTTGTGGCGACTCAGCATGGATGCTTCTTTCCGCCGTGACTCTACAGCTGTAGGGGGTGGCGTGCAGCCGTCCTGCATGTTCAGACATGTTTGCCTGCTGTACTACCGCTGTGCTCAGCATCTCAATGGCGCGTCGTGCCTCTCTGTCCATTGGTGTGTTTCCTACTAGTGTCAGCCTGGCCAAGATGTTGGTA
This sequence comes from Poa pratensis, assembly GCA_947311845.1. NCBI lineage: Eukaryota > Viridiplantae > Streptophyta > Magnoliopsida > Poales > Poaceae > Poa > Poa pratensis. The sequence goes on from CAMZMU010000077.1 coordinate 4,563,179, forward strand.
GCCGCGTAGAGATTCTCCACTGGGCTAACATAATGTCCTTACGGCGTATGGAACCTTTGAGGCTGCGGCGGCGGCTGCTGCACAAGGTTGGTTGTGGCAACGGAGGTGGCATGATGATCCTGTTGTTGGCTTGTACCACGGCTCTTGATCCTGGTTCTTCCGCCGCTCTCGGTGTTGTGAAAGATGAAACTACCGGCGCGACTGACGGCGATGCGAGCGACCGGACTGCTGGCGCGACTGACGGCGCCGCGGGTCGCGTAACCGCGACGGATGGTGCCATGTATGAGGGTACCGCGACCGATGGTGCTGCGGGTTCTGACCGCGCGACTGGACGCACTGCGTTGGTTGCGACTGATGGGATCGCATTAGGCGGCTCCGTGGCTACCGGCGTATCGACCACGGGGACCGCGGCCGTAGGTCCAGAGGTGGGTGATCGGAATAACTCCATGGGATTCACTATCCCAGGCTGCAGGCGACTGGCCTGGCGTATGTGCGGCAAGGTGCCCAGCCCTCCTTGTAAGATGATAGTGTCCTCGGCGAGTCGCTATTGTCTTGTGGAGGCGCTGGTCCTCGCGTGCTAGCCTGCTTCTTTCATCTGCAATCCTTTGGACTTCATCATACAGCCCGATCCTGGTAGCTTCCAGCTCTGCCACGTTAGCGGCGGCATTAACCGCAGATATGGGTGTAAGCAACGTGCTGTTTTGTGGCATCACGGCCGCTACGTGGAGGTTGCTCTTGGCCCTGTTTCCGTGGGTACAACTCCGGTTGGGGTCTCTCTGCTTGCGACTCCTGAGGCCGCGGACTCCTGGGTGTAGTTGCAGCGGTGCCGCGTGATTTGAACCGAGCTCTGCGACTCCTGATCCATCTGGCGCGACTTGCTCCGCTGCTTCCAGCGCCGTGGGGGCTGAGCTGCCCTGTGGTATGCCCAGCCCTTCACCTGCTTCCACGGTCCTGTAGATCCCTTCCATGTACTGATCTCCTAAGGAGGGTGCTGCCACCCCTAGGGTTTCCACATAGCGTCTCCTCGAGAACATACTCGATGGATTGGGCTTCTTCATCTTCGAGGGGTAGTGGCTCGTTGTTGGTAGATTCCTCGTCCACCGTACAAACTCCTTCTTCTGAGTCGCCCGCTGTGAGGGATCCTCTGATTCGCGCCGCCGATGAAGCCGACGAAGACATGGATAGATCCAAACGGGATGATGTGGCTGGTCTCTAGGTAATCAGCTTCCGGCCCCAGCTTGAATCGTCATGAGAGGTATGCCATCGACCGTGATGATGTGGCTGATGGTGAGATCTTAGCTCCTTTCATTGATCCTGCGCGAAAACGTGACGCTCTTGGCCGCAGGCCCCACGGTGGGCGCCAACTGTCGTGGGTTTGTCACGACAGATGTCATGGATGACTTCGTAGGTGTGGAATTGCGCGAGTCAATCGTCTCCGAGCTTGGGATCGCAGGAACAAAGATCAACACAGATTTACCCAGGTTCGGCCCCTCAATGTGAGGTAAAGACTTAATTCCTGCCTACCCTAGATTGGTATTGATATGGTATATGAGTGTTTACAATGGAGGCGATCTGATCTCGGTACTCGCCGTATGAGCTAGGGTTTTTGGGATTGGCCCTGTCTAAGTCCTGCGAGTTCCCTTTATATACACAGAGACTCGCCAGGTTACAAAGGAAACTTCCTCCACAAGAATATACCAATGGAACCTACTTGGAGACTAAATAGTCCTCACGTCTTCCAGGATATGTCTTCTAGATCCTTCTCCTTGTGGCGGTGCGATATGGGGGCTTGCTTTCATGTAGGCCTTTGCTCGTGCGAGTAAAGTGGGTCGCACTTATCAATATGGGCCGCGGTTAATCCACAAAGTATTCCCCCGACACCCTTGTCTCGACTGGTGGCAGAGTCAGCGACTCGACCGGTGGCGGAGTCGGAGGGATGGTCGACTCCTCCGAAGGAACTCGCGTCGATCTAGTGGGTCGTGGAGTGGACACGTCGACTCGAGAGGAGTCGACAACATCGTCGGGTCACCGAGGACTCAACTACCCCAGCTCGGGAGGAGTTGGGCTCGGCGACTCGAGAGGAGTCGGCCGTGTTGGGTCGCAAGGACCCAGAATCATCGAGTCAGGAGGACTCGACAGCGTTGGCTCAGAAGGAGCTGACCATGGCGACTCGGGAGGAGTTGGCCACCCGCTCCAGCAGCGGGAGAGTGTCGGGTCACAAGGACCTGACAGCCTTGTCGAATGGAGAGCACTTGACTGCGGTGACTCGAGAGGAGTCAACCGCGGCAGCTCAGAAGGAGCTGGCCAACCCTACTCGCAAGGAGCGTCCTCCTCATGCTAGAGGAGAAGGCGCAGGTCAGCCTGGCGCAAGAGGGGGATGCCAAGAAGGGCGTCTGGTAACTCGACTCGGGCGCCACCAATCACATGACTGTGACCACGCCGCGTTCGCGGAGCTCGACACAAGCGTCACCGGGACTGTCAAGTTCGACGACTGCTCGCGAGTCAACATCTGTGGGCAAGGGATGGTGCTCTTCGCTGCAAGTCAGGCGACCATCGGGCCATCACCGGGGTACTACATACCCTGGCTGAACAGCAGATCATCAGCTGGGCCAGTTCGACGAGAACGGCTGCCAGGTGCTGATCGAGGATGGGATCCTCCGAGTGCGTGATAGGAGCAGCAGCTCCTCATCAAGGTCAGGCGAGAGCCGACCAGATGTACAAGCTGCATGCGCGAGTCGCGCAGCCAGTGTGCCTAGTCGTGGGCACTGGCGATGACCCGGCATGGACTTGGCATGCGCGGTTCAGGCACCTCAACTTCGACACTTGCGCCGACTGGCGAAGGGCGAGATGGTGCGTGGCCTCCCTCTGTGAGCACGTGAACCAGCTCTACGACACCTTCCTAGCAGGAAGCAGGGCGAGCCCCATTCACGAAGCAAGCGAAGTTTCCGGGCGGAGGAGCGACTCGAGTTGGTCCACGGCGACCTCTACGGCCGATCACCCCGGCCACACCAAGCGGAAGAGGTACTTCCTCCTGCTGGTGGACGACCTGTCGCGTACATGTGGCTCGCCCTTCTCTCTGAAGGACGAGGCTGCAGCCGCCATCATTCGACTCCAGGCGGAGTCGAGTCGGAATCTGGCTGCAAGCTGCCACGCTGCGCACAGATCATGGAGGCGAATTCACCTCCGGCCTTAACATCACTGCGCTGAGCTCGGAGTGGAGCGTCACCTGACGGCTCCGTACTCCCCGCAGCAGAACGGCATCGTGGAGCGACGCAACCAGACGATTGTGGGCATGGCCCGCAGTCTGCTGAAGAGCCAGAAGGTACCCGGAGAATTCTGGGGTGAGACGGTGACAACGGCCGTGTTCATCTTGAACAGGTCACCACCAAGAGCGTGGACGCAAGACGCCGTTCGAGACCTGGCATGGCCGTAAGCCGAATGTGAGCTTCTGCGCACGTTCGGGTGCGTGGTGCATGTCAAGAGAGCCGCCCCTGGCTGAAAAGCTCGACGACCGGAGCAGGGCCGATGATCTTCGTCGGGTACAAACCTGGGACGAAGGGTTATCGGGCCTATGACCCGTGACTAACCGCGTGCCATCACGCGAGATGTCGTGTTCGACGAGAATGCGCGCTGGGACTGGAGTTCATCGGACACTCCGTGAACACCTTCGAGTCAACCACCTTCGCGGTCGAGCACATGGTGTTCGACCGCAGCCAACTCCGGGAGAACGGGAGTGCGGGTCCTACACCCACTCGCCGGCTCCAACTCGTCGCCAACTCCAGAGTCGGGAGTGCATCCACAGCGTGGTTCTCCAACAACACTGGACAACCGACAGCCGAGTCTTCGACTCAGGCTGTCTCTGGCGTCGAGTTCTTCACGCCACCTTCGAGGTTACTCAGGTATGCTCGATGCAGAAGACGACATGAGCTTTCGATCACCGGTTCAACACTCTGCAAAACGTGCTCGAAGTGGGTTCGGCCCTTGAGCACCACGAGGAGCTCCACTATCTCGCCTCCGAAGAGTCAGGCTCGTTCGATGGAGGCGAAGGCACATGCCTGCTAGAGGCAGGCGATGCAGGAGGACTGGAAGCCATCGAGTCAAACTCGACTTGGCGGCTAGCCACCTTACCACCGGGTCACCGCGATCGGCCTGAAGTGGGTGTACAAGGTGAAGAAGGACGCAGCGCAGTCCTTAAGCACAAGGCTCGCCTGGTGGCGAAGGGCTATGTGCAGCGGCACGGGGTCGACTACGATGAGGTCTTCCACCCGTGGCACTCGAGTCCGTCAGGCTACTGCTAGCCGTGGCGCGAGTGCGGGTGGGACGTCCACCACATGGTCAAGTCAGCCTTCCTCAACGGCGAGTTGGAGGAAGAGGTGTATGTGCAGCAGCCAACTGGCTTCGCTGCAAAGGGAAGGAGCACCTGGTGCTTCGACTCGACAAGGCGCTCTACGGCCTCAAGCAGGCGCCAAGGCATGGAACACCAAGCTCGATGCATGCCTCGTCAAGCTCGGCTTCGCAAGGTGCGAGTCAGACATGGCATGTACGCGCGAGGAGCGACTCCGAGCCGGCTCTTAGTCGGTGTCTACGTCGACGACTTGGTGATCACGGGCTCGGATTCCAGCGACATCGAAAGATTCAAGCTGGAGATGCGGAGCCTATTCCAGATGTCCGACCTCGGGTTGCTGAGCTACTACCTCGGCATTGAGGTTCGACAAGGACCAGCGGGATCGATATCTCGCAGGGTGCCTATGCCCTGAAGCTGCTGGAGAAGGCGAGGATGGGCGGGTGCAACCCCGTCCACGCACCCATGGAGCCGCGCTTCAAGCTGTCCAAGTGCAGCACGGCACCACGACGATGGATGCTACCGAGTACCGGAGCATAGTCGGGAGCCTCCGTACTTGGTGCACACGAGGCCGGACCTGACCTTCGCAGTCGGGTTCGTATACGGTTCATGGAGGCTCCGACTCTGGAGCACCTCGCGGCGGAAGCACATCCTACGCTACATCGCCGGGTCGCCGCGACTCGGATGTAGGTATGGGAGGAATGCAGGTGCACCGCGCCTGGTGGCTACAGCGACAGCGACCTGGCGGGCGACGTCGACTCGCGCAAGAGTAGTCGGGCACCCTGTACTTCCTCGGGACAGCCCAGTGACCTGGCAGTCACTCAAGCAGAAGGTCGTGGCTCTGTCGAGCTGCGAGTCGGAGTATGTGGCGGCTGCCACAGCTGCTTGCCAGGGGATCTGGCTGGCTCGGTTGCTGGCCGAGTTCAGCAACGGCGAAGCAGAGCACGTGGTGCTCAAGGTCGACAACAAATCGCTATCGCGCTCGCCAAGAATCCCGCTTCCACGAACATCAAAGCACATCGACCTAAAGTACACTTCATTCGAGACTGCGTGGAGGCGAAGAAGGTCGAGGTGGAGTTCGTGCCCACCGAACACCAACTCGCGGACATGCACCAAGCCACTTGGACGAGTCCGCTTGCGGAGCTGCACACAAGGATGGCATGGTGGAGGTGTCTCCGAACTCAAGCTAGGGAGTGATTGTTGAAAATAGGCTTGTGTGTCCAGTCGACGATCCCTTCGAGTGTGGAGGAGGAGTCGATAAGTTAGAGAGTGTCGACTTCGGGGTCTGTCCCAAGTCGAGGAAGTGTTCGACCGGTCTGTCCGAGTCGAAATAGTTGCCAGGTTCCTCTGGTGCAGGGCTTTTACTGTAGCCAGTGTCCTGAAGTGATGCGTCAAATCAAGTACAAGTAGGTAGCTAGACGTGTAGACGTCACCTACAGTGTTTCCTAGTCGTGACATCCCCAACAGTGGCATGTCAGAGAGGTATGACCGTCACATCACAGTGATGTGACAGGATAGTTGACTTAGGCAGCCCGGCTGCATAGCCCCGATTTAAGGGAGAAATACAATGAGAATATTGAGCAAACCACATTTCTCACAGGGAACACACTCCCCTCTCTCTCGTAGCATCACGGGCAACAAGCGCGGCCATTTGAATCTAGTGCAGCGCCGTCTCGGCGACGACCGCAACGCATAGACCAATAGAGCTTGGAAATTGTTGCGGCACGAGCAACGCTGGCGATGTGGCGGCGGGCAGTCAGTGACCGAAGGTCGTGTTAGAATTTTGCCTAATCGAGTTTTCCCAAAAACGAGTAATAGTCGTTTTTGCAAACACCACACTTCCTAGTTTTGCCTATTGGCGTTTAGTTGGTGAACCAAACAGATTTTAGTTAGTTGACGACTTGAGGCTGCATGTATTTTTTACCATGCTATGGCCATTGAGGCTCCCGGCCGAGGTCGCTCGGGTTAGGCCCCGAGGCACTGATACGACGATACGGGATATTTTCTGAGAATAGACTACAGGGATAGGGCAAGTATATGTACAACTGCATAGAAAAATCGCACCAATAAACAATAATTTAGAGGATTAGAAAATTGACGTGAATGAAGTAACCTAGTCTTTTTCGTTATGGTGATCTGGAAGAATTGCTGTCTCCTTGTATGCATTAATTCCCTTTGTTCCTTGCAATTACAAACATCCTACAGCAGCATGAATGAGACTGTGAGACATTGAACGTTGGAAAAGTGATACGATCAATTTTAGTCAACAAAATGAGCTTACCCAAACCTCCAAGAAATATGCGTCCTCATCAGCGTCGTTGCTACCAGACATAGACACAGTCCCGTAACGAGCAAGAGAGGATTGGCAAATTGGACTAGACGCCATTCTCTAACATTGAGAAAAATAGATAAACATATGCCCTTGTTCTCCCTAACGCATCCATAGGCCATAGCATGGGTAAAAAAACAGCGATTGAAGCAATGGATTGATACTTACACTTTCGTACAGATTCTCTAAACTGGGTGAATGGCGAACTTGAAGAATGAAGACAAGCCGCGCGTCGCGGCCGGCGGCGCAGAGAGGGAGCTTCTAGATGCTCTAAACTTCTGGGTCCTCACGCTGTGTCAACTGGCAGGTCACGGCGAGCGGATTCCAAGCGATTAGGTTTTTTTATCATCCATTGAGTAGGCTTCCGATGAGATGTAGATCGAATGGTAAGCAGGCCCTACGTATCCCCTGCATGTCCTAGTCGTAAGGTATTCTTATGTTTTTTACTTCCAAAAAAAAGCATACTTTGGGATACGCGTATCCCGCGCGTCCTGGTGCAGTATCCTGCACAGATTCGGCACAAAATATTTTACAATGAATTTAGTTGTACTGTCAGATTAGTCAATATTGTCACATGCATGATAATGTTTCAGAGCAGTAATATTCAATACAACTGAAACAGATCAGATAAAAATACGGCAATAAGCGTAGGTCATTAATTGTTCAATTGTTCAGAACATGCTCTAGGGATTAAGAAGCAATTTTTTAATAAATTACGTTCATCATGGATTATATAAACATTATAAAGCCTCTGTATGTGTCGTTGTACACAACTTCACAAAAAAAATTACAACAACTTACGGCGCAGCATGTTATGAAGGTACTGGAGCAAGTACTACTGATATTACCACATGCAAACCCTGTAGGGTACTACAGTAGTAATCAATCAAGCACACAACAACGTCCTACTCTAACTACACCGCACTTCCATCGATCGCCGACATGAGGCTGCATTCACGCTGGGCATAAAACCTGATACCGAAGATTGAACCCCGAAAACCCGAACCCGTATCTTTATAACCCGAACCCGACAAACCCGATCACTTCATCGGGTAGCAGTTTGAAAAACCCGAATTTTAGTTGAAAAGTTCGGCTTTCCTAGTCATGGCCAACGAATTGGCCCCGAAAAACCCGAAATATACATGCAACCCAACGTCTTGAGTAGGAAAGCGAACAGCCTAGTAGAAAAACCCCACGTTCAGGCCCAATAGCCCAAGTATACGTACACCACATCTGTGAAACCTAGCGATGCTTCTTTTCTCTCGTTCCCACTTCGCAGAACGACTCCCAAGCCGCCGCCACGGACGCATGCTCGTCCGCTCCTCCGTAGTCCATGGTGCTTGATGGCTTGCATCCATCTTTCCCCGCTGCTCCTCTCTTCGCTCTTCATTCCCCTCCCAAATCACCCGGGTTCCCATCTTCTTCGACTCCTTCCGCGTTTGCTCGCGCCTCCAGTGCTCAACCTCACCTGCGTTCGCCGGCCGCCTCGCCGGCTGCACTACTCAGCATCTTCCGCATGTTTGCGCTCGGCCGAGACGCTCTCGCAGGAGGAGCGCAAGCCGCCAGGACATCAATTTCTTGCATCTGAGTTGACGAGGACAAGGCCGGCACATGTTTGTTCGGGTAAACGGGAGAACCCGAGCCCGAACCCGAAATTTCGGGCACACGAATTATCGGGTTTCATTTTTTCAGTCCAAATTCGGGTGTTAGTTTTCAAAACCCGAATTTCAAAAAACCCGAACAACCCGACCCGAAATTTCGGGTAAACCCGAACGCCCAGCGTGAGGCTGCATGAATGAAGAGATGAGCGTACTCGAGCAACTGAGCAAGTACTCATATATATTGAACACTCACAAACCTGAAGCACCGTTGCGCAGGCGCGGCGTCTGTCGCGGAACTTCGGTCGGCGCCGCCGTCGTCTCTCGCTTTGCCGCCGTCGTCAGGGCGCTCGTCGCTGTTCATTTGCCCTTGCTTTGCTTTCCCTTCCCAGAACTCTTGCTGCCCCCGTCGATGCCGCGTCCACTTCCGTCGCCAGCCATGGTCGCAGAAAGACGCCGCAGGATGACTCAGGAATCACGGGAAACCTAACGCAAACGCTAATGATGTGGAGTATATAGGCCAGCGCTACGCGTCAGTCGGGTGTAGCGATGGTTAGCTACAGTCGCCTTCCGCGTCGTCGGATCAAGTTAAGTGATTCGATCTCGCGCGTCCGATCTATGTAGCAATGTTTCGCGCGTAGCACTTTTTGTCTATGTATGTAACATCGCATGTAGCAACAAAAAATTCAGAAAATGTTACATGTGATGAATGTAGCAAAAAAATCTGACGTAACAATTATTGTTTGCGCATGTAGCACGGGTGTGTAGCAAAAATGTCGGTCCATAAAAATACCGACATGTAGCAAACAAAAATGTGTAGCACTTTAAACACATCCATGTAGCAAAAACCAACAACATATCCAACAAATCCCAATTTGGTTACACAACAAAAAATAGTGTAGCACTTTTCTCGTACTTAGACATAAAAAACAATAAGAACATGTAGCCTCCCAACACAACATATGTAACATCGAGAAAATCCCCACGATGGCAGGATGTACTAACCTCCACCAGCGGCCATGGAGCCACAGCCATAACCGATTCGAGCAGTTCGGCCACACATCCGACTCACCGGAGGTCGTTGGAGCCAGATCAAATCACCTCGCACATAGCCTTGGATCTCCCGGGGAAGGATGAAGGAGATTGCAGGAACAGGGGCGTCGGGGTAGCTCCTCCCGGCGGTGAACATAGATGGGGCCGACGCCGGCAGGTAGCCTTCAAGGCTAGGAGCTGCGCAGCTCCTGACCCTGCACAACGGGGGTATCCAGGGGCGTTGGTCCAGGGGGACGGCGGTGGTGGTCTCCTGGGGACTGCGGCGGTGGTCTCCGTGGCGGCCGGCAGCCAGCAGGTGGCGGTGCAGGCGGCGCACGCCGGACGAGCGCGCGGCCAGAGAGCTGAAGGTGAGCGGGCGACGCGCAGAGATTAGAGGCAGGGGCGAGTCTGTGCGTGTGCGTCAGCGCTTGCGTCACGAACAGAGCTGCGCGTCGTCGAACGACCCGGCTGTAGCTACAGCCGGGTGATAGATAGCGTTTTCCATATATATAATATATATATATATATATATATATATATATATATATATGGGTCTGCGGTAGCAGAAGACGTCTAATGTAGGCTAGCGGGCCAGGCTAGGCCGAAAAAATTCAAAACAGGCAAAAAATCTCCTACAATACGGGCCTTTTCTCGCTCCTTCGCGAGTGTCGGTCGAAATTGTTTTCGCTACACGGAACGGAATGGATGGTGCGCAATGTCGACTATGGCCTGCGCCTGCTGCCGCGGGTCGGCGATGTTGCACTCCCTCCGTTTCATAAGATGTTTCTTTTTCTCAAAAAAATAAAAATAAGATGTTTCTTTTTTGAAACGGGGTTTCATAAGATGTTTTAGTTTCTATCCACGTTCACATTGTCTAGATGTATTTAAACATGTTTTAGTGTGTACTAGCTAATTGTCCGTGCGTTGCAATGGGATATAAATATTCTAATTGTTGCACACTAATCGTGCCAAGCATGTAATTTTAGAATTCTTGTGCACATCAAGAATTAAATCAAATTTTGAAAAAAGGCATAATATTTAACAAGCTTTTTTAGCACATTACATGTTTGTCGTGATTAGTGTGGAAACATTAAAATATTTATACCTCGCTGCAACAACGCACAACTCATTTCCATTTGTCACCAAGGATAAAGCAACTCATGCCAATACACAGAATAGAATCCAACAATGCATATTTTGATTTCTGATAAGTCCTACACTATGCTGGATGCAGTTTAGTCTTCCCGTAAGACTCGTCATAGGTTAAACTGGAATAAACACTGTAAAGAGCGTCGATTAAGACAAGACGTTCTTTAGAAGATTTCTGATCATATTGCTCTTCAAACCGATCTTGGTTCTCATCATCTCCACCCGCTCTTGTTCATTGCTTCGAGCACCTTTGGCCTCACCATCTGCTCGTTGGACTAAATCGTCACCAACAACCCATGCTCCTGGCCTCAGGGTATTTTCATTTTCTGGATGCAACATGGCAAAGATATTTAGATTGAAGAAATGAAAAGAAAGGATTCAGACCTGGAACCCAAGAAAGCGCAAGAGGACGATCCGCTGCAACAGAAGAGCCAACGAAAAGAGCTCTAATTCTAAAATATGGAAATCATGTGCCCATATGTGCAAACTACCGTCACTCAGTCAAATTCCTCCTTGTATACTACTCTATATGTGTGCTTGATCAGATAGATGTTGTTTTTCTCTAACTCTTGGGAATCAAACAATTGGAGTAGCTGTCAAAATTATTCTCTGTAGAGTGCTGGTCCAAATCAAAACAACGGGAATGATATACACAAATAAAATCCTCAACCAGTAAAGCCTCCAAGCTTAATATGTTCAATAGATAATGTTGTTTCCTCAACCAGTAAAGTCTCCAGGTTTTATGTCATGTAGCGGCAACTGCAGAACTTCACAGATCACGGAAAGTTCAAATTAATTAAGAAGCAATTGAGAGGCAATCTCGACAATAACAAATGATGATCAGAATTAGGATTAGAAATCAGAAACACAAATATAGAGTACGAAACCAGAAAAGGAGCAGGACTACAGGAGAATTCAGACTAATAATTTGGTAGACAACAGTGACTATGTTTAGCATTCTATCCGAGTTTAGACAAACTGCTAACAACATTCTACCACACATGTGTTGTTCTTATATCGAAATTCGATGCCTCACTCGTCAAATCCCTAATTCTATATACACGCAGAGCAGAAGTCAAAGTCATGTAGTAAGCCGTTCACAGTGCAACTGTGTACTATGTAAAAAGTGGTAGAAATGATTCGACAACTTTTACCCAAAGCTACTATCTAGAGTTCTAAGCAATTGTACCAATAAACCACATTGAGCTATCCAATTAAAAATTGTACATCCAACCAGAAAGCAGCATGCAATTGAGCTATCCAATTAAAAACTACATTCTGCTCGCTTCGCAACTTTTCACTCACACTTTTCAGTATAGGAGAGACAAACTGGGTTAGGCTACATCCTCAGCTCACCTGGAGCTATTTAGAGACAAGTCAACTCTCTTGGTCTAGCTCGCTTCGCAGTCGCGGGTCGAGCACACTCACGCAGCCCGCCATCGTGCTCATGCGGTTCATATCAACAATTGTAGGCACCATGGTCGACCGGATGCCACCGGCTGATCACAAGTCCACTGCGTCCAGGCAACAGCCTCCTTCCCAAGCTGGTACGCATGATGCGAGCACAATGTCAGCAACCTGTTAGCAAGAGCAACATTCTTGAGTTTCTAGGATAACCACAGGTGTACAGATTATAGATTAAAGAATGTGACAAACAACACCAGATTTGCATACGGTGACTACAAAACTGCTTGCAAACACAGTACCTGTTGATGAGAGGGCATTCGCAGTGCGGTCTCTTTGTGAAACTTCAACCATTGAGGATTTACAAAATTGGCTGCCTGCCTGCCTCTCCACAATTAAATACTGTAACAAATCGGCCAGATCTTTTAGAACTGCCAGTATATGGCATATTACTGAATGACACATACAAATGTTTAGCTTCTGTAAAGCTTTATATATGCATACTAGTTGAATTTGGCGCGGCGGCACGCCGCGCCCCTGATGAGAAATTTTCTTAATTGTTTGTTTCTTTGTTTAAATTGTATATTATATCGTGCAAGGAAAAGTGGCGGTTTTGATCTGTGTTTGTTCTCTTTGTCTAATTATAGCATGATGATGTGTGTGGGTGTCAACCTTTGTTTAGCTATTTGGTTGAAGAGTGAATCTGGAGCTTGTTGATCCGTGTGTGAGATTAGATGTCTCTCAGAACAAATTCTCTGAATTATTTCTCAAAGATTGTGCAAGAGCGTTCTTACGGTTACAACAGGGCTAAATAGCAACAACAGAGGGAGGAGGCACATCGTTTAGATGATTATGAGCTTATATTCAACAAAATGCACACTCACATGAGACCGTTTAAAAAAATTGTCAGTACCTAGCTAGAGATCATAAGTTCAAGTGCCGAGACTAACAAAAACCAAGAGTTCCTTCAATGGATAGTACCACTTATGCATTTCAAGCTTCTAGTTCGTAGAACTAAGCCAGAGCTACACACTTTTATTCATCTCTTTTCTGATAGTATTTAATTAGGTTCCCTGCCATCTCATGGCATTATGTAAATATGTAAATATTATTTTTATATAAAAAGGCATTAGGGTCTACCCTACTGTCAGAGGTTCAAAAAACTTATGCATTTGTTTTGCACAATCTATTGGCCATGTGCCCTACTGAGTGTGGCCTCAAAAATTAATTCAGATACACATGGGATGGCATGCTCTGTTTCCAGATTTACATCTTGGCAATCATTTCACCTCCACCGGTCTCTTGGCTTGTTGGACTTGCTGATTGCAACGTTGTTCGCTTAAAGGCTTTGAATCCCGTACAACGTCACTTCAGCAACTGCATCAGCCTCCCAGAATTTACATTGTGGCCTAGGTCATCAGACAATCAGGACTCTGCTAGCAAATGTTGCACGAATAAGTGAAGAGAAATCTACACGGTATTTATAAGTGAAGAGAATATTTGGAACCAGCCTTTGATCTTCGCCCCATTAACAAACAAAGTACCACCTTCATGTTTTGGAAGTAGGTCCAGACCGAGGAACCAAGAACTCAACCATCAAATACTGTTAAAATAGCCAAATATACTCACAGTGAGCTAATTGCAAACTTCCAGATTTTTTAGAACTGATGTTTAATGTATAGCTTGGAATCAAGAGAAGTCCATAACAAACAAATTGCCAGAAAACCAAAAAGATAAATTCTTTACAACTCAGACATTTGCTAAATAACGTGCAAGCAAAGAACTTCTAAATTTTGAGAAAATGGTGTTAAGACAATTACTGATATAGCACAACAGGAAACCTTAAAACCTGGCTGGCCAGTACAAAGGTAATGCACAAATACATCTACACACTGCTTCATCTATATCATCAATATGCCATTGAATGTAGCGCCGAAGGGGAACAACACTGTTATACATCAGCAAAGATATATGCAAACCATTTCTGAGCAAACCTCCCTAAAATCAAAGGTACATATCGATCAGTGCATGTCTCTGCAAACTATACAAACCAGCGCAACTTGGAGGTCCCTATTGACTGCTCAACACCTAGAAGAATGCATTTGGACAACATTTATCTTCCCTTCACAAGGATTTCTTCTTCAAAATAACTCCAGAATTAAGATTTGATGCTATGTAAATATCATTAAAGCTCAAAAGAAAAGTATAATCTTCTCCGATACGACATGGAAGGTATTTGAGATACTTCTAAAGATCACAAAGACAACATAATTACCTTATGAAAACAATATGGAAGTAATTAAATCTGAAATCAGATTGTAGCCACCTTATAACCACAAAAGAAGATCCTAGTTGCCTTACATTTATTTGGCAGTTTCTTTCTGTTCCTCTCAATGCAAGACACTTTTTTCAGTTGCCGCAGCATGGTCATTACATGCTCATTCCGAGCTGCAACTGTACTGCAAAAACTACAATGGAAGAAAAAACCCCGAGAGAGTATGAAGCGTGATCTCCAACATATCTCTTGCAAGAGCTTCTGAGTATTCTAGTATCACGTCATTCGTTTCTTTTGGGTACTAACATTAAAGGAATGCTACACGAAAGCAGCCAACATTCCTAGATGGCTGCTCGACACATGATAACCAAGTTAAAATATGAGATCGACAACATCATAAATCACTTTTTAGACGTACCAACCAGAATTTCATTGAAAGAAATAACGAAGAATAGTTCTTGCAAGCAGAAAGAAGAATGTGCAAGGCAATCCTCTCCAAAGGCCCAAGCTAAAATTCTAATGATCTAATTTGGGCTTGAAGAGTGAAGATCAGATAATTTACCTAGAAAGTAATTCAGAGGTACGGCTGAAATGAATAAATAAATATTTTACCACTTCGCATGACCAAGACATTACAATATTCAGAATAAAAGAATTGCTATTCGGTTTTTTTTGGGTACTACCATTAAAGGAATGCTACACGAAAGCAGCCAACATTCCTAGATGGCTGCTCTACACATGATAACCAAGTTAAAATATGAGATCGACAACATCATAAATCATTTTTTAGACGTAGCAACCAGAATTTCATTGAAAGAATTAACGAAGAATAGTTCTTGCAAGCAGAAAGAAGAATGTGCAAGGCAATCCTCTCCAAAGGCCCAAGCTAAAATTCTAATGATCTAATTTGGGCTTGAAGAGTGAAGATCAGATAATTTACCTAGAAAGTAATTTCGAGGTACAGCTGAAATGAATAAATAAATATTTTACCACTTCACATGACTAAGACATTATAGTATCTTGAATAAAAGAATTGCTTAGCACATCGGAAGTATGTACACCGAAGATAATGAGACTTGTGTTCCGCCTTTGTTCATCAGGAAGGATACTGGCCGACAGTGCAACTACCTCGCCACTCATATGTCCTCAAAAGTGAATCTGTCCTGTACACAGAAAATGCATCGTTAAACGTAAATTGATGTAACATGGAAAAGAGAAGTGGTGCTTGTCATATAATTGGAACCAAGCACAGAGAAAATGAGCTGGAATATATGACCCTCCAAAGAAAAAACATTGGACAAATGTAAACCATGTGAGATCTAAGATAGATCATTTCAATTAGGGAAGGACTATGCTATAGAAGATTTAATTAAGAGTTTGAACAGTGATAAAAGAATCGCTATCGACGATCATATGCAAAAACTACGACGTTATATAAACCATCGTCCATAAAAATGACCAAAACCTGGATGCGCACCCTTATTTGCATGCATCCTCCAATCCACCAGTCATAAAAGAATAACTGTTCCTAGCTAGAAACAATGCATAATTGTCTGTGCAATGAATCATCTGCATTCCAACACGCTACTTTTATGGAATATGAGTAGATTGACATTCAGGTAATGGAAAATTTTAGGGCTAATGAGACTCAACAACCAACAAAATACTCTCTAATCAGACAATTCCGTCAAGATACACAGATACTTTAACATTTACTGTCTGCTACAGCTTGTGCTTCAAAACACTTCGTGCAAAGTAAATAAAAATTACTTGATGTTACATTTGTCAGCAGGTCACCAAGGAAAGCTGATCCGTGTCCTACTCTATCATTCTTGTTGTTGTTACTCGATACGTACACAGAAGTATCTGGCCTAGATTTAACTGAGACCAGGCTAAAAGACCAGGCTATGAAGTCTGAACCCAGACTACATTGGGTCATGTATCATGTGATCCTTCATTCAGATAAAAGAACCGGAACGGATCTACCAGTCCACAGCTAATGTGCTACTGCGCAAACTAATCTAAATCAGGGGTAAGCATGGAAGAAACCAACCTTCTTTTAGGCAAGAAAAGTTAAATAATGAGTGAAGTTTCTACCATAAATTGCACTTTTTACAGACTCCAAAGTCATTTAAAAAAGGAAACATCAAGCAGAGAAAGTTCCTTCCAAAAAATCAGATTTAATGAAGTTGGTGCCACATTTTCGTAAGTGTAAATTTTTTTCAGATTTTATGGCACTCTAAAAAGTAAAGTAATACACCGCTGGAGCTTGCCTCCTCCAAATATGCTTAAGATAAACACTCTGGAGCTTGCCTCTTTACAGGAGGAAACCAATAGAGGAGGATAGGGTTTGAATGTTTGAAATAAAACTGGTGAAGCAGTTGCCGTGGGTCACGAGCTAGCATCCTCCGCTCCTTCCCCGGATCAGACATTTGTATATAAGAACAAACCATATCACAGCCATGAGCCATGCCCACGCCTGCAGTTTGTAGACTTAGTAATTAAGAAACAAAAAAAGAGTATCACTTGCATAAATTCATGTAAACAGGGGGAATAATCACTAACAACAAAATGTTGAACATTGAGATTACTACTTTATGGTGAAGAAATCTACAAATAAAATAAAATGCAGCATTCACAACTCAACATACGGATATGATCATGGAAGTAAATTTGCAGTGAAAGGTATGAATAAACTTGCAGCATCCATACACGGAGGGGAGGATGCTGCTAGATTTCAGGTTGATAGAAAAAAAATCAAGAGGCTCCAGTAAAGATTAGTTCAGCATGAGGCTTGTAGGTTCCGGTGGCTACAAACCAGAGGGAATACCGGAAGATGGTGCTGCCTCATCCTCAATGAATCCTCCGGCCGGCGGCGCCACTGCGGAGAATGGAATTTCCCAGAACACCATCGCAGTGCTGCTCCTGGACCACCGGATTTGCGTATAGATTAGGGATAGAATGTGAGAGTGAGTCAAGGGACGAACCCAAGCGATGATTTCACCTGGCTCGAGAAAAAAAAAGCACATCTAGTTTGCAAGCGCGGCGAACGACGCGAAACCCTGGGCACGGCTGCCCCTGCCCAGCTCCGGCCGCTCCACGCACGCACGCCGCCAGCCATCCTTCGACCTTGACGCATGGCACGGCCGGCTCCGTGCGCGGCGCCTCCCCGGAGCGATGGTGGACATGACCAGGGAAAGGGAGATTCGGCGACGCGGCGCCGTCCTTGCGAGCTGGAGCTCGGACTGCGGGATGCCGAGGACGGAAACAGGCGGGGCACGGTCGCCAGCGTCTCAAATCGGCGGCGGCGCGGCGCGAGGTCGCTGTCGATGCGGAGGCCGAGCCGCCTCCCTGCCACTGGAGGAGAGCCCTCTCGGGCTGGAGGTGGTAGGAGAGTTCGGGGCGGCGGCGGCGGGGTGGCGCGAGCGCGTCGGGGAGGAGGCGGGTGGGGGAAAATGGGGATGATTTCGATCTAGGGTTACGGTCCTACCTTATGTACAGGAGGACCTGTTCGTAATTTTCATAAAACGCAGGGCCGTTTTGCAAAAATGCCACGGGCACTGTTCAACACTGTAGCATCTACAGCGGAGGGAGGCGCCGGCGGAGGTTCCCGTATGCCTCGATTTGATCGGCAAGCAGCGGAGCGGCGGGGCGCGGCGTCGACGGCGCCGGCGGTCTGCGGGTCGCGCGGGGAGAGAGAGGAAAGGGGGATTTGTGTAAGTTTTTGCAAAAAAGTCCGTGTGTTCTTCTGTAATTTGAAATTAGTCCTTATCCTTGTAAAAATATGGGTAGCGGAGCTAATTTGGGAATTGCGAGGGACATTTTTGGAAAAGCGTCGTGGAGAGGCTATGTGAAACGTTGGATGAAGGTTGCACGGCGCAGATCGATGCACCCGAGTACTGTTCATAACTGTTCACGTGAACAGTGCTTGGGCGCACGACAGAGCGAGAAAGTTTGCTCCCTTAATATATAGAGGTAATGCCAGGAGCGTGGAGAGAACGCAGAATTGCGTGTCTTTGATATACTTAGTAATAGTAATAATGAGGAAAAACAACGTTCAATGGAGAGGAAAATGAAAAGCCTAATCGGGACATTGGCGTCGGCAAATCTGTGAGAGGGTAGTGGGGTCGTGCCTAGCCGGAGGAGGGGGACGGTACGTCGGCTGCAGCCTCGCCGGAGGAGCAGGAGCACGGGATGGCGGCGGCAATTAGCAGCGGTGGCGGATTTGGGCGAGAGGGATAATGAGGAGGCGCATCCACGACGCTTCAGATCGACCGCCAGCACACCCCCAATCTCCGCCGCTCCTAATCCTTACCGTAACCTGCCTCAACCTCCTCGGGGTTGCACGTCGTTTTCGTCCCACTATTCTTCGGTGCGCTCTGTCCGAAATTTGTTGAGCTAAGGCGGCGGGAGTAACTGGAACCCTAGGACAGGTTCCATGGCGGCGGAGAGCTGGGATCTATGGCGGTGGGGAGCTCGGTCGGAATCCATGGCGTTGGGGAGAAGGCGTGTATTCACCGGGACTGCCTTGGCGGCGCCGTTGCAGCGAGGCAGCCAGGTGTGGGAGGGCAGCGCGGTGGCAGAAGCTGAGCCGAAGGAGGGGATCGATCTATTCCTCGTTTGGTAAAGAAGAAACGAAGCTTTTCCATGGGTGAACGTTTCACTTGGCGGTGTGGTAGACGCTGTAATACTTACCAACTCGCGGGCATAGGATCGGAAACATAAAATATAGTGGACGAAACACACGATGTAAACGTGGGAACCAAACTTTTTTTTAGATAGGAGAGAAGAGAGTTCACTCATTTGAGCCGCACCTAGTCAAACATCTTATATTTAGAAACGAAGAGAGTAGTTCGCTATGTACTCGGGCTCACTCACCCCAGCTGACGGGCGCGGCCACGCGAGCACTGACGCCGAGGCGGTGGTGGGTGCGCTCCACCACGGTGACGTTGACATTCACGTCCACGTGCTTGAGCTCCAGGAGGAGGCCGCCGGTGCAGGTAGCGAGCGTCAATAAGGAAACACACGAGTACGAGAAGGAATATTGATCTCATTATCTTACAAAATGCAAAACTACAATTAAGTTGGACTCGCATGACTTATCTGAATAGTCAAACCCAAAACTCTCTACGTACATCGTTTTACAGCCCCTGATAGTTTTCGAAATAAACCCCAAATTGGGATTATGTATTTAAAAAATCAGATTACACATTAATGAAAATTTCAAATTACGCATTAACAAAAAGTTTGATCACACATTAATGAAAAAACTAGGATCACGCATTCACAGAAAAACATTAAATGATGCATTAACAAAATATTCGGAACACACGCTTTGACAAAAAGGTTCATCTTATGCATTGACAGTTAGAAGTGAAGATTCTAAAAACAAAAAATCAAGCTACAATTGGATGTGTATTGAATGGTCTAAATAAGCACGTGTGGGTCCAAATAGGTGTGAAAAAACTTGCGTAATTTTAATCTGGATCTTACTTGATCTTGCACTGATGTTCGGCGGCTGAGTAGGCATATAATAGTGATGCCCCGTGTATCGCGCAGGGGCGGAGGCGGAGCCAGGACTTGAGCATAGGAGGTGCAAAATTAAAGCTAGATCCGTGGAAAAGGTCATCTACGTATTATTGATGTATTTCTGTTCATTTTTAGTCATACCATGAGCAAACTGTGAATATATTTTTAGCAAAATGACTCGATTTTGTTGATTAATACCTAAATATAACTGATTGTGGAGAACTAAGACAACACGCGAGGCCATTCTCTTGCCGGTGATTTCACGCTCCAATTTCCCTCCGATCCCCGGTCTAGCATCGCGAGGATGGATGGGAGGTCTAGTTCTCGTTTGTTTGTGTGTTTAGTTCTAGGCTTTCGAGTTTTGTCGTGGCATCATGGTGGAGCGAATGCTGATGATGCTAGTAGGAGTAATGGTCTCCCAGCCCAAGCTCATGCTTGTAGGAGGTGTTGCTGGCACCGACGAGAGGCTTGTGGAGTAAAATTGTTTGAGCGACTCCGATTTGGCGCTCCGTCTTAGCGTGGCGGCGAGAAATGGGTTGCTCTTTGAGTGATGTGGCGTGGACTATTGCGGACCCGCCTGACGAAGGGCGGGGTGGCGTTGGCCCCAGATCTGGCATTTAAGAGGCTCGGAGAGCTCGTTTTTTATTGGATAAAACCAGCCTTACGGAGTTGGTGTCTATCGCATCTCATTAACGCCTCATGGTTAGGGGTTCTTCAGCGCCAAGGTATGGACCAACTGTTGATGCTCTTCTTTTCCGGCAACGGCGAAGAAAGAGTGTGCTTGGTAGTTGCGACGAGCATAGTATGTAGCAGTAAAACCGTTTGTACGTATCCTCCTAACTTTATGTTACTTGTATGTGTATCAACTATGTATTCTTATGAATACAAGTAATGTATGCCTATGGCGTACATCATAAAAACACGTTGAAGCTATGAATGTGAAACAAACGGTCTCGAAACATATTCTTTGAACCACTACTTATTACGATTTTATAAGTTCATGATATATTATGCACATCAGCAAGTACTCCCTCCATTCTGGCTCTATTAATTTTTCAGAAATAATCTACATTATGGGTGGGTACCAGTTCGATAATTAAGACCATGCACCTCGGTAATTAAACTAGGTATTTATTGACATCGAACTCCATCCCCACTAACCTATCAGTGAGTAGTATTTGAATGGAAATTGCATGGATGACATTAATAAATCTTTGTTAACCGAGTACCTGCTTTGTTTCTTGTGATACCATAATTGTAATGCATGTGAGTGTGTGGCCAAATAGTGCTAATAAATGCTGGACTACATTGTTTGTTTTTCTGGGATGTGGATTAAAAGAGACGAGTGCTGCTATACGTACAATGATTTTCATCCGACACTACGTGGCAATCGTGGTTTGCACGGAATTTACTTCTCTATCTACCCAAAATTAAATCCCATGAGCAAGCCGAACTGAAAAGCCCAAGACCACAAGACCTATATGCTAAAACAATTGTTCTCTTCTTCCTTGTGCCCGCTTTTTTCAGCGCCATGGCTTGTCGTCGCTGCTGTCAGGTTGCATCTCACCAAATCACCAATGCCACTGGCCCTATGTACTTGTTCTCCGTAACTCTTGCCGCAACCATGTCGCGTGTTCGAAACTTCGAGTTCAGTGGCCCGCTGCAGCTGCTGCATGCTTGGTCGTCGCTGCTGCCACCGGCCGCTGCAACCATGCCGTCCTCCACGTCCTTACGACACTAAGTGGTTTTTGTTTTTGTGGTATGCCTATGACAGATCGGCTTCACATGTCTTAGAAAACTACATATCGGTCAGACTAATTTATAGATTAGCAAGAAGAGATCGGTAAGAAGAAGTGGCATGGTGGAGGGCTTAGGGTGGATTGTTACGGCTTTGGCCTTGGGCAGGGCCTTGGGAACAGAGTTGCAAAATTAGCACGATAGAAGGAAGTGTCGTACAATTATCGGACGAGAAAAACAATTCTGAAAGAGACATGGGGAGTACATATATATATATGGGAAATAGTGGACTAACATGGGGTATAGCTACCCACCCCAAATCCATCCGTTGGATCCTTATAGGGAGCACAGATTATACTAACTAGGAGCACAAGCCTAACGGAACGATGTCAATATTTCCGGTAGAGAAAAGTCCCAGCACTGACGCTCCGGGGGACAGAAATATCACTGTCGTACAAAATCAGTGCATGCGAACAACACTTCCATGCATGGTGTGGTTTCAAAAACAAGAAAAAACAGTGCCGCAGCGCCCCTCTCCGTCCCCTCCTCTCTCTTTTCTCTCTCCTCTCTCTCATCGACCGGATCCGATGTCTCCTCTCTCCTCGATCTGCCGGTGAGGAGGAGGTACAGCGACGCTCCTCGCAGGGAGAAGGCACGGCGGCGCGCTCCACGCAGGGAAGAGGCATGGGAGGAGACCGGATCCCATGTCTCTCCTCGATCTCTGCTCGTGGGCTCACCGACGACTCCGACGCCACGCCGCCCCGAGCTTGGCCGCCGCTTCGTCCCGCTGCAGCAACGCGCCTCCTCGGCCACCAACGCTGCCCCAAGCTCGTCCCGTGAGCGGTCTCGCACGTGCCCTCACCGGCCGTGCCGCGCCGCCCATGTGACACCCACACCGGCACTGCCCCTGCTCCTTCTTCCCCGCGTCCACCACGGACTGCAGTCCGGAAGGGGAGGCACCTTTGGGATGGAGGAGTTGGAGAGGAGCTGTGCAGGGAACCAGGTCGGAGCTTGGCTCCCCCGATGCCGTTGTCTCCCTCCAGCCACCGCGTACCGGAAAATGGCGTGACCCCTGGCCTCCGCCGCCACCACGGGCCCAGCTGGCGCCGTCCCTCTTCCAGCTCCCTGCGGCCACCAGCGTCAAAGGGCTGCCTGTGGTCGGCTGCTTTGGCAACGCCCCAACGCCCCTCCATCCCGGCGACGAACTGCGGGCCTGTGGTTGCGACGACCGCATCTGGTGGGACACATGGCTCGACCTCTCCCACCTTCTTATCAGATTTTTTTCTTTTCACTTTTTCTGCATTCTTAAGATTTAATATTGTTGCAGTTCGTCCCTGTTATTGCTAGTTTAGCTAGAGAGAATTTTGAGTTTTTTTTAGCTGCGAACAGAAACTAGCAAATCTGCTATTGTTCTGGGTGTTATCTATAACCTGACTTTGTGATTCACTCTTCTGAAATGAAATCGGCAGCACCCCTGCCTTGAATCGTAAAAAAAAGGATTGTTGGGAGAGGAATCTGGTTATTGCCCGGCAATGGTGTTGTATTTGCATCTCCTTTTGGTCGCTCGATCCATGGCGATGTCTCTTTTTGGGACAGTTTTTTTCTGAATATAGACAAGTTCAATTCGTTAATAACTCGGTTGTGATTGTTCTTGATAGATATGCTTTCAGCCCGTTGCTGCAGACCAGTTCATATTTGTGTATTCCTCTTCAGTTCGGTACTGTGCTTATGAGAGGGAGCTGAGGTGCTCTTTTGTAGCCCGGCTGTATGGTTTGCACATGGATGCCCACGGTAGCATAAAATTTGCACCGAGGTTGTTCTTCAACATTTTGAAAGATGCGGCCAGCTAATGAAATGCATTTTGCGCTCCACAATAAAAAAGCCACCATGCCACCATAGTCATTGATTTTCTCTCCCATCTATGGCATTGTCTCCATTTTTCTCGGTGATGTTTTTCTCTTCTTTCTCACGCATCGGAGGGAGGCTTTTCCCAGCCAAGGTTGAGCTACAGCAGTACGACCTGCTCTTCCAGCCGTGCGGCGGCCACCTCCAGCCGTGCATGCGTTTTCTTCGCGGGCAGGAGAAAAACAATCGACCGTTAGTTGGTTTGCGGCATGCACGGTGAAGAAAATGACCTCGCCCACGTCTCACTGACATTAGCTAGCTATGCCCGTACCGGCTCGGACGGAAGCAATCCACATAACGTCCGTACCTAACGGTGGAATGCTAAATCTTATTCGTCGGATTTTACAGCGACCACGTGAGCATGATATCCAACGGCAATCTATCCATGCATTGCTATCACCCTTGTTATAAAATCCGCGTCCATATATATATATATATATATATATATATATTGGGTGCTCCTTGGTGCCCGGGCACCTGGATAGAATACAATATATTTTGGGTATGTAGATGACACCTTTAATTCGGGTATGCATATGTTGGGTATATAGGAGGTACACATACCCTTGGGTATGTGTATTCGAGGTATCTACATGTTATATATACCTCGGGTATGTGTGTTCAATTGTACGCGTACAGATCAGGTATATATATAAATAACTTAGGTATGTGCACATTATTAGGTATGCATACCCCATAATGTGCATACCCAAAATCATATGTACCTCCTACATACCTAAGGTATACATACCCAAGGTATATATATGTCTACATACCTAAAACTGTTCGTATTCCATCCTGGTGCCCATGCTCCTAGGTGCCCCATCTGAGCTTCCTATATATATATATATATATATATATATATATATATATATATATGATTCCCAAGTATGCGAAATTATTAATTTTAAAAACGGATTTGATATTTCGCATTACACTGACAAATAAAATTTACTCAACTTTACCAAATTTCTCATGATCAAGACTAAACTTGTAGCAAACTTGCACATAATAATTTTTAAAAGCTACAACTAAGAATTTTTTGCTGGGTCGTTGGTGTCCTGTTGAAAGATCAGTATGGTCAACTAGGGGGGTTGAATAGGCAACTAACAATTTTACCTTTTTATTTTTAATTAGAAATTAACAAGATATCACTAGGTTGACTAAATGTGCAACTAAACGAAGACAACCTAGTGATAAGATAAGATAAGATACAATACGCAACGGAAACAAGTAGTAAACGATATAAGCAACCGCAATGGTGGACACGAGGAGATGATTATCGTAGTTCCTTCCCAAGAAACGTATGTCGACGTTGGAGAGGTGTGGAGCCACTTAGGCACTCAAATAGCACGGATGTGCTCACCTTATTCTTCGTGGGCTCCTCCCGTGAGGGTTTTGCTCGTTCCACTATGAAATCGACTTGAAGTCGCTAACCAAACCTTTACAACAAGGTTGGGAGCTTCACAATTATATGGGAGACTACACCCCAGAGCTCCTTGCACCAAGGTGAAACTCCGAAACCCAACTAGCCGTCTAGGGTTCCAAGGAACCCAAGAGGTACACGATCCGCTAGGGATTAGCGGGGAATTCGAAAAAAAATCAGTTGAAGTGTAGATCTAGATCTCTTCCTTCAATCCTCAAAGAACACAAGGCGATTGGGTAGGTGGTGTGGGAGATCTAGGCGATTTAAAGCTCGTAGTAATGGAGCAGAGAGAGGGGAAAGTCCTCTCCTTGGGGAAGAAGGTTGTCTTTTATATGGGGCACAAAATCGAACCGTTATGTGTAGAAAATCTGCACAACGGTAGTATTGCTGCAGGCAGCGGTCTTACCGCCAGCCGGTATTCCAACGGCACTCGGAGGCACGTGCAGCCCAGGTGCAGCGGTACTACCAGAGTAGAGACGCTGGCTTCCAGGCACGGTACTACTGGTGAGCGAGCTGGTACTCCCGCTGAACATATCTCGATTTAATTCGAGCTATTCCAGCGGTACTACTAGGTCGCTAAATACATAAACGAAATCCTCCCCAGCGGTACCTTGAACAGTAATACCAACGGTATTACCGCTCCTGGAAGCCACGGTACTACGGCCTCTTTGACATTACTTTCGCAATACACTAATTAATTACATTTCCATTTTACTATGCCCAATATATACTGTAGGAAACATTGACGCTGCCTTAATAAGATGTTAAAAACTGTGCAGCAAGCAAACCAAACTGACATGTATGTTTATGCAATTGGGCCAAGAGTAGTAAATCAGGACCCACAAATAGGCCACGGAGCACGATTATGGGCTCTATAAAGTACACATTCTCAAAGGGCCAACCTCATCATCAAGGCCCATCATACATGGAACATCCGCTAGCAGGAGAGACAGATCAGATCCTCCAGGTTCCAGAACAGCTGACGTGGCGCTCCTCTTCCTCCTCTCGCCTCTCCCACCACCACTTCGTCTGCCACACCGCCGGCCACCGTCGCTCTCGCTCCCTTCCCCACCCTCCGCCGCAGGGATGGTCCAATGAGGTGACACACCAACCCATCCCCCTAAGCCCCAATTTCGTATTCCGCTCAATTTGCTAATCTCTCTGCGTCATGGCTCGTCGCTCTCCTCGTCTCGTCGCGGCGTGGCGTGGGGATCCCGATCCAGGACACGTGTAGGCTTGTCGGAGAATCGAATGCGCGCGAAATCCATGCGATTTCTGTGTCTGGCTTGATTTCTCGTCTGGGATAGACGCGAGTTGGGATTTTTATTGTGTTGGTGCCCCGTTCCAGTAGCCGTGGTGATCATGCAGAATTGATCCTGTTGATCGTTGCAGGTTTATGTGAGCCTTGTTGATCTGACTTCTGGTGGAGTGTGAAATGGTGGATTTCCCGGAAGGGTTGCGACGGCTCGCTGGTCTCCTGCTCAAGTGCTGCGATCTTGACGTACCCAATCGTCCCAAGGGCCTCGAGGATCCTGAGCGCCTGGCAAGGGAAACAGTTTGTATGTTCTCTTCACTTTCTTTTACTGGAGTATGTGCTACGTGTTGTTGGCCTTCTATTCAGAAGATAATGCCTTGTTGTTATGCAGTTAGCGTAAATGAGATTGAGGCGTTGTATGAGCTGTTTAAGAAGATAAGCAGTGCCGTGGTTGATGATGGTGTCATTAATAAGGTCTGTAAATTCCGCTGATTTCGTTGGCCGTGGACTGTGGAGTGTGGTGCTTGACAATTTATACACCATCCTGCTCATTCTCATATCAAGGCATTGCCTGTTTTATGCGCAGGAAGAATTCCAACTAGCGCTGTTTAAGACTAACAGGAAAGATAGCATGTTTGCTGACCGGGTATGTATACCTGGCTTCTGTTTAATGGAATTCCTGTTGTAAAAAAAGAAGTCCGATTTTGTTTCGCTCCTGGTATTTGTTTGTTCTTGTTCATTTGTTTTATTCTTTGCACTATTGGTTATTTGGTTCACCTTGGACCTAACGTTTTGCACTTTGTACGTCACGGAACCATCTTGGATGTGGTATGATCATGGGCAGTGATGCTAGGTTACATTACATTGAGCTATCTAAGACACCGCTATCTTAAAAACTGCAAAAAATGACATCGCATATTAGAGAAGTACAATCTTTCTATCTAAATACTATTGAAGATTTAGTCCATCTTATGCTATTATTTATATGTGCATAATATAACAAGAGCCAGAATCTGCAAAGGCTAAATACACAGTAAATCAAAACAGGAGTATAGTTGACTAAAATAACAGTTATATTTGAATAAGAAGTTCACAAATTTGAAATTTGCAAGAACCTAACTTACTATTAGCCTACGTGACCTCATTCGTTGGAAATGACGAACTTATTACTCCCTACTGTTATTGTTTTGAATATGCACATCAGCACATATAACACTTACTTTCGAATATTTTATGTCAATTTCTTATATACTGTAATTTGTTCTATTTAGGTGTTTGATTTGTTTGACACGAAGCACAATGGGATTCTCGAATTTGAAGAATTTGTGCGAGCTCTTTCTGTGTTCCATCCTAATGCACCAGTTGATGACAAAATCGATTGTAAGCTATATCCTCATTTTATTTGCTATTTTTTAACCGCGATAATGTGACATGATTGAGTGAGAATTCGTTTCCTTTTTTGTTTCTTCTGCTATGCGACAATAATTCAAGAACATTGATCTTTAGTTTCTACTTGTTCTCAAAGGTTTATGGCGGATCGCCCCTTTTTTGGTGTATGTGATGTGCACCTGAAACTGCTTTATGTTCCACATATCCATAAGGAGTAACACAAACTGTTCACCATTGGAAGCCTAGCAGTTGCGACTGGGCATTAATTCTCTTGATTTAGTTGTATTGTATGTTGAGATCACTCTGTAAGTGAGGGAGAGTTGTGTGTAGCATATACAGATCACAGTCTTCTGCAGTAGGTACACTGGATTTTAACTCGTCTATTATTACTTAGGCTGTCTTTGTCTTCATTTTTTTTCTTTGTTGGTTTCTGACATGAAAGCACATGAATATCCTTGTTGGCTCAATCACTTATTCAGCTCTTGTGAATAGCTTCAGTTATTTCATAAATTTTGCTTGTGTCATCCTAAATTGGGCATTCTTCTAATCTTATGCCATATATGAACAACTTGCAGTTGCTTTCAAACTGTATGATCTCAAACAACAAGGTTTCATTGAAAAGCAAGAGGTACTACCTTCATTTTGCATATCACCACTCTTTCTTCTGTGCTATTTTAGTACGTGTATTTGTTAACCCGTGGAAAGATTGTTTATCCTATTTGTGTGTGAATACCTAATATTGTAGTCCGTTTCTTCTTCCTGCAAAGTCATGTTCCTGTTCATGCAATTCATTGTACAACCAGTGAAAACTAGGAATGGTGATAGAGTTCTGCACGTTAATATTAAAAAATTGAGTTAACCATGTTGAACACTGATGTGAAGAAATTGATGCCCTCCTGCAATCCTTCTATGTTAATATAATTTTTTTTTCTTTTGTACTTGGAGAAAGGATATCTAATATACCGCCAAGTTTAGCTAGGAGCAATTGCCTAAATTCACCGCGTACCTTCTCAATTGTCAGGTGAAGCAAATGGTGGTCGCCACACTTGCTGAATCAGGAATGAACCTTTCAGATGAGGTTATAGAAGGCATTATTGACAAGGTATGCATAAGTATATGTGTTGGTGTACATGATGTATGTCTGTTGAATTTACACTTTGTTGCTTACTGGTCAAACTTCCTTTTCTCCGTCCTTAGACATTTGAGGAAGCAGATACAAAGCATGATGGTAAAATCGACAAGGAGGAATGGCGCAATCTTGTCTTGAGGCATCCATCTTTGTTGAAGAATATGACACTCCCATATCTTAGGTCGGTATGGCTGACCTGTTTGTGCATTGTGTGTCCCTCCCTGGCTCCCCCTCTCCCAGTGTCAAGTTTTCTTCCTGATCAATATCTACTTCGGCTTCAATGGGTGTATGTGAACCCCAACATGCTAAATTCTTAATGACCGATTTGCTGTACATTTTCGAATCTCACAAACATAGGCTATCTAACTTTGAACTACTATAATTCAACCCTTGCTTAATTGGCAAGGTGGAAATGGGATATTATATACCGGTTGCATTCCTATCGTGATTATAACTTGAAACCAGTTTGAAAATGCTGATTTGATTTTAGCTTATACATTGAAAGTTGGAAAACACATAAAGGTCCCTTCAATTTGCACAGTGTAGACAGTTTGCTTCCTTGTCTGTAGCTTGGTGCATAGTTGTTTGTCAAAGTTGTACTAATTATAAAACTCTTTATCAACAGGGACATTACCACAACATTTCCAAGCTTTGTCTTCAACTCTCAAGTCGAGGACGCGTGAGATCCCAATAATATATGTGTTATCATTGAAGCTTGCGGGGGAGCACATCATAGTATCAGACCAGATCCTTGGTGGAACTTGTGTGTTTTATTTGTTTATTCCCTTTTGGCGACATCCTTCTTGTGCGTGGAACCATTCTTGTAGTTTTTCCGCTTCTTTAAATGTGAATTCCCAGTAATCTCGTAATGGTTCTTCTTTTGTATATACCTGAGAGTATATTAGCATGAAGTGTTGTTATGTATAAATGCTCACCAGGTACATGGTTGCATGTACGAGTAGGAACTGTGAAGTGGTATAGTCATATTTACTCTTGTCCTGCTTTGTTCATTCATCTGTTGGTTCTTGTGGTGTCATGGTGGTTGCTCTTTGCCATTGTTCAACGTTGGTGCGTTGTGGTCGCGGCTGCCATCGGCCAATGTTTTCGCATTGGTAGTAGCATAAAATCCCTGGATCATTTCTATCTTTTCTGATGTCTTGTATCCTTGGCTTCTTCTCCTAACGGTGCCCCCAAACGGCCAGCCCTTTTATTTTGGCTATTCATATTTCTATCTAAATGATACAAAAATATTGAATTGATTTTTTTTTTAATAGATAGCTCATATAACCATTCAACATGACACTCGAACTATTTGTTTTCTTTGAGCGCACACAAGTGCTCAATTATATTTGATTTCTTTGAGTGCACACAAGTGCTCAATTATATCATCTTCTAGTTGACGACGAACATATTTGTCACGAGTTTTCTAATGCACGGCCAGAAATTGAGCAAATTCGGTCGATACGTCTTGATGTGGCTCGGCAAGAGGATTGTGATAGTCCTGCTGCTGAGCAAACACTACACACTCTACTCGTGTTGCGCATGATAATAGCATCCATGGCATCTCACATCTTATTTAGCGACCATATTTAAGCAGGGTACAGACAATAGTAAAACAAGTTTGGAGCACACCAAATACCCGCTCTATATCCTTTCTACAACTTTCTTGTTGTGTAGCAAAGTAAAATGTTTTGTAACCTACGGGGTTGAGAATTGTCTTCACAAATCGACCAACGAGGATAGATTTCATTGGCAAGGTAGTGCCCCTTGTCGGTATTGGTGGCAATTGATCACATAGTTGCATTCCGAAGTTTGGTTTTCAGCAAGTCTCGCAAACGCAGGTGAGCATTGTAGCAAGTCTTGCAAACGACGACGGGGTCAGCCTCTGTGGTCGCTAGTGAATCCGGGTGCACCGTCGACGGTGAAAAGGGGTGGTGGCGGCGCTATTCGATGAGAGAGAGGAAGGCTGGACTCAGGGCAAAGGAGGGACGGGCCAAATGGCTAGATCGCTGGCATGTGGTGTCCGCATGTTTTATTCCTACGTAGCGCCCTTCCAACCCCTTCATGGCCTCGCATTGAGTTACACGTGGGATCCATGGTGAGCGCCCAAGAAGGCTCGCGGGAGAAGTAAAAGAGGCGCCACGAGCTTCGAAAGAGGTTGTAATGGCGCGGCGGGCAGCCGGGGACCCTCTTGGCGGCGGGTCGTTGCAGTGGAGGCGGCAGCAGTGACAAGATTTTTTTCGCTTTGCGTGAAATGCTACAAATCGGGACTCGTACCGGGATACAAGGTAGCGCGACAAAATTTAGAGTACCGCAAAAAAAATTAATAATCAGCTCTGTATGCAGGAAAAGAAATAACCATTTTTTCACCCGAAATTGTAAAATATCGGTTATTTTACGAATTTGAGACTGAATCGTAAAATACTCTGTTATTTTGCCGATTTGAGACTGTTTCAGGGATCTAGGGCCACTTCTTTTCTGCTTATGCTTATGCATAAGCAGGCTTGTGCGGTGTGGTGTGGGGAAACCACGGTGGAGAGAAACTCAAACTGCTCCCGGAGACTTCTTTTGCTTCTACAAGTTTGGCTTCCGCCACAGATGGAGACTGCTCCTGGTGGACGCTGCTGGTGCTCGCCGCCGCCGTGGAGCTCGGGATCCAGCGCCCAGGAGAGGGACCGGAAGTGAGGAGCCGGAGCCGGACCCCGAGCCGCTGCTGCTCCGCCGTCCGTGGTAGCGATGGCGCCCTGTCGAGCAGCGCCGGCAAGATGGGAGGCGCGGAGAGATGCGAGCCAGCCGCGTGCATCTCCACGTTGACCCCTGCCATGGCCTCCCGGAACGCCGCCGCGGGGTCCGCCGCGAGGAGGAAGGTCTTGCAAGCTCCGGCGACCGCCTCCACGTAGACCAGGGACTCGAGGTGCTCGACCTCGCAGTCGTCGCCATCTCGACCTTGCGGAGGTGTCGAGGAGGAGGCGCGGGAGAGCGTCGCGCGCGAAGCCGGCGCAGGCGGTCCCGGAGGCGCGGGGAATCGGGGGCGGAGGGTGGCCTGGCGCGGGAGGAGATGGTGGGGCGGCGGTCCGGGGACGGGGATGGAGCCGTGGCCGAGCAGCTGGGGTAGCGGCGGTCGGAGGAGCTCGGCTGCAGGGCGGACGGAGGAGCTCGGCTGCGGAGAGAGGACGACCAACAAGATAAGGTTCGACGAAATTAATCAGAAAAGGAGGGGCATGCCGGATACCTCCTCCTGTAGTTTTCGGCGGTGGCAGGAATGCTGTAATTAATCAGAAAAGGAGGGGCAGGCCGGATACCTCTTCCATCTCTTTGCGGGAAACGACCCAGAAACGACCCGCGAGCAGCTTCTGCGTACACGAAGGAAAAGAGCGGCGCTGTGGAAATAAGCTGCAGACCATCTTTCCAGCTTCTGTGGTTTGGCACCCCGAAACTGCGTAGAAGCTCCAAAAGAACTCGCCCCTACTAGAGCTCCCCGCCGCAAAGGGGAAACACATCCTCTCGATCCCCGTCCAAATCAGATCCGACGGCCCACCGTGCGCGCGCACCCGAGTCGGAGTCGAACTCACGCACACCCCGCCGCCCGCCTTCCCTAACCCGTCTCATAAATACGCCACTCGAAGGGTAGATTCAATGGGAAGCAGTTGAAGCTCGGAAATCTAGCGCATCGGCAGATTCAGGATGGATCCCGTGGAGGCGGAGGAGCAGCAGACGGAGCCGCCGGACGAGGAGGCGTACGCCGAGGCCGATCCCACCGGGCGCTTCATCCGGGTACGTCTGCTCTAGTCTAGTTCGATTTCTAGGGCGGCGGCTGCGTTCCCAATGGTAACTTTGCTCTTTATAGATATCTAATTCGTCTTTTGTTTTGTTATCTGATCGCTGCTTGTGCAGTATGATGAGATCGTGGGATCGGGGTCCGTGAAAACAGTGTATCCTTCGATCGATTCGAACTCATCTGCTGTTTCTTACTTTCTCATCGATCTGTGTGTTTGTCTAGATTGCGATTTCGCGTCTGATTTGGTTGTCGAATTCGATCTTGTATGAGGCGCGACCTTATGTTTGAGCACCGTTATATCGACGTCACTAGCCATAATATTGATCAAATTCATGTTTTCTTAAGTAAATCTCAGCAAATTCATAGCAAACATAGTACCGGACAAAGTTTATTTTTTACCAATCTGCTGGCTTAGTGCATTACTGTCTACCGTACTCCATATTTCGAGCTATATCAATTCCAGTTAAGGTTACATACTATTTCGGCCTGGTTTTGGGTTGGAAGTTATCCCTGACCGTTGTGTAACACTGATAATTGTTCATCGTGTGTTCCTTAATCGTGATTTTGCCAATAGCTACAAAGCCTTTGATAAGCGGGAGGGTGATGAGGTGGCATGGAGCCAATCACGGATTGATGATTCTGTCTTGGGTTCCTCTAAGAAGATGGCTCAACTGAATACAGAGATCCAGCTATTAAAGACGCTGAGGCACAAGAACATCCAGAAGTTGTTTGCCTCGTGGATTGATGAGGAGAAGAAGACAGTTAACATCATCACAGAGTTCTGCATATCCGGCAGTTTGAGGCAGTAAGTCCCTTTTCTTAAGCACAACTCTTCCGTCAATTATGCTGGTCGCTCTTCCTGTTTGCTGAGCGTTTATAAAACTTTGCCTAATTTTGTTATGGATTACCCTTTCTGTTTACAAGTTAATGTAATTTATTAAATTACTATTATATTAACTATGTTGTAGTTTGCCATTGTATGAAGAAAGTTTCATTGGGTTAGTCGCAACACTTGCAATTGCAAGTATCTAGAAGTTTTACCTCAAGTAGGGTTTGCTCTTTCGCCCTT
Source organism: Poa pratensis (assembly GCA_947311845.1). NCBI lineage: Eukaryota > Viridiplantae > Streptophyta > Magnoliopsida > Poales > Poaceae > Poa > Poa pratensis. Next base: position 4,596,525 of record CAMZMU010000077.1, read on the forward strand.
TCATTCGATAACATTCCGATCATTCTAATTTGAGACTATTACCAGGTACCGTAAAAAGCACAAGAAAGTGGGTATTAAGGCTATGAAACGCTGGGCGTTACAGATATTGACAGGGCTGGAATATCTTCACACTCAAGAGCCAGCGGTTATACATAGGGACTTGAAGTGTGACAACATATTCATAAACGGCAACGATGGAACAGTGAAGATTGGCGACTTTGGTTTGGCCACATTTTTGCAGCAACGGAAAGCAAAAAGTGTCAAAGGTAGCATTTCCCTTTTCTACGTTGGCCTCACTGTGAAATTGTGTTTTTAACAGCTAGAGATATTCCGTTTTTCAGGAAGGCATGCACTGACAATACATGTTTGTATCATAAAAATGCAGGCACATTAGAGTTTATGGCACCAGAACTCTTCACTGGGGATTACAATGAGTTGGTGGATATATATTCTTTTGGGATGTGCATGCTCGAAATGATGACATGTGAATATCCGTACAGTGAATGTCCAGGCATGGCTCACATATATAAGAAAATTTCTCAAGTAAGTGCTTTGTGGTCCACAGTACCCAGCTCCTCTGAAGATTATCTATCAAACAAACTGATTTTCGTTTATTGGTTCTTTCTGTAGGGTATAAAACCAGCTCTTCTCTCCAAGGTGGAAGACGTGGGAGTAAGATCTTTTATAGAACTATGTCTAGCTCCAGTAGCTGCAAGACCTAGTGCCACTGAGCTCTTGAAGAACTCTTTTCTCCAGAAGGATGGGTCCATCCCAGTGCCTCCAATTTCAGTCTCCCTGGTCTCGACTGTGACCAAAGATGGGCGGCAGTCTGCCAGCTTCGTGCTATTGAAGGGTGATTACCTGCTGAAAGGCGATATGCATTATACAGACCATATCCAATTATTGCTAAAATTTCCTGATCCCAGTGGTAATGATAGCATTCCAAACTTCCTGAATCAAATTTAAATATATACTTCAGTATGCACTAACAAATCAAATTCTTTCAGGTTGTTTTAAGAATGCAGAGTTCCCGTTCGATGTAGACCGAGATACCAGCCTTTCTGTGGCTATGGAAATGGTTGAAGATTTTGAATTGCCGCAGGGGAACATACAGATCATTGCGCAGCTGATTGAGGCTTCTTGCTCATCCTGATCCCTGAATGGGTACCCTGTGTTGCTGTTGGTCAAGTGGTATCTGAGAGCGCAGACCGCTACATTGCCAAAAGAATCATGAACTGCAGGCAGCTCAGATCGGGCATTCCGGATAACTCTGCTTCCCCCAAGCTATGTATCATTTAGTTTTTAGTTATGAATTTGGCCAGGTTTCATCCTCTTGTGTGGCTCCTATTAGAGCGCCCACTCGATGTGCTGCCATACATGGCATTCTCCATTGATGACGATGATGAAAGTTAGGAGAGGACTAGTCGAATTAGTTTTTGTTATTTGTTTCATAGGAAGGAACAGCAGAGTCAGAGTAACATGTGATCAGTTGAAAGTACCTATTCCTTCTCTTCTTAAAAGTTGAAAGTACCTATTCCTTCCTTCTTAATTTACCTGAGTCAATCACAAATTGAATGCTTGAATTTAGCTGGTTTCGGATGGAACCGAATTGTTTCCGTTGAGTTTCATGAAATTCAAAACAGATCCGATCCTTGAATCTATCTTTCTTTTGAGGGAAACCGTCGCTTTATTAACTTCGCAATGGATTACATTTGGACTTAACAGTTTAGTCCAGAATCAGTGCTACAATGGCAGAGCAATCTGTCCGAATGATAACCTGCTGAAATCCTCTTGTTACGCGCTGCCTCCATGCTGCGAGCAGCTCACTAAGAGCATCTCTAGCAGGCGAAAAAAGTGCCCAACCATAAACCACACCTGCAAAAAAAATTAGGGGCTGCCGAAAATTCGCTCCGCCGAACCGAAACTTCTCCGTTTCTGCGGCCGAACCGAGGGTGCCTGTATAGTGCGGAAGCAGTTGGCGGGAGGGAAGTTTCAGCCCCGCGCGAGTTCGTTCCCCTTTCCCATCTCCGATGTTTGCGAGACTTGTCGACAGCCAAGCTACCGAGTGCGAGTATGTGATCAACGAGCATGAGTATGACAAGGGATACTACCTGCAGATGGCATCTATCCTCGTTGGTCGATATTTGTCAAGACCATACGCAACCCTGTTGGTGAGGCAAACACTTCGCGGGGAAGTAAGAGAGTGTCCGCAAAGATTTGGAGCGAGCATTTGGTGTGCTTCAAGCCCAGTTTGCAGTTGTCAGGTACCCTTGTTTATCTTGGTCTCTAGAGCAGATGTGGATTATGGACGCTTGTGTCATCATGCACAACATGATCATCGAGAGCGCGCGTGATGCCAACTTGGTCATGAATGAGCCGTATGAATTCTAGGCCCTCCTGTTGAGACACATCCGGGGTGCCGTCCGAGTTTACTGAATTTCTCGTTAATTATCATGAGATCCGAGATGAAACAACTCATGATCAACTGCAGAGTGATCTAGTTGCGCACTTGTGGGCATGCCGAGCACACAAGCCTGTTGCACCCCAGCCTGCTGCTTTATGAAGAACTTTATTTTTAATTGAATTTAAATTTGAATGGTTGTAATAACTTTATTTTTCCTATGTTTAAACTATTATCGAACGATGTATTTATTTTTCTATGGTTTAGTTAGAAATCATTCATATAATGAAAAATGGATACGGGTGTGGCTCAGGTGTCGTCGGGAGGTTCTGGGCCCTGTACAGGAGAAGTTGCTTTGGGATTCTGGTGGTGCCCGCTGTTTCTGGGTGCGGCGTTCTGGCCTTCTCTGCCGGCCGTGGCGGCGTGGAGAGGAGCGTTTCTGGCGTCGCGCTCTATCTGGTATGTTCTTCTTCTTTCTCTGGCCGGCCGAGGTGGCGAGGAGAGAAGGTGGTTTCAGGACTTGCTTGCGGCGGGGACTCCGGCGAGCTGGGGTGGTGCCCAGTGCAGGGCTCGATGGAAGAGGGGTGGCTGCGGGAAGATGGCGCCATGGCCGTGCGCGTTAAGCGTTCTTTAGCTCCGTTGTTTGCGGCGGACGGCATATGCGGTCGTCTACATGTGTGGGGTGGTTGCCTTCCCGGGTTTCGCGGCGGCCTGGCGCCTTCTTCTTCGGCGGCGTTCGGCGACGAAGGTTCTGTTCAGGCGATGCGGAGGTTCGGCGGCGATCCCTGTTGCTGCTGTTGTGCTGGGTGTCCTCTGCTTGTACTGTTGTGTTTTCCTGCTCTGTATTCGTTTTATCTGTTGAATTTGCAGCTGTAATCCCTTTCAAAAAAAAATGGATACGGGTGCCGTCTAGGGGTTGCAGGGGGCGGTGACTGTGAGGGAGGAGATATGAAAATGTGTCCAGCACCATCCAGATGATATCCGTTTTGGTGATACCGGATCAAATTTAGATGATGACGGTGGCTCTAATGGCTGAGATCTGTTAGAGCATCTCCAACAGCGGCTGGAAAAACGCAGCGCACGCCATATACCGGTCCTTTGCCGCGCGCGGGGCCGTTTTCCGTGCTCCAGCGGACGCGCGATAAAATCGCCGCGCGGGATATTCGTCCAGCGCGCTGGACGAAGCGGTACCGTCGGCGTCAAACCTCCAGCGTGCCGTCCAGCGCACGGGGAAAAGAAGAACGCGCGCGAATCCCCCAACTACCGCTGAAATCTCCCGCCGCTCGCGCTCTCTCTCCCGCCCTCGCCCCTCCCGCGCCGCCGCCGGCGAAATTCCGGCGATGGACGGCCGCTCCGACGTCCCCCCGACCCCTCCGTACCTGCGCGACCCCTCGCTCGCCGGCGCCGCCGCAAACCCTAGCGCGGGATTTGCCACCTCCACCGGCGCCGCCGCTCCTCCCGTTGGTCTCGCGCGCGGCCTTTTCACGGCGCCCCGGGCGAACTCCGTCGACGGCGTCGCGCGGGCGACTGGTGCGCAGCCGCGCAAGGTCCTCGCCAAGCGGCCGGCACAAAAGGAGAAGACCGGAGCGGCTGCAAAGCGGGTGAGGAAAGCGCCGCCGCCACCGCCCTTCCAAGCGCCGCCGCAACCGGAAGCGCATCTGGCACCCCCGCCTCCGCCCTTCCAAGCGCGGACGCAACCGGAAGCGGAGCTGCCACAGGACGCGCCCATGGTGTTTGATCAAATGCAAACAAGGTATGAAATTTTTTCTTTTTCTTTTTTGTTGTTGATTGCTATGAAATGTGCATATGTGTAGCAAAATTATAGTTAGTTTCACCGTCTTTGTAGTTTGGATGATGATGCATACTTGTCAACCATGGGTGTTGGATCCAACACTTCGCAATGGTCTCAAAACAATGAAATTCATGATGAGGATCATGAATATGAGGATATGGATGATGATGGTGAGGGTTTGGTGGAGGCATGGGTGGCATGGGTGGCATGGGAGGCATGGGTGGCATGGGTGGCATGGGAGGCATGGGTGGCATGGGAGGCATTGGAGGCATGGGTGGTGTTGGTGCTACCATGGGTGCCATGGGTGGGATGGGTGGCATGGGTGGTGTTGGTGCTACCATGGGTGCCATGGGTGGGATGGGTGCCATGGGTGGTGTTGGTGCTACCATGGGTGCCATGGGTGGGATGGGAGGCATGGGTGGCATGGGAAGCTTTGTAGGCTTTGGAGGCATGGGAGGTACAATGGGTGGCTTCGGAAGCATGGGCGCAAACATGGGAAGCTTTGGAGGCATGGGTAACATGGGAGGGCCGAGTGCACCTCCGGTTGACATGGGAGGATATGGAGGCATGGGTAACATGGGAGGGCCGAGTGCACCTCCGGTTGGCTTGGGGGTTTCTATGGGTGGAGGAAATGCTTCCGATATGCCTCACGTGCCTTCCGATGGAGCATTTGAAGGTAGTGGGAACACCGTCCAAGTTGATAATGAGGCGGTTGAAGAAGATGCGGGGGAGGATGAAGAAAATGGAGAGGAACAAGATGATGCATGATCGATGTTGTGGTTTGATGAACTATCCGTAGAATTTGAACTATGTCATGTATTTATTCTATATTTGAACTATCATGTTGGTTTGCATATTTATTCTATGTTTATCTATGTTTGAACTATGCGTAGAATTTTTATCTATGTTTGAACTATCATATCTATGTCATGTATATCTATGTAGAATTTGCATATTGGTTTCATTTTTGGTGCCGGCTAGCCACGCGCGCTGGAGTTTTGGGCGTCTGCTGGAGCGTCTGTTCCGGCGCGCTAAACTATAGCGCGGCTGGAAAAGCTAAACTAGCGCGCCGCGCCCGAAAACTGCTTTTTGGCGCTGGATACAGAATATAGCGCGCGGCGCCGAAGCGCGTCTGTTGGAGATGCTCTTAGAGCATCTCCAGCAGACGCCGGAAACGGAGCGCGCGCGCCATATAACCGATTTTTCCCGCGCGCCGGGCCATTTCGCGCGCTTCAGCAGACGCGGGGAAAAAGCGCGCTCGGAAAACGGAAGCGCGCGCTGGCCAACGCGGTAGGTTTCGCGTTAAATAACCCGCCCCGCGGCCAGCGCGCGCTCACTCCACGCGTCCCCTCCTCTCTCCCCAACCGCTTTTTCCCCTCCCACCACCGCTCGCGCCACCGCACGGATTCCGCCGTTGCCGCGCCACGCCCGCGCTGTCGCCACCATGCCGCCGCGCCGGAGGAACCAGTCCGGCTACCGCGGCGTGCGCGCGCGGCCCAACGACACCTTCTACGCGGAGATTCGCGCCGGCGACGAGCGGATCTCGCTCGGGACGTTCGAGACGGCGCACGAGGCTGCCCGCGCGTACGACGCAGCGACGTGGCGCCTCGGCCGCTCCCGCCGGCAGATGAACTTCACGGACGCCCGCACCGTCCAACAGGCGCAGGATCTGGCGCCGCCGCCACGCCTCGTCACCGCCGAGGACCGGGCCGCCGACCGCGAGCTCCAGGCCCGCCTGCTGGTCGCGCATCGGGACGAGCAACTCGTGGCGGAGTATCGCCGGCGCCACCCGGAAGAAGCCGCCGCCGAGGCGCAGGCCTTGGCAACCTTCGCGGCTGAGCGGGCGGAGCGAAGGCACGCGCGGGCGCAGGAGCGGGCGATGCGGCGGAGGCGCAAAGCCGAGGCGGAGGCGCAGCTCAACAACACCACCTGGGGCGAAGAAGACCCCAGGTGGGAGCATCTCTTCTCCGAAATCTCCGATACGTCGGACTCGGACTCCGACTTGGACGAGTTCGACTTTTAGATGTTTAGTTCTAGTTTAATCGAGTCTGTTTAGTTTAATTGAGTCTGTTTTAGTCAACGAACGAGTCTGTTTATAGTAATAAATTTTTATTTCTAGTCTACATTTCGATCTGAATTTTCATCTGAACTTCATCTGAAGTTGTTTGCGCTGGGCGCGCGCTGGGATTTTAGGGCCTCTGCTGGAGCTATACTTTTTTACGGCCACGCCGCGCTAATTTTAGCGCTGCTGCTAAAGCAAAACAGGCGCTGCGCGCGTAAAAACGCAATTCTGGCGCCGCAAAAAAAAATTAGCGCGCCGGCGGAGATGCTCTTACTCCATCACAATTTACAGCATCCCAACCAGGAGGGGAGGAGACCATCCCTGTATTGAATGGACGCTTGCATCAGAACCCGTGCTGTCGTCTTCCAGAAAAATAGTGAAAGGACTAGTAGCTCATAGGATGTGCCATGGCTCCTGACGACGTGCGTGCCAACATGCTCCTACTGATTTGACTCAACATGCTACTATTACAATGACTACCGTGAATAAGGGGCCGGAAAGTGCACATGGAGCTCAAAGAAAGAAAACCGAGAAAAAATCTCGGATGTAGACGGTGTCAGGATTTATCAGCGTGCAAAATTGCAACTCAAAATTTGTTGTATTTTGGCTACACAAAAAAGACAAATTAAACAAAATTTCAATTTTGTAAAACCGTGTACTGTTTACCGACCAGATCCATCCATATGTCATTTTTGTCCAACCCTCAACACAAAAATTTCGATTTAAAATTTTATAAATTTATAGATCATATCACTATCTACATCTCGGGTTTTCTCATGATTTTTGGAAACTTAAAATGCAAAGTTTGATTTTTTTTTCAAAATCTTGCTGAAGTACGCTTGTTTCAATACGGACTTTTTCAATAGGGCAACTCCAACAAGAGCCACATTTGGTCTTCGGAAGTCCATAACGCCCAACCCAGCGTTGCAAATAGAGCTATGTCACCGTCAAAAAAAAATAGAGCTATGTCCGTTTAGGTTCAACACATTTTCACTCCAAATTGAAGGATATCGCCACTTAGAGCATTTCCAACCGGACCCTAAAACAATTTTTTTGTCCGGACGGATAGCTCAGACACAAATGGTAGCAAAATAACTATCAACCGGTTCCCAAACTGGTTTTGTTTGTTCGGACTGTTCGACACTCTGCATAGTTATCCCATATATGGGCTAAGTATGAGGGCGTCCGCGCATGTCCGGGTTGTCCAGCTAGCCCACTCTGGACCACTTATTCATTTTCTTTCTTTTGTCCATTTTTTTTGTATTCTTCTCTTTTTTCTTCTCAACCAATCACATGCAAATGACCGGACAATTTTAGAATGTGTTGGGACACCATTTTTGAAATTTGCCCATCTCATTGGAAATGGTCTTACATCCGGACTTATATGGCCGTTTAGCCGAATCCCGGTAGATAACCGAGTCCACATCGTGCACCTGCTCATCAGCCCAAGATCCCTCGCCACTCCCCTTCAAAATCCTCCGGATCGAACTGGTTAAGGACATGACTAGGCGTCCACCGGGGGATCTTTCCGTCCGATCCCCTGGGTCGGCAGCCGTCCGATCTGCACACAGGGGACCGTCGGATTGGAACAGCGTGTGCCTCCCGAGCAAAAATGACCCGCAACAGGAAAACGAAGCAGCGCGCATCTCCGCATCGACGGTCGCCGCCCCGTATCCAAGGCACCACGGAGGGAGCATAGCGGCAAGGCGGGGGCAGGAGCGGCGGCGCAGCACCGCATCGACGGCTGCCGCCGGATGGCCTGCGAAATCCGACCAACTCCCACCATGCTGTCTCGATTCCGGCGAGATCTGAGCCGTATTTCACCATGGCTCTTTTTTCAGTCAAATCTTGGCGAAATCGTGCGGGGAAATGGAGGTTCGTCGGAGCAGCAGACGGCCGATGTGAGCGCGAACAGCCGGGCGGGGCCGCGCGTACGACCAGACATCGTACGATCTAGTACTCTGCACAAGCTAGCTCAACCGCATCGATCGATCTAGTATTCTGTACAATCTAGCTCAACGAAACGATCGATCTATTGCTTTAGTACCTAGCTAGCCAGCCGCCACCTGCCTCCTAGCTTGCTAGCTTCGCCTGGTGCGGCCCGGCGAGGGCAGCCGACGGCAATCGTGCGGGATGCAGAGGCGGGAGGAGAGAGGAGGTAGACGGGAGGAAGGAGAAGAGAAAAGGAAAATAAATAAAAGGAAAACAAAATTTTTACTGCAATTGTTCTATGGATTTGCATCAAATGCGAAAGTTTTTTGCTACAAAGCTTATAATAATTTGCACCACATCAAAAAATTGCATCAAAAGAGACGGATGAGACCTTGCTGGCAACGTTAGAGAACATCAGGACGCGGCGTCGCCGATGCAACACAGTAGCAGCACCATGGTCACCGGAGAAGATCGTCGGAGAAGACGTCACCGGAGAAGACGCCGTCAAAGCTTTGCCGGCTAACGTCGGTAGCGTAGCAGCGCCGCTCCGTTGGGGAGCATCGTCGTGCACCGTAGGTAGCAACACTGCCGTGGGAGCATCGTCGCTACCGTCGGTAGCATCGCCGCGCACCGTTGGTAGCTACACCGTGGGAGCATGGCCGCTCTCCGTTGGGAGCATCGTCGCTACCGTCGGTAGCATCGTTGTGCACCGTGGGTAGGAACACTGCGCGCCGTCGGTAGCATCGCTACTATCGGTAGCCGTGCACCATGGGTAACAACACCGCGCGCCGTCGGTAGCAAAGTCACGCTTCTTGGACAACACAAAGAAACTTGCTACAAACATGTTACGGTTTTGCATCAAAAATAAAAAACAATTGCTACAAAAGCTTCCAAACATTTGCACCAAAATGTATCAAAAAAGAGAATTGTTACAAATGATATGTGGATTTGCATCAATAGGAGAATCAGTTTGCTACAATACTTCCAAACATTTGCACCACATCCAAAAAAAATGCATCCGAAATTTGCTACAAACATTATGTAGATTTGCATAAAAAAAGTAAAAATGTGCTACAAACGTTTCAAAATTTTGCCCCACATTAAGAAAATTACATCACGTGAAGAAGTGATACAATCAATTAGTAGGTTTGCATCAAACGAAGACACAAAATTGCTACAGAACTCACAAGATTTCGCACCATCGTAGATGCTTTTAGGGAGCAAAACATGCGCCGTCGGTAACATTGTTGCGTGTCATCGGTAGCAACATCGCGCGTCCCCGATAGCATCGTCGGCTCGTCGTTAGCAATGTCATGCGCCATCGGTAGCATGGTCGGCTCATCGTAGCAACATCGCGAGACGTCGGTAGCATCCACTCGTAGCATTGCCAAAATACCATCGGTAGCATAATGGCTCGTCAGTAGCAACGGCGAGCTGCATCGGTAACATTGCCGCGTGCCATCGGTAACAACACCGCGCACCGGTAGCAACGTCGGTAGCAATGGCATGAGCCGTCGGTAGCAACACCGCGCGTCGGTAGCAACGTCGGTAGCAATGCCATGAGCCGTCGGGAGCATTGCCGCCATGCATTGAAAGCCCTAGAAATCTGTGCTACAACCCTTTTTATGTGGATTTGCAACGGAATTGTCGATAGCAATGACATGCGCCGTCGGGTAGCATCGCCGGCTCGTCGATAACAACGTCGCGAGATGCATGCGCCGTTGGGTAGCATCGCCGGCTCATCGATAACAACGCCGCGAGACGTCGATTGCATCCGCTTGCAGCATCACCGCCGTTGAAAGAGCATGGTGCCCCCATGTGTGGTTTTGGTAATTAATGACAATCCTTATGGACTAATGCTTGCATTGAGATATTCTTATAGATCTTGTCCATATGAAAGATTGGAGTTCATGTGTTGGACCCTAGAAGCTTATAAGATGACCAAGATCCGTTCAAGGGTTTATATGAAGAATGGTCTTATATTGAGTTGAGCATATTGCAAGTATGTCTTGAAGAATAGAATACCATGGATATTCATGCTCACCTTCAAGACATCCTCATTGATCAAGAAAGAAGAAAAGATACAAAGTTGATCAAGGCTAAATGGAAAGGATGGATTCAAGTGATCAACACACAAAGCTACATGTTGTACCATGTGGGATCTTGTGATCTAATGGTATGGTAAGCAATCGTCTATATAACTTTGTGAACTAACCCATATATATGTGTGTGGAGTATCTATGCGGGGTTAGGTATCTTCCCATGGGCGTGCATCAAAAGGAAGTTCCATATAACCCATGGCGGATGACGTCAAGCGGTGGTCGTCATCAAGATAATGGCCAAGTAAAGATGTTCCTAAAAGTGGCTCTCCCATATTGTGTATGGATGAGCATTTCACAAGCCTTCACCAAGCGGAGCGCAATCAAGAAAGGTGATCCAACTTGAGGTGATCAAGATCGTCATCATCTAGCTCAAGTGGATTGTGCAAGGCAAAGGTATGACCTTGATAGGGTTTCTATTTTACCGGTCTCATGGTGTTAGTGAGAGACCGGATTATAGGATAGATGCCACTCTTTCAAGAGGGGCTCTCGAATAAGTAACTTGTTCGTATCGTTCGGAGAGAGCTCAAACCTTTGCATTCTTGGCATCATCTTTCTTGGTTCTTTTTCGGCTTTTATCTTTGTGAGGTTTTGGTGCTTGTCGTGTTCGTCATGACAAGACCAAGTTGTTCGAAAACGGTCTTACTATGGAAAACTTGTTGCGTTTTCGTTGCTGGAAATATTACCGGTTTAACCTTGAGGAAGGTTCCACACCTCCCATGTGTGGTATCCTTACTCTATTTATGGTTTGTAATATTTCCACTTTTTGTATGAAAGCTCTGGTCGTCCTCTTTCCAACAGAGTTGGTCTCATCTTATTTGGAGTTTCCATGCTTTTGTTATTGCAGTTCTGGTACCCTGGCTGAAATCAGCCTGGCGGTAGTACCGCTGCTTTGCAACGGTAGTACCGCTCCTCCTGGAGCAGTACTGCTATTTGCAAGCAGGTACCGTTGCTTCCAGCAACGGTAGTACCGCTGGAACTACCGCTAGAGGTACCGCCAGCTTGGTTTTCGCCACTGGACTCCCAACGGTACTTAGCCGGTACCTCCCACGTACTACCGCCGGAACCTTTGATTTACTTCGAAGTGTGCCAGCGGTACTACCGGAAGGAATCAGCGGTAGTACCGCTCCTGGCAGCAACGGTAGCGCAACGCGCTGCCGCCGCAGCTGGGAGTTGGTACTGCCTAGTACCGCTCGGAGGCCAGCAGCGGTAGTACCGCCAGTTCCTGGCGGTTGTACCGCTGGGAACGAAAACTGCACATAACGGTCAGATTCGCGGGGGACCTATTTAAAGGGGTCTTCTTCCCCAATGGTTCCTCAACTCTTCTTGCAAGTTTGCTCTCCATTGTTGTTCTCCAAAAGCTTGCTTTCTCTCAATCCCTGCAATGATTCTTGCTCATTCTTGAGGGAAACAAGAGAGGAGATCTAGATCTACATCTCCACCAATCAATCTCTCCTCTAAGTGAGGGGAGCATATTAGATCTAGACCTTGGGATTTATTTGTTGCTTCCTTGCACTTCCTCTCATCTTCCTCCATAGCATTAGTTGCCTTGGTGGGATTTGAGAGTGAATTGCTTTGAGCACTTCTTGTGTTCTTGCCATTGCATTAGGTGCATCGGTTTGAGTTCTCCACGGTGATACGTGGAAGTGCAGTTTGAGAAGCTCATTACTCTTTGTGGTTCTCGTTGCATCTTGGGTTGCTTGTAACCCTAGGTGCCTTTGTGAGTCTCGGAGGAAGTCCGAGGCATTGTTGGGAGGTTCCAACTCATTGTGGAGTTCCCCGACCTTTGTGTATCGGTTTGGTCAACGCCTTCAAGTCGACCTCATAGTGGAACGAGCCAATCCCTCACGGGTGAAGCTCACGGAGAATAGGGTGAGCACATCCGTGCTATTGGAGCGCCTAGGTGGCTCCACACCCCTCCAACGTAGACGTACTTCCTTTGGGAAGGAACTACGGGAAACATCTCCTCGTATCCACTTTGCGGTTACTTCTATACTCAAACCTTTACTTATGCATTTACCTTTGTGATAGCCATCGAGCTTGAAGTTATCTATTGCTATCACTTAGTTGTTTATCTTGCTTAGCTAAGTTGTTGGTGCACATAGGTGAACCTAGCTTGTTTAGGTTTTGTGCTTGACAAATTAAACGCTAGTTTTATTCCGCATTTCTTCAAGCCTAAACCGTAATTATTTTAAAACGCCTATTCACCCCCCTCTAGGCGACATCCTCGTTCTTTCAGCCGTCACCAGTGATAGCAGCATCGTCGCTACAATCATCTGATGAGACAAAATTGCTACAATCATTTTGTGGTTTTGCATCAATGGAGAAAGTAATTTTACTACAAACCCTACAAAATTTTGCATCACATTAAAAATTTACATCATCTGATTGGACAAAATTGGTACAATCATTATGTGGATTTTGCATCAATGATGAAACAATTTTGCTACAAACGCTACAAAAAATTGCATCACATATAGCAAAAAAAAACAAACGCGCCCCTGGTAGCAACGCTGGCCACCGTTATTAGTATGCACGCGGGTGCGCCGCCGGCGTTGCCGCCCCGCGGTGTGCAGCAAACCGGCCGCCGACCTCGCATCTCACGGGTAGCCGCCGTCGCAACTCGCGGTTGGCGGTCGCAGCCGTTGGAACTCACGGCCACTCCACGTGCTCGAAGACCACATCTCCACCTCCTCCCTCTCCTGCCGATCCCTTTTTTCCAGGAGCTTGGGGCGGCGCTCGAGGGCCCAGTACGGCAGCGCGTTGGGGACTCAGTCGGGCAGAGCTCGATGCGGCGCCAGAAGTTCGTCGTGGTGCTGCGGCGGCCGGAGTACGTGCGGGGCTGCGGGTGTGGAAGCGCGTGGCGGCGGAAGCGCCTGGTGCCGCGCCGCTAGACCGCTGCTCGCCAAACTCGCAGCGCCGATTCGCGGCACCGGAGTGGCGAGGAGCTGCCGGAGATGCCCGCATCGTGGGGTGGGCGAGAAGTCACCAAGCCGTGCAGGCGCGTGGGGGCGGCGACCTCGCCGAGGAGGCGCGCGTCGGCGGCCGGGTCGGGGAGGCGCGCGGCTCGACGGCCTTGCCGTGGTGTCGTGCGGGAGCGGCGACTTCGCCGCTGAGGCGCGCGCGGCGGCGGCCAGACTGTGGATGCATCTCCATGGTCGTGATGAGGAAAAGCACGAGACAGAAAGAAAGAGAGGACAGGGTGCGGGGTGTGTGGTTGGGAAAGAGATAAGGCGGGACACGCATCGCTCTCGCGACCCGGGGACGCGGGCGTGAGATCCCCGGATGATCAGCACGGATTACGGTGACGGTTTGCTCCCGAACACTGCCTAAACCCACGTCGAGGCGTTAATTAAGGCCCTATAAATACACTGTTAAACAGTTGCCGTTAATATCCCCGAGAATTCGGCCCAAAAAAATTCCCACGGTGGAAGCCATTATTGCCCCTGCCAACGACTGCGCCGTCTCTCCTGTGAACCTGCGCCCGCCTCCCCACTGCGTTCTCTCCCTTCCCCCACTGCGTTCTTGGGTTCAAAAGGAGCTTGATCTCCTGCATTGCTCCGGTACTACCAGAGACAAGAGGGATTTCGCCTCCTCAATCTCTTCGCGATTAAAAAAAAATAGGTCTGGAGGTCGAGTTCCTTTTGAGGTTTGGCTGAGAGGAGGCTTCTGCGCCGGTAATCTACTGGATTCCTGAGGTCTCTGCCGAACCCGGTTTCTTGGAGATTCGGAGGTTGGAGTTTCTTTGAGTTCTGGAGGCCGAATCCGTTGTGTTTGTTTCCTCGGGCGATTCGTTTGAGCGGCGGAAGGTGGCGAGACATGGTACGTGCTTTATCGGTTCTCTTGCCCTGTAACATTTCTTTTGTTCTTTTGGGGGTTCTTGGTCGAAGAGATGTGCCTGGAGCCAAATTGGTTGGCATTGACGTGGTCGATTGTGTGCGAGAGATTGGATTATTGCCCAATAGGGATTTTCTGTTGCAGATGGAAATCCCATTTGGCCGGTGAAAGACAACTTCTTAACCGGGCTTACGAAATGCTCTTTTATCGCAATGGGGCATCACTGGGCCTGGGCACGACCATATCCAAGTGCCGGTTCCTCTTTGGATTGTAGGATTTGCAAAACACGGAATAGGAAAAACGTAGGAATAAAATGTCATGGCACTCCACGGGGGAATAGCATTTGCAAAACTCTAGCAATTGACACGTGGCATGCGTGGCAGTTTAGATCTAAAAATAGACAACCAGATTTTGTACCTTTTCTCTCTCCTGGACACATGTCAATTGATAGAGTTGGTCCACGGGGGTGAATTTGTAGACCAGGTCTCATAAAATTATTTCCCCTCCGAATGCTACCTACATCGGAAACTCTTCATTTACCACTTTCCTCTCTCTCCTTTTTTCCGCTAACTCAATTATAGTTTATTAGATTCTTGTTTAAAAGAATGAAAATAGTAATAAGTAACAACAGTTGTTTGGTAGCACCATAGAAAAAAACATAAGAAATTTGTATAGGGATTGAGTACATGTTATAGTTTTCATAAACACATGGGACATTTTCTAAGAGGTCTAACCTTTTGATACAAATCCTATGGAATTGCGATGTAAATCATTTGAGGATTCATACCTTTCAACCAAATGGACTTATATAAACAATCTTGTGGATTGGTGAATCCTTTCCTTAATATTTTAAAAAGTGACGGTATGATATGATAATGCTAATTACCTCTAGTGACGCACAATGTCGGGGACTCGGGGCACCTAATCGAGCTATAAAGCTTCCGGTAATATATAGTTTGTCTAAACAATTTACATATTATGGAAAATTGGAAATTCATGCACTCAATCTCATCTCACTCAGACCCTATATATCGCATGAAAATGGAAACTCCTATCATATCTCACTCAGACGGTATATATCACATGAAAATGGAAACTCCTATCGATGACATGAGGTATTAACTGTAATGCTTAACCTTCAATATAACTGCAATAAATATAGCTCTAGTCTCATTCAGATCAGACACATTGTATCGCAACCCCCATACGATAAGACCATATAATCTTTTGGTATCGACGGTTAAACAATCTTCGATATACAACTATAGAACCACATAATCAATTAGCATGAAGGTTAGTATGCCATACTAAAAATCTTGTATTTAATCTATTAGCATTGAAGGTTAGTATGCCATACTAAATATCTTGTATTTATTAGTTATTACAACAAAACAAGTGAACCAATGTCAACCAAGCCAAATCTTGACAATTGCACAGAATGTTCTCGAAACAACTCCTATATTTTCCAATGCTAAAATTTTGTTTTTATAGAGCTTTTCAAGAGGTATCCATTAGAATAGGATAATTTGAGTTTTTTCTCATTTATTTCTTATTTCGTTGATGCTTGGCATTTTCTCAGTCCAAACCTAGAACTAGGCAAACAATATATCTATTTTATAACAAAAGGCTACAAATGCATAGCTCCCCAAGGCGCTTGGCGTCGTTCTAAAGAAGCACCTTGGTCCCATTGAATATCTCAGCGGACCGGCAAGGTCCCTCGGTTAGTTATCAAGCTTCTCGATGAAGAATCGACCTTCACAAGAAATCAACATCTCCGGTAAGTGTTCATCTCAGGTGAAGAATCAGTCTTCTTGGGATGTAGATCCACATAGGCGATGAGTCAACCTTCTTAGGAGACGAATGGCCTTTTGCTGTTATGAATCAACCTCAAATGGCCTGTCATTGTCGGTGACGAGTGAGAGAGGCGGTGTTGTCTTCTCTAGTAAGGAATCGAGGTATCTAGAGGGAGAGAGGTACAAGAAGAAAACGTGGTGTGAAAGAGGAACCCTAACATAGGATGTTTCTTAGGAGGTGTGCATGGCTTGTTTCGGTGTTTAATGGGATGGGTCGGCTCATGTTAGCTTAATTTTCTTTTCTCCTTCCTATTTCTCACATTTATGTTGCTTCTTCAACCCGCTGCTTCTCATCGCTGCATTTCTAGGCGTCTACCCACCTAGGCTTAGATGGGGTAGGTGCTAATCGGTGGAAAAACTCCGGCATAACGTCTTTCAACCTTGCTACTAAATCATCAAGATGTTCACTTGTTCAGTATGGTGGCTTCTAATATGTGTTATGAGTTATTTTAGTTGGTGAAACTTTCTTGTGGAATTCTTGGGATCTATGGTTGCCGATTGGTTAACTCTTGTTATATATGCTCTATGGTGTACTGTTTTGCATGATATATGACGTGCTGACTTTTATCCATACCTCATCGACACTATCCTTCCCAAGTCTAAATCCGATATTTTGTAACTTCAATAGCTACCCTATGCTACACGCGTCAAATTCCTTTTGTAAAGATTAATTGTATGTGCACTCTTTATTGTTACTCCCTCCATTCATATTTACTTGTCATCTGGATCTGCAAGCTGGTGGGTTAGCGAGCTCTTCATACTCTTGATTGCTACTCCCTCATTTCATGTTCATTTGTCACTTTTGACCACTTCATTTGTTCACGAATACATGTCACCTCACCTTTCACCTTGTTACATTCCACACGTTACTCATTCCCATGCCCCCACCCACATTTCGTGGGCCCATAGTAATATTGTTTAGATATAAAGGGCATCTTTGTGATTTCACACTAAACCAGATGATTGCCTAGCTCTGCTTGCCTTAGTCAAGCGTGACGCTATTTGCGAATGGAGGAAGTAATTAATTTAGGCCCTATTGATAATTAAGGGTAAGTAAACAATGCACACTAAGTTCTTAGACAATGTATGTCTCACATGTGTTGGATCACAACATATACTCGTAAGTTTTAACATAGAATAGCTTTTGAGTAAGCCTGCTAAGGCCACAATATCATTTTCCTACCTCTCCCCTTGAAGAACCGCGATTTAGAACCTTTATAATTTCCCTGACTAAATATGCACGTGACTAAATTGAGAAAAGTATGGCTAAACTCACATGTTTATCAGACCCAAGGAAATAGTTTGAAGTAGGGCCTTAATTCCCATCAATAACTATTTGCCATCTAAATTGCATAAATTGTTTCATGTCTACATTACCACCATCCTCCCTCACTTCCTTTCCTCTTTCTTCCATGTTTCCTATCCGTCTCCATTCTCTTTGTGTGCATAGATCTTTCTTGTATGTTCCTGAGTTTTCTTCATGCTGCTAACATCCGCACCTTTTCAACATTTTCTTTGTTTATTTAATACTGTGAATAACTTCCCATAACATTTTTTATCATGATACAGGCTACTGTATGCGAGACCTGTGGAGATGTTGGTTATGAGGATCTTTTGCTATCTTGCGGTGACTGCAAGTGCGCCATGCACCAGTATGCTTTTCTGTCCGCTGTAATATATTTTCCTTGAAATGTAGCATGTAGCAGATATGGTTAGTTGATAGCTGTTTGTAGCGAGGACAAAGTAGTAAGCTCAATTAAGAAAAATCTGAGGATTATTCCAGACTATCCTGTGCATTAAAATGCCTTTGTTGTAAGATGGTAAATAATGGTGTACAATTTGAAGCAACATCCTATCATCAGGGTAACTCTAGTCTCACATGCTGTAAGATCTAAGAAACAGCATGTTTTGTAGAAGTTCTACCTCTCACATGTTGTTTCTTAGACCTTGCAACTCATGTTTTTATTCTTAATTTCTAGAAAAGATATCATATTTATGGTGCTAGGTTTTTCTATAGGTACTGCAACAAAGCAGTTGAATTGTTGATTTTTTTGCAAAATAGGAACAGATAATCTTAGCTTGCTTGTCTGTTTGTAAATTCTCATTTGTTCCATAATTTTTTTGGCTGCACTCATGGTGGATATGTAGATCAATACTCAATCCAATCCATTTTAGTTTTTTACATTATGCTTCTTATGGAAAATTATTGTTGGTCAGGTTTGGTGTCATACTTTTTGCAGTATAATTGTGTCTTACAAGTTACAACGCTTCTTATCTGTTGTTTTCCTGAAAAGTACTAATTGCTCTTTGCTTATTGTGATAAATCATTTTGTAGATACTGCCTGGCCAAGGTTTTGTTTGATGGATCATCGCTAGAACGCTGGTTCTGTAACCAATGCTTGCTAAGACGTGGTGAAGTTACTTACGAGGGATCTTTGCATAAGGCGACAAATCATGCTCATCTAGTTCTGCAGTATACCAGGCAAGTACCACGAGTGTGGAGTCAACAAAGGAAACACGGCAATATAGAAACCATAAAAACAGATCAAAAAGGTCTAAAAGTAAATCTTGCAGAAAAAATATTCTTCAACCAAAAATTCTTTGCTAAGGAAGCACACACAAGAAGGTCAGATATGCGGTCTGTAGGTGACAAGGCCAATAGAGTAGACTGCAATGCTTCTAATATTTCTTGTGCTAGTGGGAAGACACTTCATTCCTGTGAAGTCATCGCCATGGAAATATCTAAGGCCACCAAACATGAGAATCAGCAGGTTGACGATGAACATTCTGTTTGTACAATAAACAACGATTGTGTTGCAAATCGTTTGCTAACAAGGATAAACAAAAGCAATCTCCAAAAGCCGTTGGAAGAATTTGAACCTCCTCCAGGTGCTGCAGAGCAGTTGAACCCCACAAAGGACAGTAACTGCATGTCGTCAGGGAATGTTGAAATTGAATATCCAAAGGGTTGTTGCGTGACACAAGTCTCAGCAATGGAAATGCAGAATGAACCATCAACAGTACTGGATCGGGCGGATTCAAGTTCATCAGAAACCACTTTGAAACAAGACGTTCTTCTGGACGCCAGTGATACTGTTCAAAACTGTGTGAAGAACAATCCACTGAAGAGAAGACAACTCATTGTGTTGGATGATGACGATGATGAATAAGACAACTGTGTGAAGAACAATCCACTGAAGCGAAGACAACTCATTGTGTTGGATGATGACGATGATGGAGAAGAGGCTGCATATTTTAATCACCGGTCTCTTGAGTGTGATGGATCACTGAGCGAGCACAGAATAGACACGGAAGATTATGTGGAAGAGACTGTACATACTGAAAATTTGAACGGTCAAAATCTCAGTGCTGTAAAGCTGGATATTTTGATTCCTGAATCTTCTGAGATTACTCAGCCTGTGAAGAAACTGAGGAGATATATAGAGGTGAATGAGGATGACGAAGATGGAGAGGTTATTGTAGGTACCAGTAATGTTGAATGTGCTCTTAATAAAGTTTTAAAGTTGCCGCCAGAAACTTTAGTTGCAAAGGACCATGTTCTCTAGTCGAGGATTGAATTTGATTCGGAATCTGCCAATCAGCGAAGATGTATGCACTCACAACCCATTGATGAACCTATCTGGAGGTATGTAGATTATCTTTTCCCCCCGACAGTAATATATATATATTATTGTGTAAAATACTGTCTCCTCACTCTTCTGTTTTTATGTCAACAGTGGAATCCTTAAGATAAATAATGGAGTATTTGTCCCACTGGCTGCACACATATCTACCAAAGCATGTGGGCTTGTGCGGGAATTGTCAACGTCGTTGCAGCCAGTAGTTGAAGTAATCAAGCTCCCTCAGATGGAAGCCTGGCCAAAGAGCTGGAAGGCTTCAGGACCTACTGATGGTGACATTGCATTGTATTTCTTCCCGCCCAGCATGAGGTGTGTTTGCCTATATCTTTCTCTGCTTATTTTTCTTCCGCTCATTGTGATACTAAAGGTGTGACATTATCATGTCCAGCCGAAATGAAGAATCAGATGTTCTATTGGAGGAAATCATTGATAGCCGTGCTGTCATAAAAGCTGTTGTTGGTGTCTCTGAGCTGCTAATCTTCCCCTCCACAATACTGCCAGAACAATATCATGGTACTTATCCAATTAGAGATCTATTTTTGTATTTCTGCATCGCCTTCATATACTACAAATTGTTAGGGAATATGCAACTTGTATTCCACGGGGGCCAAAGGCCACAATATATAGTACATATACAGGTTCTGCTGGTTCTGCGACTGACTTTTCTGGCACCGAGAGACCACCTTCTTCTCATTCAGGTACATCCCCTTGGATTCTTGATACTGGAGCATCTTTTCATATGACTTACGATTCTTCCGCCTTGAGCTCTATTCGACCTGTCGAGTCTCCTGTCTCTGTTCGTACTGCCGATGGTACTCCCATCCCCGTTGCTAGTCGAGGCACTCTTAGCAGTCCCGCGTTTCATGTTCCTTCTGTCGCTCATATTCCTCGACTCACCATGCAGCTTTTCTCTGGTAGTCAGATTGTCGATTCTCGTTGTAGGGTCACTCTAGACTTTGATTCCTGTTCTGTTCAGGATCGTTGTACGGCGCTTTGCTTGGTGCTGGTCCCCGACGCCATGATGGTCTATGGGAGCTTGACTGGCTTCGTCTTCCTTCCGCTGCCACCGCCGCCAGTCTCTCGACCCAGGTTGCCGCAGCCACCAGCTCTTTTCAGCAGTGGCATCATCGTCTTGGCCATTTATGTGGTTCTCGTCTCTCGTCTCTAGTTCATCGTGGTGTTCTGGGTCTGTCTCCGGAAACGCTTCTTTGGATTGTCTGGGTTGTAGGCTTGGTAAGCAGATTCAGCTACCATATCCTCATAGTGACTCTGTGTCCGAGCGTCCTTTTGATCTCGTTCATTCAGATGTTTGGGGTCCGGCTCCCTTCGCTTCGAAAGGGGGTCATCGCTACTATATTATCTTTATAGATGATTACTCACGATACACTTGGATTTACTTTATGTCCTCTCGTAGTGAGGTTCTCTCTATCTATAAGCGTTTTGCTGCCATGGTTCACACTCAGTTCTCTACACCTATTCGTGTGTTCCGTGCTGATTCTGCTGGTGAGTATATCTCCAAGCATTTGCGTGGTGTTCTTGCTGAGCAGGGCACTCTCGCTCAGTTCTCTTGTCCCGGTGCACATGCTCAGAATGGCGTTGCTGAGCGTAAGCATCGTCATCTTCTAGAGACTGCTCGTGCGATGATGATCGCTTCTTCTCTCCCGCCACATTTCTGGGCTGAGGCTGTCTCTACCTCGGTCTATCTCATTAACATTCAGCCTTCTGCTGCCCTTCAGGGTGGTATTCCTCTCGAGCGACTATGTGATCGCTCTCCTGACTATTCCATGTTGCGTCTGTTTGGTTGTGTTTGCTATGTTCTCCTCGCTCCTCGTGAACGCACCAAACTAACCGCTCAGTCTGTTGAGTGTGTTTTTCTCGGATATAGTGATGAGCATAAGGGCTATCGATGTTGGGATCCCGTGGCTCGTCGGATGCGTATTTCCCGGGACGTGACGTTTGACGAGTCTCGTCCTTTCTTTCCACGCTCGACCTCCTCGACCTCTACTGTGGAGGATCTCTCTTTTCTTACTTTTCCTGATTCTCCTCCCGATGTCCTCATATTCCTCCTCCTCCCCCTGATCCGGTGCCGTCTACTCCGATGCCTTCTTCTCCTCCTTCGTCGACGCCTTCTTCTCCTCCTTCGTCGCCACCTTCTTCACCCTCCCGTCCCCGTCTCCGCCGCCGTCTTCTCCTGTTGCTCCTTCTCATCCTACTTTTCCTTTCTATTATACTCGCCGTCCACGTGTTGTGACCGAGTCATCTGATGCACCCTCTACTTCTGGTGCACCGTCTCAGCCGACTTATTCTCTTCGTTCTCGGCCTTGTCCTTCACCTGATTTCTATAATCCCGCTACCTACAGTGTTTCGGTTGTCCGGCCGACTACGTATCGTGAGGCTGTTGTTCATCCTGAATGGCAGCTTGCCATGGCTGAGGAGATTGCTGCGCTTGAGCGCACTGGTACGTGGGAGATCGTCCCTCTTCCTCCTCGTGTTCGTCCTATCACCTGTAAGTGGGTCTATAAGGTTAAGACCCGCTCTGATGGGACTCTTGAGCGTTACAAAGCTCGTCTGGTCGCTCGTGGCTTTCAGCAGGAGCATGGCCGTGATTATGATGAGACTTTTGCTCCAGTGGCTCACATGACCACTGTTCGGACTCTTCTTGCCGTGGCATCTGTTCGCCATTGGTCTGTGTCTCAGCTTGATGTTAAGAATGCCTTTCTTAATGGTGAGTTGCGTGAGGAGGTTTATATGCAACCACCACCTGGGTATTTTGTTACAGATGGCATGGTCTGCCGTCTTCGTCGCTCTCTCTATGGCCTTAAGCAAGCCCCTCGTGCATGGTTTGAGCGCTTTGCTTCTGTGGTCACAGCTGCTGGTTTCTCTCCAGTGCTCATGATCCTGTTGTTTGTTCACTGTTCTCCTCGTGGTCGCACTCTTCTTCTTCTTATGTTGATGACATGATCATCACTGGTGACGACCCGAGTATATTGCCTTTGTCAAGGCACGTCTGAGTGAGCAGTTTCTTATGTCGGATCTTGGTCCGCTTCGTTACTTTCTTGGGATTGAGGTTTCGTCCACCGCTGATGGTTTCTTTATATCCCAAGAACGGTATATTCATGATCTTCTTTCTCGTGCCGCTCTTACTGATGACGTACTGTTGAGACTCCCATGGAGCTCAATATTTCTCTTCGTGCGTCTGATGGCGATCTCTCTCTGATCCGACTCGTTATCGACATCTTGTCGGGAGTCTCGTCTATCTGGCTGTTACTCGCCCTGATATTTCTTATCCTGTCCATATTCTAGTCAGTTTGTTTCTGCTCCCACTTCGGTTCACTATAGTCACCTTCTTCGTGTTCTACGCTATCTTCGTGGAACGATCTCGCTTTGTCTCTTCTTTCCTCGTTCTAGCTCGTTACAGCTTCAGTCCTACTCCGATGCTACTTGGGCTAGTGATCCTTTGGATCGCCGTTCACTTTCTGCTTACTGTGTTTTCTTGGTGGTTCTCTCATTGCCTGGAAGACGAAGAAGCAGACCGCAGTTTCCCGTTCGAGTGCAGAGGCTGAGTTGCGAGCTATGGCTCTTTTGACTGCTGAGGTGACTTGGTTACGGTGGCTATTATGTGTGGCTATTATCGATGACTTGGTTACGGTGACTCGGTATCCTTAACATGAGATTCTACACACTTATGTGTGGCTATTATCGACCTTCTTACTTGGAGGCCTATTTTCTTGCCATTATCATATTGCATATGATAAGCCTTGTTTTGCATCTTTAACCATGGCCTACCAGCCATTGATTAAAAAATTGTTATGTACAGTGTGCCAGGACAAACACTACCTTTGGGGAGTGTTCAAACGCAGGGAAGATGATTCTCACAAAGATGTTCTAGTTGAAGAACAAGATGCTTCGGCACTTGCCGAGGAACGGGAGATACAGGAGCACCATTTTATGGACCAGCAATATGGATTGCAGTGTGAGTCACCAGATAATGTAACTTCAGTTGTGAAGCATGCCATTCATGTTGACGATGGATTGCTAACGGATCACAATCGTGAGGGCCGAAATGGGGCGACGAAAGCTACCATGGGCGAAGGCCTTGTCTCACCTGGTAGCAATTCTCCATTCGTAAAGCTGAACCTTGGCTTCATGCAGCCAAGATCTGACCGTAAACTACATGCGCCTGAAGTAGTGGACCACCAAGAAGATGAGCAAAACTTCACCAGGCCATCAGCTGACCTTGGATCTGCTGCAACTACTGCCAAGTCAGTCTTTTCTGTTGAACCCGGGAAAGTGCCCCCCACGACTCAATTGTTTGGATTCGTCGCATCACGGACACCGAGAGCGGAGCAACTCATCCAGGAGATGGCTAGCGAAGGTGCACTCCTATTTTCGGCGGCTGAAGAGATCGTGACTGTCGGATCCACAGTAGGCAATGATAATGGAGCGCAAGTACATCTGACACCTGACGGTGAGTGTCCACCTATGCAAGAGCGCCGCCAGTCCATCCGGTTTGTTCCGCTAGATGATGATGTGGCTTCAGATGCTTGCCTAGAACTGTTCCCAGTTCGGCAGGAGCACATTGGATGGACTCCAAGGGTGGAAGCTAGCAAGGAGGTAGATCTTGACCTGAGCCTTAGTGTGCGCTCCGGAGCACCGTTGGGGTCGTTCCTGTGATAGTGTAACGTTTGCTGTTGAGGCATTTTACAGAACTGAACGAGTTAAATTTTCGCTCAGAGTTGTAACGTGCTGTAATCTACCAAGCCGCTGAAGGGGTTCTCTCCTTGTAGCGAGTAGCCCCTAATAGCTAACTGATGTTTTGTTAGCTTTTGTGATAATAACTACTCTGAAGGGGCTACTCTGAGTTATTATCACAAAACATCAGTTAGCTTTTGTGATAATAACTACTCTGAGTTACTTTTAGCGAGTAGCCCCTAATAGCTAACTGATGTTTTGTTGAAAATGCCGTTTCCTGTGTAATTTTTCGCTCTGATTTTGGTCTGGATAACGAGTTGGCGTTGTGATAGTGGTTTCACGATTCAGTAATCCCCCACGGCTAACAAATGTGGTGGTTGTGGATGTCCTGGGTTCGTTAATGATAGATTTTCTAATATGTGAGGCATCATGCAAAATGCAGGTAATAGTTGGTGCATATAGGGCTGCCATATCACGTTTCATCCTTTTTGTCAGTTATTGATAATACATGATGTGCTACACTGCAGTTTGCTGCTTCGGCGTGTACATGTATGTTTATTATTTCGTGCGGGTTAAATTTTCTAACAGGTCAGAGGCAAGAGATGCCATTGTCTATGTCATTCATTTTATCTGATAGATATTGAAATCAGGATTCAACATGCATCGTCTAGAATATCTTTGGGGCTGAATAATAATATCTCTAATAGTGAATTGGGAGAAGCTTTAAACTATAGATAGAGAAATGTGTCTGGAAGTTCAAAAAAAAAAAGAGAGAGAGAGAGAGAGAGATGTGTATGGTAGAGACGGCCAATCTTCTCTTTAACCAATTCATCATGTTTGGCTGGTACTTGAACTTCCATGTATTCGATAGGTGTCTCCCTTATGTTGGTCCGTCTGATGTATGCATATATGTTTCTCCCCACATATTTTGAGCTGGCCCAGTTTTTGCATTGCTTTTCTTTGACAGCATCTGGGGATGTACTGGGGATAAAGGATGTTTCCATCACTTTTGCTTATAAGGTTTGGTTTAGGTCTTATCCAATCTTTTTATGCACAATGTTACAACTCCTTATCTGTTCATGCAGTCATGCATCTTAGCGTTTTCTCTTATAAGGGCTTGTTTGGTACTAGCGGATCCCTTTCCCCGGCCGAAAAGTCCACGGGCGAATCTAACCCAGGGTAGCCCACATAGCCATTTGGCAGTCCACGCAGGGAAGGTTTCCCGGCTATTCCATAGCCCATCCTCAGGAGAGGTTTCCACGACTTTGTAGGTCAGTCCGGAAACCCCCGCTCGCTCGACTCTCGACTGCGTTGGGCGACGGGGCTGTGTGTGACAGCACTGGTGTCTGGTACGGGGATACGGGAGAACCTGCCAGATGAATAGGGGAGATCTACCATGGAAAGTTGGGGATCCCTCTCGCACGATTAGAATCCCCTATGGGGATTTGCTACCCTTGCCACCAAACAAGGCCTAAGAGAATACAATATCTTTAGCCTTTTCCTTTTGCCATTCATGTGTTTGGTGGTTTGATGCACCAAACGCAGTTCATAGTTGCTTCCATGTATAATATGGTTTCAACTCCTTTAAAAAAACCTATAAGGGTATGTAAAATTATTCCTGTATTTCCTTTACAACTGCTCAAATCCAGTAACAACTCAAATATTATTAATTGACTTCATGATATGTCACGTAACACCGTACATAAAGACTTTAGAATTTAATGTGTTAAAGTGCCTTTTAATTGAAACTAATTTCATAACTACACATTACCGAGTAAAACATAACATATAAGATTTGTGAGGTCAGGTATTCATCATGAACATCTCGCACAGATTTAGCTATTAGAAGCTGCGCCTACTGCGTAGCCTAGAAGTTTCTTAAAGACTTGACAAACATGTACTCCCTCCGTCCAAAAAAGGATGTTTTGGATTTATCTAGATTCAGATGTATGTAGATATGTTTTAGTGTACACATACATCCAAATTTGGATATATGTAAGACATCCTTTTCCAAACGGAGGGAGTATAAGCCTACTGTACTTGTTTTTTGAATAAATTGTTCTAGAATATTATATAATGAAAGGCATTACAAGGTTGACAAGACCGAATGGTGCCGAAAATCATGTAATGAAATACTACCGCCAACCCGGCGATGGTCCGCACGAGTAGGGATGGAAAAACGCACACAGATACAACTTTTTTTCTTGAGAGTACCTAGAGCTTACAAACAATAGTGAGCTCAAAATATTTTTTGAGCTAAAAAAAAACAATACGTGCACGCCGTAAAAAAACAAACAAACAATACGTGCACCGCTCTCTACGGTTCAAATCCCGCCGCTCTCGCACCTCTTGCCCGTATAACCCCGACGAAAAGGGCCACGATCTCCATCTAGAAATCCAAACGGACTCTGGGAAACAGATCGACTCTTCCGTTCGTTTCGCCGTTCCATATCCTCCGACTCCGGTCTCCGTCCTCCCTGATATTTTCCTTCCGAATTTCTTTTCCCTCTTGTTCTTATCCCCTCTCTGCTTTCTTGCTCTGCGCTGGGGTTTCTCTAGGGTTTCTCCAGCAAGCCCGGAGATACAGATCGAGGGCCCTCTGCTAAGTCCCGGGTGGCGCGCAACGACGAGTTCGGGCCTGCATCGGCGAGTGCGAGTTCGGGCTGTGTCGGCGAGTTCGTTCATCTTATCGAGGTACGAGATGGCTCTCGCTTGGGGATTCATGGGGTGTAGGAGTTGATCGTAAGGACGCTGCTGTTCCGCGCGCGAGACTCCAGTCCCAGTTTCTCCATCGCCAGAGCCCCTTTTCTCCTATTTTACCCTGTTCTTTTTTTCCAAGATTTATGCTCCATGTGCGTTCATCGTTTCCTGCTGGCATGTGCTTCTTTTTGTTGTGGTGGGGCTTGAATGTGTGCATCATTTCTTGCTGGTATGTTGGGGCTCGAATGTATGATAAGACTGCAGATCTGTTAGTTGGTTTAATTACAATTTGGGTTAGGTTGGGCGAGGGTACTAGTGTATATCTGTTATTCTTAGGAATATAACATTTACTACTCCCTCCGATCCGGTATAAGTGTCGGAGGAAATGAGCTGATCAGCTACAAATCAATAGCACTACTCACGACGCTTTTAGGATCGGAGGAAGTATGTAAAGATTGGAACAGAAATGAGAGAAACAGATTGATTGCTGATGTCAATGATTGCCTCTAGTTGTTCATTATGGTTAACGCCTTATTGCCAAAACACAGCTTCATGTTTCCTGTAAAAAAAAAGAGTCTTAGCACTTGGGATGTTGTCCAACAGTATGCAAAGTTTGAACCCTTTCTTGGGACATTGTGTAGATAGTAGGCCTGTAACTGGGCACGTTGCACGTCCACGACGGTCCGTGGGCTTGCCGCTTGTCCCCACTTAATTAAACAGGACTAAGATTTTGCCCACTTTTGCCCGGTTAATTGACGCGGCGTTCATCAAACCCACGTCTGCTCGCTCAGCCTCTGGAATCCGGATGTGCTGGCAGCAGGCGGGCGGCGAGCTGGGCACCCTGGAGCATAGTTTAAAAAACCGAACCGGTCAGTGAACCGGACAGGCGACTGGTTCACTGGTTCGGTGGTCAGACCGCCGGTTCACTCGGTTCGTTCGCGATAAAAAACCGCTATTTTTAAATAAAAATTAGTTAATTGTCGCACAGACAGCGTATAAAAGGACGTACTTCAAATAGTAAACACAAAACATGTTCAGCCCAAGTGGTATTGGGCCTTGCGAGGGTCACTTCTCCTCGCAGGAGGTCGCGAGTTCAATTCCTGACGCCAGAATCCAATTTTCTCCGGTTTTTTGAGGTTTCGACTGGTGCCTCTTAAAAAACCGGCCAGTCCGTCGGTTCCGGTTTTTTCCGGTCGGACCGCCGGTCCGGTTTTGTAAACTATGCCATGGAGACGACGCCGCCTAGTCCAGCTAGAAATCCAACGAAACCGACAGTCACGCACGCGCACGGGAGAATCGATTACAGATCGCCCGACTCGGTCTGAATCGGGAGGCAGCCACTTACGTTTGTTTGTTCATGTTAAACGACATCCATCTGCCCACTTAGCCCCCACTTAGCCCCACTTCATCGTGCCAATCTGCACATACGAGGTGGCTCATAGGCCACGGTTGGTGTAGAGAAGCCATCTGCCCATCTGCTTCCGTGCGCCGTGAGCTCCCCGGCTAGCCCCGCCGGCGAGCCACCGCGGGAAATTGAATTTGCAGCTGCTAGTGATGCTCCCCCGCTTCGCCGGTCGTCGGCTGCTCCCCACGGATCTTGCGGACCTCTGCTGCTTGAGGGATGGGATGGACGTGGCTAGAGAAATGGAGGGGAGGGGCTGACTGATGGATCCTGGTGCCAACACCATGAGAATCTATGCGGAGGGGGGGGGGGGGGGGGGGGCGAATTTTTGCCGGCCATGGCGCCCGATGCCCAGGCCATGGAGCCTCGATACGGCTGGGTGTCCGTGATTTTTTTTCATCTACCCGTGGGTGTCCAGTTAGGCGGTGCCGTGGGCAGCCCTTGGCCTGTAGGCCTAGTGGATAGGTTGTGCCATTTGCTGGCTTAAGTTCCAAACAATATGCTTAGTGCATCTTCTAATTTGAAAGGAGGATACATGCATGGTTTTTAAGGCGTCCCTAAGGCGACGCTTAGGCGACGCCTAGGCGTCAAGGCGCCCCCCTCCGCTTTGCAAAAACGGCCGCTTTAGGCGCCTAGGCGTCCAAAGCGCCCGCCTAGGCGTCGCCTAGGCGCCAAAGCGCCCCCTCCTGTCAAGGCGCCAAAGCATCGCCTTAAAAACCATGGATACATGGCACTACTTGTTAATTGTGTCATATATATTGAATTTTATTGAGCCCGATCTTATGGAATTCTGAGCTCGTCAATGAAGTACAATTCAAAATATATTGGTGGAGTCAAAAGCATGTACGACGAGCCCTGGGTTGATCTGTTGTCACTATTTGGTACTGGGACTATAATGGCTCTTCAATCGAGCAATTGCCTTTTCTTTTGCCTTGAGTGCATGTTTTGCCCTGTGGTTGGATGTTTATCCTTTAGCTCTGCATCACATCAGTCCCACATTTGCTTGTCCAGCATTTTCCTCCCATGCCTTTAGCGTATTTTAGTAGACCTGTTCTAGTGTATTTTTTTACATTGTGCTTGTATAATATTTCGTGCACTGTCTTGCCTAAGAAAGGCTCCAAACTCAAAAGCCAAAAAAGAACAATTTAATAAAACTAGAAAAACCCGGTCCCTCCGTGCAATCACGCCCCACGCCTCGAGGGCCCTCCACGAGGGCACCCTTCTCCTTGTCACCCTCATATGTGGTAAGTGCACATCCAATATTAGACGTATGCCACTAGCCCACTAGTGTACCTATGCAACCACCATATCTACACCCACACTACACATTGGGGAGTTCGTGATTTGGTTTCAAAATGCTTAACTTGTTGACCTGGTCCAGGCCAAACTTTTTTCCACGGGTTGGGTTAGTTTGGGTTCATCGATATGAAAGCGCACAATAAGCGCCATCTCTACCCATAAACAAGTTTCAGCGCAAAATAACTTACATCATTTTGTCAAACCACAATTCACCATGTTGGTAGTTGATGTGGAGAGTTTATCCTGATTTTCATGGCGCAGGCAATCCCACCTCAGGGTGGGCGTTCGGGTTTTCCCGAAATTTTGGGTTGGGTTTTTCGGATTTTTTATAATTCGGGTTTTCCAATCCACACCCGAAGTTGTCCCGAAATAATCTAAACCCGACAATTTGGGTGCCCGAAAAACCGGGTTCGGGTTATCCCGAATTGCCCGAATTTCCTTGCATGGGGCTGGGCGGGGAAGAGGTTGTTGGCGCCTTGGCGGCCAGATGCGTGGGGAAGCCGAGGAAGGGGACGCGGTGGCGAGCGAGGCGGAGAGCAGTGACGGCGGCCAGCACTGCGGGAGTATGGGGTACGCGGTGGCGGTATCGACTAGCGACGACCAGAGTCGGAGGCGATGAGGACCTGGGCGGATGCGCCACACTTGCCTGAGAGAACAGAGCGGAGAAGAAGCAAATCAGATCGAGATCTCGCGTGAGAAAGCAGAGAAGAGAAGAAGACCAGATCTAGTAAGATAGGCCTGTGCTTTTTTCTACCGAACAATAGGCATGTGCGTGTGTTAGTGGACGTGTGGGCCTGTCAGCCTACTACAGAACTTGGGCCATAAGTGGCAGTTCTTCTATTGGGCTGTTGCGCTGAGTCCTTAGCAAATTAGGCATTATTTTGGGTAATTCAGGCTGTTGGTACCGTGATTACAAACCTGGATTCTCCCAGTAAATTTCGGGTTTCCAGATTTGCCACCCGTTGTAGTGATCGGGTTTGGCCGTTTGGGCTCGGGTATTTCGGGTTCGGGCTTCGGGTTTTATGCCCACCGTGAACCCCACCTATATGTCCTATACCCGTCGATGAGGTGGTGGAGGTGAACCAAAAGGTCGCCATTAAGGGTGTTGATCTCGTGCAGTGATGCACTATTATGATGTAGATGTCTCATCAGGTTGAGTCAATTACTGGCAAACCCTACCAAACTGCTTGGTTAAACTACACGCATGATCTGCTTGGTCATTTTTAAACTATGTGTTTAGTTTGAGCCAATTTGAGCCTTGTCATATATATTACTATTTATATGGCCCATGTGATGTAGGAGTTTTTGGTCCAAACCAAATTTGTAACAATTTTTTATTTCTTTGCTTATTTCTTAGTAAATTCATGAGTCTTGCTACATTTTGTAATTCATATGGCATATGTGTCATTGGAGTAACGAGCCGCTTTATTTCTAGCCTAAGGTTGTTACGCCCTAGCCTCAAGGTGCCACCCTTTGTTCAACATTGTTGGTCCATGGTCGTAGATGTGGCTTCTCATATTTTGCTAGCCCTATGTTTCACATGTCATAGGTGCGGTTTCTTGTCGAAGGTGTAATATTCATCTATCCATATATGCGGCCTATCATACTTTTTGAGCCCTATTGTTCACTTGTCATAGACTGAATTTCTTGCCAAAAGTTATTTGTGGCAATGTTAGGCACTGACAAAATTAATTCTATTCACTTGTGCCATGGCCCGTGTCCTTTGTCTCTAGATGACACCTATACTTGCCAATGGTTTCATAGTTAGCTATGAACCTAATATGGCCACCAAACATGCCTTGAGGTTGGCGCCATCTAGAAGTCACTTGTGGTGCAAGTTTAGTGAACAAGGTTGTTTTGTTTTTAGAAAATTGCAACTACCAATTAATGTAGAATGATTGTGTTCTGTTTTCTCTGTAGATATTGCTTGGGTGCAATTATTTCCATACGTGTTTCTATATTGCTACCCATCAAAGACGTTGAGGCTAGTCTATAGACTATCGAAGAAAGATGGGAACACGTAAGCGATTCACAAAGGAACGAAGTAGACTTTGGAAATTGAGCGCAGAACAAACAAGGAAAACTCGACAAAATTTCATGGTACTGAGGGAAAATGGATATGAGGATGCTACCAAAAGAGCTGATGATGTTCTTGCAACCAAGAAGACACGTCGAACTCCTCCGAAGAAGACCATCGCAAATGATTTGGCACAAGCCTCGTCGTCAAGGTTGAACAATGGTTCCTCAAGGCTAGGCAATGACATGGTTTCTCCACTGAAGAACATGGAAAAGCCTAAGCCTCCTTCCTCATCAATGCCAAGCAATCCCCAGAAGAATGTAGGCCTTGTTCCTCCACAAAAGAACGAGAAGTCTATGCCCTCTTCGTTGAGTCCAAACGATGGCCGGGTTTCCGGGTCTTTACCAAGGTTGAACAATGGTAAGATTCACTTGAAAAGAATTATAGAGAATGCTACATCCTCTTCCTTGAGGCCCGACAATGGCCTAGGTTCTCCACGGAAGTATACCAAGAAGCCAAAGCCCTCTTCCTCAAGACTGAACAATTGTGTGGTTTCTTCACAGACAAATGGAGAGTCTTCCTCTAGGTTGAACAATGGACCGGTCTCTCGGCAAAAAAATGTCAAGAAGCCTCAACCCTCTATGTCAACGCCGAACAATGGGCTAGTTTATCCAAAGGAGAAAACCAAGAAGCGTAAGCCCTCTTCCTCAAGCCTCAACGATGGTCGAGCCGCCCCGTCGAAGAATATTGAGATGCCTAGGCCATCCCCCTCAAGGACAAACAATGACATCATTGTGTCGTCCAAGGATAGTGAGAAGTCTATGCCCTCTTCGTCAAGTTTGAATGGTGGCTTGGTTGCCCCGCCAAAGAATATCGAGCGGTCTATATCCGCGAAGTCTAGGTCCTCTCACCTTCGGAGTGAATTTTCCTCGAGAAAATCTACCTTCACAGGGCCAAACAATGACTCATATTCAACTTTTAGCATTTCAAACAAATCGTTGCCCTCACTAGTGCATCACAATTCATTTGATTCGAAATGAGCACTCAAGTTCAAAGTGAAGAAGTTTGGAAGGCAAAGGAAGCTTCAAATTCTAGCTTAGCGTTGAAGGGTAATCAAGTCATGCAAGGTCTCCAACCCGCCATCCTCGCAAATGGTGGAAAAGCCGATGGTGGCAAGTCTAAGAGTAAGATGACACAACCATTGTTGGAAGAGAAGCTTGATTCACATGTGGATGATGATAGTGCGAAAGAGAATTGTAGGCCAAATAAGAGAATGAGAAAAGATAAAAATGAAGGTGCTGGTGACGACGTTGGTGATCAAAATCTTGTGGGTGTTGGAAGTGGTACTGCTGTGATAACAGAAACTGCTGCCATCAAGGATTGTCATACCAAAGCCTCTCCTCATTTTGTTTCAGAATCTTGGAAGGTGCCACAGTGTAGTTCCCTTCCCATTGATCAACATATTTGGAGGTATAACGTGTGCTTTCTTTTTTCTGTTTTAAACTGTTGTATGTACTTACTAATGTTTTTTTGGTTTATTTAACAGTGGAATCATCAAGACATGCAGCAAGGAACACGTTTCATTGGCTGCACACTTGTCAACCAAATACTGTGAGAGGGTGTCGAAATTGTCAAGGTCATTGCAGCCAGTGCTTAGAGTAACAAAGCTTTCTAGGCTGGAGGCATGGCCCAAGAGCTTTGAGACATCAGGACCCACTGATGATAACGTTGCCTTGTATTTCTTTCCGGACAAAATGAGGTGTCTTGCTACCCTTTGCCATTAATTTGATTTGCATCACTTCTATCTTTTGCAGCATTTGGAATCTAATCATTACTGGTTTCTAACCCCCTAGGCAAGATGCAGACCTGGATCAACTAGTTAAAGAAGTTGTAGAGAACGATATGGTCCTACGAGGTGTTGTAGATGAGGCCGAGTTGCTGATATTTCCTTCTGTTTTGTTGCCTGAACAATACCAAAGTACGTATACTGCTCTTGTTCTGATTTTTTTTTTTTGCAACCGAAAATGATGCTGCACCTGATTTGTAGCGCCATTAGTATTCAAGTGTAGCCATACTATTCATCCTTCAGAAATAACTCAAATCTCGTGAAAGCTGTATGGAAGATTATTTACATTGTAATCTTTTGCTCATGGGTGTAGTGACATACCATACTTTCTTATTGCTTGCAGCCTTCCAAGGGAAAACCTATCTGTGGGGGGTATTCAGGCCTAGACAAGAGAAGTTTGCCATAGTGGAAGAACAACATGTCATAGGCCATTGTGCACAGGTGGAGATGGGGAAACATCATTCCTCGCATCGTGGTGTGGGAAAGAAGGGCTACATGGCTATTGGTTTGAACACGGGTGTTGGACTTGAAGCTCCAGAAGAAGCAGATGAGCAAGGTATGGAGCCGGAACAGACTCCCTCGGTGGCTCGACCCAACACACCGATGCTTATTGAAGACGTAGCTCGGGCTACTTCAGCTCCTACCATGCCTGCTTCAGTGTGTGCCAACGATGGACAGATCCACCCAAGCTTCAGTGTCCCCACAGGAGCAGTGCTTGGTTTCGTCGTTCGTGAAACTCCAGTACTTGAGCACCTCATCGAGGAGCTGCAGCGCGAAGGCGCTGTTGTGGTTGCAATGCGAGGGGAGATGATAGGATCAGGTCTTTTCCAGGCAATGGCAGCAGGGGTGGAGAGGACCCCGAGCTCATCCTGATGTGTCGCCATGGTGTAGGCTGATCAAAGCCTTGACATGTTGTATGCAAAATGGCAGCATGTCTGCTGTGATTTGTAGGTACTAGGTAGGCAAGGAAGTGAAGTTGGATCCGAGCCTTGGTCGACCTTTGCATGCAGCACTGTCCTGCGTGCTTGAAGGAAGCCTGCTCATACGGTTCAGCTTTTGCATCCTTGTTAGTAAATTAGTAATCCAGTTTAGTAGATGTTAAGACTATCCCTGGTAATATTCTTCTAGTCAAGTACTGTAGATGTTGCATGTATCCTTTGCTATGTGTTTGCAGTTCAGTGGAACTCAGTTTGTGCCAACATCTATTTAAGTATTCTCACATCAGTGTACGTGTTCTCCAGACGCATATACTCCCTTTATGACATCTTTTTCCGAACGGAGGGAGTAGTTCTTGTGTATATGAATTGTCCGCATCTCATTTGGTTGCCTTGTATTTCTTACTTCTCTGCTTGCAAATACATTTGAGGTAAGTGGTTCACTTGTTTTCGCAGGCATGTCAGATTCATCAATGTGGTTTCGTTTGTCATGGATAAGATGTCTTTCATATTACTGATGTTTGACCGAGTTTAAACTACAACTATAGTTTGAGATGGTTTATTGTCTCTTTTCCATAGGGGTGTAAAATGATAGGATAATTTTCATACCAAATTTGTTTCTGAAACTGTTTTAAAGAATCTATATCCGGATTGAGAAATCCGGCTATAAGGATATCTGATTCTGAATTTGACACCTGGTATAGCATAGGGTATCCAGTTACAGCAAAAGATCAGTGCTCTTAGCTGTTGTTCAGAAGTCATCATAATATTCACTGATTAAGAAATTATTACTCACTGGTATCATTAACAAAGTTACGCTTGTTCAGACCTCGTCGAAATTATTTTTCGGATGGTATATATGCATTATGACCACTACTAAGTACTAACAGTAAATGTCTAGGATGAAAATGCCTCCTGCACCTGTGGCAGCTTCGCTAGAGACAGCTTGCCTACAAAGTTGGTCGAGAGGCTACCAAAGAAGAGGTCTCCGTTGAACTATGTCACCGAAGTGATGAAGTTGATCACCTTCCCTTCAGAGTCGTCGAGCAGACGAATGATCTCACCGTCCTCAGACACCTGAGCCACCATTGCCCCCTTTGCCGTCGCCTTGATCTTGTTGTGGAGGGCCGGGAACGATGCGACGACTCTCTTTGTCAAGGTCCAGCGGGTGACTAGGTCTAGCCATGGCGACCTCAGCTGCATTTGAGCACCAAGAATTATGAGACGTTGCTTTTTATCAGATAAATTGGTGCGTACCCAGATTGGTGAGCTGAGGTGTAACCGGGACAAGGGCAATCCAAAAGGAGCTGTCTGGTGCTCGACGGATGTTATCTGGAGCCCCCGGAACGCCGGAAGGTTGCCCACGAAGATCTCCGTCTGGCCAGTTTTATCCACTTTCAGCCATAGCTTCAAGCATCTGTACCTGCACTTGGCAAAATTCCAATGTCACTTGATGGAGCTGGTGCTGCAGGCTTACTCCTGCAAGCTGAGTAAACTAGGGCTGGACTAACGAGCAGCTCGGATCGTTAAGCCTCGGCTCGTTAAGGCTCAGATCGTTAAGCTTGTTAAGAATAACGAGCTAAAACTAAAGCTCGGCTCGGTTCGTTAGACGTTCACGAGCGCTCGCGAGCAGCTCGTTAAGACTCGTTAAGAAGATGTAAAAAAACTTAAAATGCATCTGAAAAAATTTCAGCCATAAAACGTATAAAAGTAGTTTAAAAATGATAAATCGACAACAAATAGTTCACAAACTCATAGTAGTTTCACACACTCAAATGAAAATAAATATTGCTAACTTGTTAATCGTTGGATGGGCTACAACATATAGATTTGTAGCCATGCTGCCACGACGCTAACGATCTTCACGAGTAGCTCACGAAACTCGTTAGTTTGATTGTTAAGCTCGTTAGTATTAACGAGCTAAAATTGCTGCTCGGCTCGGTTCGTTAAGATAACGAGTCGAGCATAAACGAGTCGAGTTACCGAGCGCTCAATAAGCTTAACGAAATTCGAGCTTTATGTCCAGCCCTAGGCGTGACCGTGTGAGTACTGAGTAGTAGTACCGCGTTGACTCGCAGACAATGACGAAGGCCTCGTCCCGGGACAGGGCTACGCCGTTGGCAAAGGAGAGGTTGTCGAGCGCGATGGACGCCTCGTGGGTGCGCGGGTCATACTTGAGGAGGCGGCCGGTGGGGCGGGACTCGATGTAGGCGAGGAACCACTGGTCGAAGCCGAAGCTGGTGCTGGCGTCGCTGAACTAGACGGTGCCGTCGGATGCCTCGATGCCGGCGTCGGCAAACCTGACAATGCAATGTGGTGTGGCGGAAAGAGATGATCAGTAGTAGTATCTAAAGACTACATTCTTGCTCTACCCACAGCCCTTGTCAGAGCTTAGAGTATTGTGACCGTAGATAAGGAGTTACGGGCGATCTTGGCCGTCGATTTCTTACCCGCGTGTCGTATATAAGCCGAGTCCCGCGGTAGAAACCCTAGATGTTCTCCTCGCTCCCGCCACTCGCGACCTCCCGCTCTCGCGCCTCCTCCTCCTCCTCCCTGCCACCGCCTCACCTGCCCCTCCGCCTCCTCCTCTGCGCCGCCGGCCGCCGCCTCGCCGTGCCATGACTTCCTCCCTCACGCAGCAGGCCACGTATAGATGGAGCATCGAGACCCTCCGCCTCCTCCAATCCCTTCTCCCATGGCTGCCGCCGCCACCACCAACGTCCTCCTCCCCCGCAGCTTCAAGCTCGACCATGGAGAAGAAGGAGGCGGTAGGAAAAGGGCACAACGTCTCTCTCCCGTCTAACCTCCTCTCGCGCCCTCTCTCTCTCTCAGCCGCCGCCGGCGACGCCAAGGAGGCGGCGCACGCGAGGAGTTCGACCTCCATCAGCTCGAGTCTCTTCTCTCCAATCCCCTCCGCTCCGTTTCTCCCCGCGTGATGCCGCCGCTAGTCCATACTTAGGACGAGCTCCCGTGCACGCAGGAGGCAAAGGGACGGAGGAGGAGGCAGTTGTCCTCGCAGCTCGGCGACCGGGCCGCAGGTGGAGGCTTCCATGGTGTGGCCGTCGTCCCAATCCCGATCTGCACGTGGTGATAGAGAAGTGAGTTCGGAGGTCGATCTCGCACGAGGGATCAGTGATTCAGAGAGGAATGGCTGGTAGCCGGTGGGAACAGTGCAGCCGACGCTGCTGAAGGTAGGCTGCGGCAGGCTCTTCTCGATTTCTTCCTATTTCTTTTGTGTTGTTCGAAATGATAGATGGTGACCTTCCTCTTTGTGCAGTTGCTGCTGTGATGTTCTCTTCTGTTGGATCCGTTGCTCCAAAGGAAGTGCTGGTTGAGGTGAGTGCAAAAATCAAGAGGATCTTCCCCTTTTTCTCTGCTCTTCGATTTGATCGATTGTGCCTCTTTCTCTTTCTGCAGTTGCTGCTGCGATATGCTCTTCAGTGGCGGCGAAATGACACAGGAGAACGGCCAGGCGAGAAAGCAGAGGCAGCGGCATTGCGAGAGAACATAGAAGCGATCTGGAAGAGGCGGCGGTGGATGAGATCGTGAGGGCAGGGAATGTTATTCAGGTGCGTTGTTTCTACTACGTGCGTGCATCCAGGAAAGGAGCTACGGTTATGCTCCTAAGTCACATGTTCTTTAGAGAAACTTAGCACAGACAGAGGCGAACAAAGACACCATTCAGGATATTTGTGTTAAACTCTTTCTGTATTGCTCACTAATTTTTTTTTGTGAGTGCATATCGGTAGTATTCTTAGCAGAAGATACTGCACCTCATAGTTCTTTATTATTTACAATCAGACAAATTAAGTAAACATTGATAACTCTATGCACTTAATAATTCCTATATGTCAATTAAATTCAGTTCAAGTTCATTTTGATGTTATTCAGTATACTACACAAAATTTATCTAACCACTTCATCTTTGTTTTTCATTTTTTGTGAGAAGATCTTTGATTAATAATGTGGCGGTGACATTTAATGATAAATTACTTCCTTGCCTATCGAAAAAGAATTCTTATTTAATTTTGGATTGACTTATGGAAACATTGTGTGTCTGTAGATGATAAAAAGTAAGTTTCTGAGCATATTGGTCAACTACAAGCCTACTGACGACTTAACCAGCAGTGAATGAACATATTAAAAGCACTATTACTTGATGTTCTGTATGTGCTTAATATTAGTCGCAACACGAATTTCACATTGCAGTCCTATGTGGTGCTAAAATAAAATGCAACCCGCTATCTCTCTATTAACCATATCCATCAGTATAGGTGAAGCTTGATCTGTTTCCTCATCCTTTAAACGTCTTTATCTGATGCTCCTACTCTGCTGGGACACTTCATGTACCAAGAGGGAACGCCGTCAATGCCTGATTAAGTATTTCCAGAAATGATGGAGGAATCATTGGCAGGCAACAAGCATGACGGCGCTAGAAGCATTAGTAAGGAGCAATGTTTCCATGCTTCGAGAGGAAGGGACAAGATGTAAATGGATTTTAATTGAGAGATCATATCTTCCTTATCTGTTCCGAATGCATCTCTATTGAATTTACATCTTATACCCCAAAAAATGGTCCTAATTAATGAGATATCTTTGTGTTTTTTTATATATCACTATATTGAGCCGCGAGCCGTCGCCGCAGCAGCGGCGGGCGCCCTCGCCACCAAATATGTTCTCGGGGGGGGGGGGGGGGGGAGGGGGAGCTCGCCGTGAAGGCTTTTGGCGCTCCCGCGCCTCTTCGCCGCCATAGTTGCTCCGGTCGGCGGCTCGCGGCGGCTCCCATCTGGTGCTGCTCGCGACGCGACGCGGCTGCCCGCCGGTGCCGAGGAAGACGAGGACCGTGCTGTGCGCTACCGCCGGCGTGCGTGCTGAAAGGGATCGTGTGCAGAAAACAAAAAAATTCCTAACAACGATAACCATAAACTAGCTAGGATCTATTACTATGCAGATATACCATAACGGAGGGGATCGATGTACATACCCTTGTAGACCGAAAGCGGGGATTACGCTCCCGCACAAGCGTTGTTGATGAAGCCGACGACGCCGACCTCAAGGTCGTGTAGTGGAAGAAGACGTACTTCCAGTGCCACACGTGTAGCACCTAGCAGAGCTTACACACGTACGGAGAAGATGACGACCTCCGGGCTCCGATCCAGCCGAAGCAGCGGAAGTAGAAGACTTGGACCGGAGAGAACCAGCAGCACGGCGATGTGCGTATGGTGGAGAAAACATCAACCCGTGCGTAGCCCCAATTGCGGAGCCACGTCTAAACAGATGAGAGAGAGAGAATTGGTTCAATTTCCAAGGCATGGGGCACCACTATATAAAGGGGGAGGAAGGCTTCCAGACTTGGTGGCTTGGCGGTGTGGGACTATTCCCACACCAGCCGCACCACTAGCTGGTGCGCCGGCCTAGGTGGGCCCCTTGTGGCCCACCCGGCCACCCTCCATGGTGCGGCCCCCTTTGGGGGGAAATTCCCCCCTTATGGGCCTTCTCCTCCGGGAGTTGGCCCATTTAAGGTTTGGGCTGCCAATAAATTCGAAAATAAATAGAATAAAATATATTTAATCATTAATTCCATTAATTAATATTAAATACATATCATCTAATTTATTCCGGCTCCGAAAACCATTTCGTTGCCCTCCGAAGTCCATCGGATATGACCCAGAACACTTCCGTGTTCTTCTCTCTATTTTCTCTTCCGCGTCCAATATAAATAAACGTCACCTACCCTTAAGTGTGTCACCCTAGCGGTTCGGGATCAATCCAGACATGATCGAGACACGTTCTCGATCAATGACTATCAGCGGTGGCTAGACTGCCGTGATATCCCTGCGCGTCCATGAATGTCTTTTTATCGTTTGAACCTTAGACGTCCAGTTTAAACATTTTGCCTGGCGATACTTTAGATTGTCCGAGATTCGTTCTCCGGTATCACGATTACCGAGCTTGATCTCGTCACTTGACAATTCTATCTTTACTCGTCTGTGATATTACATCCCCGTGACCTATTCACATGCTTACAAGCTCATTGATGTAATCTCACTGAGTGGGCCCAGAATCTATCCTGCTATGTGGATTGGCAAATCCCGCTCTTGATCACTCGCCTCCCCACTTCTTCGGATACCCGAAAGGGACACCTTTATTGTCACGCTATAAGGCATGACATTTGATGCAATCAAAGTATCTTTCAGAAGCAGCGATTAAAATATGATCTCACAGTCAAAGGTATGAACACTACGTTTCTATATATCTTGGGTGTGTGTCCATCACATCATTCACCTAATGATATGACTCCATTGTCAATTGAGTAAATGTCCATGATCAGGAAACCTTGATCATCTGTTGCACAATGGACTAGTCAAGAGGCTACTAGGGACCTGGTTGTTTACATACCACACGTGCATTAATGTTTCCGCTTAATACAGTTATAGCATGGTAAAAACTTATTACGAACAATTGAGATATGACAAATAAAATATATTTATTAATTGCCTCTAGGGCATATCTCTTTCAGTCTCCCACTTGCACTAGAGTACAATTTAATCTAGTTTACAACTTGGTAAAAGCTTAACACCTATAGCAATATGGTGTATGCTTGTCTCGTGGAAAAGGAATTCAGTCAACAAATCTCCCACATTGAGATCTGTATATGTTTTGCAACACTTCTATGTCACCTAGTTTGACATCATCCCATATCTTATGATAACGGTGAAATATATGTTTGTCGATGGAGTGAGACTCGAAACTTTGCGTAGCATGGGCTTAAAAGTCTAAGAGATCTATTAAGGGAAACCACGCATGCTCGGGAAAACCGCTCAGTCCAATCACACTTGCTACATCTGAAGTAGATATATTCTATACCTATGTAGATTATGCGACAGTGCATTCATATGCAACTTCGCAAGCTAACCATGTCTTTCTTCAAAACAAAGGACTTCTCCTGTATGAGATTTCTAATCGTATGAGTCAGTGTCATAACTTGCATCATCGTAACCTTTTGCGGCAAGTTGTCTCTTCACTTTCACCCCATACCAGAAAACATATCTTCAGTTCTCTTTAGACATTGAAGGATATACTTAACGTTTGTTCATTGATCCATCCAGGGATCACTCTAGAACCCGTTCTTCAACCAAGAACTTGGGTCACACCAAGTCGAGTTTTCAGTATGATAGAATCTATGGCTGATGCATAGAGGATATCGGACATCCGTTTCTCTCAATAACTATCGCTGAAACGCCAAGATAAACTTAATATTTAACCTAGTCATACAAGTAAGAATTTTTTCTTCGCTTGTTCTATTCTGAAACACTTTAGAATCTTATCATAGGAAAATATTCTGACCTAATGTTATTAAGCCCCTTTTGATCTATACAATTTATAGACCTGACGCCTAATACTCTTAACTTCATTCATAGAAAATTTAATCACTTAAATAATCATTTATACTTTACTAGAGGTTCTGTATCATTCTCAATATGTCATTACATATAAAATAGGAATGACACCTAGCTCCCACTTAAATACGCTATCCGTATATAAGACCAGGGAATTTCTTTTAGCTCCCACTCAAATATGCCATTCACATATAAGATCTAGAAAAGCTACTTAGCTCCCACTCACTTCTTTGTAAATGCAGGTTTCTTCAACTATTTTGGACGACTCCAAAATCCTTTGATCCAATTATCAAAGTGAAGATTCCAGCTCCGATATGCTTGCTTCAGCCCATGAATGGTCAGCTGAAGTTTGCATACGTGTCCAGCATCCTTAGGATCAACAAAACCTACTTGTTGTACCAATTACAACTCTTCCTTAATGTTGCCATTAGGGAACACATTTTCTTTATCCATCCATCAATTTCTTAATTGAAAATAATTGCTAGAACAATCCTAAACAGACTTAGGCATCGCCACTTGAGACAAAATCTCGTTGTGGTCAACTTTTGAATTTGTCAAAACTGTTTTGTGACAAATCG
Source organism: Poa pratensis (assembly GCA_947311845.1). Lineage (NCBI taxonomy): Eukaryota > Viridiplantae > Streptophyta > Magnoliopsida > Poales > Poaceae > Poa > Poa pratensis. The sequence continues at coordinate 4,639,011 of CAMZMU010000077.1, forward strand.
ATCCTTATAGACGGTTGCCTTTCCGTCAGCGTCTATCTTGTATAAAATTCCATTTACTCTCAACAGCGTGAAACCCATAGAGAAGATTTACCCAAGTCTTTACTTGGTAATCGTACATGGATTTTATCTCGATTATATATGGCTCATAGCCATTTCTCGGACTTAGTCTACCATCGCTTCTTTGTAGTTCGTAGGTATTTTCATGTTCCATTAACATAACGTTTCATAACAAGATAGTCATAGCACATGGTGCGGAAACCATTCTCGTATGCCTACGATCTTGGTACGAGCTTATAGCGTCATGATCATTATCATTAGCTTTCTTTCATCCGTGGAGGACGATATCAGAACAATTTCCGGTATCGGAACAGTTTCCGTTGCATCACTCTGATGTCTGGAGAGGAAGTTCATTAACTCCATCTTGCTCTACTTTCTTTCCCACATATCTTCGGACAAGAAACTATTTCTTGAGTAAGGTATATTCCGGCAACAATTTTACCTTTGTTGTGAGACATGTACCCAACTAATTCTTTAGGTATACTACAAAGATTTATCCGTTTTAGGTTTGATCATATCAAAACACTAAAATATCGAAACGACAATCTAGGCTAAAAGCCATGCCATCACTCATATTGTATTGCCTCCACGGATTTAGATGGTTTCCCTATTATCTAACGTGAATGTTTTGTTTCCAGTGGCGGAGCTACAAGATTTGGAACCAGGGTGCACCCACAGTGTTACAACACATTTAAAACATTTTATGGGGGTGCATATGTGGTGAAAAAATCCTATTTTACAAAGAAAAATATTTTTTCCCGGTGTCCTGTGCACCCGGCTGTCCTTAGGTAGCTCCGCCAGTGTTTGTTTCTATGATATGACTTCAATGATCACAATAATTCGATAAGAGATTTTATTTACCACACACTATCCAATAGAGTGTGATTACGACGTCCTAACACACCATAACATGGTAGTGTTCCATGCGGCATAATTTGTGGAACTCTTTTCACAAATATTCCAATGATATGCCAAACTCATAACTCAAATCTTTGTTTCCTTGATCTTTATCGTAGGAATTTGATTTTCTTGTTAAGTTTATTTTTCCTACTTCACTCCGAACTTGTTTGAACTAATCAAACTTTTCAGACCAGCATTTCATTAAGTGGATATCCATATATCTACTCAAATCATTGGTGAAGTTTACGAAATAATGATTTTCACTACATGTTAACGTACTTCATTGATCCACACACATCATTATGTATGATTATCAATAAGTTAAATGCCCGTTTTCAGAAAACGGTGTCTTAGTTATTTTGCAAGTGTCAAAAGATCAAAATCTAAGGACTTGGAGGTCCATCTGAATGGAGCTTCTTAATGCATATAACATTGACATTAATTAAAATGTTAGTGCCACAATAATGTGGTGTCATTATTAAGTTTACATCCTTTGGCATTAATGTTATAAATGTGGTAGCTACTACCATCTGGATTCATATAAGAACACTCCATTCATAATCGGTGTATATGATCATTAAAGATATCACTCATAAATGTAGGACAACAATTTTGTCACTAACATATATGAATAATTGTCTCGCTCAATGCAAGACACACTTATAACGATCATGCTAACAAGCGATTAAAAGGAATTTGTTTAAATCCAAATTAATCAAAAAATGGTAGATGCAGAGAGAGAGAGTGTCTATGCCCATCACAACATTTTTCCTACCATCATCAACACACATTGTCTCCTCATCCTTCCAAGCTACTCAAGCACAAAATCTCGTTTTCATAAAACATGACTAGTATCAAAACTTAGTCACTGCTGCAAGTACTTGTTTAGGCAAAAACATTCATAACTCGTATATCATATATACACTATCATCATTGATGACATCCGGTGATTCATTTCATCTCCATGGTTTTCCAACACAACCAAGAATTCATGAAGGTGAACGATTCCCCTTGCATGACATAGTTTATGACAAAACATTTGCATATGGCAACGTTGTCTGTCATCCAGTGATCGAGCTGAGCGAGGCATCCTAACGTCATCAAGTATGACCAATGTCATCAAGTATGACAAATGTCATGAAGTATGACTGCCACGCGCTCCTTTAATGCGAGTGTTCTCTTCCATTTTGGTTGAGAAGAAAACCTGATTTACGGTGGATATAGATCATCAGTTTCAGCGACCATTCCAAATGTTCATGATCTGTCAACACGCACCCACAGTTCATTCTCTATGGGAGACATCATAGCATACACTGGACTATGATGAAATTATCCGCACAAAACTTTATAATCCAAATTATCCTTTTGTTAGCGGAATCTCCAGTTTTATCTCCTAGCGGGTTTTGTATCATATAAAACTAAAAGGTTTGAAACATGGAGTATCCTCAAGCTACAGTATAAAATATGAAGTTTGGACCCAACTTTTAAGTTTCTCAATCATAGGAATGCGCCTAAGTTTAAAAGGTCTATCGAACAGGTTATTATCTACAAAAGGTTTTGCAAAACATAAAGACTTTGTTCATAATAAAATATGGGTTCAAGTTTTAATAAAACAAAACTACCAGAACTCCCACTTAAAACGAACATCCCTCACATCGTTTTAGTGACTACACGATCCTCATCGGATATACAATCCTCGATCGTCACGGCCGATAGCATAGCTTCAAAGGTAGACATCGATATGTCAATCACAACATCTATGTGACTCATGCTTAACCTTTCGGTCACTGTGTTCCGGCCATGTCTGTACATGCTAGGCTCGCCAAAATAATCTCTAGCGTATTGTTTGTGCAACGTGGCTTACACCCACGTTATGCAAACGCAGATACGTCTGACACCCGATCGTCACGGCCTGCCTCGTATCGGAGAACTTTCGGTGGTGCACGCTATAGGGAAAACACTATATGGTATTTTGGAGGGATCATCTTATATTACTACCGCCGTGTAACTAATATATAACATATATATATATACATAATATAAGATACACAATAACATAACATCAAATCTAATGCGACATGTTATGGTCCTTGCGCCAATGGTCTCCTTTGTGCCGACAGTTTATAAACAATTCATAAAACTTACCGTGACCATATCACATTGCCCCTGCAAAATAAAGTTAGACTCTTTCTAATTTATCTTTTGCGTATTTTACGTGGCTTAGGGGCTTTCGTAAATAGAACCGCTTTTATACCTACAAACCTACAACCACAACACCAATCAAATAATTGTCAATTTTATATCCCTTTCGGGTCCTCCATTGAAAATGCCAAGCCGTCTATTAAGAGAGAGAGATAGACATCCGCCAGCCGCATATATGGTACAAGTCATATGTCAATTGCGTAACCAGTCTCACGTAAGCGTACGCGTAAGGTCGGTCTGGGCCACTTCATCAACTCAATGCCGATGGCATAAGCAAGTGTACGCGAGAGGGAAACAATTATAAGATCGGTGCCCTCATTCAACATGAGTTCTAACCGTACTACTATATCTATGCATAGACCGGCTCTGATACCACTGAAGGGGATCGTGTGCAGAAAACAAAAAAATTCCTAACAACGATAACCATAAACTAACTAGGATCTATTGCTATGCAGATATACCGTAACAGAGGGATCGATGTACATACCCTTGTAGACAGAAAGCGGGGATTACGCTCCCGCACAAGCATTGTTTATGAAGCCGACGACGACAACCTCAAGGTCGTGTAATGGAAGAAGACGTACTTCCAGTGCCACATGTATAGCACCTCGCAGAGCTTACACATGTACGGAGAAGATGACGACCTTCGGGCTCCGATCCAGCCGAAGCAGTGGAAGTAGAAGACTTGGACCAGAGAGAACCAGCTGCACGGCGATGTGCGTATGGTGGAGAAAACCTCAACCCGTGCGTAGCCCCAATTGCGGAGCCACGTCTAAACGGATGAGAGAGATAGAGAGAGAATTGGTTCAATTTCCAAGGCATGGGGCACCACTATATAAAGGGAGAGGAAGGCTACCAGACTTGGTGGCTTGGCGGTGTGCGACTATTCCCACACCAGCCATACCACCAGCTGGTGCGCCGGCCTAGGTGGGCCCCTTGTGGCCCACCCGGCCACCCTCCATGGTGCGGCCCCCTTTGGGGGGAAATTCCCCCTAATGGGCCTTCTCCTCCGGGAGTTGGCCCATTTAAGGTTTGGGCTGCCAATAAATTCGAAAATAAATAGAATAAAATATATTTAATCATTAATTCCATTAATTAATATTAAATACATATCATCTAATTTATTCCGGCTCCGAAAACTATTTCGTTGCCCTCCGAAGTCCATCGGATATGACCCGGAACACTTTCGGTGTTCTTCTCTCTATTTTCTCTTCCGCGTCCAATCTAAATAAAAGTCATCTACCCTTAAGTGCGTCACCCTAGCGGTTCGGGATCACTCCAGACATGATCGAGACACGTTCTCCGATCAATGACTATCAGCGGTGGCTGGACTGCCGTGATAGTCCCTGTGCGTCCACGAATGTCTTTTTATCGTTTGAATCTTAGACGTCCAGTTTAAACCTTTTGCCTGGCGATACTTTAGATTGTCCGAGACTCGTTCTCCGGTATCACGATTACCGAGCTTGATCTCGTCACTTGACAATTCTATCTTTACTGTTCTGTGATATTGCATCCCCGTGACCTAGTCACATGCTTACAAGCTCATTGATGTAATCTCACTGAGTGGGCCCAGAGAATCTATCCTGCTATGTGGATTGGCAAATCCCGCTCTTGATCACTCGCCTCCCCACTTCCTTCGGATACCCGAAAGGGACACCTTTATTGTCACGCTAGATAAGGCATGACGTTTGATGCAATCAAAGTATCTTCCAGAAGCAGCGATTAAAATATGATCTCACAGTCAAAAGTATGAACATTACGTTTCTATATATCTTGGGTGTGTGTCCATCACATCATTCACCTAATGATATGACTCCATTGTCAATTGAGTAAATGTCCATGATCAGGAAACCTTGATCATCTGTTGCACAATGGACTAGTTAAGAGGCTACTAGGGACCTGTTTGTTTACATACCACACGTGCATTAATGTTTCCGCTTAATACAGTTATAGCATGGTAGAAAACTTATTACGAATAATTGAGATATGATAAAGAAAATATCTTTATTAATTGCCTCTAGGGCATATCTCCTTCACGTGCGGGTTCGATCTGGCCGCGCGGGCCCGATCTGGGCCACACGGGCCTAATCTGGGCCATGCGGGCTGCGCCCGTTCCCGGCTGCTAGGGCGGCCACGACGATGTTGTGCTGCTGCTGGGCCGTCTGATCGCTGCTGGATGCTGCTATGGTGGTGGTGGAGTGGACCACAATACTTCGACAACGACGTCGAGGTACTGTTGCGGCGAGGTAGACCATGGCTTGAGTTGTGTGCTGTACGGGGTTGGGTGCCTGTGGTGTGCGGAAATACGGACGAAAGTCCTGCCCGGCCTTTGTCGGTGCTCCGGCATCCCCCCAACCGTCGTGGTGTTGTCCCCGGGTGAAAACCTTAATCCGGCATACCGGATTGGCGATGGCGGCGGCTTCGACGTCGCTTCTTTGTTGAAAGCATCGGTATGGAGTCAAGACTGGTGCACACGGTATTCGGTGCCGCGCCGGCTTCGCTCTTGCTAAGGGAATGAGCCTCTAGGGCGCTATGTACGTCCACGGTGTTGTTTCCAAGATGGCTTCTTCCTAATGACTAGTCAAGCCCTGCCATTCGCTTGCCGATCTTCCTCTAGGCACCCCAAGGTGGAGGGTACGTTGGCTTGGGTAGTTCAGATGGAGTAGTCATTTCTTGGAGGTGTCCGGTGTTGGTTGAGACGCGGTCTCGCTGCTCCGCTTAGGCATAGCGAGTTCCTGTAGTTGTTGGTATGTTGTGTGCGTGGTGGCTAATCTTTGGATTAGCGGTGGTTGTCGTAAGGCATTGTAGCCATTCTTTGGCATTGTTCTTCTCGTAAGCTTAGTAAGATAACGCACAGCTCTTCTGCGGGTTCTCGAAAAAAACATATAAGTGAGAAGATTTACATTTTGTGCTATGATTTGTTCAGTAGGTACGTGTGACACTTGTACTTGAAACCCTTTTCATGTTGATACCCGTAGAGAATGTGAGTGTGGGTTTTGAATTAGTAAACATGTATAGAATTGGTGAGAGAGCTAACAACTGGATGTTAGAGCATCCAAAACAAATGCCTGCTCATGAAGCATCTGGACAAGTTCTTCAATCATGCTGATCAGCCTTGGGTTCATTTGATTTGGGAAAAATACTACTCGGCTGGGTTACCTCCTTCAAAAACGATAGATTGCTCCTTCTGGTGGAGGGATTGTTTGAAATATCTAGATGACTACAAAGCTATGACTACTTGTAAGATGGGTGTGGGAAATACAATTCTGCTCTGGGAGGACAAATGGGCTGGCAACAAGCTCAGGGTTACTTTCCCACGACTTAGTTCGTTTGCTATTGCCACTGATGTCTCCTTCAAACAAGCAGCAGACAACACCTCTTTGTTGGACTTATTTCATCTACCTCTTTCGGTTGAAGCCTTTGAGGAATTTCATGAGTTTGTCACTCCGGTGGAGCAAGAACCGCAGGAAGGAAAGGATGTGTGGGAATATTCTTGGGGTGCTAAATTTACTGTAAAAAGGCCTATGAAAAAATTCATGAAGGGCCTGCTCCGCATCTAGCATTTAAATGGCTCTGGAACTCATGTTGCCAGAAGAAGCATAAGGTTTTTGGTTGGCTCTTACTTATTGACAGACTCAACACGCGAGGCTTATTGCAGCGGAAGACGTTCTTTCTGGAGGATTATAGCTGTGTCATGTGCAATGCTGCGGTGGTGGAAATTAGAGACCACCTATTTTTTCACTGCCCTTTTGCAAGAACTTGCTGGCAGCTGCTTGCGCCGAATGCCGAGTTATTGGATAAGCAAGGTTTGGTCTGTATTCAGCACCTAAAAGAGACAATTACCAAACCTTTTTTCATGGAGATCATCCTGATGGGGTTATGGGCTATTTGGAAGACCAGAAATGCTTTCATATTCAAGGAAAAACCTCCAAGCCTTTATCATTGCAGATCGATTTTTAAGGAAGAGGTTCAGCTACTCAAGTTGAGGGCTACCAGGAAGGCTTACAATAATTTTGCTGCCTGGGTAGATAGTTTCATCTGAAGTTTTGGAGATATTTTTCTTTTAGTACAATTCTCTTGTACTGAACACTTTTTTATATATAATTAAATAAATGCAGTACGAAAGTACTGTAAGTTATCTAAAAAAACAACGCGATGCTAAGGACTCACGCTAGGATTACAATCCTGGCCGACCCGACAGTTCAGCCCTCAATCCTGGGCGTCGGACGCAAGATTTGCCGCTCGACGCCTGGCAGTTCAGCTTCTTTTTTCCTTGCTCGTGGCTTGGACGTCTGGGTGCAGGGAGGCAAGCGCTCAGCGTTGCAAGGACGCTTAGCAGGTAATTCGATTTCAGATGATTATTTTTATTGATTAAGCGCCGCATCAAGCGCTCCAGTGGATGCTCTTATACGATCCAGGACGAGCGCCGACGTCCCTTATCTTTTACTTCCACACGTTTGACACGTGGATACAGCGGACGGCAGCATACATCGTATGTTGATATTCTTCGGTCAGAGGAACTCCAAGTCATACTGCCGACTCCTACTGTTCAGAACACATGGTGGACGCATGCATGTTCCAAATTCTCTTTGCCATTGATAGATTGTTACAAAGTTGTTTACTCCCGTTTGGAAATAATTGAACTATTTCAATTTTCAAACATGACGCTTTGAGGTTGACATTTTGAGAAGATTTCAGTGATCATCAGAATGATATTCGGTCCCGCATGAATTTACTTGGATGTACAAACCAGCAAGAACTTTTTTTTTTATGCCAAACCAGCAAGAACTGATCAAGAATCAACAGATGAACAGAATCCAGTTAACCTACACCATGCATGCAACTGTAACACGCACGGCAGTTGACTAACTAGAGCCTAGAGGTATCTAGAGAGCAGATAGGCGCTGACGCAGGGCGACCCGCACCAGACGCCGGAGTGCATCCTCAGCACGGCCCTCGCCGTCTCCTTCACGGCCGGGTCGCAGTCTGCCTGCAGCACGCAGCAGAGCTTTCCCACGGCGCCCACGCGTGCCATCTCCCGCACCACCTCCGGCGACGCCGCCCTGCCGCACACCGCCGCCAGCACGCGCACCGCGCACGCGTCGGCTGCCGCGGACACGCGGAGCACCCGCCTGGACACCACGGCGATCCCAGCCGGATGCGCCGCCACGGCCGCCCGCCCCTCCGCGCACGCGCACAGACGGCCCAGCAGCGCCATGACGAGCTCCGTCACGCGCCTGCTGCTGCCGCCGAGGGACGAGGGCCACGACGCTAACTCCAGCTCGATGGCCTCGTGCGCCGCGCCTGCCTCGGCGATGAGCGCGCGGTTCTTGCCGCTGCTGCCGCACGCGTTGATGAGAGCGCGCAGCGCCGCGCGCGTCGCGCCGGGGGACACGGTACGGTCGCGCACCACCGCCGTGACCGCGCGGAAGAGCTCCGGAGGCAGCCGTTCGAGCAGCGCCGCGTCAGCCGCCTCGGTCACCGACTCCAGGAGACGCACCGCGCGTTCTCTTGTTTTCATCACGTCGCCTACGGAGTAGTTCTCTTTATTATCCAGCGTGACGAGCACGCGCGTTAGGGCGTCGACGAGGTCGACGTTGTCGAGGACGAAGGGCCGAATCTCGTCGGCGGAAACGTCGAGCGCGTCGACGAGACCCAGGCATGCTTCGAGGGTGGGTATCGCTGTCGCTGCCCGCGAACACTTCTCGCCGCAGGACGCGAATAGACGCAGCACGCGGCTGAGCACCCCGGCGCGCACCATGCACCGCCTGGCCACGCCACTCAGAGCAGCAGCCGCCGCCGCCTCGCGGAGCACGTCGTCCGCGGGGAAGGAATACGGGGACATCACCTTGGCGACGATCACGTCGACCCGCGCATCGTCGCGCTCCGACGACGGCACCACCGTCGACGCGGGATTCCAGGAGAGGATGAGGCGCCGGAGGGTGTGGTTCGGGGTGAGGTCGGCGAGGGCGAGGGGCCGGCCGGTGACGGGGCAGGTGGCGTGGCCGTCGGCGAGCCAGCGCTCGATGGCGCGGCGGTCGTAGGAGATGCCGGTGGGCGCCGTGACCGGGTCCTGCATCGGCTGCAGCGAGATCGGGCACACGAAATGATGCGGCGCCATGCCGCCACCCGACGTCTCCATGTGTAGGCAAGCTAGCAAGTGAATGCATTAGCCCATGGGCCATGGGCAGGTAAATATAAACCTCGGAGCGGAGCTTCAACCTAGCAAGAAACACTAACCAGCAATGCATCCACACTGTGTGATCATGTTCTCGCTCGATCATGACATGTACTACCAAGCGTGTGCAATGCAAATGTGAGGAATTAAACATATGCAGAATTTGGGGGTGGTTGTGTTTGCATGCATGGACATTGAATCTGGAATGCGGCGGAGCCGAGAAGACCGTTGTGTTCTTCGCCACCCGCGCTTGACTATTTTTTTCCCATTTTCTTTCTTTTTTTAGGGATCTTGATCTGCTTTCTATTGTTATTAACTTTGCCTGCTTACGAAGCTGTTTGGAATGCTGAAATTTACATAGATCGAAATATTTATGTAACAATACATGTAAATTTGTTCAATGCATGTGGAAACACAGAAGAACCGTTTAGTTAACATACCACGGCCTCTCGCCGGTTGGAGGGTTACCGTTTGCTATTTTAGCTAATTTTTGTGTCTTTGTCCGGGTGGTGAGGCGGCGGCTACACCCCGGTGTCAGAATAAGGTACTCTCCGCTCTATCCCCGCTCCGGTGGTGAGCCTAGCGCTAGCGGAGGGCGCGTGAAGTTGTGTGTTCGACGGATCTTCTGCGATCTTGTCGGTTTTCGTGTTCGTCGGTGCATTTGCAAGTCAGATTATTCCGATCTACGGTTCTCATGTTTGACGATGGTTACTGCTCTGGTGCGCTGGCCCTTTGGGGTCCTAGCAAGCTTTGCCTGACTCCGGTGAGGGCGAGGACAGCGACGCGTCTTCGGCTCGCTCCAGTGTTTGTAATCGTCGCTAGGTGGTCAAATGACCTATTTATATTTTTTATTACCTTTTGGATCTTTTTGATCGGTGGTCTTTTTCGTAAAAAGAAAACATACCACGTACTTGATCATCCTCATAATCCGATCATGCATTAGAAGATTTGTTCCGTGAGGTCGTTTTCGTCAAACATTGATTCAGTGCATAGAGAGATGGACAGATGGTACAAAAAGGGGAAAAAATGAGGTCGTCTCCGTCAAATCCAGAAGTAAATACTGAAGAGACTTTGGAACAAACACCTTAAATGGCCGTGACCGTGATGCACGCTTCTTTTTGACCAGCTCAGTCATTTTGCTTTGACCGGACATTTGGTTTGACCGAGGGTTGCTCGCTTGTTCGGCTAGCTGCACTAGGAAACGGATGCGCCTATGGTTTTTGTCTGTATCCTGCTGTAAGTAACTGCTTGACGCCTTTTTTGTTTTTTGAGGGAAACTGCTTGACGCCTTGACTGGGCTGGACTAGAGCGGCCAACCCCGTTCGAAAAAGAGTTCGCATTTTTAGTGCAACATGGCCTTATCCCCAATTCCCCATGCTATATATGAACATGCGTTTCTTTTAAATTGGTTGTTTTTACCTATATATCGGTGCAATTAAGAGCCGCCAATTGTTTCGATGCATTTGGCTATCCACGTCTCCCCGAAAGGTCGCCTCGAAAGTAGTGGCCGTCCGATGTTGGCCCCAGGAGGACACATGGAACGAACGAGACGGTTCTTAACGAGGATCAACGTGATCCACAGGGATTTTAGTCCCAATCTTTCAAGACGAAACAAAACCATAAGATAGATAACTTCGATCGATCAGTAGATTGAATCTACTCCACGACACGCACAACAAATTCTCGTGGATCAGCAAGAAAACAAACACACGATATTGGTGCCTCCCGACATGGGACACTTTGAAAGGATAAGGATGTCGCCCAGAGGGGGTGAATAGGCGATTAAAACTATTTTGGATTTGGTTTGATAATTGCGGAATAAAACTAGTTGTTTAAATTAACAAGCCAACAACCTAAATATACTAGGCTCACCTATGTGCACCAACAACTTATGCTAAGCAAGACAAGCAACAAAGTGATAGCAATATAGAATACTTCAAGCACGAAGGCTATCACAATGTAAAGTGCATAAGTAAAGAGCTCGGGTATAGAAATAACCGAGGCACGCGGAGACGAGGATGTATTCCCGAGTTCCTCCTTTTTAGGGGAGTACGTCTCGTTGGTGAGGTGTGAGACACCATAAAGGTCGATCTCAACGCCACAAAGGCTCACCCTATTTTCCGATGAACCGCATCACAAAGGTTTGGTTCACCTTCCACAATCGGAATCCTTCTAGGAGGAAACCGGAACCTTTACAACAACGATCCGGGGCATACACCTACAACTAAATTGGGGGCTCCCGAACAGCTACAAGTGACCACTCAAGGTCTCAACCACCACAAAGGCGTCTAGGGTCCAAAGACCCAAGAGTAACAAGCTCACAAACTTTCAACTTCCACGAATCCTCATGGAGAGCAAACCGATGCACCAAATGCAAATGGCAAGAGCACAAGTGCTCAAATCATTTACTCTCAAATTCCAACAAAGTAACAAATGCTTATGGGGGAATAAGAGAGTAAGAACAAAGAGGAGATGCAAAAAAACTCCAAGATCAAGATCTATTAGGTTCCCCTCACTTAGATGAGAGATGGATTGGTGGAAATGTAGATCTAGATCTCCTCTCTATTTTCCCTCAAAGATATGCAAGAATCATGGAGGAATTGAGAGAAGGGCAAGCTTTTCAAGGTCAACAATGGTGGGGAAGAGAGAGAAAACGTGCTTGACAAAAGCTATCCAAGGTGGAAGAAGGGGAGGGTATTTATAGCCCCTCCAAAAAGTAGTCGTTGCAGGAAACTGGGCGGGCCAGATATTCCGGTCCAAATTTGGACCAGAATTTCCGCCCAATTCCAGTGCCCGAATTTCCTGCGTAGAACCGGATATTCCGGTCCAAAACAAACCGGAATATCCGGTTTCCTGAAAACTGACAGAAACAGCAAAACAAAAACTGCAATATCTTTTTCATCCGTACTCCGATTTTGATGATCTTGGACTCGTTGGAATCGCAACGAAGAGCTCTTCAAGATTATGCAGAGAAACATCATAGTCCATCATGTGAGGAGGAAGCCAGAAGTAGAAAGGTAAAACCTCTCTATAAAAGATGAACCGACAAATCCTGCAACATCAAAACTCAACAAGATATGCATATGAAATCCGTTTTTGATGAACTAGAACTTGGTATGGAGATCAACACAAGCTCTAAATTCTCATATGGATAAAAACCAAATAAGAACTAAGAAAGATGATATGCCAAGTATGCAAAGGTTTGAGCTCTCCACAAAGATGCGATCAAGTTACTCACTTGAGAGCCCCTCTTGATAGTACGCCGTCTATCCTATAACCCGGTCTCCCACTAACACAATGAGACCGGTAAAATAGAAACCCTATCAAGATCATACCTTTGCCTTGTGCATTCCACTTGAGCTAGATGATGACGATCTTGACTCACTCAAGTTGGAACACCTTTCTTGATTGTGCTTGCTAGCACATGCTTGATGAAGACTTCTCCAAATGCTCCCCCATACTCCATTATGGGAGAGCCTCGCTAAGCTCCGTTTCAGAAAGATGATGTCTTGAATACTTCAAGACATACTTGCAATATGCTCAACTCTACACATGACCATTCTTCATATAAACCCTTGAATAGAGCATTGATCATCATGTAATCTTCTAGAGTCCAACACATGAACTCTAATCTTTTCCTATGGACAAGATCTACAAGAGTATCTCAATGCAAACATTAGTCCATAAGGATTGTCATTAATTACCAAAACCACGCATGGGGCAACACATGCACTTTCAATCTCCCCCATTTTGGTAATTGATGACAATCCCTTTTACGAGGGTTTATATAATGAATTAAGCAACCATGCAACACAAAGAGCAAGGATGCAAGAGCATGAAAGCAAATGCTTAAGAACAAAATAAAGCATAAAACCAAATTCCCTTAAACCCTCTAAACTTCTCCCCCATTGGCATCGATTGCCGAAATGGGAAGAAAAATTTAGAAGGCCAATATAGTAAGAGCTCCCCCATATGTGTGCATTTCTCATAATATGAGTGAAATCAAATGCACATATCCAATGACGAATAGTTGGGAAGGAGATCAAACTATATTGAGGATCCAAAGATTGCAAAAAAAAACAAATTGAAAGATACTTCGACAAAAGAAGTAACCAATCAAAGGATCCAAAAAACCAATAGAACATAAGAAGATATTATGATAGATCAACCAAGTGTTCTAACAATCAAGAGGAACTCCCCAAGGTACGTGCACAATGTAGGATTTGTATTTCAAAATGGAGTGCACAACATGGAATCCTCACTCCCTCCTAGATAATTAGAACACAAACCAAAGAAGGTGCAAATAGGTCCACAAGCTTATTAAGATGCAAAAGAACCAAATGAAAGGCCAAGCTTGTGGCTTTTAGAAACCACCAAAGAATCAAAAAGGAATAAAAGGTGGTTACTAAAGAATTGGAATACCAATTAAAGATGTAACTACTCATGTGTATAAGTTTCTAATTAGACATCAATCATGAAGATATAAGTCCAAAAAGAAACATGCACACACAAAATAGATACAAGGTGAAGAACATGATATCCAAGAGGAAGTCATAATACACCAATAAGATCTTTGCTTAAAAGCATAGCACAAAGCTCAATTTTATCTTAAAGGGATATAGATGAACTTCCAACACACTCATCATAGCATCAAAAATATCCACAAGGGATAAGGTGATAAATGGGATGCTCCGAGAAAGATAACAAGTATCGCAAAAGGCAAATGATTTTGAAAAACATCAATATTGCATATGTGAGACATAGAGTAGAAAGTGCTAGATTAACATATTTGGGATTGGTGAATCATGAAAATGATTATATATATTCCCCTTGATATGTAATCATCCCGGCTTGCCCACATTTGCAATAAAGTTGTTTTGCAAGAACCAAATGAATTGCAACAAAAGAGACATGCCATGAAACAACCTACACAAGGTTGAAAGCTAGAAAAGTATGCATGAGGTAGATACTTGTTACCGAGATAGCATTGGTGATGTAGAAGATAAGAGTTCACGATCATCCGAGCTTGGCTCCAATAAGCACATGGTGATAACACCTTCCTTGTAAATGAGACAAGCTTCCAATGCATCTCCAATGTACCTAAAACAAATTCAAGTACAAAATGGTACCCAAACTCATTGGGTCCAAAGTAGTTAGAGCAACTACAATACATAGGACAAACTCCACATAAATATGTGCATATTGATATGAAATTGAATTTCATGCACATCTTAGCCATTTAGGATTTGATGGAGTTTATCCTATATATTGGATCAACGAAAGTAAGCATGCCATAAGATATACAATAGTAAATATGCATGCACAAGACTTTCAAGAACCAAACAGATACAATTTGGACAAAACACCAATTAAACCAAGAAAGCACACACAAGTGTGACAAGAAAAAGAATTGTCCAAATTATATCAAAACCCAAATCAACACATGATTGAAGATACCACTTTGAAAAGATGCCAAATGAAAGTAAGATACCAATTGATGAAAATATCATCAAGGCAAACCCTCTACACTTTCATGATGGCACAAAGTACCAAGACGAAAATGTTTGTCTTCCAAAGAGACACGTCATCGGGATCAAATACCAATTGAAGACAACTAATGTTCAAAAGCATATAGGATTGCTCCCCCAAGATGTGCATTATTTATGATCTTGCATTTGAATACAAAATGCACACAAATGGGATCATCACTCTCCATACATATTATTCAAACACTAGTCATGTTCAAGGAAAAATAGCAAAACCAATTTAAAGAATGATGTTCTACTCAATATAGGATAGCTTCCCAAGAATAGTGCATTATCAAGAAGTATGACTTTGAATGAAATGCACAAGAATGGATCATTGCTTTTCCTAACTCAAGAAAGATAAAACAAATTTTGAGTAGAGCAACAAAGGATCCAAAAGATACAAGGAAGACAAGAGGATTTAGATCAAACAAATCCTTGGCAATAAAATAAGGCAATTCAAAGCAAGAGCCAAAGTGAAGATGGTCCACAAATTTCACCACACATATGAGTATCACTTGTCAAGGACAAGGAGTATATAGAGATATTTCTCGGTGGTATATAGGAATGATATTGAAGACCAATTTCACAACAAATAAGCATATGGCAAAGATAAATTTAAAGCCATGCTTAAATAGATAGATATTCTTGATAGCTTCAAGTATTCACGCGATCATGCAAAGCCACTAAAAGAGTAGCTTGAAGCAATCGTTTCCCAAAAGATATATGCGAACATATTTGGGGAAAGCCATACCAAGAATGTCCATCACAAACAAGATCCAAAAGAGGATTAAACAAAATCATTTTAGCAAAATGGAACTTGTTTGAGCAACATGCCACATAGGAATAAGATAATGAAGAATATCAATTCTAGGTGGCAATACCTCACATGTTCACATTTTCTAGGCTTGTAATATGCACATAGCTTATTACTCCCCCATAATGTGATAATCCATTTTCTTAACAAGAGGCAAACAAAACCAACTAGAGAAATTAATGGACATTATAGAATTTGAATTTCTCATGAGAATGACATACCACATAGAGAATAGATAATATTGATATATCATCACTAAGTGGTATTCCTCATGTATACACATTTTTAGGATTGTGAAGTGCACGAAGCATATCACTCCCCAAAATAGGATAGTCCATTAATCTCTCAAAAGAGAGCCAACAAGATAAGATATCAAATAAAAGCAATAAGGCTCAACACAAGTAAATGGTGTGCAAACCAACATACACATCTTGATTACTCAAGATAAGTAAGTAGAGAGCACAACACATACAAACACTAGCAAGGTACAAAACCTAACACATGCAAGGGTGCAAGCAACTTTCAATGTATATATGATTTAAATAAAAGTTACCGCAAGGAGGAACATTGGATATGAGATAGAACAATATAATCCAAATGACTTGGCTTGAGAGAATATAATTGATGAAGATCCCTTAATTCTTCATGATGTAGCCAAGTCTCCAATGCCCTCCAACAACACCTATTGATCAAGTTTTAGCTTGTTGGTCCCCAACCAAGTTGGGTCCTAAGAGGTTAGTCACAATAGGCTTGGCAACCCAAATGGTTCTTTTCTTGACACCACTTTGAGTACCAACATATTTGGCAAACACATTGCCAACCTTATCCTTCCGAAGAGAATAAACATCATCAATAATAATGGGGTTGGATAAGGTACCATTAGTGCATGAAGAAGCAAAGTGACCCTTCTCACGGCATAGTAGCAACATCCTTCCTCCTTCTTCTTAGTTGGTCTTGACTTGAGGAGGGGTAGCTTGATTCTTCTTGGGAAGGGCCGTTCTTCAACTTGAGGAACTTGAGTTTGAACTTGAGGCCTTCCCTTGTTGCTTCTCACTAAGAGCTTCTTCTTCAAAGGGCAAGATCTAACATGGTGCCCTTCAACTTTGCACTTGAAGCAAACAATCTTGGCCGAATCTTGACTTGTTCTTGGCCCTTTTTCTTCTTGTTATACTTGGACTTGTTCTTGTTATTGGAGTTGAATCCAAGTCCACTCTTGTCATTGGGGCGTCTTTGAACACTCAACATATTGTCAAGTGTGGACTTCCCAACATGACGCTTTTCCAAGTCTTTCTTCAAAGAAGTGACTTGGGCCTTGAGCTCATTTAATTCCTCTACATGGTTAGTATCAACACAAACACTAGAGGAAGTAGAGCTTCATTGTTAGAGCAACAAGGCATGGAAGTAATTCATCACAAGATTAGCAATAGTATGTGATAGAATTACTAGGACTAGCACATGGCAATAAAGCATTTAGAGTAGAAGTTGTGCCATTGTCCACATGAGGCTCACAAGATGTTACCTTTGACATAATAGCCTCATGAGCTAACTTTAGCTTAGCATGGATGCTAGAAGATCTCATTAGAGCTAGAGAGCTTTTCATGACTTTCTTCCAATTTCCATACTTGCTAGTTAGCAACTCAAGTTGAGCCCTTAGCTCAACATTCTCCTTCAAAATAGATGCTTCACAAGAAGTGGAGTTAGTAGCACAAGCATCATCAATATTAGAAATGGAAGAAGACAACTTGGCAAGCTCATCATTTTTAGATAGTTGAGTTTGGAGTTGATCATGAGACTTGATAAGGAGAGAGTGTTCACTTTCTAAAGCCTTGTGGCTTTGTCAAGTCTCTCTATATCCTCACTTAGTCTAGCATTGCCAACACCAAATTCAACTTTTTCCTTTTTAAGCACTTTATATTTAGCAATAGCATGATCTCTTTCCTTAATGATTTTAGCAATAATAGATCATTTGACTCATCAAGTGACTCAAGCTCTCTTCAAGAGACGCCCTAAGCTCTTCCTCTTCCTCAAGGGCAGCCTTCAAGGTTGCTTTTATAGATCTTCTCTCTCAATTTCACATTTCTCATCAAATTGAGTATGCAAATCCTCAATGATTTCCCTACTCTTAATAGCATAAGCAATGATTTCACATAGAGGAGGGATAGCTTTGCTACCTTTGGGAGAGCACCAAATACCATCTTACCCTTCTTTGTTATGGATTCAACATCCATAAGTTCTCCATAAGAATCCTCATCCACATCATCACAAGATGTAGAGGGTTCCAAAGGTGGAGAAACCTTTGAATCCATAGCCATAAGGCAAAAATGAGTAGTGGACAAAGATGGTGAAGAGTTACTCGAAGCTCCATTGAGATCCACGTCTTGTTTCAACAAATGTTGGGATTCCTCTACATTGTTAGCCACACAAGAAATAGAGGATATGGAAGTACTGTTTTCATGGCAACAAGACAAATGAAGCATATCATCATGAGATTTAGTTAAACAATTATTAGATGATATGCAAGGACTATCAACACTAGCATGTAAGACATTTGGAGTGCTAGAATTGTTTAAGTCCAAAGATAGAATATTGCTATTTCTATCACCACTCACCACATCATTACCTTGTGACAAATCACATGTTGGTGAAGTGGAAGAAGTTGTGAACTCGTCACGGCCGGCGGTGGAGGGGGAACAATCATCCTCAGTAATATTGGACACTTCATATTTATCTTGAAGCTTGGTCCAAAGCTCATGAGCGTTTCGAAAAGGCATGATTGAAGAAAGAAGTACATCGCTCAAAACACATATAAGACCATTATAAACTAGAGTATCGAGATGAGAGTTTACCTCATCCTCTAAAGATAATTCTTGGGAATCCTTTGGAGGAGAAAAACCCACATCTACAATCCTCTTAATATAATTTGGACCCATGGCCCTAAAAAGATTAAGGATGCGAATTTTTCAAACATCATAATTTGTGCCATCGAATATAGGATTGGGATCGTGCACAAATTCTCTAAGCGACATATTTACTCTCTAGGCGGTAAAGCCCAAAAAGAGAGCCCAGGCTCTGATACCAATTGAAAGGACAAGGATGTCGCCTAGAGGGGGGTGAATAGGCGATTAAAACTTTTCCGGATTAGGCTTGATAATTGCGGAATAAAACTAGGTGTTTAAATTAACAAGCCAACAACCTAAATATACTAGGCTCACCTATGTGCACCAACAACTTATGCTAAGCAAGACATGCAACAAGGTGATAGCAATATAGAATACTTCAAGCACGAAGACTATCACAATGTAAAGTGCATAAGTAAAGAGCTCGGGTATAGAAATAACCGAGGCACGTGGAGACGAGGATGTATTCCCGAGTTCCTCCTTTTTAGGGGAGTACGTCTCGTTGGAGAGGTGTGAGGCACCACAAAGGTCGATCTCAACGCCACAAAGGCTCACCCTATTCTCCGATGAACCGCATCACAAATGTTTGGTTCACCTTCCACTATCGGAATCCTTCTAGGCGGAAACCGGAGCCTTTACAACAACGATCCGGGGCACACATCCACAACCGAATTGGGGGCTCCCGAACAGCTACAAGTGACCACTCAAGGTCTCAACCACCATAAAGGCGTCTAGGGTCCAAAGATCCAAGAGTAACAGGCTCACAAACTTTCAACTTCCACGAATCCTCGCGGAGAGCAAACCGATGCACCAAATGCAAATGGCAAGAGCACAAGTGCTCAAGTCCTTCACTCCCAAATTCCAACAAAGTAACAAATGCTTATGGGAGAATAAGAGAGGAAGAACAAAGAGGAGATGCACCAAGAACTCCAAGATCAAGATCTACTAGGTTCCCCTCACTTAGATGAGAGATGGATTGGTGGAAATGTAGATCTAGATCTTCTCTCTCTTTTCCCTCAAAGATATGCAAGAATCATGGGAGGAATTGAGAGAGGGGCAAGCTTTCCAAGGTCAACAATGGTGGGAAAGAGAGAGAAAAACGTGCTTGGCAAAAGCTATCCAAGGTGGAAGAAGGGGAGGGGTATTTATAGCCCCTCCAAAGAGTAGTCGTTGCAGTAAACTGGGCGGGCCGGATATTCCGGTCCAAGTTTGGACCGGAATTTCTGCCCAATTCCAGTGCCCGAATTTTCCAGCGCAGAATCAGATATTCCGATCCAAAACAAACCGGAATATCCGGTTTCCTGAAAACTGACAGAAACAGCAAAACAAAAACTGTAATATATTTTTCATCCTGACTCCGATTTTGATGATCTTGGGCTCGTTGGAATCGCAACGAAGAGCTCTTCAAGATTATGTAGAGAAACATCATAGTCCATCATGTGAGGAGGAAGCCAAAAGTAGAAAGGTAAACCTCTCTATAAAAAGTTGAACCAGAAATCCCCCAACATCAAAACTCAACAAGATATGCATATGAAATCCGTTTTTGATGAACTAGAACTTGGTATGGAGATGAACACAAGCTATAAATTCTCACATGGATAAAAGCCAAATAAGAACCAAGAAAGATGATATGCCAAGTACGCAAAGGTTTGAGCTCTCCACAAAGATGCGGTCAAGTTACTCACTTGAGAGCCCCTCTTGATAGTACGCCGTCAATCCTATAACCCGGTCTCCCACTAACACAATGAGACCGGTAAAATAGAAACCCTATCAAGATCATACCTTTGCCTTGCGCATTCCACTTGAGCTAGATGATAACGATCTTGACTCATTCAAGTTGGAACACCTTTCTTGATTGTGCTTGCTAGCACATGCTTGATGGAGACTTCTCCAAATGCTCCCCCATACTCCATTATGGGAGAGCCTCGCTAAGCTCCGTTTCACAAAGATGATGTCTTGAATACTTCAAGACATACTTGCCATATGCTCAACTCTACACATGACCATTCTTCATATAAACCCTTGAATAGAGCATTGATCATCATGTAATCTTCTAGACTCCAACACATGAACTCCAATATTTTCCTATGGACAAGATCGACAAGAGTACCTCAATGCAAACATTAGTCCATAAGGATTATCATTAATTACCAAAACCACGCATGGGGCAACACATGCACTTTCACACTTCCCTTGTCCTGTAACGTGAAACGCAGATGCTTTCGCCCCCCTCCTCCACCTTTGATGAGAAGAAAGCTTTTCCTTTATGGGATGATAGCTTCCGAATTATCATTTTCATTTGCCGTCTTTTCATCATATTTAGCCGCATCCTTCCTCCAAGAATCACCACTCCGTATACCTTCTCCACCACCAAAAGAACCCTCACTCCATCTAGTTCGGTTTGCCACTACTACCGCCGACATAGTTGTACCTTGATCCAGCCGACTGTTTCTTTGGCGGAATAAAGCACATACTATGACCGTATGGGAAATCTTTTTGTGCATTCTCAAGTTTTGGGCACACATGCTTCACATGTCGAGCAAACCACAAATGTACCAAAACTCATGTAGAAATTCATAGTGAAAAGGGCACCAATTTTACTATGGTTCAAACCCAACCGACAAAAGCACTATTCTTAGCAGAGGCTTGATGTCTACTACGCGCTTCTATTCTAGTAGACAGTGTTGGGCCTCCAAGTGCAGAAGTTTGTAGGACAGCAACAAATTTCCATTAAGTGAGTAACCCAAGGTTTATCGAACTCAGGGAGGTAGAGGTCAAACATATCCCTCTCAAGCAACCCTGCAATTAAGATACAGGAAGTCTCTTGTGTCCCCAACACACCCAATACTCTTGTTAGATGTATAGGTGCACTAGTTCGACGAAGAGGTAGTAAAATGCAAGTGATATGGATGGTAACAAGTGGTATTTGTAATCTGTAATAAAAATGGCAGCAAGCAAACATGTAACAAAAGTGACTAGAAACGGTATTCCGATGATTGGAAACAAGGCATAGGGATCATACTTTCACTAGGGATCTCTCTCAACACGTTAGCACAACTGAACGCAAGCAAGTACTACTCGAAACTATTCTTCTTCTTGATAAAACAAGAGTACTATGCATAGGGCTACAAAAGCACACCAAAAAGTCCGAGTAAACAAACACCACAATTCCACAAAGAATAATCCATGGTAAATATTCCTCTAATTTATTATCCAAAGAGTCACACACGCCACCCACACTATCACCAAGGTTTTATGTTGTCAACAATGACTCCAGAAACTATACTAGATAAAACAATTGAGTAGCATATACATCAGAGAATTCAGCGATACTAACAATGCTCATGATCACATAAAGATCACACCATGGGAGAGAGATAACCACATAGCTACAGCAAGAGCCCTAAGCCCCGATGAAGAACTACTCCCTCCTCATTGTGGGAGGCAGCAACGGTGATGAAGATGGCTCTGGGGGCAATTCCCCGTCCCGGCAGGGTGCCGAAACAGGAACTTCTGTCCCCCCGAATTAGGGTTTTGGTGGCGGCGGAGCTCGGATGCGTTTCTGGAGAAATCTTTCGGGGGGTCGTGATTTTTAGGTCAGGAGGGACTTTATAGGCGAAGAGGTGACGCGAGGCAGTGGAGGAGGCGCCCAGGTGGGACCTAGGCGCGGTCCAGCCTGGACCGCGGACAGGGGTCACTTGGCGGCTGTGGGCCTCGCCCGGACTTGTCCTTCTGGCTCCCGGGGTCTTCTGGCAAAAAGAATTTCTGTAATTTTTTGGGAATTTTCTGAGCACTTTGGATTTTGGACATTTTCTGCAATGCACAGACATAATAAACAGAAACTGGCACTGGACACTGGGTTAATAGGTTAGTCCAATAAAAGGTGCAAAAATTACATAATAACATAATAAACACATGTGGCACTTGATACAAAACAAGCATGAAACATCAAAAATTATAGATACGTTTGAGACGTATCAGCATCCCCAATCTTAATTCCTGCTCGTCCTCGAGTAGGTAAATGATAACAGAATAATTTTTGTAGTGACATGCTACCAACACAATCTTGATCAAATAATATTGTAAAGCACATGAACTGAATGAAGTGATCCAAGACAATGGTCTATAGTTGACATAAAGTAAACAATGATTAACAATGCGTAACATCTAAGCAAGATTTTTTTCATGAATAGTACTTTGGAGACTTGAAAATTATAAAACCCGTCATGTTTGATAGCTCACAAAGCAACATTCTTTTGTCAAAGGTGTTTAACCAACACAAAGGAAGATTTAAGTTTTCAGCAAAAGTTTCAACTTGTAACATACGTATCACATGATAATGTCAACACAACGTTTTCATGATTGGACGTAAAGATAAAATGTAGTAGACTTGTACCAAAATTGATACTATGCGTTTGCTTGGGAGATAAAGATTGGAATGGAAAACTAACTCAACATAAAAGTAAAAGAAAGACCCTTCACAGAGGGAAGCAGAGATTAATCGTGTGCTAGAGCTTTTTAGTTTTTGAAAGCATATATAGACATAAAAATATTTTTTAGAGGTGCATAACTATGGTCAATGAATGGTAGTAGAGTTCTTGATATCTTCCATACCAAACAAATTTTAAGAGCAGCTCCCATGAGAAACGTTATTTCTGCAGCAAGCAGATCATTTCCTCTATCTCCTTTGTTTACACATGCAGATGTTTTACTGAATTCTCAGGAACAAAATGTGAGGAGAGTTTTTGATGAAAGTTGTATTTTATCTTTTATGGGGCTGGGCACCCCGCCGTTGCCAGCTCCTTTTGCAAAATTAATGGATAAGTAGATGAAGCATACAAGTCCTTGGAAAACTTATTTGGCATGGAAGATAACAAACCCAACTACTACGTCCTCATGAGCTTGGTAGCAGTGGCACAAAACAGGAATAGTAACATTTTGAATATTTAAAGGTAGCACACGAAAAATTTACTTGGAGTGGCAAGGAAATACCACATGTAGGTAGGTATGGTGGACACAAATGACAAGGATATTTGGCTCAAGGATTTGGATGCATGAGAAGCATTCCCTCTCAGTACGGAGTTTTTAGCTTAGCAAGGTGTCAAGCAAACACATA
Organism: Poa pratensis; assembly: GCA_947311845.1. Classification (NCBI taxonomy): domain Eukaryota; kingdom Viridiplantae; phylum Streptophyta; class Magnoliopsida; order Poales; family Poaceae; genus Poa; species Poa pratensis. The sequence goes on from CAMZMU010000077.1 coordinate 4,662,703, forward strand.
TCATCAGCCCAATACACGAATGACCACTAGATATACATTAAGCATAACCATTAGACCCCATACGGTCTTCCTTGTTAACCAAACTTCCCTTTGCAAAAAGAATATCTAGACTTTGAGAAAATACCAATCAAAACAAGTGTCATAATTTAAGCTTTATGGTATTTCTCCACTAATCCATTCTTAAGTAAATGATCCACAAGTTTAAACATTAATCTACTTCATATCTAAAAACAATTGACAAGTATCAAGTTATTCAAGACAATGATCTACAAGATTATGTAAGCTTCTTTTACCACTTCCTACATGATAGTTTCCCTTTCAACCAAACACCAATCAACTTATTTGAACAAAACTCTCTAAGCAAGTATGCATGAAACACAAGAGAGTACTTTCTAACTACAAGAAACTAATAGCTCTGAATAAGAGATACATGCAAAACAAGAGCTAGAAGCTAAAAATAAGGTAAACCGAAACACTCAACACATAAAAGTGAAGAACATGAGTGTTTTATGACAAAGCAGAGTGTGTCTCTCTCCCACACAAGAATATTAGGATCCAACATTGCAAAGACCAGCAAACAAAACAAAACAAAACAAAACTGAAAGCAAAATATAAATGACGCTCAAGAACAGCACATATTATGCAAAGGAATAAAAATATAGTTTCATGGGATCGACCTGATTAATTGTTGATGAAGAAGGGGATGCCTTGGGCATCCCCAAGCTTAGACGCTTGAGATTTCTTGAACATTTGGTGGAGGTCCAGGGGAGCCTCCCCAAGCTTGAGCTTTAATCGCTTCTTGATCTTCTTTCATCGCCTCGTTCTCTCAGCACTTGAAAACTTCCTTCACACAAAACTTATCATAAACTCATTAGAGGGGTTAGTACTCAAACAAAATAATCCACTTTCAGTTCTCACTTAACAAATTGCATGAAATTATTTAAACATTAGCTACTGTCACAAAGCCTTAAGTGGTGCTCTTGGATCAAAAGAATCTCACTCAACACTCGTAAAAGACACAATGCAAAACTAAGATAGAATTTGTCAAAAATAGAACAGAACGCAAAGATGATTTTTTGGGATACTAGGACACCTCGAATCAGAAAACTCAAAACTAACGAAAGTTATAAAAAAACCTGATGATTGATGTTAGAAAAGTTCAGCTCCAGATAACGTTCTGTGATTTTTTTAGAATTTCGTACGGTGACGGACAGAAATCTGTTTCTGGACAGCAACTCAATTTTTTTACTTTCCTCACATTAGAGGCTATTCTTGGCACAAAGACTAAAATAAAAGGATACAAGGGAATTGCTACACAGGTAACACAACCAAAAAACAAAGAAAACAAAAGCAAACTGAAAGTAAAAATAATGGGTTGCCTCCCATAGGCGCTTCTCTTTAACGCCTTTTAGTTCGGCACAATGATTTTTAATGATGCTCTCATAAGAATAAGAGTTGAAACATAAAAGAGAGCATCATGGAGCAAATATAAAACTCATTTAAGTCTAACCCTCTTCCTATGCATAGGAATCTTGTAAGAAAATAGATCAATAAAACATAAAGTGACTAGCATAGGAAGGCAAAGCAAGTACAACATTGCAAACTTCAACATGAAGAGAAGGAACCGAATATTATTGAGGTATTTAAAATCATGTTTCCCTCTTTCATAAAAACTTTCAGTAGCATCATAAATAAAATCCACAATATAGCCATCACATAAAGCATTCTTATCATGATCCACATGCATAAAGATATTAATTCTCCACATTAGCAAAATCTTTCTTATTAGTAACAATGGGAGTAGGATCATCATAAAGAACTTGAACATGATAGACCAATTGTAGATTACAAGTTTTACGGTGGTTGACATTTTTAAAAACCATTCATCCACCCCGATCTAACGGTGTTAAATAGACGGTACCAGACTGACGGTACCCATCGGTACCACGGTACCGAAAATTATGTGGGACCGGTATCAAAATTACCATTACCAGTAATTATTTTTTACTTATTTTAAAGGGTAAATTTGTTAGGTATTTGCTCACCGCCAATCTCTTCCGGGACTCATCCTAATCTCCTCCCACCATTCTCTCCTAGGAGTACGTCCTAACACCGAATCCCGACCAGCCGTCGGTGCTCTCCCACCATTCTGTCACAACCTAGAGTGACGGATTTCCAATCTTGCAGATAAATTCAGAAATAAGATGAGATAATTGGAGAAATCAAGGTGAGGAAACAGAGAAAGAGATGAGAGCCAAGCCGAAACGCGGCGGCGGCGTTCTAGGGTTCCATATAACTCAGAATATTCGATACATGGTTCAGCTTACAGACGAGAGCTTAAGGCATCCGATGCAACGGAGCACATAATGGTGACTTAACGAAAAGCAGGAATGAAAATGACAGCTACAGATACAACTATAGTGACGGCGTTGGCAGGGAACGGCCACCTGCTACTTCGACTGGGTTCACACGATCTTCATAAGCGAAGGGGTATTGGATGATCTGGCCGTCCGTTAACTGAATAGAATTGATGCCTCGACACTTGCCTCTGCTCCAGGATTCAGAACACTGAATCATGACAATTCCATCCCTCTTGAGCTCATACTAGTCCCTGAGTATGAAAATCTGGAAAGACTGCCTCTAGAAATGTGGCATCCTCCCAGCTAGCTAATTCCTCTAGCAGATTCACCCATTTAATCAACCACTGCACCACTGGTAAGTTATTTCTTGGAACTACCCTTCGAGCTAGAATAGCTTCAGGTGCCACCTTGATATTGCCTTTGTTGTCGATCAGAGGTAGGTGTGGAGTTGGTACTGCCTTTTGCCCAATGTGCTTCTTAAGTTGGCTAACATGAAACACTGGGTGTAGCTTGCACCCTTCAGGCAGTAGCCTGTATGCTAGTTCACCGACTCTTTTCAAGACTCTGAAAGGGCGTAGAACTTTGAATGTAGCTTCAGACCTGTGCAGGCTCAGTGAAGTATGCCTGTATGGTTGTATTTTTAGGTACACCATATCCCCTTCAGCAAACTCCCTCTCTTTTCTTTTCTTATCAGCATACTTCTTCATTCTCTCCTGGGCCTTTATCAGATTTCCCTTTATGACTTCATTTGCCAATTGCCTCCTCTGTTCAATATCTTGCAACTCTTCATTTCCTGGTTCAGCAAGTACCACTTCATGTATCATGGGTGGAGGATAACCATATAAAGCCTGAAAAGGTGTCATGTCCAGTGAAGTGTGGTAGCTAGTGTTGTACCACCACTCAGCTAAGGAAAGCCACTGACTCCACTTCTTAGGACTCTCAGATGCCATACATCTCAAATACCCTTCTAAGCACTGATTTACCCTCTCGGTTTGCCCATCTGACTGGGGGTGATACGAGGTGCTGAAGTTCATTTTGATGTCCACATACTTAACCAATTCCATCCAAAGGTTGCTTGTGAAAATCCTGTCCCTGTCTGTAACGATGACAGAAGGTAAACCATGTAACTTGCACACATTATCAATGCACAACCTTGCGATTTGCTTTACAGAGTATGGATGGCTGAGTCCAATAAAATGGGCATACTTGGTGAAGCGATCCACCACCACTAATATCACATTATGCCCTCCCGATGTAGGTAGGCCTTCAATAAAGTCCATACTCACTTGAGTCCAAGCTTGCTCTGGCACCTTCAGTGATTTTAGTAACCCAGGGTAAGGTGTGTGCTCTGCTTTGTTCTTCTGATAGACTGCGCATTCCTTTACATAGCTGATCACTTCCCTCTTCATTCTCCTCCAATGGAACACCAGTTTAATTCTCTTGTAAGTTGCTTGCTCTCCTGAATGACCCCCCCAATGCCGAGTTGTGGAGAGACAATATAATTTTCCTTTTGAGTTCAGCATTATCTCCCACTACAATTTTGTTATGGAATCTGAGTATACCATTCTTGATGCTGTACCCTTGTTCAGCATTGCTATCCACAGATAACTTGGCAATCAATTCCTTGCACTCATCATCACCAAGATAACTATCCTGTATTTCAGTTACCCAAACAGGAGTGATACCAGTTATGACAGAGATAGTTTCAACGGGTTGTATTCTAGATAATGCATCAGCTGCTCTATTTTCTCTTCCTATTTTGTATTCCGCCTTGTAATCATAGCCAAGAAGTTTGACTAGCAACTTGTGTTGAATTCCCTCTGTCAACTTCTGCTCATGGATATACCTCAGACTCTGCTGGTCTGTTCTGATAACGAGTGTAGAGCCAGCGAAATAATGTTTCCATTTCTTGAGTGATTCAATGATAGCCAGTGCCTCCTTGTCGTATGTGGACATTGCTGCAGCTTTTGGCCCTAGAGATTTGCTCATGTAAGCAATGGGCCTCCCCTCCTGCATCAGGACAACACCCAATCCGTACCCACAAGCATCAGCTTCCAAAATAAATGGCTGCTTGTAGTTAGGTAACGCAAGTACTGGTGTTGTGGTCATGATCTTCTTCAACTTCTCAAAAGCTTCTTGTTGTTCATTTCCCCACACAAATCCATTTTTCTTCAGGGCAAGGAATAAAGCTCTGCATATAAGGCTGTACCCTTAGATAAACCTCCTGTAGTAGCCTGTAAGCCCAAAATCCCTCTCAGCTGTGTAATATTTATAGGGGTGGACCATTTCAGAATAGCTTCAATCTTCTTGGGATCAGTGGCTATACCATCTCCACTAATGATGTGCCCTAAGTACTCAATCTGAGTTTTCCCAAATTCACACTTGCTCATTTTTGCTAGTAAATGATTTTTCCTTAGCAGAGATAGTACTTGCTTGACATGTTGTTTGTGTTCCTCTAAGGTGCTACTGTAGATCAATATGTCGTCGAAAAATACCAACACAAACTTCCTCAAATACTCAGCCAGCACAGAGTCATCATGGTTTGAAATGTGGCAGGGGCATCAGTGAGTCCAAATGGCATCACTAGAAATTCGTAGTGACCCATGTGTGTACTGAATGCAGTTTTCTTGATGTCATCTGCACACATCCTCACTTGGTAATAGCCAGACCTAGAGTCTATCTTGGAGAAGTACCTCGCACCATGTAGCTCATCAAGTAGATCTTCTATAATTGGTATTAGATACTTATTTTTGGTGGTGATTGCATTTAATCTTCTATAATCTATGCACATTCTCCAAGTTCATCCTTCTTTCTTACTAGTATAGCTGGTGAAGAGAAGGGGCTCATGCTTGGTCTGATTACATTACTTTTAAGCAGCTGAGCAATTATATTCTCCATGGCTTCTTTCTGATAGTGTGGAAGTCTGTATGGTCTAACATTAACTGGTTTTGAATCTGGATTTAGCGAAATTGAGTGATCACAATCCCTCTCTGGAGGGAGTTCCTCCGATTCTTCAAAAACATCCTTGAACTCATCCAGTATCTCACTCATATCTGGATTGACTGTTGCTGTCCAGCTGTTGTCACCTTCAGCTTGATGGAAGTAAACCATAGCCCCTGTGACTGTCTTGGACATGAGTTTCTTTAGCTGCTTTTGAGAGTGGATTTCCTTCTCCTTTAACCAAGTTTCATCATTGAAAGTAACCTTTTTCTGACCACAAGGTTCTAAGGACAACTTTCTCAACTTGTAATCAAATGTGACAGGACTGTGGGTGTACATCCAGTCAGTTCCTAGTATTATGTCATAGCCTTTTAAGTCCACCACTCTGAAATCATTCACAAATTCCTCCCTTGGATGTTGTATGAACAATTAGCACACTTGGTTTTGCTCCACAGTTCAGCACCATTTGCGACAATAATTTGCATAGCCGGAGCTGCCTCCACTGCTAACTTGGCTTTAATTGCAAATTTCGCATCAACAAATGTCCCAGTACTCCCTGAATCTACTAGTGCAGTAGCCTTCACCTTACCAATGTGCACTGTTAGCACAAAAGTATTGGCTACATTCCCAGTACCTTGCACTGCATGTACTGATAATTTAGCAGCAGGTTGTCCTTGCTCTGCCTCTGCTTTTTGCTCTTGATCAAGTTCATTTTCTTGTTCTTCAGTTTTAGAGTGTTCCTCTTCATTATCTTCATCATCAATTGTGATCATAGCCCTGATTTGTCTGTTCATTTTACATTGAAATGTATGCCCAGGAAACCATTTGTCTCCACACCTGAAACAATTTTCATTTTTCTGGACCGTGGCTTCTCCTTTGCTTTCTACAGGAGTGTTCACTGCTTTCACTGGTCTGTAATTGTTATTCCTGCTGAATTGGCCACCTTTTTCTTGTACTTCAACAGGTCTTGATGAATATGTATTAGCCCCAGTGTAGTTCTTTCTGAAGGGATTTGATTGTTCATATCGCCGTGCTAGCCAATAAGCTTCATGTAAACTGTCAGGCCTCTGAACTTGTGTTAAGTTCTGTACATATTCCATCAGACCACCCACAAAGCTCTTTACCAGATAGTCCTCGGGTAGATTAGGATTTCCTTTCCTCACTCCTCTAACAGTTTCTTCGAATGCATCAATGTAAGCATCGACACTGGTTGTATGATGAACCTTGTGGAATACAGACACAAGATCATATTCTGCCTGCTCTGCAAACCTCTTCTTAAGCTTCCTACAAAAGCTTACCCATGGAATTTTGTCAGTTTCAATTCCTGAACCATCTAGCCAGGTGTCTGCTCTGCCCACAAAATACAATGTGGCAATCTCTACCTTCTGATCATCAGGGGTTTGTGCTAACTTGAAAATTTTGTTAGCTTTTTTGATCCAACCTTCTGCCTGACTTCCATCAAATTCAGGAAAGTCCATTTTAGGTCCTTTTGCAAATTGCCTATGCTGGTACGTTTGTCCATCTTGGTTCCAGTTTCTACCCCTCCTGTCTTGATATCCACCTCTATTATTATTAGGTTGATAGTCTTGTTCCTGGAACAAATTTCTTCCTTGATGATTTCCCGGTCCATTTCCTCCCTGATAAAATTCAGCATTTGGAGGCGGCACGAACTGCATCTGTCCGTTATGTGCGACAGTCAATACATGGGGAACAGTCACAAGGGGCTGTTCAGGTGCTACTTGTGGTGCCGATGTCATTGGGTTGCTCAATACTGGAGGTACAAGGTTTGCCAGCAAAGGAATGGTCGTCCTCACTGAAGATGTGTAAATTGGAGTGCAGAATCCAGATACAGTTAGCATTGGGAGACTAGTAACAGCAGCAGTTGTGGTTACCGCAGGTGTCTCTGGGTTGCTAGTCCTTGGCTGCTGTTCAGATGTGCTTCCGTTTCAAAGTTCCCACGCACACTTGAACCTCTATCCAAATCCAGCTGCTTTCTAAAATCAGGTGGAGTTGCTTGCCCGACGACCAAAGAGCTAATCAAATCAGACAGCTTGTCTAACTTGATGTTCGTCTCAGCTTGGACCTTGTTTAGGTTCTCCCCAATGTCAGCCTGTACGTTGGCCAACTCCAACTGAGTCTGTGCGATAGCATCTAGTTTCTTCTGCATCTCTTTCGCAAAAGTGTCGAACTCCTCTCGAGTAACAGGATTTTCCTCTACTTCGCCTCCCGTGTTCTTCTTTTTACCCATCTCCTCCAGAGTTGACGACGCTAGACTTGGGATTTTACAGAGAGAACAAGGTGTCGTCCCAACCAATTCTCAGCTCGACCTCTCTACGCCTCCACAGTACCCCTAGCTTCTGGAATTGCTCAAATCGGCTGCGGAATTTCACAAGAAGACCAGCTCCTCAACCCTCGCCAGATCCGAAACAAAACAGCAAGCTAAGGCCAAGAACAAATCTCTGATACCACTTTGTCACAACCTAGAGTGACGGATTTCCAATCTTGCAGATAAATTCAGAAATAAGATGAGATAATTGGAGAAATCAAGGTGAGGAAACAGAGAAAGAGATAAGAGCCGAGTCGAAACGCAGCGGCGGCGTTCTAGGGTTCCATATAACTCAGAATATTCGATACATGGTTCATCTTACATACGAGAGCTTAAGGCATCCGATGCAACGGAGCACATAACGGTGACTTAACGAAAAGCAGGAATGAAAATGACAGCTACAGATACAACTATAGTGATGGCGTTGGCAGGGAACGGCCACCTGCTACTTCGACTGGGTTCACACGATCTTCATAAGCGAAGGGGTATTGGATGATCTGGGCCGTCCGTTAACTGAATAGAATTGATGCCTCGACACTTGCCTCTGCTCCAGGATTCAGAACACTGAATCATGACACATTCCCTCCTCCACCTCCCTTCCAGCAGCACTCGGGCCCCGTCGCCGGCCTCCTCCACCTCCTTTACAGCTGCAGGAGCCGGCGGCAGGCGCGGGCGCCGTCTCCAGCCTTCTCCATCTCCCCTCCAGCACCAGGAGCTGTCAGCGGGTACCTCCCCTCCAGCAGTAGTTCCAAATTGTTAGGACGATTAATACTGCTACAGGGAGCCGTCAGCGAGCAGCTTACTGCGGCTGAAATTTGTTGAGATTGAATCACGGGATAATGTGCAAGAGTGGATATCTCAACTGATGCTGGCATTGGCACAGTGTACTATGTGACTGTTCCCATGCGCCGTGTGAAGCCGGAGTATCAAGAATCGGATGAGCAATACAGAGGAAAAATCATGGGTGTCGACTTCAAGGACACTGGAGAATCGTCTGGTAACGTTCTATGTACCCAGCGGCAACCCTTGACTGGTGTGCTCTGTTGTGTCCTTGCCTGCAGACTCAGATAGTATGTTAAAATGTCTGCTAGTCTGATGTAAATATCTAGGCCTTTCTTTCATTCAGCGTTTCATTTAATTTGATTTTTGAATTTGTTTTGGTGGTGGCAGAGATGTGTTGCCAGATTCTTGAGAGTTTTGTTCAGTTCTACTGTTGAAATTTGGTGAAATAACATTGTACCTCCGCTTCCTATTATGTATTTTGCTTCAGTGAAGCATAATACCATACTGACCTTACAATGCTCGGCCTTCCTATCAGATGCACTGACTGAATATATTACAGTCTGGAAGGTAAACATTTCAAATTCGCATCAACTTGACCAATTCAGTATTTTGGATCAGTGTGCTCAGTTACTCCAACGGCGATTACCACATGGCAAGCAGACTCCCCGTTGTAAACTCGCTTTGTACATGCATACCCATCATTCTCAAAGAAACACATCATTGCATTGACATATATCAAAATATTGGAGTACATCATTTCATTCATACAAAGATCGCTACTAGGAGGAGGTTCCTGCAGAGAGCTGTAGGCTGTAACGAGCTTAATTTAAAACTACTGTAAGATAACATGACATCACACAAAATATTTACAGGGAACTACAGTTTCTCAAAGAATGTGGGGCGGCCAATCTTGCGGGGAGCAATACGCAGGGCAGGATCGTTGGCTGCAATCTTGGCAATGCACTTGGCCGTCATGATGTCGCTCATGTTGATGGATCCAATTGGAGAAGCTGCACAACGAGTAATATGAAACCAAAGGAATTTTACCACGTTTATCTGATACTATACCAATATTGTGTTTTTAAACTATCTGAATGATAGAATCATGGAAGGAGTTTCACATTGTATACATGATTCAAATTAACTACTCCCTCCGTGTCAAAAAGTAAGATGTTTTAGCTACTTACCACACACATGTATCTAGACATGTTTTAGTGCAAGATTCACATGAATCTTGCACTAAAACATGTCTAGATACATGTGTGTGGTAAGTAGCTAAAACGTCTTACTTTTTGACACGGAGGGAGTACTAAAGAAGAAATCAGGATTTGACTAGTGCACCTGCACTTTCATCAGCAGCTGCCTCGGATTTACAGTACGAGATAATCAGATCCTAGTCACTTGTATGTAAATGTTATTGGTGCTAACAAGCAGACGACCTTGGACGTCTCCTCTCTCCTGCACAGTAGAAGAGAGCCGATTTTTTCCCCTTCCCGTTCAATCCAGCTCTCCGGCGGCGATTCGCCGGTTCCCCCCCCCCCCCCCCCCCCCCTCGCCGGCCGCTCCGGCGGCGGGAGGGTGGGGAAACCTCGGATCTCAGAATTTTTGACAAAAAGGACCACCTTGACAAGTGGATTGTCAAAAAGGACCACCTCTCGGATAAATTGTCAAAAAGGACCACCTACACCGTGACGGCAAGCGTGCCAAGCGACACGTGGCCCTGCCACCACTGCCAACGGCGGCATGTTGGACGGACCAAATATTTAAGCAGTACTGGAACGGAAACGGACGGGATGGGCCCAGCCGCCACCACACGTGGCGGCACGTCCTTTGCCTCCTATATGCATGCAACAACGAGGATCGTGGCTGTGGCTGACACACACGCATGCTGCATGCACGTGACTGGCTGGCATTGATCAATCAATCCCTGCGCGTGCGCAATGTTACTAGGAGAAAAGTTCAAAAAAAAAATGTTACTAGGAGAAACGCGAGGAGAGAGAAAAAACGAATGGCAACGGACGACAGACGTGCCGCCATTGTTGGTGGCGGCAGGGCCCACCGCCTCCGTTTCCAGTTCCCAGCCGGCGCATTTCCCGTTCTGCATGACATGCCGCCGTTGCCACGTGTCATTTGGCACGCTTGCCGTCACGGTGTAGGTGGTCCTTTTTGACAATTCGTTTGGGAGGTGGTCCTTTTTGACAATTCACTTGTTGAGGTGGTCTTTTTTGTCAAAAATTCTGGATCTCGTCTGTATATAGTTAGGATGGAGTGGGTGGCTCGCCGGCGGCGCTTTGGAGGAGAAGGTGCCGTTGGTCTGGTGGTTTGCGGCGGCGGAGATCTTCTCCGGTGGTGGGGTTCTGCGGAGCCCGACTGCTTCTCTGCCTCCTTCCCGGTGCTCGCAACTCGGTGGAGTTGCCGTGTGCCTTCTTCCCGTGCCGAAGACCGAGTGCGGCGGCTCCGGTTGATGTTCTTCTGGAAGATGCAGGTGATGAAATCCAGTCGGAAGGCGATGGAGACGATGCAAGGTGGAGGCCCTTCGGGTTCGAGGCTCGTTGACTTCCCGTCCGCCATGGGACTCCGTCCGATCCAAGGTAGCAGAGGAGGAGCGGCGGCGGCGCACCAGCGACACGGCTTCTTCGACGACGACGTCTTCGTTATCCTAAAGGACTTGTTTGTAATTTTCTTATCTTTCGAGGACTGTTCTGTAAGGATACTGGATTAATATCACTTCGTCTTTCCCGCAAAAAAAAAATGTTATTGGTGCTACAGTCTTGATGCCAAATCAAATGGTCCTCAAACGACGTCACAAACTCTCCTTGGAAATTCCATACAGTAACTGTTCTGTTTCGGATGTCAAGAACAGATTGTTCTCGTACAGAAAAATGAACGCCGACCGGGTCATGAACTTGTTAATACTCACTTCACTCTTCAATTAGCTCAGAACTTCGTACCTTCATGAAGACCAAAACACTATCAGGCTTACAGGCAGAAAAATATTACAAGATAAAGTATAATAGAACTCTAAAATATTACAAGCAGAGTGGCAGGAAGCAGAGGTCGTCGTCCTGGATGGCGAGCAGAGTGGCACCAGCCACCGCGCGACCACGGGATGCCGATTTCCTACCCAGTACCGCCAGCAGCCAGCGCGCGACCACGCCGCCGCCAAACACGCCGGTTCCACCCACAGACCACGCCGCTCGCCGAGCCACCAGCTGCCGAAATCCCTAACAAAGTAACAATCCGTGGCCTGTTGTGGATCTCTCGTCACGTGCGGGAGGGAGGTGGACGTGCTGCTTCCCCTCGCCGCGGACCTGGTGAGTAAAGGGAGGCACCGCGGCGTCGGCGGCGGCCCTAGTCACGACCTGGTAGTGAAGGGAACCCTCGGCGGCTGCTGGATTAGAACGAAGGTCAACACAAATAGTAAAAAAAGGAACCGGTGGACTTCATCAAGATTTAATCAACGGCTAAAATAAATCATGTCGTAATCAACGGTTAAGAAAAATAGTAGTCCACGGTACCAACGGTACCACGGGTACCATCCCAATCACCAGAAAAGAGCTCATTGTATATTAGAAGGATGGTTTTTGGTAGGGAAGTGATTCCCCTCATAATTATTATAAGTTCCATAAGGTTGATTATAATTATTCTCAATGGCATAGTTATCATCAAAATAATTATCAAAGACTGGAGGCATACTATCATCATAAACGAGGGGATAGTTATCTTTCCAAGCACATATATTTGCAAACATGTCATCATTATTTTTACCAACAAAAGAGGTTTCACAAATATGATCATCGATAGCAAAAGGATTTTCAAACCCCTCATCCCCAAGCTTAAAGCTTTCCATATCATCAATAGAAACAACATGGATAGTACCAATAGTATACCAATTACTAATGTCATCTTTTTCAAAATTGGTACCAAAAATATTTTTAAGATCATAAGTAGTGTTATTTTCCCAATCATGATCATTACAATAAGCAATAGGTATATAATCATTTTTGGTAGTGCAAACAGATTTAGTTTCAAGATAGTAATGAGCACAATCAAGTGAATGATCTTCAATAAATTTTGATTTAGACTCACTGGGAACAACCATAAAAGGAGCAACATACTTGGGAGAAGATATCGTTTCCTCTCTCTTTATCCCCCTTCTTCTTCTTCTTCTTCTTCTTTGCCACTTTAGGAGGGAGAGATTTGAAAGGAAGCTTCACCACATAACCTGGTTTATCATTAGAAACAATAGGAGAAACTTGGGAAAATTTCTCCCTTTCATTAGTGGCAACATAAGAAACATTTTTTCTTTCATATTTTGGTAAAGTTCCATTCTTTTTAATTTTTTCTATGTAAGCATTTTTGTGGCAATTCACAACACAATAGAGATGGCATTCCTGCAGAATGTTATTTATCCCAAAAGCACTCATATCTAACAAAGAAATTTTTTCTGATAACTCTTCACACCCCAAAAATAACGCAAGTTCATCATAAAGATTAGAAGTGATCGTTTCATCACAAAAGGGACTTACTATTCTATCATCAAAATGCCAGCATTGGAAATTAAAATGACCCTCTTCATTGCAAAGATCACAAATAAGAGGATAAAGGTCACAAACTTTTTTTAGCAAAATCATATAAATCCTTATTCCAAATGCTAGTTCTTTCATGCTTATGTTGCTTGCAATATTTCTTTTCCTCAATCTGAGTCTTTTCACAAGGTCTAAGAGCTCCACAAAAATTAACATGCTTATAAGAAATATTATTTTCAGAAATTTGAGCATGTCTATTGCAATCATTAGTAACAATTTCATTTCCTATGCAAACATCTTTGAAAGGTTCATGATACTTGTCCCACTTTTCTTTAGGAATATTAATATGAGAAGCAAAAGTTCTACAAAAATCAACACAAATTTGAGAATCAAGCCCAAACTTAGCACTAAGCTTATTAAAACTATCCGTTTCCACAAAGGACTTAATGCAATCATACTCGTAATTTATACCTGATTCTATACCTTTATCAATCTCCCAATCTTCAGCGTTGTGTTCAATTCTTTCAAGAAGGTCCCATTTAACTTCAATCTTCTTACTTGTGAAAGAACCCTGAGAAGAAGCATCTAGAAAATCCTTGTAATGACCTGAAAGCCTTGCATAAAAATTAGTAATAATTATGTTTTTGGGAAGCTCATGGTTGGGACATTTGAGCATTAATGCTTTCAGCCTTCCCCAAGCTTGAGCGATACTTTCTCTGTCACGAGGCCAAAAATTATAAATGTAATTCCTATCTAGATGCATTTCATGAAGAGGATAAAATTTAGAGTAAAAGAGAGGTTCAAGTCTTTTCCAATCCGAATGCTGAGAATTATCCAATAGCCTGTACCACTCCAAAGCTTTGTCTTTCAGTGACAATGAAAACAATTTCCTCATGATTTCTTCTATAGAAACACCTGCAATCTTAAACAAGCCACATAATTCTCTCATAAACAGCAAGTGATAACCAGGATGGATGGTTCCATCTCCTGCATAACGGTTACTCATAACACGATCAACAGTTCCGATAGGTATTTCAAACGGAACACTTTTAGTAGGCGGCGGTCCCTTCTCCACCGCAAGAGCAGCGGAGATGGTATCCCCAAACATTAATTCAAAATGAGAAGGCTCCATAATTAAATAAAGTAACAAAACAAAAATAAAAATAGCGCTAGCCAAACTAGTGAAATAAAAACAAGAAACAAAAAGATAAATTTGCAAGATCTAAAGAAGATACCTTCAAGCGCTCACCTCCCTGGCAACGGCGCCAGAAAAGAGCTTGATGTCTACTACGCGCTTCTATTCTTGTAGACAGTGTTGGGCCTCCAAGTGCAGAGGTTTGTAGGACAGCAGCAAATTTCCCTTAAGTGAGTAACCCAAGGTTTATCGAACTCAGGGAGGTAGAGGTCAAAGGTATCCCTCTCAAGCAACCCTGCAATTAAGATACAAGAAGTTTCTTGTGTCCCCAACACACCCAATACTCTTGTTAGATGTATAGGTGCACTAGTTCGGCGAAGAGATAGTAAAATGAAAGTGATATGGATGGTAACAAGTGGTATTTGAAATCTGTAATAAAAATGGCAACAAGCAAACATGTAACAAAAGTGACTAGAAACGGTGTTCCGATGATTGGAAACAAGGCCTAGGGATCATACTTTCACTAGGGATCTCTCTCAACACGTTAGCACAACTAAACGCAAGCAAGTGCTACTCGAAACTATTCTTCTTCTTGATAAAACAAGAGTACCGTGCGTAGGGCTACAAAAGTATATCTCAAAGTCTGAGTAAACAAACACCACAATTCCACAAAGAATAATCCATTGTAAATATCCCTCTAATTTATTATCCAAAGAGTCACACACGCCACCCACACTGTCACCAAGGCTTTATGTTGTCAACAATGACTCCGGAAATTATACTAGATAAAACCAATTGAGTAGCATATACATTATATGAATTCAGCGACACTAACAATGCTCATGATCAAATAAAGATCACACCATGGGAGAGAGAGATAACCACATAGCTACCGCAAGAGCCCTCAGCCCCGATGAAGAACTACTCCCTCCTCATCGTGGGTGGCAGCAACGGCGATGAAGATGGCTCCGGGGGCAATTCCCCTTCCCGGCAGGGTGCTGACACAGGAACTTATGTCCCCCAAACTAGGGTTTTTGGTGGCGGCGGAGCTCGGATGCGTTTGTGGAGAAATCCTTCGGGGGGGGGGGTCGTGATTTTTAGGTCAGGAGGGACTTTATAGGCGAAGAGGCGACGCGAGATGGTAGAGGAGGCGCCCAGGTGGGATCCACGCATGGTCCAGCCTGGACCGCGGCCAGGGGTCACCTGGCGGCTACGGGCCTCCCCCGGACTTGTCCTTCTGTCTCCCGGGGTCTTCTGGCGAAAAAGAATTTCTGTAATTTTTTGGGAATTTTCGGAGCACTTTGGATTTTGGACCTTTTCTGCAATGCACAGACATAATAAACAGAAACTGGCACTGGGTTAATAGGTTAGTCCAATAAAAGGTGCCAAAATGATATAAAAATATAATAAACACATGTGGCATTTGATATAAAACAAGCATGGAACATAAAAAAAATTATAGATACGTTTGAGACGTATCAAGGCTCTCTGATGTCCAACCTCACCTTCACCTAGAGGTACTTCCCAATTGAAGTATACCATCTTCCTCTGTATCCACCTCAACAAAAGACCCAACTTGATCACCAACGGCCTCCCTGGTGCCCCGATCCATCATACCGAGCGGAAGCCGAAAAACTCTACTCCATATTTGTATGTTTGTGAATTCCATCTCCTCCATTGTTTTCATCAGGTCATAGTTAATTAACACAATGAGTTCGTGGTTAAACTCCCATGGCCCATCCTCCAAGGCCTTCTTCCCCAAAGCTTGCACGAAAGTGAACAAAAATGTATTGTCTCTCGGATCCTTGCACACTGTGCCCCTTCTAGGGCACCAAGCACTGCCCAAAAGATTGTGCCAGCACATGTATCCGCCGGTTTGTCCGGGAGAAGTTTTCCTACCGCATGGGATCAGCAAAGATCACCGATCCCTCCTTCCGCGCTCACATCTTTGCTATTCTTCTCTCGGCTGCCGACAACCTGAGATTTTGTATCAAACTCTCCACATTCGATCCGCACCCAAAACCTCCGCCACCACGAACCACAGGAAACCCGACCAAAACCATCCGCTACACTCCCATCCGATCTAGAATAGCATAAACAACACATATCATCTGAACACCACAAGAACACATGTGAGGTTGGAAACGATTGGAAATAACAAACCCTCAGGGCACGATTGGATCGCCATGTCAGTTTACGAAACCGAATTTTCTCACCCGCGCGTGCTGGATTTTTTGCCTGGGCCCGATAGGTCCATAAAATTTCGGTCAGATTCGGTCAATTTACACTGAATCAATGGGTGCCTCAAGGGAAAATCCGAGAAGAAACTATGACGAAAGGTGTTGAAACCATAGGGGAACCAAGTCCCACTCCGATTCGCCTAAGGGCTAATTTGTTTGCAAGGGGAAACTATCCCAGGGTTCTAATCCCACAGGGGGATTTCCACGAGCACAGGGGATCCCCTGTATTTCCCCACGCAAGTTTGGACATCACGGGAGGGGGAGGAAATCACCTGCTGTCCGCAAGATTTTTTTCCACTTCCGCTACAGATCTTGAGCAACAAGCTAGAATTGGGTGCGTATGAATCGAGAGATCGAGAGGTATCACTGCTCACGTTTCTCGATCTAGAGCAACAAGCTTGATCTGGGGCGGATAAAGCTTTGTTGCCGGACTACCTTCCTCGTCGGTAGAGCGGAGAAAGCTTCAAGGCGGAGGAAACCTCGAGAGAAGGGGGCGGAGGTGGCTTGGACGAAGGAGGATGGAGGCGGACGATATCTAAGACGGAGGTGGAGCGCTCAGGAGGTGGTCTCGCTCCTGTCGGTGGAGGAAGAAGAAGGTCGTCGCCCCTGCGCCGTCGCCTCTATCGCGTGGATTTCCCTCCCCACATGCGGACTAGTGGATCGGGCTCCTGGGGAAAGGCCGCGAAAGGGCCCGATTTCCCTCCCCTCGCGGAGCGCCAAATGGGCCCGTGGGGCTTTTCACTGCGCACCAAATTAGCCCTAAGAGGCCCTAGAAACCCAGCCCAGCCCATCTCTTCACTTTTTGCAGCCCAACCATGTCCCTCCACACTTCCATCCATTGCGGACCCACCTAACGCACGCATTAATCTCAAAAAAAAAAAAAAAAAAAAAAAAAAACCTAACGCACGCACCGTCACCTTGACCCGCTTCCTTCAGCCGGTCGCGTCCACCGCCCCGCGAGGCGCCACCGCCTGTCGGCTCGTCGTGCGTCGCCACCATTTGCCGTCGCGCGCCGGTCACCCTCGGCGCCCGCTTTCACCCCACGGCGCGCCGCGTGCCTCCCCAGTGCTGGATGCAGCCGGCCCGCCCCGGCCGACGTCCTTCTCCCTCGCTAGACTTCGCCGGCTTGCTGAGACGAGAGGGCACCCCGCACAAAGCCTTGCTCTCCCAGCAGCAGCCGGTCCTCGCGGGCGGCCTGTGACCACTCCTTTGCCCTGCCGGCGCCGGAGGAGATTCTACTGTATTATCGTGAAGTAGACAGGAGATCCATCCAGGCTGATTTCTTTTGCTGGTACCGAATCTCTAGCACAGCTTGGTTTATTGTCCCAGAGTGAGTGTTTTTTAGTTGTGGGTAATCAAATCCAGTTTTCCCTTTTTGAGGTGCTCCCAGCGCCGGCTCTAGGATATCAAAGGCCCCGGGGCGAGCTTCGCGGATGGGCCCAAACACACACAAAATCCGATCGATACACCAACATATACATATACAGTATTATATAGTCATAAAAACCGGTAATTCTTCATTGAAATCAAACATGTGAAACTTTTCTTGTCTTTGTTTCAAACAAGGATCATAGAAGCTACAACGCATAAAAAATATATAGAAATAGCATGCTAACATGATTACAACCTCTGAAACTCGTTTCTATGGATGCGGATGTATGTGATTTAAAGTAAATTCAAATCAGACATCGATCGGAAAGAGAACAAGAAAAATAGAATCGATCTTGTACAGTAAGCTAAGAGCCTGAGAATTACCTGTTCTGTTCTTGTCGATCTTGACGAGCAGCCGAGCAGGGATGGCGACAGGGGTGACGGGCGAGACTGGAGTCTGGAAGGCGGCGACAGAGGCGACTGGCGAGCGGGGCAGTGGGCCAGACGAAGACGACGATGGCCGATGGTATCCTACTCTCCGTGCCGCGATTCACTCAATCAATCGAGAGGAATCAGGAAACGAAGCGGCGATGGCTCGATCCTTGAAGCGACCTCACCTCGCGTGACTGCCTTCTTGCCTTCCTGGACGCTGGGCTCGAAGCGATCGTTAGTATTTCCTATTTTTTCTATATACCATATACGTACTGCATACAATATATGGGCCCTTATTTGGACAGGGCCCCGGGCCGTCGCCCCTGCTGCCCTGGCCCAGAGCCGGCGCTGGGTGCTCCTGTCCATCCGGTTAATTGTTGGTATGATTGTTCTTGTAGCAGTTTGTTTGCACAAAAAAAAGTCTCAGGCAGCACTGGAGAACCTCAATGTAGTGGCACTGTGCTAACCTGGTAGAATTTAATATGCCGTAAACCTTGGAAATTTAGGGCTAGGCAAATAGATTACTTGTATGTGCTGTGATTATGGATAGGCTGTGATTATGGATAGGCCACCTATGTGATGTGCTAGGTCTTAAGTATTGTGGATCATGGTGATGGCCGTTACCCGTATATAACACTGGGGGCTTTAGAGTTCACCTTCCAAAAGGCATGCTTTAACTCGCTATAATAAATCGGAACTTAGCCGTACCCTTGTCTGGCAGTATCTTGTTCTCATCTATGTTTGCTGCATCCTTGAATTGTATCACATGGTTAACTCTTATCTCTTATTAGAGTTTTGCTTGATATGTGGACCAATACTTTGCCTTCTGTGGTGGATTATGCAGGAATGGAAGCTACTAGCATCCCCATTGAGATTGATGCAGATACAATCTGTCTGGAGAATGTTGGAGGTAATGAGGATGAAGCTCAGGAGAACGGAGATGTACAAATCATCTATGATGCTGAAAATGTGGAGCAAGCAGCTTTTGACAGCCAAGAACAGGGAAAAGAGGAACATTCCTTGAGAAATGAAGAAGACCAAGAAAATAATTCTGCTATACCAAGCCGCGAGGAGTTTACTGAAGAATTGCGCACTAAAGTTGCTTATAGTGAGGAACAAGCTTACAGGCTGTACTGTGACTATGGGCACCGTATGGGTTTTAGTGTGCGAAAGGGAAAGCAGTACTACTTTACAGGGAGCAAATCTATTCGTACGAAAGACTATTACTGCTCAAAGGAAGGTTTAAAGGATGATGAGCAGCTTACCGAGGCGAACTTTAATAAGCCAGAGACCAGAACTAATTGCAAAGCGATGGTCCGTTATAGAGTTGATTCTGAAGGCCAGTGGCGAGTTATTCAGATAATTCCTGAACATAATCATGAGTTGGTTCCGCCTGAAGAGATACACTTACTCAGATCAGTGAGGACCCTTTCAGTTCCAAAACCCGGTGCACTGAATGCAATGGTGAATGCTGAAATCCAAGCAATGCATGACAGTTTGCGTTTGAATGATGATGGTACGGAATGCCACAGTCAGCTCAGCATCCAAAGTTACACACTGCTTGAACCAGAGGACGCCGAGGCACTTGTAGGTTATTTTAAGCGTAGAACAATTGAACAAGGTATGTTCTATTGGGATGTGCAAGTAGACCAAGAAGGCCAAATGATTAATTTCTTTTGGAGGGACGGTAGAAGTCGTGTTGACTATGACTGTTTTGGTGATGTTGTGGTATTTGACACAGCATATCGTACCAACAAGTACAATATGATATGTGCCCCATTTGTTGGTGTTAACCACCACATGCAAAATGTTATGTTTGGCTGTGCATTTATGTTAGATGAGTCCTTGGCGTCCTATGAATGGTTACTAAAATCATTCTTGGAGTCAATGGGTGGTTGTCCGCCTAAAACAATATTTACTGATCAAAACGATACTATCTCAAAGGCAATTGAAATCGTTCTCCCAGAGACACACCATTGTCTATGTCATTGGCACATCGAAAAGAACCTACAGGCTCATTTGGGTACTCTAAATGCTTCTGGAAAATTTGATAGTCTGTTCGTGAAATGCATGAAAGATTGTGAGTCAGAAGCAGAGTTTGAGGAAACATGGGCACTTATGCTTCATGAGTATAATTTGGAGGATCACCAGTGGCTGACAGATCTTTTTGAGCAGAGGCATAAATGGTGCACAGCTCTTCACAAGGATGCATTTGATGCTGGTATTAAATCACTGGATAGGAATTTGAGTTCACACAATCTGCTGAGCAGCATTGATGATGAATTAGCTTCACCAACTAATTTTGCTCTTGAATTTGATAGACTGGTTGGGAGTTTGCGTACAAATGAATCTGTAGAGGATATTCAGTGCAACCAGATTCCCCCAGAGTGTACAGTTAAGCATAATAGTATTTTGCAACAAGCTGCCGAAGTTTACACACATAAAGTCTACAAGTCTCTTGAAACAGAGTTTATAGACGGATGCAGTGGAACTTCATATCAGGAAATGCAATGCAGTGAAACACTGTATAGGTTTGAGTTCATTCTGCAAAGTGGCTCAAAAGTTTGGCTAGTTTTCCTTGACACCTCTACCATGGCATTGAACTGTACTTGCAAAAGATTTGAGATGATGGGCATACTTTGTTCACATGCACTGAATGCACTTGGTCTCAAAAATCTTGATAAAATTCCTGAAAGATATGTTTTAAAGCAGTGGACAAAATATGCTAGGAAAGGAACTTATGTATTTTCAAGTGACGAGTTTCCGGAACAAAATTGCGCAGAGGCTGCCCTTGCATATCGTAACAGAGCTATGCTATTTGTTTATGATCTGTTGATGAAGAGCAAAGGACATCAGGATACAAGAAAACTCATTCTCAACGTGCTTGAAAATGGAGAAAAATCATTAGAAAGTGTATGTGAACTGAAAAGGATACATATACATCCCTCAGGAAAGGACAAAGATGGAAGTAAGGCTGAGAAGAGAAAGAAAAAATCATATAAGCAGGATAAAAACTCAAGTAATTCCTCTTTTACTTTTCATTCATTGTTGTTTGTTCAGTCCTTAAGTAGCACTGTTTTAAATAAATCACTATGTTGTTTTGTAGGAAATGTTAAACAAGCGGTTTTGCCTCAGCCAGATGAGTCAGTTTTTGTTGACCAGCCAAATCAAAATCAATATTTCACAACAGAAGATATTCCAACAAGCTCATCTATTGGTAGACCTTTCTTCTACCCGGTAGAAGTCCTATCACTGAATCTTGTGCTTTATTCTTAAGTATTATCTATTTAGATATGTGATGATAAATTTGTGCACCTTATATCTGTTCTAGGAATATCCTGCTACTGGTGTTTCAACAAGTCAGATTCAGGAGCATGCAGATATGCATTCCGTGCCTCAATGTGGACCAGCACCACAGGTATATTGATGAACTTTTTACTCTAGCTAGAGCTTATCTTAATTGAGGGTAACGTGTGTTAAGAGGTAGATACAATTTGGAAGCTGCCTAACAATGCCTATTGGGATACAAATGAGTAAATTGCATGCTGGTCCATCAACATGCAAGCTTTGTTCAAGCAATTCTTAAACTCAAAAGCTAGTAGGTCAACAAACTCTATAAGTAGTCTAATCATGTCCAAAACCAGTTTCAGGGTGGCATGGCTCTCCCTTGTGTGAAAGTGCTGGCTTGATTTATCTATCTAGTCTCTCTCCTCTGCCTGTGTGTTGAGATATTGTATCAAACAAGTTGAGGAAGCCTGAGTTTGAGCGATATGTCAAAACGGCAATGGGGACATTTTGTAGCCAAACTTCACCTGAGATCTGGCAGATCGGCGACATGGTCATCACTTTCCTGGGTTGAGGTGCATAAGTAATAGGTGATGGGGTCGTGGTCTGTGGGATTGAAGTGTGTGCCATGGGGCAGTGACACTCCAGACATCGTGACAGCATAGACATGTCCTGTGGATGCTTGTTTCTGGGGAATAGATCAAGTAAGCTAGCTTGAAAGAAAGTAGTTCACTAGTACAGGAAAGCTTATCTGTGGCGCACAAAAATACCCTATCTGTGGAGCACGGGATAGTACAGGAAAGCTTATCTGTGGCGCACAAAAATACCCTACGTGCGCCACAGATAACACCACTTACCTGTGGCGCACAAGCCGGTGCGTCACAGGTAACCTTTCTGTGCGCCATAGATAGAAAGCCAGGGCGCTGATATTTTGTAAATACCAGTGGCGCACCACTGGGATTGTGCGCCACTGATAAGTAATTAGGAATTTTTTAAAAAAATCGTATTTATTTATTTATTTTCAAATAAATGTCACTATTACATTAATTAATCAATCCCGTCCTAGTAAAAAAAAAATCCACCAGTTTCCATATCCATGGCGGCGACCATGGAGAACATGGAGTTGGGCGGGGGATGACGGCGGGCTCGAGGGCAGGGGAGGACGGCGGGCTCAGCTGCGCGGGCGCGGTCGCGGGGCCGGAGCCGACCTCGTCAAAGCTCGCGGAGCCGTCGCCATCTCCGGCGACGTCGAGGTCGTCCGGGAAGACGGCGAGGTCGAGGGCGGGGGAGGACGGCAAGATCGAGGTCGCCGGAGCCCTGGCCGGCTCCCGTGCCACCGCGCCCTGCCGGCTGTGACGCGCCCCACCGCGCCCTGGCCGGCTCCCGCGCTCCACGTCGCTGTGCGCCTGCCGGCTGCGACGCCCGCCCACGCGCCCTGGCCGGCGCTGCTCCGGCCGACCACGCGCCTGGCCTGCTCCCGCTCGCCGTGCTAGTCCGACGTGCAGAGAGCGGCAGCGGCGGACGGCGTCGTCGGGTACCTGCACAAGAAGATCAGAGGAGAGCAGTGTGTGTGATGTGTTGTGTGCGTCTGTGGTGCAGAAGATAAGATAAGGGAAAGAAAAGAAAAGCAGCGTGCATGTGGTGTGCGTGTGTGGTGGAGAGATCAGATCGAGGAGGTAGGTGGAGATAACGTAGAGAGAATAGGAGAGTGTACGATATGCTTGCAGCCTGAGTATCTGTGGCGCACGCCACCCTATATATTGTGCGCCACACATATTTTTCTCACAGATCCTCACCAAAATATCTGGCGACATGCGCCACATGTACTCTCATTATGTGTGGCGCACGACTCTATGCGTCACAGGTACTCTCATTACCTGTGGCGCACACAAATAGGTGTGCGCCACTAGTATTCTCTCTCCTCCCACGAAGAATCTGGGAAAACTTATCTGTGGCGCACCACCTTCCTTGTGCGCCACAGGTAAATTAACCTGTAGCGCACAGGGTACGTGGTGCGCCACAGGTAAGTTTTCCCAGATTTTTCGTGTGAGGAGAGAGAATACTAGTGACGCACCACTAAGCCTGTGCGCCACAGATAAATTTTCTCCTATAAGCATTTTTCTACTAGTGGTTGATGCCATCCATACATTCTCTCTGCCTGATACGTGGCTAGATAGCTATTAGGTGGTGCTGTTGATTGGTTTCTATGCAACCTGATTTTTGGTGTGCAATAAAGTTGGGGCAATGGCTGTTGGCAGAAAGACATTTTCCTAATCTTTCTTGCTCTCGCAATACTACTGCCTATCCTCGTTCTTGGTCGGACGGGTGTCCTGGCTTTACGCAAGGGGTTGCATGGCGGAAAGTGTGCCTCCAGTGCTCCCCCGCAGAAAATGACAGCACTGCTTGGGCTCGGGTGTGGCCACAGCAGCTCTCGCCTATCAAGCTTATGTGTAGCCATGATGCATTTTCAGAATTCAGCATCCCCAAGTCAGTTTCTGAACAACAAGGGTGAGATAGATATAAAGAGCTGTCATTTCAGCAATTTTGATAGGGGAGTGACATGTCAATCTGGTGAAACCACTTCGGCATCTGGTTATACCATTATTATGAGTTTGGGGGCCTGCTTAATAAAGTATGCAAGTTTAAAGAATTATGGTGCAATCTGGTTATACCATTATTAGTCACTACTCACTAGTATATTGGACAACCAGTAGACAACGTACATCACTCGGTAGTGTTTTGGCATTTCTGATGGGTAGCTCCCATGTACCACGCCCCAGGCCCCAGCTATTGGCCATGGTTATGTTGTTAGCAATTTTATTGCTCCTACACAAATGACATGGGATTTAAATCTCGTCAATATACCGAGAAGTCATACTGCTTTTATCTATCCATGTTTCTTTAATGGTGGTATTTATCCATGTTTTATGCGTGCCACACAACATTTACTTTATCACATTCATAAACCATGGCAGGATTTTCCAGCATATGGCACGGCCCAACCCCCATCGACATTTGATGGCAGAACTAATTTCTGAAGAATGCAGTACCATTGATATGTGAACATCACAAGCTAATGTTTCTGTAACTGATGTATGTGCATTTGCTGTAGGTCCCATATTTGTATGCATTTGCTGATGTACCAGATGCGAGTTGTTATTCAACTGTATGGAGTGGCAATACTGTATAGTAGAAAATTAGACTGTTATACGTTGTCGTTTGTTGTACCTGCAGCTAATATTCATGGAACATGGAGAAAAAACATGGAACTAGTTAAATTTGTAAATTGTAAAAGATGTAATGGAATTTCCCTAATCATCGGTAGTGCAGTCACTTTGTTCTAGTTTGCCTTTTTTTGTGACTTAATTTTTTTGAGGTAAGTGGTTAGGACTTAGGACTGACAATCCTAGAGGCCTAAAATCCTTGATAGTGCCAGGTAAGTGCACGGTTTCCATCACCAGTTAGGCCACGCAACAGAATGTACCCAGACAAAGTAGTGTACGTTTTGGCTAAACAAAAAATATGTTTGCCGCCTGATAGTGTCGAGCTTGGGCGGGAGGCAGAACAGGGGACCCACCCCCAAACTCCGGTGAACAAGGCGCTGATTAATAGAACAGTCCCTGGCGTTTGGCGGACGAGTGCTAGGGCTCCGAGCAGTGTGACGACCTTCGATTCCCTTGAGGGCAGCGCCACATACGTGATGACCTATGGTATTTCCATATCGGGGTCAAAATTCAAAGTCTCACATCGACGCCCTCCGATTCCTTTGAGGCGGGGCTGCATGCATGACGGCCTTTGGTAGTTCCTCTCCCTAATCTTGTCACTCCAAACTTCCCCCGTGTTGATATAGGTGCAAGGGATCCTCAGCTTGAACTTCATCTCGACGATGACCTCGTCGCAGCCGAAACGTGTGTTGCACTCACCGCCCGAACCTACTCCGTCACCAGAAACGCTCGGAACCGAGCCTCCGTACGGCTCATCCTCCCCTCCATCTATGCGAAAAGCTAGGGGCAACCTGCTTGTTGCGGAGGATCTAGGCCGAGGAAGGTCGATCAACGGGAGGTACGGGAAGACACTGACGGGCGGTGAAGAGACAGGAGCAATAGGAGGAGGCGTAGAGAGTGAGGTGGCGATGCTCGTGGGAGTGCGTGGGGCCAGTGGCGGAGCCAGCTGATCTGTAGAGCCTGGGCAAAGTACACGACGTTTCCGGCCGACATTGTTTTCTTGGCACAGCCCGGGCAGCTGCCCGGGGTTCCCAGGCCCTAGCTCCACCACTGCGTGGGGCCGAAGAATCGCCATTGATAGGGAGAATCCCGAGGTGGTCTCGCCATGAGCTGAGAGCTTCGGGTTGGAACAGTGGCCATGGCACGTCTCTCTTATAGGGAGAATCCCGAGGGTTTTTTTTTACGGGCAAAACAGTGGGAAAAAATCCCACTACAACTTTTATAAATTTTCAATATTTACAAAGTATGTACAAGGAAGCTGCATCCGTCAAAAAATTGAAAAGGAAAAAAGGTCCTAAGTTTGTAATTCTCTCCAAATGTTAAACTGATCTGAGTGTTTGGCCTTGATTCTATATTTAAGCCAATTCAACTCTGACAAATAGATAGCCTTCCACCTCTCAAAGGTTGGCCTCTCACTTCTGAAGATCTTATTGTTTCTGATCATCCAAATGCTCCAGCTCGCAAGAATCAAAATGTCCATGAAAAAAGGAAGGTTTAACTTAGTTTTCATGTCCTGGAAGGCCTCATGAAGCGATAAATTCCTATTTCTCTGAGGACAAATATAATCCCAGCATCTCATGGCCATCGGGCAAGTCCAGAACAAATGCACCAGAGTCTCTTCTTGCCGGCATTGCAAGGTAGCACAGTCATAGGATTCCAGGTTGAAATTTTTCCGAAACAAGAGATTTCTGGTGTTTAATCTGTCATGCAGCAGCAGCCAGAAAAAGATTTTTTGCTTAGCTTGGCAAGAGCTTTTCCAAATCCACTTAAATTGTGGGGAAACTTGCTGAGTTCCAATTAGAACATTATAAGCTTTCTTGGAAGAGAAAGAATCATTTCCCCAAATGTAAGTCCAAACATCTTGATGAGCAAGTTCACTAGTTTGCTTGACATCATCCCAGATATCCTCTAACTGGGTGAATTCTTGAAAAGCTTCCTGCTTAGTGGCAGATGAAATAGGTCCTCGAGAAATTCACTCTGAACTGCATGTCTGACAGTAATATCAATATCCTTAACAAAGGAATACAGTCGTGGGAACCGAAGCTTCAGACAGGTGTCATGCCAGAGATCTTGCCAGAATAAAGCAGAAGCACCAGTGCCAATTTTGCATCTTGCCATTCCTTTATAATAGTCCAAGAGCTTCAAATGCGCTTTCCACCAAAAGGATCCCTGTAACCTAGCACTAGGGAGCTGATTTTCAGAGTAATAGGTGTCCCAAACCAAATGAACCCAAGGGATATCACATCTGTTATAGAACTTGTGAAGACTTTTTAAGAGCAAGGCTTTGTTCTGCACATCAATGTCCAACACCCTAATCCACCCTGATTTTTTGGCCTGCAAACTGTTTTCCATTTAACCAGTGCAGGCTTTTTATCTTCCAGATCTGGCATTCTCCAAAGACAATGCTTCATATATTTATTCAATTGTTCCTTCACAGCTGCTTGGATTTCCAAAGTACACATATAGAAAATTGGCATGGATGCTAGAACAGATTTAACCATTTCAGGTTTGCCCCCAATATTCAAAAAGTTGGCAACACCACATAGCCTCCTTTCAACCCTTTGCACCATTGGAAGAAAATATTCCAGAGTTGGTCTAGTGGTTCCCAGAGGAAGGCCAAGGTAAGTAAATGGAAAAGATCCAATTTGACAATTCATGAGACCCACAATAGCTTCAAGTCTATCCGCAGTAACATTTAGGAGAACCATCATGGATTTGTGAAAATTTACACAGAGACCAGTAGAGTCAGCAAAAGACCGAAGTAGAGCCTTGAGGCAGTGGAGTTGTGCAGTGTCAGCTTGCATGACCAGCAGTGTATCATCAGCATATTGCATTACTGGAAAAGCAGGGCAGCTTGGAATTTCCAAAGGAGTTCTCAGAAGGCCTTGTGCTTTTGCTCTATTAAGGACTGTTTGTAATAAATCAGCTGCCAGGACAAACAGCAAGGGTGACAGAGGATCCCCTTGACGAACCCCTCTTCTACAATAAAACTTTTTCCCAGGCACTCCGTTTAGCATGACAGCAGAAGTACCAGATTTCAGAAGGAGCGCAATCCAATTTATCCATTTTTTGCCAAAGCCATTTGCCTCCAAAATTTTAAGGATTGCATCATGCTCAATTTTGTCAAAGGCCTTTTCAAAATCTAGTTTTAAACAATAATTTTCTTCTTGGACCAGTGACACTGAAATAGATACTCGAATCCCCAACCAAGACAGTCCTGAATGCTTCTTGATTTTAAAAAACCATACTGATTTTTGTGAACCAACTTCAGAATGATTTTTTGCAATCTATTGGCAAGCAGCTTTGTGATGATCTTGAGCACACTGTTGAGGAGTGAAATGGGCCTAAAATTAGCTGGAGTTTCTGGATTATCCACTTTGGGGATCAGAGAGATGTAAGAGTCATTTATACTTTCCAGACAAATATTTTCACTATGGAAAGCTCTAACCAGCTCTTTGATGTCATCTCCAATAATGCTCCAGCAACATTTGATAAATTCATTGTTGAATCCATTGGTCCAGGGGATTTTCATTGGGAAGTTCTTTAAATCACATTTTCAATTTCCTCATCAGAAAAGGCAACTCCAGCTCCTGGAACATATCAGTATTTTGCAGTTCACCAAACAAACTAGGCAGGTCAAAATGCATTTCAGTATTATCCGACCTTCCCATTATGTCCTTAAAAGCATTCCAAAGAATAGCAGCTTTGCCATCATGGTCAGTTATATCAACTTGATTATCATTCTTCAGAGAAGCAATTGAATTATGTCTATGTCGGACAGTTGCCCGAGCATGAAAGAATTTGGTATTAGCATCTCCCAGCTTTACCCAATTAATTTTTCCTCTCTGCCTCCAGTATGCATTCTGACACTCTAGCAGATGCAACATGTGAGCCTTTGATAGATCTCTGAGATTACTCTCCCAATCATCAAGTTCTCTTGACTCTTCCAGAATTTCTAGCAAGTCAACAAGCTCATTGATTTGAGCAATGGAAGTTTTCAAAGGGGAAAGAGTTTTGGACCAAAGCTTCAGAGCTCGTCTGGTGTTTTTCAACTTGTCATTAACCTTCTTTGCACTGTCTGTAAACCCAACTAGAATGTTCCAAGCATTTTGCACAATCTGCTTGAAAGAATTATGCAGCATCCAGAAATTCTCAAACCTGAATATCTCAGCTTTTGCGATTTTAGTCCCAATATCAATGGCACAAGGGACATGATCAGATGTTGGTTTGGTCAAGGAAGAAACAGTTGTTGCAGGATAGGAAATAGTCCAGGACTCAGAAGTGAAGAACCAGTCAAGCCTTTCAAGAAGAGGATCTTGCTGCATATTACTCCAGGTATACTTCCTACCTTTTAGAGGTAATTCCACTAAGCCCAGGTTACTGATTGCTTCATTGAAAATTAGCATGTCATTAATATCACCACCAGGTTTATTTCTATCTTCAGGACTTCTGATGAAGTTAAAGTCACCCAAGACTATCCAATCAGTATCCTGAGGCATATCAATATTTCCGAACCAATCAATAAAATTCCCTCTTATTTCCACTTGACAGGGACCATAAATGTTTGCGAGGATCCAGGAATCATTGGTCAACTTGCAGGTGAATTTGACAGAAATAGAGAATTCATTTTGAAACACCATCTCCCCAGAAAGGATGGAATCTGTCCAAACAACTAAGAGACCACCAGAAGCACCCACAGAAGGCAAGAAGGCAAATTTGTTAAACCTTTTAGGACAGAATTTCCTGATACAAGCAAGATCAAAATGCTCTCTCTTTGTTTCCAGCAGACAGAGAATTGAGCACCCACTTTCTTCAATTTTATTATAGATCGCCAGATGTTTCTCATGAGCATTTGAACCTCTAATGTTCCAATGTTTGTATTTAGCCATTAAGGAAACAATAGACTGAGGACACCACTGGGTAACAACGCCAAGAACTGACATCAAACAGTGCAAAGGGGAGATCCTGATTAACACAATTGTCTTTAGCAAAACCCCAGGAACAGTGTTCATACATCACACCATTGCAGCAGCAGTAGTACCAAAATACAGGTAACCAGTACATCAGCATGTTTTCAGACATTGAGTACAAATCCATTAAGACACAATAAAGGATTTTACTACCAAAAGTGTTTAACCAACACATTGCTACTACTTCTTCTTAGCAGCAGGCTTCTTGCCCTTTGATGCATCTTTCTCTTTTGTTGTTTTGGACTTGTCAGCTTCATTCTCCTTCGATGCTTTAGTTTTGTCAGCAGCAGCCCCCTTTTTCAGCTGGAGCTCTCTTCACTCGTTTGCCCAGCTTGGCGTCAAGATCTTCTTCAGCCACCTTACAAAAAGAGGAGGCCAGATTTCTCACTATTTTGCTTGGTAATTTAGGGGGAATTGCATTGCATGGAAGACAGCTATTTTCAGGACATGGATTTTTACGAAATCCATTATTGAGAGCTTGGATTCTAGGGCTCCTTCGTACCTCATCCTCTACAAGAGGCTCTTTCCCTCTTCTCTTTCTAGTGGTCACAATTTCTTTGTCAGCCACTGCTTCATTGTCAGCATCAGGATTTCCTTTATTCACCTGGGTATCACCATCATCTGAGATTTCCTGAAGCTTGCATACAGGAGCTTGAGTAAGCACACATGTATCAGGGATAACAAATTTAAAACTCTGGTATCCCTCATCTGTCTCTTTAACTAAATCCCAAAGAGGAGATTTGAGAAAAGTTTTTGTCCATTCAAATTTCTCTGGAGTGAGCAGCAGCATGATAATGAAATTAAACCAACTTACAGGGATAATGAAACCCGAGTTAGCATTGTTGTCCATGTGAGGGGCAAAATATTTATCCCAAAGCTTCATGCCTTCTTCAGAGACAGGGAACATAGGCAAGCTGTTCTTGTCAACAGGAAAAGTGAAAGTCTGGACCATTCCTAACTGCACATGAGCAAGTTCAGGGGGAGCCATTCCAGGGAACTGATAAAAACCATTATCTTCATCTGCCTCCATCAGCCCAGGGTCCTCCAGTGCATCTAAAATATCAGGAACCTCATTTGCAACAGGATCATCAAGAGGCTGTAGAGGAGCATCAGGTTGAACACCATTTGGATCCTTATCAAGAGCAGGTTTAACATCGTGGTATGCCATCATGACATTCATCAAACCCTCTGAAAGGACACGGATGTCGCCTAGAGGGGGGGGTGAATAGGCGATTAAAATTCTTTACGGTTTAGGCTTGAATAAATGCGGAATAAAACTAGCGTTTAATTTATCAAGCACGAAACCTAAACAAGCTAGGTTAACCTATGTGCACCAACAACTTATGCTAGACAAGATACGCAAATATGTGATAGCAAGATATATTACTTCAAGCTCGATGGCTATCACAAAGTAAATAGCATAAGTAAGAAGCTCGGGTATAGAAATACCGAGGCACTTGGAGACGATGATTTATCCCGAAGTTCACTTCCCAATGGAAGCTACGTCTCCGTTGGAGCGGTGCGGAGTCACAAAGTGATCCCCGAATAGCCGTCAAATGGCACACTGTAATCTCCTTCGTGCCTCTACAAATGTAGAGTGCCACGAGCCACTATGGGACACTTGAGGGTGGTCACCGAACCCGTACAAGGATGAGGCACACTCCACAACTTAATTGGAGGCTCTCACCGGAATCCCGCGGCTCCCAAAGCCACAAGACCCACAAGGTTGGGGCGCGACTCCACAACTTAATTGGAGGCTCCCAACTATCCCGCGAGCTACCAAAACTCGGAGATCAACAAGGACCGTCTAGGACACTCCAAGTACCCAAGAGGACAAGCTCTAGGGCACCCCAAGTACCCAAGAGTAACAAGCTTCTCAACTTCGATTTCCACGTATCACCGTGGAGAACTCAAACCGATGCAACCGATGCAATGGGCAAGAACACAAGAAGTGCTCAAAATCATTCACTCTCAAATCCCACCAAAGCAACTAATGCTATTGGGGGGAGAAGAGAGGAAGAACAAAGAGGAACACCAAATCCCTCAAAGATCTAGAACCAAAAGCTTCCCCTCACTTAGAGGAGAGATTGATTGGTGGAATGGTGGATCTAGATCTCCTCTCTCTTTTCCCTCTAATTGGAGGCAAGAATCATGGAGGAGTAGAGAGATAGCAAGGCTCAAGAAGGTCAACAATGGGGAAGAACACGAGCTCCAAGAGTTGGTGCCTTTGGGAAGAAGGGGGGCCTTTTATAGGTCCCCACGAAAAAGAGTCGTTGCAGTCTAGAAAACATAGGATTATCCGATTCAAGTTCAACAGGATAATCCGATTGTATAGGATTATCCGATTCAAGTTAGACAGGATAATCCGATTGTATAGGATTATCCGATCCAAGTTAGATAGGATAATCCGACTGTATAGGATTATCCGATTCCAGTTAGATAGGATAATCCGATAAACTCCAGTGCGCAACCAAACAAGTCCTTAGCCGTTTTCGCGTCGAGCGGGTCGGATATTCCGGTACAAAATCGGAATATCCGATTTTCTGAAAACTGACAGAAACAACAAAACGAAAACTGCAATATCTTTTTCATCCGGACTCCGATTTCGATGATCTTGGGCTCGTTGGAATCGCAACGAAGAGCTCATCAAGATTATGCAGAGAAACATTATAGTCCATCATTTGAGGAGGAATCCAAATGTAGAAAGGTAAAACCTCTCTATAAAAATATGAACCGGCAAAACCTCCAAAACCGAAAACGCAACAAGTTTTCAATACGAAATACGTTTTCGGTGAACTTGAGCTTATGAAGATCACAACAAGCTCCAAAACCCCACTTAGAGAAAAGCCAAATAAGAAACAAGAAAGATGATGAAGGCATGTATGCAAAGGTTTGAGCTCTCTCCAACTGATACGCTAAAGCTCAATGAGAGCCCCTCTTGATAGTACGGTATCTATCCTATAACCCGG
This sequence comes from Poa pratensis, assembly GCA_947311845.1. NCBI lineage: Eukaryota > Viridiplantae > Streptophyta > Magnoliopsida > Poales > Poaceae > Poa > Poa pratensis. The sequence goes on from CAMZMU010000077.1 coordinate 4,695,267, forward strand.
TCTCCCAACTAGCACCATGAGACCGGTAAAATAGAAACCCTATCAAGATAATACCTTTGCCTTGCGCATTCCACTTGAGCTAGATGATGTCGATCTTGATCTCTTCAAGTGGACCACCTTTCTTAATTGCGCTTCTCTCGGTGAAGTCTCACATATTGCTCCCCCATACTCCACTATGGGAGAGCCTCTCATAGGCACATCTTCACTTGACCATTATCTCCAAGAGGGTGGCAAGTATCAAGCATATGATATCTTCGAGATACTTCTCTTGAACTTGCACTTCTCAAGCTTGATGACGATCACCATTTGACGACATCCTTCATGGGCTATATGAAATCTTCATTTGATGCAAGCCCATAGAAACATACCTAACCACACATAGAAATGCTACACACATATCATGGGTTAGATCACAAAGCTATATGGACAATATCTTACCATACCAAGAGATACATGATCCCACTTGGTACATCTTGTAGCTTTGTGTGTTGATCAATATCTTGATAAACCTTACATCTTTTCTTCTCTTTTGAATAGATGATGTCTTGAAGATAACCATGAATGATCCCATAATCCTTTTCTTCAAGACATACTTGCAATATGCTCAACTCGATGATCTTGATGCCAAATACTTCATTATATCAATATATTCATAGCATCAACCTTGAATCCAACATATGGAGTTCAAGCATGGTTTATGGACAAACCTTACAAGTACAACTCAATGCAACCATTAGTCCATAGGGATTGTCATTAATTACAAAACCACACATGGGGGCGCCATGCCCTTTCACCCTCCCCAAGCTCTTCTTGAATAATTTCATTGCCAGCAACTGCATTCTCATCTTGCAAAAAGTCTAGCAACTCAATGTGCTCTTGGCCTTGAAGGGGAACAGCAGGTTCATTCACATCAGCAATAGCAGGTTCATTCACATCAATGGTGGCCTGTTGCTGAATAATACCTGGGTTAAACTCATCAATAATATTAGGAGCATTATCTCCATTGACAGGGTCCTGTTCAGAGGCACTGGACATAATATCACTCGAACCGTCTTCAACTTGCACTTGGACATCAACCTCCATGTCCACCAGAGGATTTTCATTAGGATCCTAATTAACAACTTCATTATCACCTGGATTAGCAACAGGATTAGGCATAGCCCAGTGAGCATCCTCCCAATTATTAGCATCTTCATCTGCAAAGAGCTGGGGATTAGGGTCAAATGCAGGCACAAGCTGTGGAGGCAAGGGATGTGGGTCCACCCCCTCATCTGGAAATGGGTCCTCATCCTGGGGCCCACCACCAAGCAGAGTTTGCTGCAGGACTTCGACTGAGAAAGTCCAAGACTCACTTTCTGCATGTTCACCATCAGTAAGCCTAACACTTTTAGGAATCTCCCTCAACTCAGTGCATCGCAATTTAGTAAGGACTCTGCCTCTATTTCTAGGATCTTGCTCCCACAGCAGCAGATTCGCAACTTTACTAAACATGCGCCTGATATCTTCAGTGTGAATATTGTCCAAAGGAGGCCCTACCAACAACACCCAACATTCTCTGTTCAGGTGAGCCCCACGCCAATTTCTGCCCTCATCATGCTTTACAAAGGAAATCTGAACATTACCAAACGGATGTGGGCTCTCAGCGAAAAATCTGTCTCTATCGCTAACATGATGAAACTGCACATATACCTCCCCGAAAGGGTATTTCTGGATGGACTTGAAAATCACTTGCTCTTGAATCAGAAAATCTTGCATGACGCTGTGAATATTCGTAAAGTGTACCTGACCATCGGGCAGAGGAGCAATGGTGGCGATGGCCATATCTTCATTAGCCCACGGCCGGCGAGGCAGCACCACCTGATGAACCGCAGTTCGCCCCTCAATATGCAGAATCTCGAAGCCACGAGGCACAAAAGGCAGGGGGTCGATGGGGATGTTCGCCATTGTCGCCGATGGAGCAGCCATGGCCGGCTCCGGCGAGGTGACAGAGGTGGGGTTTACTGTAGCTGGAGAAGACGAGACGGCAGCCGGCGGATGGAAAATGGCAAATTCCTTAAACGAGTTTGCTTTAATCACGGGGAGGCACGGTCCTTGGGCCTTGAACCAAGAACAGAAAGAATCATCCGCCCAATTACTGCTGTCGGGGGCAGGGAAGGAAGGGAATCACATCGCCGGCAGCAAGCCCTGTAAACGCGGCCCAGATTGAAGCCGGCCCACAGGATTTGAATTGACTGTTGCCGCGGGGATCACGCGTGGATTAGAGACGACCTATGCAAAAGAGGGTCTAGTAACGCTGGTCTAGGAACCGCAGTATTAACAACATTTTCAAAATTTGCAACTGTCGCCTAGTCAGAAACTGATGCATTTTCATTAACTACCGGAAAATTCAAACGAGAAAATACTGTAGAAGCAGGAATAGCTTGAGGGCTCGAAGGATTGCGCTGCAAACGATCAAACACAGATGAACATGAACGATTAACAGTATGCCACTCTGCATCAGTTTCTTTATAGAATTGCATCTCTTCAAATTTCCAATTCGGACCTCCATTTCCCCAGAGATGAAAATGGCATTCAAAGTCATCTTCAGCGATGGTACCCGAGTTATAGATATGAAAACCCACTGATTTAGAAGCAACTAAAAAATGAAACGATCTGTCTTTGAGCAATTTAACTTTGAAACGACCAGCAGCGCCACCAAAACAAGATTGCAGAACAATTTTCACTATATGAATATTCAGTCTGAATCTTGCACGACCGAAACTGACCACTAACAGAAATTCACGTCTGCCAGGACCCTCAGAAAAATTGACAGGATGACCAAAGTTCTTCCTGATGAGGCTTGCGAATGAAATGCCACGTTGAAAATTCAGATATGGGGCTAAGACAGGAGGAACAGCTTCAACAACTTTAGCAGGAGGAGCCAAAGGCTCAATGCGCGCACCAACAAAAGCACGGTGGCAAGCAAAATCCACTCTTGATCCAGAAGAAATAATCTCACCCATCTTAAGATAACGAGCAACAATAGTGACCTCATCATCTGTCTGAAGAACTAACCTTTTCGCATCAGGTCGGATGAACATCACACCATGGTAGATGGTTACCGTCTTCCGGATCAGATTGGTGCAGTACCTAACACGCCAACGCATGGCTGCCAAGTCCTCCACGATCGCCATGGAGGGAGAACACCGGTTGCCGGAGTAGCACCGGCTAGGGGTCGGCCGTGAGGGCCTAGGACGCTAGAGCGCCATGGGAGGTGGGAGGTGGGAGGTGGGCCTACAAATACGGTTTGACAGTTCAATTGGCATTGCGCAATGTACTAATCCGAGAATCCCGAGGTGGTCTCGCCATGAGCTGAGAGCTTCGGGTTGGAACAGTGGCCATGGCACCTCTCTCTTCTAGCTACAACTCTCCCCACGTCAGGGAGGGACGGTGAGACAATTGAGAAGGATGGTTCGTGGGGTGGTTACCCATTACTCTAGACGATGCCTTGACATTTTCCGCAAAATTAACTATTTAAGTCGGCGAGAACCTGCCTGTGGTAGGATAGTCAGGAGGGTGGTTGAACCCCCAGCCCACCAGAGTTCAAACCCAGGTTTGACATTGGTGTTTCTCATTTAGGCGGAATATTATTCAATGGGAAACGACGTTTCCGTCGATAGCGAGACGCCTGTGGTGACTTCGTCAATCTCAAGACTCGACCCCTGACTCAGTATTTCAGAGGTGCTCATAGGGGTAGGGTGTGCGTGCATGCGTTCATAGGGGTGAGTGTGTGCACATGTATGTGAGCGTCTGCGTTTGTACTGTGTTTCGTAAAAAAAACTACTTAAGTCGGCGGGACAAACTTGGCAGAGGTAAGAGGGATCTCGAGCCAGGGGCGGAGCCCAATGGGCTGGCCCTAATGCACAGGAATACGGGTCAATTTTTTCACCGGTACTCAGCATCGCAAAATGGCCAGGGTGGGCTGGAAGTAGTGCATCATGGTGGGCTAGAAGTAGTGCATCAGGTCAAGGCCCATTGATACGTCTCAAACGTATCTATAATTTTTGATGTTCCATGCTGTTATTATATCAATTGCTACATGTTTTGGTTACACTTTATATCATTTTTATGCATTTTCTAGGACTAACCTATTAACAAGATGCCACAGTGCCAGTTCCCTGTTTTCTGCTGTTTTTGGTTTCAGAAAATCTATTAAGGAAATATTCTCGGAATTGGACGAAACAAAAGACATCGTCAATAATATCACGAGGAGATCACGGAGTCCAAAGGAGAGTCGGAGCAGACCCACCAGGGGGCCACGCCACACTAGGGCGCGGCCCAGGGTGGGCCCGCGCCCTCCTATGGCGTGGTGGCCCCCCTCGGCCACCGACGCCGCCTCTTCGCCTATATATTCTCCGCGACGCGAAAACCCTACGACGGTCGATCATATTCCACGAAAAGTTCCGTCACGGCCGTCATCGTCAATCTCAGATCGGAGGAGTTCTGAAGCTCTTCCCGGCACCCTGCCAGAGGGGAGATCATCACCGGAGGGCTCTACATCACCATGCCTGCCTCCAGAGTGATGCGTGAGTAGTCCACCCCTGGACTACGGGTCCATAGCAGTAGCTAGATGGTTGTCTCTCTACCTTGTGCCTCCATGTTTAGATCTTGTGAGCTGCCTAACATGATCAAGATCATCTTATTGTAATGCTAGATGTTGTGTTTGCTGGGATCCGATGAATATTGATACCATGTTTATTCAAGTTGTTTATCTATGTGCTCTTGATCTTGCATGCTCTCCGTTGCTAGTAGATGCTTTGGCCAAGTAGATGCTTGTGACTCCAAGAGGGGGTATTTATTCTCGATAGTGGGTTCAGTCTCTAGATATCTGGATCAGTGACAGAAAGGTCTAAGATGTGCTGTTGCTACTAGGGATAAAACATTGGTGCAGTGTCCAAGGGCACTTGTATTGATTACATTACACACTTTACTTCATGCAATAATCTGTTGTTAGCAACTTAATACTGAATGGGATGCGGATGCTGCCTTGAAGGTGGATTATTTAGGCATAGATGCTGTTGGAATAACGGTCTATGTACTTTGTTGTAATGCCCAACTAGATTTCATAGTAGACATCTTGGCATGAATTGCATTGTTATGCCCTCTCTATTTGTCAATTGCCCAGCTGTAATTTGTTTACCCAACATGCTAGTTATCTGTTCTGAGAGAGACACCACTAGTGAACTGTGGACCCTGATCCAATTTCCTCATACTGTTTACACAACCTTGCTGCAATCATCTGTTTCCTGTTACTTGCTGTTTTTCCTGCTGTTTTCCACACCATACGTTTAACTCTTTGTTTCTGCAAGACCGGAGAGATTGACAACCTCTCTGTTTCGTGTTGGGCAAAGTTCTGGTTTGTGTCTGTGCAGATTCCACGTTGGTGCAAGCTCCCTAGCGCCAGGGGAGTCAACATCAACAACCTTCCGATAGATCATCAAGTCCTACTGGATTGATAACCTTGGGTAGATTTCTCAAGGGAAAACTTCTGCTGTCTACATCATAACCTTCCTCTTGGGGTTCACCAACACGTAGCCATCACCCATCCCTCTAGCGCGGCTGCGCGCAAGGCCATGAGCCCAGTCCCTAATTTTTTCTCAAATTTTATGCAAATGTCGTGGCTAGTAGATGAAATCCTCTAAAATATGTGGCTACTGTTTATGCACGGTATACATGTATATATCATTTTCTTTTTCAAATTTTGAAGTCTCATACGTAATATTTATTTATCAAATGCAGATATATCATGGACAAATATGTTCTCAAAAGAAAAGCACCATCACAAGATGTTCCAAAAGATATGAATTGGAAAGAGGAGATTATGATCCAGGCAAGAGGAATTTGATAGAGCATTATCATCCTAATTTGAAAGAACTGGTAGGAAGAAATTACTTGGTTAATGGACCTTGTCAACCAAGAGAATATAATTTTCCATATTCACAGTTGGGGTAAAAAGAAATGAAGAAAGTCACCAATGATCAAGTGGTTAAGTATTCCATGGCTTTGAAGAATCGAGTGTACTAGAGAGTAAAAGGTAATGTGAAAACCTTAGCTACTTGTGTAATATTCTTTTTTTATCATTCGACTATGTTCCACTTGAAAATTAAGTTCACTTCATTTTTATCTTGCAGGTTATTATTGGACGTTGGTGTGTTCATGATGTATTTTGGAATTTTAAAATGCAAGACATCTTTTACAAGTAACTTTGCCCATTGTTTTATCAATATAGTAGGCTTTTGTATTTTTACTTACAAGTTCTTTTGTATTAGTATGTTGTCTTTTATTATGCCGCATTGTCTTTGTTACAAATAGTTTTATATAGTGGATTGTTACGTGAAAATTTTATGCCATAGTAAAGTAGTGCATCAAGGTGTCTCGAGCTCCAGCTCCGCCCCTGTCTCGAGCCTCTTGTGACCGATGGCCACGGCAGGGTCGCAATCCTACGCTTTTTTAGGTACCATGACACGACAAGAAAAGGACACTAACACTAGTTTTTTACTGTATATATAAAATCAAATCAGAAAAAGAATGGTACGGTGTGCTTATTTTGTCGTCCGTATGGCGCACGGGTGCCTGGAATCGAAGCGGGGTCCTCCAGACGAAGTAGTAAAATTCTTCACTCCATTTAACACGGGCGACGACAAATGGAATGATTTTTCAACGAAGGAGCATCCCAAACCTTACCTGCCCCGCTCGGGCGCTCGGCCGCCCTCGTTTGCTAGCTCCTGACATTTTCCTCGTTCCATTTCCTCACCCACCTCCGGTCCATCGTCTTCCGAGGCGCCTGTGTCCAGCCGCCTCTATCCATGTACTCTTCTTCCGAGGCGCCGCTGCTGCTCACGAGGGGGAACAGTCAGAAGGATGAGAAGCGGCGGTGGTGGAGGGAAGTGGTGGAGGAGTCCAGCCGGTTGGTGGCGCTGGCGGCGCCGATGATCGCCGTGGCGCTGCTGCAGCTGTTGATGCAGCTCATCTCGACCGTCATGGTGGGGCACCTCGGCGAGGTCGCGCTCGCCGGTGCCGCCATCGCCAACTCCCTCACCAACGTCTGCGGCTTCAGTATCCTCGTGAGCTCCTTTCACATTTTTATTTTTGCATAATGCGTGGCAGTTGGGATGCGATTTGTGCGTGCTCGTGCTCACTTCTTCTTGGCTGCGCCGTCACTGGGGATACCGTTTTTAGGCTGTTGCTCCTCCTTGGTGTGCGTGATTCTAGATAAATAGGAAAACAGTAAGGATACATTGGAAATCTTTCAAGATTGCAAATAGTTTAATCCACTTTCAAGATTGCAAATAGTTGTATACACTGGACCAGCATTTCCTCGTTGCCTTTTTGAAATGAGCTGATTTGAAATAAATTACAAACAGGGAGCTAATAACTTGAATACGGGTGTATGATGCCAGCTTTATCTCTGTGCAAACCAAATAAAATCTTTTTATTTTGCGAAACACAACGCACACGCTCACATACACTCACGCTTATGAACGCACGCACGCACACACTGTCACTATGAGCACCTCCGAAAGAGTTATGCTTTGACGACAGAGTCTACATAGTAAACAGTTGTAAACATGTTAAGGATGCAAAAAAAAATTCAGGCTGTCCGTGATATCAAAATATAGGTGCCACCACCCTACAAATTTCTGTTGGGTTTTATATCCATAGGAATGGTTGGTTTTACGTTGGCTCACCAATCATATCACAAGTTCACAACCCTCCTCCTTTACCATTAGGACCGGCTACTCCTAAAAAGGCATAGACCGAGTGTAGGTGCCAGCACAGCTCTTTTAAATATAAGGCACCAGGTGCCCAACCAGCATAGCTCTTACCAAAATGATTTGTGCAATACGGTGCCTTTTTTTTTTAGAAAAGGGTCACCCAGCCTCTGCATCAAAATGATGCATACGGCCGCTTTATTAATTTTATTCAACATAGCTGGCAAAAGCCTTACAACGAACGAAAACAAGCTGAACCCACCAACGGTGAAAACACCACAACTAGCACAAAAACGACAGGGTGAACGGGGCCTTGTTCCCCGGCCACAACCGTCGCCAGCTCCTTGGCTAACTCAGAGATAACGCCTTGTGCACACGCTCCGGCAATCGCCTCCATCCTCTTCCTCGAACCCAACTTCAGCATGCCGATCGGAGCAAAGACTCTCGCCAGTCCTGCCGCCGATGCCACCATGACACCAGGCAACGCCCCCACCCTGTGCAAGTCCACCAAACAGGACCATCGTCGAGTCTCCGCTGCACCACGCCGCCAAGACCAGCCGTCTTCGTCATGGTCGGTGAAGCTCCACTCCACCGGTAGACCACTCCAGGCAACACGTGTTCCAAAAACAATGCCCTCAAGAGGGAAAAGCGACACCGAAAGTGCCGCCATCGTCCGATCCGGTAGCACCAGATCTTGGGTTTCCCCATGGAACAACCGAGCGGGAGGTAGGAGAATCACAGCAACGACGCCTTCAACAAGGAAACGACGCCCGCGGGCGGCACCATCGTCGGCTCCGATCGCGGAGCCCGGATCTCACCGGCCATCATCCACACCTTCAGATCCTTCGAGCAATGACTAGATCCGGGCATGACGAGCACACCCAAGATCCGTCACCGTACCCGGATCCACCCCGCAGCCCGCCCGCAAGGGCCAGACCACCGGATCTGCCGCTCTGCGCCTCGAGGGCCGGAGATCCGCGGCTTCCGCCACGCCGCCGAAGCAGATCGACGTCGCCGTGGCGCCCGACGGCCGCGCCACGCCCGAGATCGGCAGCACCAACCCGCGCCGGCCCATCAAACTCGAGGACGAAGAAGTCCCCCCGCCGCCGGCCGCGTCCAGGCTTTTCCTGGCCGCGCCCGTAGTGGCAGCGGGGGAGGGAGGAGGAAGGGGAGGTGGAGGGCTAGGCGGCGGCGGCTAGGGTTTCCCTCCCGGCCGCCGCGCGGGGGCGGCGCGAGAGGGAGAGGGGAGAGGGAGAGCGGAAAAGTGAACAATACCAACAACACTCAACAGTCGTGCAATACGGTGCCTAACTAGTCAATATAATGTCCGCATTACGTGCAGTGTTATTTTGGACCCAAATCTCTATCCTCTTTAGTATCCACATCTTCCCGCTCTTACGAATGTAGATCCGAAATTAAGTTGGAAAAACCTTGTCGTAGGTGTTTAAACAATGTAGACCCTGATATCTTATATGTAAAAATTTCCTGTTTATGTAAAAGAGCAATTTGCTTCCCACCTTGCAAAATCCATCGTTGTTATTCTTGCCATTCCTTTAGCACTATCTCTGCACTTAATCCTACTTTAACTTCCATTTGTTCCTGAACAATATGTGTATGATTTGTTACTTCATTACTGATGCATTTTATCTTTAGATAGGACTGGCAAGTGGATTGGAAACTATTTGTGGGCAAGCCTATGGAGCAGAACAGTATCATAAGCTATCCTTATACACCTACAGGTCCATCATTGTACTTCTTTTTGTGAGTGTGCCCATCGCCATTCTATGGGCTTTCATTCCGGAAGTACTTCCTCTCATAGGCCAGGAACCACAAATAGCAAATGAGGCTGGGAAATATGCATTGTGGCTTATCCCTGGTTTATTTGCCTTCTGTGTTGCTCAATGCTTTTCGAAGTTTCTACAGTGTCAAAGTCTAATCTTTCCTATGGTTCTTAGTTCCTTGATCACGCTCTCTGTATTTATTCCATTGTGCTGGTTCATGGTTTATAAAATTGGGATGGGTAATGCTGGAGCTGCTTTGTCCGTAAGCATCTGTGATTGGGTTGAAGTGACAGTTCTTGGTCTTTACATTAAGTTCTCACCTTCTTGTGAGAAAACGCGTGCTCCACTCTCGTGGGAAGCTTTTAGAGAGATTGGCAGTTTCCTGCATTTGGCTATACCGTCGGCGCTTATGATTTGGTAAGTAAATGGTTTTTTGCATTTTATTTAGTGTTTCTGTATTTTGGCCACCTAAATACCATCCTATACAGCAACATCTATACTTATGCACTCTTCATTATGTCCTACTTGTCCCCGTGGACATTGAAGTGGTCTCCAGTAAACGCGGTTCCAATTATATGTTAGCCAATTATTTTTATCATTATTATGAAGTTATGATTTATAAAACTAATGCTATCTTTGTGACAAATATAAATATTATATGTATATTAGTAGCCAGTGTTTTATGGAAAATTGAAATTTGCCACAAAACCATTTTACTAAGGGCTGCATGTGTATACTTCATAAGATCTCAGTAAACGGTTATATTTTGTATGTCTTTCTTCTTATGTTTGTTCATACCTACTATTTATGGTTTTTTCTTACCGTAACACCCTCCCGCACTAGGTCATTGATTAGAAATGAAGACAATGGGTTATGCCCTTGGTTCAAATCCTACATGTTACACTTATGTCGCACTAATCTCATTGCTTGACCATCCAAATTGATTGAACATAAAATCTTCGACCATCTCCAGGTAGTTGCACCCATCGACTCCGTGCCTCCACATGCGAAAGTAAACACCACATAGGGGTCCACTGCGTATCTAGTAGAAAAACCTACAAGAAATAGGAAATCTTTTGTAATTTTTGAGAAAACAGGAAATCTTTTGTAATTAAACACAACATCATAAACAATACTGTAAATGCTCTATACATATATTGCATTAGGTAAAGAAATTCATTGAGTTATTCTGAAAAGTAATCTTAACCTTCGTTCTTTTTTTTTTGCAACAATCTTAACTCAGTTAAGCTTCCAATATTGTATCCTCGCCCCTCCAGATATTAATCTAACTTTCCTTGACCACAGCCTTGAGTGGTGGTCTTACGAGCTGCTTGTTCTGCTTTCTGGGATCTTACCAAATCCAGCACTTGAAACATCTGTGCTTTCTATATGGTATGCATTGGTAGAACTTATAAATAAGATATTTTTGCATGATGTGCTATGACGTTTACCGAAGTAATGTCCCTTTCAACAGCATATCTACAGTGGTACTGTTGTACAATCTTCCTTACGGTATTGGAACAGCTGCAAGGTAGGCTAGTGCATTTGTTGTTATCCTCAGTTATACCTCTTTCTACCGAATTTAACAAGCTAACTATCTTAATCCATGTCCCAGTGTGCGCGTCTCAAATGAACTGGGTGCTGGCAACCCCAAGGGTGCCCGCTTGGTGGTAGGTGTTGCATTGTCTATTGTAGCATGTTCAGCAGTATTGGTGAGTACAACTCTTCTAGCATTGCGCCACTTCATTGGAGTTGCATTCAGCAATGAGGAGGAGGTCATAAATTACGTCACCAGAATGGTACCTGTACTCTCCATTTCCGTAATAACAGACAGCCTCCAGGGAGTCCTTTCAGGTACCCATGTCTTTGGCATTAATGTTTTTCAATAGCATCATAAATCAAACTAGATGAAGTGCTTGAATGAAATTGTGTGCTTGACTGTTCGATTTTGTTATCATGCGGACTCTTATACTGTACATATTGATGTTGTTTGTAGTTCTGGTGTATTTCTTAATATTTTTGAAAAAGGAATTTCTTACTTTTTCTTTCGAAATGGGGAATTACCCTGGCCTCTGCATCGAAGAGATAACGACCTTTATTTCAGTTATTCAAAGAAGTTTCTTACTTAATACTTCCACTGTCAGGTGTTGCTCGGGGAGGTGGATGGCAGCATTTGGGGGCGTATGTTAACCTCGGCGCATTCTATCTTGTCGGGATCCCCGTTGCACTCTTTTTTGGTTTTACAATGCAACTAAGAGGCATGGGATTTTGGATTGGCATGATAGCTGGTGGAGCCACACAGGTTGCTCTCTTAGCTGTGATTACTGCTACTACAAAGTGGGACAAGATGGTAAGTTCTTTCTCCATTTTTAGCCTGACTCTTATTCATTGGTAATGCTAAAGCTTTTCTTTCTGCTGAATGGTTCATTGCTATAACTGACGCTTCCTCTATATAAACCTTCAGCACTGGAACCCTGGGATAGGAATAATAACTAAAATAAATATGTGGCATGTTGTGGTAAATCGCACGTGTATCCAAGTTCATTGATACGTTAACGTGTTTGATTTTCTTCAAACAACTGTTCTTCGGCAACTCTTGGTCGAACTTCCTACGCCCAATCGTCATCTCAGTCTTCCTGCCCATGTTGTTGTTAGACGCGGAGGCCGCTGGAGTTTGTCAGATGTTTGTCGGGGCCAAGCATAGACAGAGGCAGAGCTCGCCGCTAACCTGTTACGGTTAGGGTGACTTTATGGGGTGGCGTTCACGGGTTTCGGAGGTGGATTTGTTTGTGCTCCTCGTCTCTAAGAGCATCTCCACCAACGCTCTCAATAGAGTGTCCGATAACGTTGTCGGCAGGTTGATTGTCGGACAAGTACTATTGGGAGCGCCGGCACAGCTTGCCGCCCCTATTGGGAGCGCCTCCCTCCACCGGCCGCTCCCAGTCGACGCTCTCAATAAAATTTAAACTGGTTTTCCGTTCAAATAGAAGACAGTTCAATCTAAAATATCCAGAATAAAATCATGTTATACAGTTTTGAACACATAAAATTATTCCATGAAAATAAATAAAATAATTCATACAATAATTCAAATTAAAATAAATCGCACACTCATTTAGGAGGGCCGGCTTCTTGTCCTTTGAGTATCCACATATGCGCGACGTTCATTGTGAGGATAGTGGCAAACTCTCCACGCAAGTCATGATCAACCTGGGCAAGAGGGTCCTGATGGTAGTACAGGTGCTCATCGTGCAGTGGAGGAGCAACGCGTTCACTCTCGATGATCATGTTGTGCATGATCACACAAGTCATAATCACCTCCCACATTTGCTCTTTCGACCAGGTTAGAGCATGGTACCTAACAATAGCAAAACGAGATTGGAGCACACCAAATGTCCGCTCGACATCTTGTTTTCCTGGAAAATGAGATTGATTTTGACCGGGTTGGAGATGGTATTGACAAATGTAGACCATCTTGGATATATGCCATTTTCTAGATATTATCCTTGTCATACTCGTGGCCATTGATCTCATAGTTGCATGGTGGAGCATGGACTTCAGCAAGTCGGCTAAAAACCGGTGAGCATTGCAGCACATTCATGCCATTGTGAGTTCGGCCATACCAAAGAAAGTGTGCCAGATCCACAAATCCTTATCTGCCACAGCTTCTAATACAACACTGCACTCTCCAACATCACCTTTGTAAATTACTTGCCTGACGAATGGACAATTCTTCCATGCCCAATGCATACAATCGATACTTCCAACCATCTCAGGAAATCCTCTAGCTTTTCTGCTATGATCCTAACAGTGTCAGCTTCATTTGGCTGTCTCAAATACTTTAGGCCAAACACTGCAATCACCGCCATGCAAAAGCGATACATGGTCTTGATACATGTGGACTCAGTCATGCGGAGGTAGTCGTCCACTATATCTGCCGGAGCTACATATGCAAGACATCTCAAGGCAGCGGTGCATTTCTGAATAGAAGAGAAACCAACCAGCCCCACGCAGTCTCTCTTGAGTTTGAATTGTCATCATACTCCCGCACGCCCACCACAATTTTCATGAAGAGCTCTTTGTTCATTCTGAAACCCCGCCGAAATTCCTTCTCCCCGTGCTTGGGATCGTCGTTGAAATAGTCTTGCCATAGCGTCATATGACCCTCCATCCGTTTGCGATCTTTGTTTTTCCTATTGCCTGGCTTTGAACCTTAATCCGAGGAGTGGCATTGATCTCGCCTAGCAAACCAACAAGGCAAGTGATGATCACCAAGTGCTCATCAAGCTCGGCGGTTGCGATGGCATGGGCGGTGAGCAATGCGCGGCCATCTCCAGCTCGTCGTCGTTACCCATCTATTTAATTAGCTAGGTTAGGCAAAAAACAACACAAATAATTTAGCAAAAACACGAGCTTCGCAATGCGACGAACACCTTGCAGGCAAGGTGGTCCTGAGAGGCGGCGACAACATAGAGGCGACCAAATACTTTGGTCGGAATGAGAAGATACGATGGCGAGAGCGACGGCGAGAGCGGAGGATGGTCGCGGCGAGCGCAGCGCGGGGTGGAGCAGCGTCGAAAGGGGGCGGGTGGCGCCGACGATTGAGTGGAGGCAGGGGAGGAGTCCAGCATGGAAGGGACGGTGGGGAAGATAAGAAATTGTTGGGTCATTGCCGTTTGGTGCCCTCCCGTCAGTATCTGACGTGCCACGTGTTGCCGCAGTTACTGGCGCCCCCGGTTGCCTCCCTAGGAACAGGGCTCGAAGCGGGGTTTCCAAACGCTCTATTGGGACCGTCCGGCAACTTTGGCGCTATTGGGAGGGCCGGTGGTGTGGGGCGTTTTCATGCCAGTGCACCCAATAGCCCTATTGGGAGTGCTATTGGGAGCGCCGGTAGAGATACTCTAAGAGATCTCGGACAATATCGCCCCACAAAACCAGTTTCGGGTTCCTCCAAAAATGATTTTCCAGTTTGCAAATCGATCGTGCAAAATAGGTGTCAGAAATTTTGCTGGAAATTTAAAAATGAACTCAGTTCATACACCATCGAAACATAGTTCATCAACTAGCATAGAAACTAGATTTACGAACATTAAATTTACAACCAAAAGGGCCTCTTTCTTATGAGCACGCCGCTGCACTAGTTGTTGCTGTGTCGGCGGACGATGCCCTGGCGGCGCTCCTCCCTCTCCCGCCGCTGCTGCTCCGCTACATGCTCGAGGCTCAACCGGATGCCGTGCTCGAGCGATACTTTGTTGATCACGGCGGCCCATTGGTCTGCCGAACGACGCCTCTTCTCCGCGTGATAGGCAAAGCGCATAGACTTCTCCTTGATACGCTCGAGCAGCTCATCATCGTTCGTGATTGAGATGAGCTCCTCCGCATCACATTTGGTGGTGGAGCCAAAGTCGGAGCCCTTGGGGTACTCTTCTGAGGCGGAGTCCTCTAGTGGCGGCAGCGACGCCCCCGTCGCATCGCCGAACCCAGCACCGCCCGACGGAGGCGCAACGCCATGCCTAGCAACGCCCGGAGGAGGCGCCCACCGTGCCCAGCCTAGTCGTGCCCAACACCTCCCGGAGGAGGCGCATCGCCAAATCCATGATCCATTTGGTGGCGGAGGCTCCCTCGCCGGAGATATCTAAACCTAGCGGCGGCGGGGAACTAATTCCAACAAAGGGAACGGGTGGGGGGGGGGGGGGGGGGGGGGGAACCTTAAATGCCCCCGGTAAAGGTTGATATAGGGCCAGAGGCACCGCTTATCCAGGTCGGGCCGATATGCCTGTTCGGGCCGTAAAAAGCCCAACCCGCATATCGGCCGGAATTTTCCGGGTCATGGGGATTTTACGAAATTTGCTAGAGATGCTCTTAGAGGAAAGGGACATGCTACCGGTGCTGAGCGAGGGGGCAGCGAGCAGGGATGATGGTCGGTGGGATGGCGCCGAATGACAGGGCAATGCAGTGGAGGTGCCAACATGCGAGGTGCTGGAGTTGGAATTGGAGTTGCGAGACAGGAGGAGTGGAGGCGCAGAGGCAATCACGAGAGGGTCAGAGGGAGTTACGAGGGAAAATGGCGGCAGCGGTGAATTTAAATTTGACCATTGTGGGAGCAATCGGAGACAAGTTGGAACGGTGGGGGCTGCAGCGGCTCGTAGCAAATCCCAACCATAGTAGCAAAATCCCAAGAAAAAAGTCACCACACATATACAACACGAGCGGACAAAGTTTCCAGCACCCCACGAAAATATTTGCAGAAGGGAAGCCACATTTGTAGCAGAGGCCCACAATCGTCACAATATTTCCGATGTACTCCCTCTGTGCATAAATATTAGAAGTTTTAGCTATCCAACATGTTGTCTACATATATTCAAATATCAGTGCACATAAACACTAAAATATGTCTGCATACATCTAGATATATGTGAATGTGGACAAATGCTAAAACATCTTATATTAAAAAATGGAGGGAGTAGTTTACAACATTTGAAAAACTTCCATACAACAGAAAAAAGCCGTGAAAACTAACCTTGTGCTGGTGGTGACTACGCTGGATCGGCCCCACCGGTGACAAATTCGACTCGTCAGAGCATAGTGGGCGCCGGCTTAGGTCAGCCTCTGACCCATTCCCCTCCATACTGCCATCTCTAGTGAGCTCAACACAAATCTTCACCCTAAGGTCAATCATGGCAGCATGCTCCATGGCCCGATCTGAACTGGATGAAAAGGACCAGTAGTAGAGGAGGAGAGGAACTAGCATCAAGGAGAGCCTCGTCCGAGAGGAGCTAGCAGGAGAGCACCTCGTTGACATACCTGGGTGGGAGGAAGACAACGGTGTTGAAAAAAAGATGAAGACGCCTCGGGAGGGACCGGAGGAAAAACAGGTGCGCTCGCGCGAGTCCCACTTGGAAGATCGTTCGTTCGGCTGAATTGTCAAGTTTTCCCTAACTTTTTTTCTCGAAAGGGTGTGGATCCCCGCCCTCTACATCGAAACGATGCACATAGCCTCACATTATTGTATAGTTTAAAAGTTATAATGTTTACAAATCATCCATCACTCAAGTAGCCACAAAAATTAACCACTAAAAAACAAGGACTCTAAACATCTAATTTTTTAGGATGCAGCCACCTAGACCGGCACAAGATAGTCTGAACGATTGCCATCATTCAATTATATCCGGAATCTATGAGTCCCCACTGCAGTTCCCTAACTTAGATCGCCACAAATCCATCAACAATCTGACGGTCAAGAAACCATGGTGTGACTCATCCCCGATCCAACGCTTTTTTGAACGTGTTTCTTGCAACCGTATATAAGAATTCATTATCAATAAAATATCACGGTTCAAATCATCGTCTCTTTACAGTGTCTGATTTTCAGCAAGAATGGCGTGCACCATACTTTCTCTCTATATATATGTATATAGACGGCCAAATTAGGCTCAATTGGTGACACTCTTGTGAACTGAACTATATATAACTAATATTGTGTATATTCGCAGGCTGAGAAGGCAAAGGAGAGAGTATACGATGAAAGGCTCCCGCTGCCATAAGCTCTTAAAAACTACCATGTCAAAATTTTGAAAGGCTAAAAATAAATTAGATTTTCACAATTTAACTAGGAGGTTGACGCTGCAATGTCCCATTTTTCACTAACTTTGTCTTTGTGAATTCTTGTAACTAAATTTGGTGGCAATCTCTGTATTTGGATTCCATTGGATTTAATTTGATCTTGTTTGGATCTTTTCTGAATAATGACTGATCATGGCATCTCACTTACTTGGCCCAAGAAATATTCAATAGATATATTCTTGCCCTCGTGTTTTATCTCTAAAACCCGTATCCCAAATATTAAATTTAGTTAACCCTAATATTTCTTTCCAATGCAACCACATTTATTTAGCGTGGAAAGTTCCCTAAAAATTTGTAGAGACTACTCTAACTATGAAAAAAATATTGCCGTGGAAAATGGAATATTTTCATGATAAAAATATGTATTTCTGGCCATAAGTAACCTGTAATTCCAATCATATATTTCCACTCATCCATAAATTATGAAGGATTATGGAGATGATCCATACACCTATTTTTGCACCTATTTTTACCATGGGCAAAAACATTGGGTCAACTTGACTGGTCAAACTACATGGGTCGACAATATTTTAATCATCAATGCAAGCCGCCAAACTTGGTCAAAACCTAGACACAGGGTAAAATATTAACCTCAACTTGAATAGTGAAACCCGCTCTACCAACTATCAAACATCTATGTCACCATTTGGCAATTGCAACAGAGGCCACATAAAACCATCTCCATACCTCATGAGACTTGCTCATAATGCTCAAATACTTATTTTTTCATGTGTGGTACAAATTGAACAGTGGAAGCCACCATCAAACACCTTGTACATCATTTTGAGTTTGGACAAGTGACCGGTGAACATCACCCCCTTCTCTATCCCATCTATCCTCTCACAGTATTCACTGAGGGAGGAACAAAAGACAAAACTGAAGTAGTCTACCATGCCGACCCTAGCTCCACGCCGTGCCTTTCGCCAAATTAACGACACCGGGATCCTACCTTGCGTCTCCGTTCAGCATCAACCATACCACATTTCTTCGCATGGTGAAGCCCAACGGAACAATGCGTACTTCATGTTGCCATCAAACACCAAAAAAGGAGGAGACTGAAAGAGCATTTCGCTCGCTGATTGGTTTTGGTATTGATGACAACACAATTAGCGGACTATTCGTGTGCATAAGACTTATATGTATATTCAAAGATGAAACACGACAATTCGATGCCGCTCAAAATTGATATGGGCAAAGACGGAGTTTTTGACTTTTTCATTTTGTTAAGTCATAGGAAACCCGTACTATCAAGATTGGGTTCGCCAAGAAAAAGTATGGGTTGATTCATTTGCATGTACACAAACAAAAAATGCACCCCCAATGCCTTCCCACCGTCGATATAGATCACCCTCCTAACCTTGCTCTCATATTTGTCTCTGGTTCGGTAGTACCGGATGGGGCACCGGTAATACCGCTTCCCTAGAGCTATACTGCCAACGCCCCTCCTGGCTCGGTAGTTCTGGCCAGTACCGCCTCCATCCCAGGATATACTGATATACTCAATATAGAAAAAGTACATTATTTTACTTAAACAAGTGTCACATGATTTGCCAAAAAAATGTCAACTTGGCATCAGCAAAACTGGAAAATATAACGTTATAAATTTTGGAGCAGGATGTAACATCTTGGTACTTAGCACTGATTTAGTACTCTCTCAGTGGTTGGAGATTTCTGGCTCCACGTTAGTGATTTGTTATTAAAAAAAATCAAAATCATATTTACGAGTTTCAGAAAATGGAAAAAAATGTAGCCAATGGTTTATCCCACAGATATACAAAATATAATAATATTTTGTATTCAGAGCTACACAAAAATGATAAAAGTGTGGATCTCAGTATGCATATTTTCAAAGCTCCAAATTTTATCAGATTTTTCATATATTTTTTTTGACAGGAAAATAGTAGGGAAAGCCTCTACTGCGATTTTCATTTTATATAGATGGGATAATTACAAACGTGGTGAGAAAGTCTCTTCCTGTCAAAATTACATGGCATCCAGCCATTGTTGCATCCCCTCTTTAAGAGAAGGTTTAGCTCTATGCATAGTAAGCGAGAAAACATCTTTAAACATAGATATACACACATCAAGGTTCAGCTGTCCTCCATCAAAAATAATCTTATTCCTGTGATTCCAGAGGCTCCAGCAACCAATGATCAAATATTCTGTGAAGCATGAATGTCCAGATCTTGCTTTCCCATCCAATAACATCTCATATAAATCCAAATCATAATTCCATTCATGGTTTAACCTCCACCAAAAGGTTTGGCTGAAGTCACAACCAAAGAATAGGTGATGCATGTATTCCATGGGGGCATCATTGCAGAGCACACAAGACTTATCCTCTAGATAAAATGTTTTCCTATGAAGCAAGTCTCTTATGTTCAGTCGGTCCTGTAATAAAAGCCAGAAGAAGAATTTGTGTTTCAGCTGTACACAGGACTTCCAGATTCATAGGAAGGGGGCAGGCGCTGGTATAATAGGGGTGAGTGCAGTATAGACTCTTTGAACTAAAAATTTAGCCTCTGAATTAAGCACCCATTTATCAGAAGCAGATGAAATCACTTGACTATTAAGTTCGTATGATAATTCCTGACTTTGCTGGTAAGCAATCATGGACAATGGCAGATGGAAATGCTCAAGTAAGTTCTCTGAATTAGTACCCAGCATGTGTTTCATGTTAATATCTTGTTGCCTTGCAAATGAAAACAGGTGTGCGTAAGCTGCTTCAGGAGATATATCTCTCCATTTGTCCTTCCAAAATCTGATGGTTCGGCCATCTACATGCTTACATTTGGTTAAGTCCATGAATTTGTCCCACAGAGATAAGATATCTTTCCACCAGAAGGAACCACATGTTGCCTGCGCCTGGGGTAGCTTGTTATTCTGATAATGTGCCTCCCATATCAGCTTTACCCAGGGAACATCCACCCTATTCATAAATTTATATAAATGCTTCATTAGCAGGGCAGTATTTTGTGTTCTCATGTTCATCACATCCAGCCCACCAGCCTTCTTTGGTTTACATACTTGCTCCCATTTAACAAGGCAGTTCCCTCTCTTGTGAATATCTCTGTCTCCCCAAAGAAACCTTCTAGCTGATCCCTCAACATGATCCAAGAAGCGTAGGGGCATTTTGATGGTGCACATAGCAAAGAGTGGGATGTATATGATAATTGATTTAATGACAGTTAGCCGTCCATCATATGACAGCATGGTGGAAATACCACATAACCTGTGGTCAATCCTTTTAAGGATGCCAATAAAATGTTCCAGTTTCGGCTCGGTAGTCCCCATAGGTAAACCCAGATAGGTAAATGGCAGAGCTTCAGGTTTACAGTGAATGATCTCAGCTAGTTCAGCACATCTCTCACTAGTCACTTTTATTGGCACAAGTGAGGATTTACCATAATTCACTTTCAACCCAGTAATGGAGCTAAAAGTTGCCAATATGTTATGTAATGCCAGAAGTTGAATGGGGCAAGCCGGCAAGATAATTAGAGTATCATCTACATACTGAATGATAGGGAACTGCAGTCCAAAAGAATGATCTAGCGGGAGATTGAGAATACCATCATGCCAGGCTTTGTTTATCATATACTGTAGCAGTTCAGAAGCAAGCACATATAGCTGAGGTGAGAGCGGGTCACCTTGTCTGACCCCTCTTTTGAAGTGAATTTTTTTCCCAAGGACACCATTGGGCAAAACAGAGGCAGAGACACTGTTTAAAATGCATTTGATCCAGGTGATCCATAAATCACCAAATCCAAGGCATTTCATCATTTCCAGGATAGCACTCTATTCTACTTTATCAAAAGCTTTCTCAAAATCAATTTTGAATATAACAATCTCCTTTTTAGATTTGTGGCACAAGTGGAGATATTCATATGCCCAAGCCAAACAATCCTGGATGGTTCTGGTCTTGATGAAACCATATTGGTTTTTATGCACCAAAGGGATAATCACATTCTGCAGTCTATTTGCCAATAATTTCGTTAAGAATTTAAGTGGCAAACTGACTAAAGAAATGGGCCTGTAGTCATTGACATAAACAGGTGCAGTCACCTTTGGGATCAATGTGATGAAGGTTGTATTGATACTTTCAATGTTAATGCTTCTGGCATGGAAATCATGGCATAGCTGATAAAATTGATCTTTAAAAATATTCCAGAATTTTTTAAGGAAAGCACCATTGAAACCACCAGGACCAGGAGATTTATCAGTCAGCATATATTTCACAATATCATCCATCTCTTTAACTGTGAATGGAATTTTGAGCTGAGAGAAGTCAATATGTGTAGCAGGCTGAATATACTGTTCAATCAAATGAGTGGATGTGGGGTTCTCCGATATGCCAATTCTGTTTTTAAATGATGTCCAGATGTGAGCTGCTTTAATATCATGATCCGGAAGGATCAGATCATCTTCAGTGCAGATAGACGACATGAAGTTGCTTCGGAAATTCCGTGAGGCAACAACATGGAAAAACTTGGTGTTTTCACCACCCAGCTTAGCCCATTTAATTTTAGCCCAATTTCTCCAGAAAATTCTCTTAGCTTCCAACAGCTTGGCAACATGTGCTTTCAATATTTTCCTGAATTTTTTTTTCCTGTAAAGATAGTGCTCTTTGTTCTTCTAGGCCATCAATCAAAGCCAGTACATAATTACAGGAAGAAATGACCCTGCTCAGCTGGGATAAATTTTTACTCCATTTCTTAATTCCATTTCTCAGAGACTTCAGCCTTGCCGTAATATCCTGTGCAGTATTAGCAATAAAACCAGACTGCTGCCATGATGTGGTGACCACTTCATGGAGGCCATCAAATTCCAGCCAGTATTCCTCAAATCGGAAAAGCTGTGACTTGGGAACATCAGAGCAAATAGAGATCAATATAGGCACATGATCAGAGGATAGATTGGTCATGGGGGTGGCCATAGTATTAGGGAAAGTACTAATCCAGCTTGGTGATGTCAAAATCCAATCAAGCTTCTCAAGGAGCTGAGAGTCTTTATTACTCTAGGTATATGCTCTGCCTTTCAGAGGTATTTCCTCAAGGTCAAGGTGTTGAATAATGCGGTTAAATCTCAGCATATTATTTATATCTCCCCTGGTCTGTTCCTGTTGTCAGGTGATCTCATTAAATTAAAATCTCTCAGGATAAGCCAATATTCCATCAGGGAAGTGTCAACATCACGCAACCAATTAAGGAAAACCTCTCTCTCATCTATAAAAGTAGGTGCATAAATATTTGTGATGTAAAATACTCTGGCAGAAAGTTTGTAAATTAATTGCACAGTCATTTGGAATTTGTTGCTGTGTATCACAGTACCAGAAAACATATTCCCATTCCACAATGTAATGATGCCACCTGAATTCCCCACAGATGGTGCATAAGCGAACTGGTTAATTCTTCTTGGGCAAAAGTTTCTGATATAGTTGTGATCAAAGTGTTCTCTTTTTGTTTCTTGCAAGCACATAATATGATAGTTACGTTCATCTGCTTTAGCCCTTATTTCATTCCATCTATGCTGCGAGTTAATACCTCTCAGGTTCCAATCAACAATATACCATGATCTATTCATTAAAAACAATTGTGATGGAGACAGGCTGGGACATCATAAATATCCCAGTAGTGGTAAACCAACTCGGAAATAACCAAGGTTCAGGATTCAGAGATATCATGTCAGTATTATGGTGATAGATCTCAGAGCAAATAGCATATATCACAGCATCAATCCTCATATAGCAGCAATACCAAATAACATAGCACTCACTGATAAAATATTTCACACACCAGGTACATAAAACAGACATAGATAATTGTTTGACAGCAAAATCAACCCAATGAAAACAGAAGTACAAGATAGCATGCACTCTGTATATAAACCGAACAGACTCGATCAACTGACACCGATAGCATATGACAAATATAAAGATAATTGTGAGATATTTTAGGGCTGTCTCCACACCACTAGTTGTTTTCAATACTGTCATTGGTACTGTCATAGTTGAGTTCCTCTTCAGTCAGCATCGCAGATGCCATCTGATAGTGTGCCCCTCCAATGGCCTGAACCATCAATGTAGGAAGGACAGGTGGAGCAGGTGTCGAAGTGTCAACAACATGAGCTTCAAATTCAGCTGCCAAGTTCTTTCCAGAGCTTTCACCTTGTTCAACAGTCACCAGATCAGTTGGAGGCTTGTCCTTGAATCCAGCATTCAGTTCAGCAATTCTGTTACTGCGCCTCACAAACTCCACAGTGGGGGGTGCAGGTGCCTTGCCACGCCTTCTCCTAACAATGGGGCATAGCCACAAAGTTTGCAATAAGCTGTGTATTCTGAACCTGATCTTCGACAGCAGGTGCAACCACTGTGGTTTCAGTTTCCTGTGCATCAGCAGGCAGGTCATGTGTAGGATCTGGAGCGTTGTAAACATGGGTATCAACTGGTGCTTCAGGGATAGCATCAGCAACCGAGCTCGCACCTCATCATGCTGTATGGCTTGTTCTATCTCCATATGCTGATCCTCAACAACTATCTCTTCCATGATAACATCACCCTCAAGGTTGTGTGCAGGGCTTTGCGGTGGTGTCATCAAAATAGGGTCCTCAGCTGCAGGTGCAACATCTGCAGCAGGAATATTGTTCTCTCCTTCACCAACATCTGCAGGATGTTGCACCATACTCTCATTCTCAGCATGCCAAAAAGCGAAATCATCCACAATGATAGGCATAGGGTGGGGGTTCTGGCCATCAGGTGGAAGAGGGTCTTCATCCCCAGGCCCTGCACCTAGCATCACAGAGGACAGGATGATTGTTGGACAGGACCACGAATCCCCACTGCCTATGTATGAAGTTGACTGGGTGACAACAATGCTAAGAGGGGTCTTGTCAATATTGTAAACTCTCATCTTGACCAAGATTCTAGCTTTGTTAGAATTATCTCTGTTCCAAATTAGCACTCTGCCATACTGAGCCATGGATATGACAATAGTGTCAAGGTTCTAGCATTCAATCGGGTAGTTCATCAACATGAGCCAGCAATCATGTGTAAAAGTAACAGATCTATGATTCCTACCCCTGTTTTGCTTAATCACCCTCATCACAGTTTCTCCAATGAAATATGGGCTAGTCATAACAGCAGTATCTCTTTCTACCACATCCTCAAAACGAACTAAAGCTGCCCCTAAGCCACTGCGAGAGATCTCATGGATAGTCCAACCCCTCTGCTGCTCAAGATAACCGGTGATGAGATTAGCAGTACCTTCAAACTGATCTGGGTGTGGCTCTGGTTCAAGGATGATGATCACCCAGGAGTCGCAGGCTTGCGGAAGTGAGCCGCCCACCGTGACATACCCACGCTGAGGTCGGAGGCCATTGGGTGGGATGAAGCCGATGCTGGGCGGGAGGTGGGGGATGAAATCACAGGGGTAGTTCGCCATTGGCGATGGCGGTGGTGTATGCGGCGATGAGTCATCGGAGAGCTCGATGGAACCCTGTAGCAATGCGAGGGGAATAACCGCGTCCCCCTGTCTTCCAGGTAATATACTGCTATTCGGGTTGATTTTTTTCCGATAAATTTGTGCTTTCCTTTTCTTGTTGAAACACTTCCGTGCAATATGCCCGTATCCAAAACAATCTCTGCACCTGATTTTGCTTGCGCAAGAGGAAGCTTGATGACCCACCGCCAAGCAATTAGCGCAGTTAAACTCTTTATTAGCGCGGGTGTTCAGCTGTGTCTCGGATGACGGTGAAGGAGATGGGCTGGTCACATAGTAGCCGTATTGGGCCGGATGTGGGTCGTGCATCACCACGGCCCGGCAAGGAGTAGAGTTTCCGTGATTCCCGCCTCCATTGGATCTGGTATCAGCGTGATCATCGCAGGTAGGGCGTATCAGATCTGGTGCAGTTGATCGATTCCCAATAGGAACACAATTGGCACCAGTGAGGATCGAAGAAGGGTTTCTAGGTGCCTGGTGATCGATCCCACGTCGGATGGTGTTGAATACAGTTTGCATGGGCACCGTATTGTAGGATCTACGTGATCTATTAGCAGGAGGTGGGTTTGTCGATCTGGTGACAGAAGACCATTCAACATCTAATTCAGCATAATAATTCCGTTCTTCTCTGATCCAATTCGGTCCACCAAATCCCCAAAGATGAAAGAAACATTCAAAATGCTGACAAGAGTAAGATCTCAAATTCTGAATGAAGAAACCCACTGCCTTACAGCTGACTACAAATTTGAAAACCTTGTCTCTCAGATTCAGAATTCCGATCTCATCATATGCCACACCCAAGCAGGCAGAAAGGGCCAAACTAGCATTCAGATCATCCAAACGAAACGATGTGCGTCCAA
This sequence comes from Poa pratensis, assembly GCA_947311845.1. NCBI lineage: Eukaryota > Viridiplantae > Streptophyta > Magnoliopsida > Poales > Poaceae > Poa > Poa pratensis. The sequence continues at coordinate 4,720,775 of CAMZMU010000077.1, forward strand.
AAGAAACCATGAGGAAGAAGCGGTGTGACCTAGAGACCGGGTTCACCGAGGAGGCGAAAATGTGACGAACCTTGGCCCGAATCCTATGACCCGGGAAGAAATCCAGTCGATGGGCGATGGAGGAGGGATCCGCGTAGGGATCCCCACCTGCCGCAGCCATGATCGCGAGGCAGAGATCTCCTAGATGTCATCGGAGGAGGAATCGCCAAGGGAGTAGCCGGAGGTGGGAGTCGCCATGATATCTCGGGTTACACTCTCTCCATACATACGGGTGTTTCTGTTGGCCGTCTCTATGTTGGAGACGGCTCAAAAAAAATAGTATTAACTACAAATAGTTTTGCATTACGATTTTCATTTTTGTGTAGCCCATAATACAAATAGTTTTGCATTACGATTTTCCGTGCTTGTATGATATATTATTGGTTATGTCCATAAATTTTCGAGATATGTAAATATGATTTTTGAATATGTCAAAATGAAGGGATCACTTCAACTTGGGAGCCAAAGACACTTTTCATCCCTCAGTTCCAGAATATATTGGTTGTAATATCATCTTATACATTATGGATGGAGGGAGTAGTATATTTTAATGTTAATCCCTCTGTTCCTATTTATGTGGTGTCCCAGTTTTACGTGTGTCAACTTTGAATATCAATTTGACCAACAAAATATCTGCTATATTTGCTAGGAGTACAATATTATACCATCAGATTTTTATTCAAAAAACTAGTTATAAATAGTATAATTTTTATGGCACATACCACATATCACATATAATACTTGTGAAATTGACAATCAAAGCTGAAACACGCAAAACAAGAACACCCCTAATAGGTGCAGAGCAAGTATTAAGCTTTGCCCGAACATTTGTAGAGGTAATAGATGCTTTTTTTTGGGTTATTCAGCATTGCCTGAATATTTGTAGAGGTAATAGATGCATGTAATAGATGCATATCTCCTGTTATTGGTGGAATGCCCCAGAGAAGATGGTTGCACAATTGCAGCTCATATTGATGAAACCTCAAAATGTAGTCCGTAAAAGAACACCGTACATTTAAAAACAAAGCTTCGTGATTTGCTAAGAGTAGAACTCATGCTAAAAGATCAACTCAGAATTGCCATTCGGTAGATCAACAAAACAAAACTCACTAATAGGAGAACAAACATCAGTAACAAACAGAAACAAAGATTATACAAACCAGACATTTCCTAGTGATCATTTGTTAAACCAATTGCTGACGCCTTGATGCATCTACTGTTAGGATTTCTGCACGCCCGGTTGCAAGAAAGATCCGTGGTACGTCACAAGAAACCTGCTAGCCGTGAACTGACTATGCTAGTCATTGCAGAAGTGTACTGAGCTCCTGCTCTTAGCTCTTGAAAGATGCCTCGGATGGTGATTTCTGTGCTCATCTAAGATGACCTGTTGCTGGGATAATCTGGTGTTGTGCAATCCCAAGAGGCTTCTTTACATTATCATCAGGATTCTCTCCTGATCCGCCGCCATCACAACTGGGTTCCAACAAGCGCACGAGCGAGAGAAAAATCTCCATTCTAGTCACGTCCCTATTGGCCTGCACAAAACGGGACCAAATAAGAACTCACGATGAAAGTGGTCAAAGAAGGGAGGAACAGTCGTCTAAGGTCATGGGAAGAAAATTTTGTACACGAATCTGGAGATTATCTATACAAGTAAATGAACACGTGACATGACCCAACCAAGGGATCTTCATAATACTTTGAACTACATACCTCAACAGTGAACCGTGCCCAGATTTTATTTTTGCGTGCTTCCATCACACCCCTCAAGATGGTTAATCCAAGTCCTTTAATGAAGTCAGCTATCTCTAGGAAGATCCCTCTATCCTCACAAATCATCTGCAGACATACTGATGTCAACAAATGGGCAGTATAATATGTGAATTGAGATTAACGACACAAAGAACAAACAATAGCTGAATTATTTACCTCCACGAGCATCTGACGAGGCCGGTCAAGATCCTCAACAATGATTGGGCATGTCATGGATTGACTGCCAACGTTGAAGGCCCAGTCGCACCACCCTCAAAGTAGTCTTTCCAAAGAGGACCGTTCTCACCACCAAGAATCTGATTTAAGTTTATCAAGTAGCACAGCAAAAAAGTATGAGGTTTGCAACTACTTCTCATGGAATAAACTGCAAGGAAAAATAATTGTAATTAACAAGTGTGCATACCTTAGATTCATTGGAATCCTTGAGGTTGTCGGCATGCTTTGTCACACTTTGCAAGAAAACCATGTGCTTGATGGTCTTTTCCAATAAAGCATCAATGCTACACTGTTGACAACAAATGACATGAGAAATAGTAGTCATTACACTATAAGTCTATGACAATTTGAATACAGTGCAATCAAAGTCTAAAATAATGACTACAGCCACTAAAATGTGGAAAGTCAACTAGAGGGTACCTTTGCCCCGTTAGGTACAAGTTCCCGGAGCTCCTTTATACGATCCTGAATGAGCTGACGGTCCTTTGGTCGTGGCTTGGAACTCTCTCCTGGCCGAGATCTCTTCGATTTGCCTTGTTTGATGTATCATGACCTTTGCTGTTTGAGGCTGACACGCTTTCGCATTTCATGTTATGCCCACTCTCGATCCAAAGGCGTATTTGAGATTTGTGCATTCCATTATTTTGAGAGACGACCGTCCTCAGTTTTCTCTAGGAAACATGGCTGTTTAACAAAATTTGAAACAGCCAACTCATTCTTGACTAGCAACGGAGGAGCACCAGATGATTCTTGTTGCTTCATCTCTTTTGAGCCACAATAAGAGCTGCTAGGCATGTCTGTCAATGAAGTCTTGCAAGAGGCACTGTCAGCAGAGATCTGCTTGCCACCAGGATTGACACTGGAGATAACAGCATCCAATAGTTGGTCACTATCAGTTAGTGAGAAGATTCCAGAAAAGGGAACTCATCATCCAGTGCCGTATACTGGAGTGGTATCAAGATAAACTGATGATTCAGGAGCATCTCTCTCTGAGTTCTCCTGTTTTGCAGTGTTCCATGTTAGATCACCATCCACATTGCGGCACAGGTGAGGAAATTCAGCACCAAAGATATCAAACAAATCATTTCCTGTAGTTGGATCCATAAGAAATGAGGAAGATCGTTCACTTGAAATGCCTGGGAGCTTCTGTCCATCCATATTCTTCGCACCTTGTATTCTTACAGCAAAACTGGAGTCGTTTACTTCTTTAGCCTTTGTTTTGGGAAACATGATCCGAAATATTCAGTTGATTCTCCTGAGAATTCTTTCTTTTGATCCACTAAAAGCTTGAACTTCCGACCCAGAGGAAAGAGCCGCAGCAGCATGACATGAGTCTCTTTTGGGACTGCCCATTTTCATAATGAATTGGGCAGATTGGGGGATTTATATGAAATAGCTGGATTGTGCCCCATCATCCAGAAGTAGACTGACAACTTTGGTCTAATACTTGACTCGTTGAACTGTTATACAAGTTAGACTTGACTATCTGTTACCTTCAGGGAGAAAATCAAAATTTCCACGACTATTTAGAAAATCCAACACCTCACCCCCTCCATGCAACAGGGGCATGCTTGTATTTTCATGATAACAGGGTTCCGGCATGCAGGATTTTAGCAGAAGATTTCTTATATCTGATGACTCTTCCATGTTTCCTAGTTCTAACTGTCCTTCATTCATCAACAATGGATGTTTTTCTGCTGATGTTGAGGTAGAAGAGATAAAACCTGAGCTTACCACACTGCTTTGGTGGTACTTTCATCTCTCCTGTCACAGTATGAAGTTTGACGTCTGAACCTCATATCAGGAGCATATAAACTGTGATCTCTGATAGCTTCATCATTTCTCTGTGCCACTTTAAGCAAGGAAGCTTTCCTTCCAGTGTTTGCTGATGTACTACTTGACACTGTTGTCGCATCAGCACCATAGTACTGTTCATAAGCCACTGGGGAACCACTAAAGGCTTTTGAGCAAGTATCTGCAGGGTAGACACTCAGAAGACCATGCGACGAGCGTGACTGAACCTTCTGGAAGAATCATTTTTAGCTGAAGTAGATGCAACCATACTTGATCGATTATTCAGCTGAGAACAAAGCTTCTTATACTGAAGCACATAAGTTGTATTTTCCATAACCTGTCAGAAAATAAGCATTTTATAAGCTCAACATGCTGGAAGCCCAAACAGGGAGCTAGCATATTCCAATGGTCATAGTATAGCTCAAGAACAAATCTTCATAACGCAGTCCTTATAGAGCTAAATTTAAACAGATACACTTATAGATTCTTTCCAACTCCCCACTCCAATCCAAAGGAAGGTTTGGTATTCCTAGGGCCTCACCATGAATATAGTTTATATAAGGATCCAAAGAACAAATATTTGACTAGTCAACTATGTACTAGTCATAAAGTAGTACTAGTGTACCTACTGTTCTATCTCATGGCCATAATATAAAACGGAATGAAACATCAAGACAGATATATATACTAATCTAAATTGTCAAAAACTTGGCTATCTTACCACACTAGTAGAGCCGAGCTGGAGTACACCGCGTGGTAACACAGGAATTATTGCAATAGTCTGCAGCAAGCAACTTATTAAGAGATCTGAAGTTTAAAAGTTGGTAAATAATCTACCATGCAAAGGCAATCATTCTACCAACCTGAATCCCAGCTCTGAACTGATAATTCATCTCGGCAACAACCTATCACCATTAAAAGACAACAGCTTAGTATTTCACTACGGAAGCTCACCTTACAACTGAAGATATCCAAAACAAGAAAAGCAAGAGGTTAAGCCCCGTTATATTACCAAAAACAATTAGATATCATTATGGGAGAAGCATCATGGTTAGCTAAAGCTTATCAGGCAAATCATGTTAAATTGTTAACCAGAACCTTGACCACTTGTTCACATGCCATGTGTGTGCTTTTGCAACTAGCTTATCCAGTGACCACTTATTTGGCAGAACAATAGATTAAACTCACTACATGCCAAAATTACAACACATAAGGAACAAATATGTGGGACAAAATAACTCCACAAGGATTGTTGAAATGACATATATTCCATGCTATTAATGACACAGCAGCAAAAATGGACTAGACAAAACTGAATTTGGGCTACATTTCTATCAGTTCACAAGAAAGAAAAAAGAAAAAATTATACCTCGGATCTGAGCCCGTGGTCACCGGCAGTATCATGGACAATCCACTGATGATTCCCAGTAAAAGCAGCACGACCAATGGTACTGGAAAAACAGAATGCAGCAGCCATCCATCAAAAAATAAATACTAGCCACTAGCCAGAACCAAGAACAATGTACTAGCTAGTAACAAAGAAATTGTGTTGCCGGTTCTTGCTTACCCTTCTCCAACAACATGAACCTGTGATGCCATAACCTTCCTAACAAGGGTGCACACGTTGCCACCTGTTCCGCACCCATCCTCAGATCCGTCTGGACAAGATGCGTGGCCACAACAGCCATCCTCCCACACTAGATGGCTGCAAAACACCAGGCAAAACAATGCACACAAATCATCAGACAAGAGCCAAACTCTGAAGGCAGTAAGCTCGTTAATAAGCTTAATTCACAATGCATTTAGTAAAATTAGCATTCAGTCATGATCCCCGAATCTTGTCCCCGTTTCTCTCTTCTCCATTTGCTCCCAAAAGCTTACACCGAATTGGACAACACATCCACGCTCTTTTAAGCCTCAGGAGCTAACACGCATTTACACAGACAAGGCACTAGCTTTTTTGCTTCATGTTCTGTAGTAAAGGCACTACTAAATTTGCAAGAATCAGTGAACAAGCGCACGCGCGTTCTTTTTCCAGGCGCCATCTTTCCCACAACGAAAGGAGCCCCTTATTAGTAATCGCTGAGGAATATACCCATCCTACGAATCTTCCCCGCGCACGCTTCACTCGTACGAGGCAAATCCAGCCGAAATGGAATGTTCAAGAAAGCTCCAAACCAGCAAATAAACAAAAAGAAGATACTGAAGACTGCGAGAGAACTTCGTTTGAGATTTGATTTTCGCAAGATCGAGCGGGAGGGGAAGCATGAGAAGAAAGAAAAAAAATGCACAGGAGAAGGATGGAAAGGCTTACACGGGGTCAGCGGCGCCGATGGCCTTCCAGAAGACGGCGTAAGACCAGCCGACCTCCTCGCACAGCCGCCGCAGCGCCTCCCCCACCGCCATCTCCGCCACCCCACAGCCCAAGGGAACCCTAACGAACAAACCCTAGCTCCTCCGACGGGGGGACCAAAACGAACAAGCACGCCGCCGCCTCTCTAGGCGCCGCGGCAGCTGGTTCGCCCGGCCTGCTTCGCGCGGACCCCGCCGTCCCTCCTCCCCGTTGCCGCCGGAACCCCAACACTTGCTCACTTCGTCGCCGGCGAGGAGCAACCAGCCATCAGAGGGGCCCACCACCACTCGGAGGGGGCGCTGGTCCCAGCGTCAGTGGGGGGCCGCTGGGTCCACGGCGCTGCGCCAGAGACGCTCCGACAGGTGGGTAGCGTGGCGCGCCGGAGCCGCAACGGCGGCGGGCGAGCAATGCGCCGTAGGATTTCGCTGCTGCGCGTCCTCGACTCCTCGTCAATCTCTTTCTTTCTTCTCCGCTTTCGCTTTGGCTTCCTTGGGTTCTCACTGGTCTGCTCTGGTCTGGGAGTCTTGCTCTATGGGGCTCTGCTTGTGTTGTGTGAGTGTGAGTTTTTTTTTTCTGGCTTTTCTTCTTTGTTGCTTTCTTTGCTTGCCCCTCCTTTTCCTTTGGCCATCGCGGCTCCCGAGGCAGGCATCATTCCCTCCACGAGGGGCAGGATGGGCATTTTTAGGTGTGGCTCCACAAGCTTATGCCCCCATCCCCACTGTCAGACGACGCAATTTCATATTAAACCGGGTGTGGAAAAAATTCATTTTATTCTAGGCTACAAAAAAAATGTAAATCTAAAAAAATCAAATTTTTAAAATGTGTGATATTCGCCGAGACTTTCAAAATGCAGATTTTGAACTTTTCAAAAAAGAGCTCCCTAGACCTCGGCCTTCAAAACGCCCACACTCGTTAAACAATTCTTTTCATGTAAAATATATGTATCGATAATGAGTTAGTTATATCCGGTCAATACTCAATCTTGTTGTAATTAACAGTTTAGTCAAAGTAAAATTTATAAACTTTGATCGGGTATATAGGAAAATATCAACATATATAATATAAAATTCATATTATTAGAATAATTATGACTTATATTTTCATATTATATGCATTTGGTATTATAGTTGCTGATATTTTTCATGTATACTGCATCAAACTCAAATTTTGACTTCGACCAAACATAGGACGCGGAGTAATAGTAACCGAGAGAGTACAATTTTTTATGGGATAATACAAACCACTTCAGAGGTGATCCCGGTGAAAGAGAGTTGTTGAACTTTGCACTTATAACCACTCAAGTGCTAAGTATGCTTTTTGTTTTATAATTACCTTTTTTGCCAAATGATTCAAATTTATCACATTTGAACATGTTGTAATATTAGTCAAAAACAATCGAATGAATAAATACATCAATACCACGATTTGAGAGAAAATACTCCTTGTCCAAAAACACAGGTCAAGCCAGACAAAAAGAATTTCCGTTTCCATGGTCGTTTTGCCCCAATATGTTGTTCCGTTCCCGCATAAAAGTTTGCGTTTCCGTTCCGCGAAATTCCGTTTCCGTATTTCCATTTCGTTTCCGTTTTTTTTCACAGAGAATTCGGAAAGATTCCGCTCCGTTCTCATCCCTAAGCATATGTTTCGTGGTAAATTTGTATTGGTTCTTATTTGACGGATGGTCAAACCAAAACAATGCTTTTCACGTCAGCAAATACATATGCATAATTTACCATGGGAGAATGCACTTGATAAAATGTAGGAAAATGCACAAACCTTACTTGGGTAAATACAGGATTTTTTTTAAGGCTAATGTTTTGCGTGATAGCCTCTACTTCTTGCATACCATACAATTTCATCTACTGCGTCACTTACGAGACACGTGTGTTTGCCCCTATCAGGTGGATGATTTGTTCGCGACAAAAGAACAGTTAGGCTCAACTAAACATGTTTATAACTGAATATGGTTCGCATGGTAAATAGTAGAGAAACTACGTTGCACGTACCCATGATCACCACTCGCTTGCCAACCAAACAGTGGGCTCAATCGAACTGTAAGAAAAATTGTTAATGTGTACGTACCTCACATATAAAACTTAAAGCACCATCCTGTGCCAGAAGCTTCAAGCAATGCATGGTTAATTAGAATATCTTCCATAGAAAAATAAAGAGTATTATATGTCCTCTTCTCTTTCTGCCCGAAAAAAACTAATCAGTTTGAGAAGCTCTCGTCAGATTGTACCATGTAACACCCTTTTTAATTGAAAAGCTTCACATAACATAACCACTCATCAGACTCCTATGAAAGAAGACAAACCGGATAACTTAAATATATCCAACAAATGATCTGTCATGTACAAAAACAACACCACTTTTGTACCCTAAAATTGTATCTTAGTAACAAAGACAGCTATGCCCTCGAGGTTACTGAACAATTACAGTTGTGCCAACATGGGCCCTTCAAAAGGTGGGCATGGAGTGCAATTATGTGGTCGTGTATGCTTTTGAGGGAGTGGTGGGGTAATTTAAAATTAACAGGCACATAACATTATTATTTTTTACAGTGAGGACACAAATGGCAGAGGCTAAGACAATCAGGGGTCGCAGAGTCTGTCTTAGCTGGCGATTATTTTTCTCCAAAAAAGTTGTTTTTAGATGCAATGTGTCTTCAGATATGATTTTAAATTCTGGTTAACATGGCATTGTGGACTACTTTGTCTTTCGTGATTGGATATGCAATGAACTCGAAGACGAACAGTCACTGGGAGGTGGACCTCGTAGATACTATGTGCATTACCACCCCAGCTGGCGTGGATGCGTCAGATTTGCTTAGTTGCTTTTGGGCTCCGTGAGATCTTGGCTGTTTGATCTTGGCTTTATTTTCTGAAAAAAGGGTGGCCGATTCACAGATCTTGCAGTTCCATGTTCCCAGCAATCTCAGAGCTCTACAAATTATGAACCGACTTACTGCGTCTGCAGTGCAAACAATTGTTTTGCTAAATGCAAGATTTGGTCTTCACCGGATAGTGGAGTTCCCGGGAAAATGAACTGAACTTTCTCACAAGCTCATTACATAATTAATCAGCACACCTCATAACCTTTTGACAGCGGTACATCACCCCAGAACCACTTCCTTTCATCACTCTAATCTTTTTACCGGCGCATCATATTTTACACAGATCTGGTGAGTGCTTCAGCATATGCAGAGACTGTGAAAAAACAAAAAGAGGAAGAAGAAGCTTTAGCATATAGAGACAGGTTATTGTGCTTTAGTTCTTGACCGGACCGGCACGTGAGAACTTCTGTTTACTCGAGCTTCGATCCAAGTTTGTTGCTACTCCAATTTCGATGTTCAGAGAGCCAAAAGCAACCGGACAGAACGCAATCAACTAGTACTAATTCTATATTACCAGAACTAGAACGGTAATCCAGACCAATTTCTCCGGCTCCCAGTTTTGAAGTGCATAAACCACCCCTCTTGTGTGCGCGGCGTGGAACAGGCAAAGATCACACGTCCTTGTCATGAAAACGATATATTCTTCCAGTTTAATTGTACTTCTTTACGATGGTACAAGCAATTTTTTTCTCTACTCTTTTTGTAATGGGAACACCCGTTCCATTCTTGAACGTGTGGCATTCCTTTGTTTAATTAGAGATGGCCTAACACAGGATAGGCGAAATGCTAATTCAAGATTATGCTGACTCATTAGTGGAGGCTTGCAAACTAATCCTACTCCTCTTCTTTGATGTGGATGCGTTGCTTCTAGAAATGCTCCACTAGATCGGCAAAATACCACATCTAAAAAGAGATCAGCCACAAACAGAGACGTTTGTTGAGTTTTTTTTTCTCTGAAAGGGACGTTTATAGAGTTTAGTCACATCATGTGCAATAAGCCATAACTGATTTGGCTCTTATGAAAAGCCAAATTAGATGGTCACTTCATCCTCGTAGTGACGTCGTTTCATGTCACTAGCAGCTCATCTAGCTGATGTCTATGTCTACGAAGTTTAAGATGCGTTCATAGTGCAAATGAAGAAAATAAATAGTCCTAAGAAGAATGAAAGCATCAATTAAGAAAAAGAAACGATACTGTATTACGGATACACAAACTAGTTCTCAGAAGTTATAGCTTTGTACAAGGATACAAAAACTTCAATCAGTATTTTATATTGTAATATGCATGTAGTAACCTAAAAAACTGTATATTATGGAAGATTCCGAGATATACATATGGCTTCCAAGTAATTCATTTTGGACAATTAAAATAATATCTATTCTCATGTAATATTATCAATATAGTTGTTCTAACTAATACTACTAATTTACTAATTAATAAGAAGAGGGCTAGAACTTGGTTGCCATCTGTCGTTAAGCCGTCCTAGAAGGAGAACACCTTAATGGAGAGAATGTAGACAAGTTGGTTGCTGCCCTGCCCAACAGGGAACCGAATTTGCCATCAAAAAAAAAAAGAGGGAACCGAATTTAGGAGGTTGGAGATGGAGAGGATAGCACAGGTACCAACCCACTAGGCAAGAGGACACAATCTGCATGAGAATCTTGACCTAGGCACCTTGCAAATAAGACTAGTCACAATGGGGAGTAATTTAGACTAGTAACATGCATATGTTACTACTCTAAGTTACTACTTACATAGTGGGGAGTAACATGTGTGTAGTGTTATATTTAATAGGTTATACACTCATATTGCCTTGAAATGTGTGATGTTATGGTAACATAGATAGTTACCACCACCATCTCTCTCCTCATTAATTAACTGCCACATCAGATTTTTTGCCTATGTGACACTGATGTTACTTCTATGTTACTCCCCATTATGACTAGTCTAACACCAACAACACTGTTGCTGCAAACCCTAGGCGAGAGGGCAATAGTTCCTTTTTTTGAGAAATTTTGACAGAAGAGACCACATCAACGAATGAAATGTCAAAAAAGACCACCTGCCAAAATATTTGTCAAAAAGAACCACTTCAGGCGTGGCGGCAGGAATGCCAGGCGACACGTGGCGCCTGCCGCCACGGACGGAGGCGACAACAGAGGCCGCCAGAGGCGGTGGTGGCACGTTGCTTCGAAACGGAATCCCAGCGCTCGCAACGGAATCTCCTGCCGTGTGGGACCCAGCCGCCTGAAGCGGTGGTGGCAAGCTGAGCTGGCGGAGAGGCCGCCTTGGCTGGTGGCGGCCTTTGGCCAGGCTGCCGACAGCCGCATGCAGGAAATTCCCGCATGCAGAGCCACGCGCATGTTGGTGCTGTGTTCGTACCACCGATTGTACATGCCCGCTTTTTCCTGATCGTATGCTCTGCGTGAGATACAATTTTTTAGCATCGTGCGTTAGTGTAGACAAATAAATGGGACAGCATACCTATATTCTTCTACTCCCTCCGATCTATATTAGTGGGCATAATTTTGTCTAGATACACATGTATCTAGTCTAAATACTTAACTAGATACATATGAATTTAGACAAATCTATGCTCACTAATATGGATCGGAAGGAGTACTACATTTGTCGACACTTCATTATTCCACTGCTCTATCGACGATTGGTTACGTCTGCTCTAGTCGTTTTCTTTTATTGTCTTGCCTGTGTCATCGCGTGGCTCTGCATGCGGGAATTTCCTGCATGCGGCTGTCGGCAGCCTGGCCAAAGGCCGCCACCAGCCAAGGCGGCCTCTGCGCCAGCTCAGCTTGCCGCCACCGCTCCAGGCGGCTGGGTCCCACATGGCAGGAGATTCCGTTGCGAGGGCTGGGATTCTGTTTCGAAGCAACGTGCCGCCACCGCCTCTCGCGGCCTCCGTTGTCGCCTCCGTTCGTGGCGGCAGGCGCCACGTGTCGCCTGGCACACCTGCCGCCACGCCTGAAGTGGTCCTTTTTGACAAATATTTTGGCAGGTGGTTTTTTTTGACATTTCATTAATCGATGTGGTCTCTTCTGTCAAAATCTCTTGTTTTGAAGCCTCATTTCCCTTTGCTTTGCCCCCACACTAAAACTTTTTTTTTGACAAATAACTCCCTGTATTGGCCTTAGCGGGAATAAAAATCTGGGACACGGCCGCACGCTGCCCATCCTTGGATTTGGACATGTAAGCAAAAAAAAAAACATGGCGAGAGTGCACCACTAAGACATGCTTCATTTGGGAAGGATGAATAGGGAATTTTTTTTTGAGCGGAGGTAAACAAGAAAAAGGATAATTACAACACTCGCCAGTGTGTTCGGGCCTGTTACGCGCCCATCCGGGCCGTGCTCGTGCCAGCCGATATTGCGTGTCAGGCCATCCTACCTGTCGTGCTCATTTCTCTAGCCCAGGATGGCCCAGAAATTTAGGCCGTACCAGCCCGGCAATAGCAACCATGGCAAATCCTATTTGACGCCTACCGCGCGAGCCATTCCGATCCGCGGACCCATATGGCCCAGCACATCCAGCTTTCCTCCTTGTTTTACCTTTTTATTTTATTTTTACTGTTTCACTTTATCTCACTTTCCTTTTTTTCTTTAAATAAGTGAAAAAATATTTTCAGGTTGTGGGCAAATGTGCAAGGTAACAAAATGCTCATAAAGTTCAAAAAAATATTCGCAAGATTCTATAAATATTGACGGGTCACAAAATATGTTCATGGTATCGAAAAAAATAATGGAGTTCGAAATAATATTTTTCATGAAATTGAAAAAATTACACAAATTCAAAAAAAAAATCATGATGTTTCAAAAAAAATGTTCACCTGGTAAAAACATATTTTCATAGGGTTTATAAATACTTTCACGGGATTCAAAAAAATGTCGGTTGGTTAAAATATATTCACCCGATTCGGAATATGTTCGCGTGTTTAAAAATGCTAACGGTCTTCACGTGTGTGAATAATTATTATTTTCCATTACTGAAAATATATTAAAAAAATAACTATATTTATTATATTTCTTAAAAATAAATAAGAAAATATTAATTTTATTGTTCTGGTTTTTGTGGGGCCCATGAGGCTCAACTTGTAGGGGGACTCCTAACGCACGCTAAATACGGCAAATAGGAGCGCCCAGCGACCACGCCATGCCATGCCTTGTCACCGTGCCTCCTAACGGGCCAAAATAAGCCTAGCCCATGTCCCAGCATAGTTTAGGTGTATCACCGTTCGTGGGCAATTCCTATTTGACGCATGTTGCGTCCGTTACGGGCGCGACGCGAACCCCTCCAACGCCAAGTTTTTCGTAAATGGGCCGGCCAATATGCTCTTTGATTAATTGGTTTTTCTGGTTTTGGGAACTTTCTAGAACCTTCTGTCATGATTTTTCTGGTTAAGTGGTTTTGAAAGGGCATGGCGCCCCCATATGTGGTTTTGGTAATTAATGACAATCCCTATGGACTAATGGTTGCATTGAGTTATACTTGTAGTGTTTGTCCATAAGCAAGGCTTGAACTCCATATGTTGGATTCAAGGTTGATGTCATGAAGATAATGATATAATGGAGTATTTGGCATCAAGATCATCAAGTTGTATGGATATATTTGATATAATCAAGAAGAAGAGTTTGTGATGACCAAGTTGTGGCTCGAAGAGTTATCCAATGATTGGTCATGAGAGAGTTGAGCTTAGTGCAAATATGTCTTGAAGAAAAGTATTAGGTGATCATTCATGGTTATCTTCAAGACATCATTGATGGCTACATGTTGGTGAACCCCAAGAGGAAGGTTATGATGTAGACAGCAGAAGTTTTCCCTTGAATAATCTACCCAAGGTTATCAATCCAGTAGGACTTGATGATCTATCGGAAGGTTGTTGATGTTGACTCCCCCTGGCGCTAGGAAGCTTGCACCAATGTGGAATCTGCATAGACACAAAGCAGAACTTTGCCCAACACGAAACAGAGAGGTTGTCAATCTCTCCGGTCTTGCAGAAACAAAGAGTTAAACGTATGGTGTGGAAAACAGCAGGAAACACAGCAAGTAACAGGAAACAGATGATTGCAGCAGGTTGTGTAAACAGTATGTGGAAATTGGACCAGGATCCACAGTTCACTAGTGGTGTCTCTCTCAGAACAGATAACTAGCATGTTGGGTAAACAAATTACAGCTGGGCAATTGACAAATAGAGAGGGCATAACAATGCAATTCATGCCAAGATGTCTACTATGAAATCTAGTTGGGCATTACAACAAAGTACATAGACCGTTATTCCAACAACATCTATGCCTAAATAATCCACCTTCAAGGCAGCATCCGCATCCCATTCAGTATTAAGTTGCTAACAACAGATTATTGCATGAAGTAAAGTGTGTAATGTAATCAATACAAGTGCCCTTGGACACTGCACCAATGTTTTATCCCTAGTAGCAACAGCACATCTACCATCTTAGACCTTTCTGTCACTGATCCAGATATCTAGAGACTGAACCCACTATCGAGAATAAATACCCCCTCTTGGAGTCACAAGCATCTACTTGGCCAAAGCATCTACTAGCAACGGAGAGCATGCAAGATCAAGAGCACATAGATAAACAACTTGAATAAACATGTTAATAATATTCATCGGATCCCAGCAAACACAACATCTAGCATTACAATAAGATGATCTTGATCATGTTTGGCAGCTCACAAGATCTAAACATGGAGGCACAAGGTAGAGAGACAACCATCTAGCTACTGCTATGAACCCGTAGTCCAGGGGTGGACTACTCACGCATCACTCCGGAGGCAGGCATGGTGATGTAGAGCCCTCCGGTGATGATCTCCCTCCGGCAGGGTGCCGGGAAGAGCTTCAGAACTCCTCCGATCTGAGATTGACGATGACGGCCGCGACGGAACTTTTCGTGGAATATGATCGACCGTAATAGGGTTTTCGCGTCGCGGAGAATATATAGGCAAAGAGGCGGCGTCGGTGGCCGAGGGGGGCCACCACGCCATAGGGGGGCGCGGGCCCACCCTGGGCCGCGCCCTAGTGTGGCGTGGCCCCCTGGTGGGTCTGCTCCGACTCCTCTTTGGACTCCGTGATCTCCTCATGATATTATTGACGATGTCTTTTGTTTCGTCCAATTCCGAGAATATTTCCTTAATAGATTTTCTGAAACCAAAAATAGCAGAAAACAGGGAACTGGCACTGTGGCATCTTGTTAATAGGTTAGTCCCAGAAAATGCATAAAAATGATATAAAGTGTAACCAAAACATGTAGCAATTGATATAATAACAGCATGGAACATCAACAATTATAGATAC
Source organism: Poa pratensis (assembly GCA_947311845.1). Lineage (NCBI taxonomy): Eukaryota > Viridiplantae > Streptophyta > Magnoliopsida > Poales > Poaceae > Poa > Poa pratensis. The sequence goes on from CAMZMU010000077.1 coordinate 4,736,172, forward strand.
GTTTGAGACGTATCAATCATCTAATAAAGAAAGAAGAAAAGATACAAGGTTGATCAAGATATTGATCAACACGCAAAGCTACAAGATGTACCATGTTGGATCATGTATCTCTTGGTATTGTAAGCAATTGTCCATATAGCTTTGTGAACTAACCCATGAAATGTGTGTGTGTGGTATTTCTATGAGTGGTTAGATATCTTTCCATGGAGTTACATCAAAAGGAAGATTTCATATATCCCATGGTTGATGACGTCAAGTGGTGATCCTCATCAAGATTGAGAAGTGCAAGTTCAAGAGAAGTGTCTCGAAGAAATCCTATGCTTGAAACTTGCCACCTATTTGGAGATAATGATAAAGTGAAGATGTGCCTATGAGAGGCTCTCCCATAGTGGAGTATGGGGGAGCAATATGTGAGACTTCACCAAGCGAAGCGCAATCAAGAAAGGTGGTTCACTTGATGAGATCAAGATCGGCATCATCTAGCTCAAGTGGAATGCGCAAGGCAAAGGTATGATGTTGATAGGGTTTCTATTTTACCGGTTTCATGGTTCTAGTTGGGAGACCAGGTTATAGGATAGATACCGTACTATCAAGAGGGGCTCTCATTGAGCTTTAGCGTATCAGTTGGAGAGAGCTCAAACCTTTGCATACTTGCCTTCATCATCTTTCTTGATTCTTATTTGGCTTTACTCTGTGTGGGGTTTTGGAGCTTGTTGTGATCTTCATAACAAGCTCAAGTTCATCAAAAACGGATTTCGTATGAAAAACTTATTGCGTTTTTGATGTTGGAGGTTTCACCGGTTGTTTCTTTATAGAGAGGTTTTACCTTTCTACATTTGGTTTTATCCTCTCATGCTAGACTATGATGTTTCTCTATCTGATCTTGTCGGGCTCGTCGTGGTGATTCTAACGAGCCCAAGAACATAAAAAATGGAGTTTGTATGCATAAGATATCGCGTTTCTCGTCCGTGTGTTTCTAGAATTCCGAACCTCTCGGAAATTTCCGAACGGATTCCGAGCGGGTCAGAATTCTGAACTCATTTCGGACCTATTCCGGGTTTTGGATCTTTCGGTACTGTCTACCCTCCGTAACTAGTTGGTAGATGTTTGGACTATTCCGGGCATCCGGAATTCCGGACGAATTCCGAACAGTTTCCGGATCTATTCCGTATCTATTCCGAACTGATTCCGGGCGGCACGAAAACTGCATAACTGTCGGTTTTTGGGAACCTATATAATGGGGTCTTCTTCTCCAACGGTTACCCAACTCTTGAGCCCAGTTTTGACCTCCATTGTTGACCTCTTGAAGCTCTGTTTTCTCTATTCCTGCATGATTCTTGCCTCCAATTAGAGGGAAAAGAGAGAGGAGATCCAGATCTACCATTCCACCGATCACTCTCTCCTCTAAGTGAGGGGAAGCTTTGTGATAGCCATCAAGCTTGAAGTTATATATATTGCTATCACTTAGAGCATCTCCACCGGGGGCCTCCAAATCGGTATCCGGCATCCCCCAATTGAGGCCCAATTGGGGGGGTGCCGGACCTGTGTCTGGTCAATTGGGGGGTGCAGCCCACAACGGCGCACCCCCCAATTGAGGCCCAATTGGGGGGTGCCGGACCTGTGTCCGGTCAATTGGGGGGTGCAGCCCATAGCGGCGCACCCCAAAGCAAAAAAAATGAATTCAAACGAATTGAAAGGCATTTCAAATTCCATTCATATTCGGTGCAAATTACAAAATATTTGAACAAAATTTGAAAAACCTAAACCCTAACCGCTGCCTAGCCTACTCTCTGTCCCACCACGAGTCGTCGTCGTCGCTGTCGTCCTCGATTTTCACCACCGCCGCGGAGGAGGCAGCACGGCTGCTAGAGGCTCCGCCGTGGCGCGGCGCGCGACTGGAGGAGGCGCTGTTGCCCGGCGCACGACTGGTGGAGGGGCCACCGGAAGAGGAGGAGGCTGACATCGCCAGGGTCGCCATGAGGCCTGGCGAGTCGTGCTCAATGTCGACCACCGACTCGGAGAGCGCCGCCAGCAAGCCAGGGATGTCGCCGTCGTGCTCGTTCTGCATCTCGGACGGCACGTCGTAGCCCACCGGGATGACCTCCACCGACATTGCCTCCGCCCTGGGGCGATGGAGGAAGAGGCGCCCGCGCGGGCGTGGTGGCGAACGCGTTGGCGAACGCTGGCGGCGTTCGCGGAAGGTGATGCTGCCTCCACCACGCGGCGGTGAGCGGCGCTCCGCCTTCACCACCTGGCGCGGCACGGGGCGCGGTGGAGGGAAGCGCGGCACCGGAGGAAGGAGGCGGAAGGGGATGGAGCTGCCCGTGGCAGCGTGTCGACGCGCGGCTTCAACTGCGGAGGCAACCGTGTGGCCGGTTGCCCCCCACCAGTCTTTGCGGCCACCGGTGTGGTAGCGCGTCTCGCGCGATCTGGGGCCGTCGTTGGTGGCGATGACCGCCTCCCGCTCGCACTCGAAGCGCTCGAACCAACGGCCCCAGTTGGCCTCCCCGTCGTCATTCTCGGTGAGGCGCTGCTCGGCCGGCGTCATCCAGCTCCGCCGGCGAGCGATGAATCGCCCCATCTGCTCGGCCGTCTCGGGCAGCGGTGGCACGGGAAGGCCACCGGCCGAGATGGCCTAGTGGGGCAGGCGGCAGTCCGGAGGGGCGAGGAGCCCGTATCGGTGCAGCTCCCAGGCGTCCTCGCTCAGGATCGTGCGCCCGCCGTACGCCATGGTTAGGGTGAGATTGAGGGCGAGGGGAGTGAGGGCGAGAAAGGAGACGGGGTGGATAAGCACGGCCAGGGCGCCGGCTTTTATCATGGCGATGGGCGGTGCGGCCAGCGTAAATTCGACGCGTGGGGAATCCGCAACGCCGGCCGCGTGGCCTGGGGAGCCGTCGCGTCGCCTGGCTGCCGTTAATGGCATGCGTGTGTGCAGGCGCACCGGCGTCCAGTCGCGTCGCTTTGGAAACCGCCGCCGACTGCGCCATTAACGCGGCCAGACCGGCCTCATGCACGACGCGATAAATGACACCTGAACGCGGTGTGTGTATGACGGGCGGGCCACCCCTGTCACAGGCCATGTCCGCCCCATGTCCGGCACCCCCAAGAGGGCCTCCAAACTTGGAGTTTGGAGGCCCTTTCGGAGGTGCCGGACACGATTTCGTTTGGCCTGACCCTTTGGGGGGTGCCGCTGGTGGGAGATTTTGGCGTCCAGACCCCCAATTGGGATTTGGAGGGTCATTTGGAGGCCCTCGGTAGAGATGCTCTTACTTGGTTATCTTGTTTAGCATAAGTTGTTGGTGCACATAGGTAAACCTAGCTTGTTTAGGTTTCGTGCTTGATAAATTAAACGCTAGTTTTATTCCACATTTATTCAAGCCTAAACCATAATAAATTTAATCGCCTATTCACCCCCCGGCGACATCCGTGTCCTTTCAGGTTTACTTGTTTTGTGTATGTTTTTCTATCGGTTTTATTTTTCGTCACATTTTCATGATTTAAAAATGTTCAGATTTAAAAATGTTCAAATTCAAAAAATGCTCAGTTTTGGAAACTGTTCATTTTTTAAAAATGTTACAAAGCTCTAATTTTAAAAAATTGTTCAAATTTGAAAACATTCAGATTTTCCTAATATCTGGATTAAAAATTCAATAAAAAATTATTCAAAAAATTGAAAATTGTTCAAATTTTAAAAGATGAACATTTTCAAATTTTGAAACTGTTCATGAATTAAAAACTGTGCACGGATTTGAAATTTTCGAATTTGTGCACGATATGCTCTCAAACTTTTGTACGTGCACTTTGTAGGCTCGCTACGCAAAACCAATAGAAGTTCAAGCGCAGAACCAATAGAACGAGTGCTAGATCTTAACTAATTGTTTCTGTGATAATTTAAATTTAAATTTTGTTTGAAAAATCCGGGCGGTAAATCCGCGGTATTTTCCGGTTACCGCGGTAACCGCAAATCCCGAGCCCCCTCGGGATTTTTCGTCTCTCCGGTATCCAAAACCTTGATGTTATATATATCTCTGAAAACTATGAACAGTGAACAGGTACAACAGCTCACCCACAATAAAAAAGAGAGCTACAACAACAGCGTAATGGAGGTCCATATGCTTAGCTCCCTTTTCTTCTTCTCTGCTTCTTCGGTCGTTGCTGCAATCTCTGGGGCAAGGAGAAGATCCTGAGGAATTGGAGTAAATCACAGGGAGATGGGCATCAAGGAAAGAAGCACATTGCGGGAACTCACCATGATCGACCACGACTGGCAGCCTCATCCCTACCTGATCAGAAGGATAAAAACAGAAAATAGATCGAGGTGGCATCAGGATGAACCAGGGCGCATCTTCACCCTTCGACTTCCGCTTCAGATTTCGAGCGGCACCTAAACCGGCTGACAAAGCACGATGCTCCAAAAAATACTGAAAATAGTCTATGAGGAAAACGGCCGAAACACGGGTGGTTTGGGGTAAACGAACCTATATCCAGAAGGAACTAGCTCTTTCTGGAGTAGTATATAAGACAACCAGCACCTGGATACTGAGTTGTACCAGGAACCAGACCTTCACGGACTGGACGTTTGCCAAGACGAATCTCTCTCCTGCGCCCGTGGAGAGGCCGGCGATGTGCAGTTCCTTAATATAGTTATTAGTTAAGTTAGTGAGCGCGGAGAGGTCGGTGGTGTGCAGCTACTTAATATAGTTAGTGATTAGTGAAGTGATGAAGTGATGATGATTGTATTAGTCCAAAAATAAGAATGCAAACAATCTGATAGTCTTAAAGAAATTGGCAATAAAGCAGAATTAATTGCTAGTCTACACAGTTGCATCTCTGAAAGAACTAAAATGCCCATTCATCTACTAAACAGAAGTGAAATAAGGAGCACATTAAGCAAAAGAATTTTAAATCTGTGGTGTAACCATATAAGTATATAGTCTTAAAAAGATGGCAATAAAGCAGGATTAATTGTTTCAAATCTGTGGTGTGACCATATAAGTCTGTAGTCTAAAAAAAAGATGGCAATAAAGCAGGATTAATTGTTTGGCTAGGCTTTTGCATATTTGGGAAAATTAAAACGCCCATTTATGTACTAACCAGAACTGAAATAAGGAGCACATTGAACAAAAGAATTTTAAATCCGTGGTGTAACCATATAATTCTGAAAACCTATAAGTACTCGCAGCGAATTCCATGTATAGGAAGAATAATATACCCGTTCGGTTGTGAGACAAAAAAAAACTTTTCTCATTCAATCTGAAATATGTGATGTAACCATATAATTTTGAAAACCTGTTAGTACTCGCAGAAAAGTCCCATTGGAAGTTCTATAGATGGAATAATCCTAATTTTAATTCAGTTCAGTAGCAGCTCCGTTATGCAATAAAGTAAAAAGGAAGAATCAACAAAAAGGAAATGAAATCGCAGGACAGGGAAGAAGAACAGAAGCACACATACCAGGAACATGGAAAACAGAGGAAACAGGTTGCGCTGAACTGTCAACCGGACATTTGCCAAGACGTATCTCCCTTCTGCGTGCATCCTCGCGATCCGGCACATCATCCTCAGCAGGCATAGCAGCAACAACAGCATCAACAGACCAATCAGGCCCCGTAACAGAGGCATGGCCGACAGGAGGCAGCATAGACTGATCGACAGAACGTGACAATGAAGGAGAAGGATGAACAACACGCCGGCGCTGGGACGGACGAATAGGCTCATCGACCGAAAACAGGTCCGACTCATGGCGGCGACGACAACCAACGGCATCAGAGGACGTACTATTAAGTTGAATTTCAGTTATATCAGCAACACCTAATGCACGCACCAGCACTGAAGGAGGCAACACACCGGACAGCAGAGGAGCAGACGGAACATCATGTAAGAGGTGGTCGTCAGACTGGCCATCGAATTGATCAGACGTAGAATAAGCAGAGGCAAATCGACGATGACGGGACGATAGAAGCAAAGGAGCTGAAGACACAAGCCCGTACCTCCCGATCACAACCCGGAACCGGAGCAACCGTAGGAGAAGCAAGCAGGGCGTGACCCCGCCCAACAGAACCGCGACCCCGCCCGCGAGAAGGACGGACACCAGAAGGAGATGGGGGCGGCAAAGAAGAAGAAGTCGCATGGCCAGCAGGAAGACAGCGGCCCTGGGCACGCGAAGAACGGCGCCCCCGCCCGCGAGAACGACGACCACCGGAAGGAAGCGGCGACGGCGGTGGAGAAGGAGCTGATTCCCCCCGCGCAGAAGGCGGCCGGCGGCGCATGGTAAGGAGATGGGAGACACCGGCAGACCGAGGCAGGGGAAACAACGAGGAAGCCGAGGAGGAAGGGAAAAGAAAATAAACTGCGGCCGCCGCCGAGACCGACAGGGAAGAGCCGCGAAAGTTCTCACCGATCGAATAAAGGACCGTTCGATGAAGAGTCAACGGGCAGGACGACGTCTGGAACTATTCTTTGAACAGTAGGTATTGACGTGGGTCGCGGTTAAGGCAGCGATTTGCACGTCTGTAATATAGTTAAGTTAGTGATTTGAACAGTAGGTATTGACGTGGGTCGCGGTTAAGGCAGCGATTTGCACGTCTGTAATATAGTTAGTGATGGGGCGGGCAAAGAAGGAAAGAAAACGAGAAAAATGCCCAAAGACCGAGGGGGCTGGGCCTGCAAGCCCACAAGGTGCTATTTTTAGGAATGAAATGAGACGCGTAACTCTGAACTTCACCCAAACTTGTCTGAACTCTGAATCATTCTTGTGATCTCAACTCAATTTGAGTGCTGGTTGATTATTCATGCGATATCAACTCAAGTAAAGTGCAGGTTGGGCGCTTACCAACTCAATCTATACCAACGTCTGGTACCTTCATAAGAAACAATTGTACATTAGTAACCGTGTATCTCATCCTTTTAAAATGAACGTCCATCGGAAACTCCAAAGGCACCCGGGCTATTCATATTTTCACTTAAAAATTATATAAACAAATATCTAGGTAGATATACATGTCTAGTACATAAATTTAATATTTTGTAGAATTGCGTTTTTATATGACACATACATAAAAAAATAGCAAAATACAAATCTGAACACAAATAATTAATCATTAATGTCTAATTAAAGCGGGCATGTACTTTGGTGAAGTTTTTTAACAAAACGTTTATGTACTTAACCCTGGGTCGAAGGGATTTCCAGTTGCACGCCAACAATGTTTGTTCCAACCAAGTAGATCGGACCCAATTAGCGGGCAAATTCTTAGTAGATTCCCCCATATTGTTGCTTTAGTGAAGTTTGTCAACTAAGGTTTTGAATTTCAGGTCGAGATTAAAAGCAAGAGATGTAACCTCTAAGATCAATATTGTGGCAAACATATCATAAATAAGTTACACATTGTCATCGCCTAATAGCCGCGAGTCTTTGTTGGGATCCCAACGTAGAGATGGAGCAACGGATACCTTTACTCATAAGTGGTACTCGGTTTTATATCAAGCTCAGTGGGAAGATAATTGAAATCTACTCGGTCTAGCAAGCTGTAAACAAATCTAAGCGTGATATCCCAGGAAAACCCAAGTAAGTGAAACAAAGTGAGATAACATGATAAAAATAAAATATACATTCCAAATAAATAATTACAACAAATAAAACTAATAACAAACTAAAGGAAATGTGTTTCTTATGAAGAAAAACAAATTGGGCTTCATGGTTTCGCTTGATATGCTCTGGAAAATGCGGTCACAAAATATACTAACAATAGATATGAGAAAAGAATATAAAAACACATGTGATTTCTATGATTGTCAAAATTGATGAATATCTATATGGATATCATGTCCTAATCTGCAACACTAAGAATCATGACAACATGGGTTATAAATCCCCATTGACATTTGCAATCCACACCGCGGTGGAAAATTAAGTGCTAAGTACGGAGCTATATTGAAGCAATATGACATGAAGTTGGGCATCAGAATATACCGTATACGTCTTTGGGGTGATTGACTATACTTATCCTTTTTTTATTCCTAGTGATGCAGCTTGGGAAACTACCAACAGGCGTAAGTGTTTATACTCTTTTTGCCATTGAACTAATCACACTAATCAATCAAGTCCATCTAATGCATAACATCCGCGCTATTGTCCCATCCAAGAGTGATCAAGTCTAGCATGTACTCCCTCCGTTTCTTAATATAAGATATTTTAGGTGGTACACATATTGTCTATATACACACTAAAATGAGTGAACATGCACACAAAAATATGTCTACATACATTTGTGTGCATCTGCATGTGGATAAAAGTTAAAACATCTTATATTAAAAAACGGAGGGAGTACAAAGCAGCGACAATATATAAAAAGACAAGCATGAAAAAGGTCTTGCACTAAATAATTCATCTCATAGATAAAGATCCACCATCAAGATACACATAGATGATCATAAATCATGTGCCAACTCATACAATCTAAAGCAATATATGACAACACATAGAAAGATTCCATCAAGCTACTTCCACAAACCCATAAGTTTATTGGTGGAATACCCCCTATTTATAATGGATAAAATTGAAGGAGTCGATGATGACGGTGGAGATGCGACCGGAGTTGATTCCGACATCGTTTTCCTCTCCAATCTTCCTACGACAACACCTTTCTATATTCTCTATTTTTGTTATGTCTCGTATTGCGCCTCATCTTTCAGGTAAATTTCTGAGGAGTATATATACTCGGTAACTACCGACGTGGCATCTGGTAAGACCTATACGTTGCCTCCGGTGCGTCCAAGTGCAACACTCTTCTTTTCGGATTAAAGCTCTCCCCTGATTTTCCACATATTTGTTTCTCTTTGGGAAGGTTCGTGAAATAAGAGATTACATGAAAGGGTATTCAGCCCTCCTATTTATATACTCCCGCCGGTACAGTTTACAGGACACACACGTGGTTTAAGAAAAACTTTGACCATTAAATTTGGTCAACAAAATATAAATTATTTATCACAAAAGTTATACCATTGGATTTAGATTCAAAAGAACTTTTCAACGATATAATTTGTGTGATGTAGAATTTATATTTTGTTGACAAAATTAATGGTCAAAGTGTTTTCTTAAACTGCGTGCGTGCCCTGTAAATTGTACCAGAGGGAGTAGCAAAATAAAGAGAATTTAGTAAATATACCTAATGATTAAGAATTTAAGCATTATATTAAACTTCGAAAGGCGTAGATAGGTTCTGAACATATCATCGCCAAAAGAAAACTCCAAAACAAATGTCCAAAGAAATATCTAAAAAAAACATGAGCAACACCATGAAGGTTCTTCTAACATAATCCTCTATGTCAATTCACACATTATGTCTTTAAACTACGATTTTGAACACAGAACATGAAAGTACTAAAAAAAATTGAACGAGTATTAAATTAAGATTATTCACGAAAATAGTTCTCACAAAGGAAATAAAAATAGAAAGTGAAATAGGCACTACCAAAGTCTTTGAAAGGTAGAAACTATCGGGATCCTTAATAATGCCGTCATGCCCATATTGTTTGACATATTGACCAAATACACACTTCAAGTACATATTATTGTGGTTGATTGACCTGTGACATTTAAAGATATGTGTGCTTGTTATAGCAAATAAATAAGTAGTAAAAATATGCCTATCACAATTATATATGATTTTTTATTACAAATACATTTGTGAATCCCTAGCCTTTCATTTAATTAAAGAACCTTGTTTTCATATTACAAATCTTGTTGTAACAAATATAATTTGATAAGATTCACATTTCTTTCAAAATGTTAGTTAATTATCCAATATATTTACAATCACTGATGACATTATCCGAAACACTGGCCGGGATGTAGCCCGCTAAAGCACAAACACACCATTTAGCAATTGTATGGGCTATTATATTCGTTTGTTCTTTAGGGCATGTTTGTTCCCATGATTCTAAATTCACATGAACATGGAAAACACATGAATATGATAGGACTGCATGTGAAAAATAGAGAACTGAAAACCACATGAATTATATAAACATGGTTGTATGGTTCACATGAATAAAAAACCTAGGAATCCTAATAAACATAGTCATTATCAAAATCAATCCACATGAGAAAGTACAATGTACTCCCTCCGTCTAATATAAGGCGCGGTATTTTTATGCTGGAATTTGATGCACGACGTGGACCACTAATATTTACTAAATTATACGGATTGAGAATGTATTTTGGGATACCTTATATTTTGGGATGAAGGGAGTAGCATGTTATTATTCTACTAGTGACCATTGTCTTGTTTTTTCTTGCATAGGAATATAAGAAAGAGGTCCAAGTGAATTGTAATTTTTGTGTTTTCCCTTTAGGACTGAGATATGAATACTCACATGTTTCTCCTTTACTAGCTTCATTTGAATCAAATGGATGGATATTACCCATCGAAGGTTCCCATCCATGTTATTTCTCCATTTTCCCTTTTAAGTAGATAGGGCCCTAATATGTACCAACTTTTGTTGGGTAAGATTTATATGCTGTTTTCCAATTATACACATGTATACGTTCTGTAACAAAAATTTCAACGGTGAGAACTTGTTTGCTTTTACAACAATGCAGAATACAAAACACATGGAAGACTACTCGAATTAAAATCCCAGTACATAAGAATCTAATGTAAATCCCTTGAACCAAAGAGGCCCTACATAGGATCTTTAATTTTATAGAAACTAATGCATTCTTATTTTTGGAAGGGATTTCTCATGGTCATGGGTGTGATTCACAGTGGCGGTGCTTAAAACAGAAAATTTCAGGGCGGGCCATCAATCCATAGGTATAATGGCTTCTCATCAAAATTCCAAGCCGGGTCATGGACCAGGTATGGTAGTGTGCAAATCTTAGTGGGCTGGACTATTAGTCTATAAGTATAATGTCTTCTCCTAAAATAAACACACAATTTATGTGCTAGGCTCTACTAGTGTGCAAGTTTTAGTGGGCTAGAGTATCAGTCCGTAGAAAAATTGGCTTCTCCTAAAAGAAACACATAATTTATGTGCTATGCTTTTCTAGTGTGCAAGTTTTACTGAGCTGGACTATCAATCCGTAGGTATAATGGCTTCTCCTCAAAATTTCAGGGCGGGCCATGGCCCAGGTCATCCTTACCATAGCTCCACCCCTACCATGTGTAACCAATTTGATTTTCAGTTCACAAAAGGTTGTTATTTCCATGTACTTGTTCGTTTGCACAACAATGCATCTTCAGCACAATTATCGGCCCCTTTGGAGGATTTGAAAAATACAGAAAGCAGAAAAAACAGGAATAGAATACAAAAGCGTGATATTGGTAGACAAGTTGCACGCGTGGAACGATTCAGTCCCGTATGTTGCAAACTGGACGTTTTTAGTACCTAAACTTGCTTAGCGGATTGGTTTTGATCCTGATTAGCTGTGATGCCGACACGTGTGACGCCATGGTCGCAAATGGCACGCGTCGTCACGTGTATGATTTACAGAAAACCCCATGGACTATTAATCTTCACCGGATAGGTCCCGTTAGCATTAAAAGAAAAAACAGAGGCGATTCCCCAATCCAAACCCTACGCTAGCTCTCCCGGTGGTGGTGACCTTCGTGGGCATGCAGTGGATGGCGGAGACGGTGAACACCGAGGTCGTGGACACGTGGGGGCGACGGTGATAGTGGAGGTCCTATGGAATCGAATCGGAGCTTGGGACGGTTCCAATCCGAGGTCGCAGGTGGCGTCGGAGGCGGTGGCGGAACTAGCTAGGCAGACGGCGACGGCTGGGCCACGGTGATAGGTGAGGTATACTGGAATCCGACAGCGATGGCTACGACAAGAACAAGATCGGAAGCTGCTCCACAGGTTCTTATCGATTTCAAGATTGAACCTGGAATTTGCTAACCTGTATGCAGAACGGACATTTAGTTTCGACAGTGGATTCCAACATCAATCAAAGCATGTGCTTTCGCTTATATAATCTTTGGAAATCGATACATTCACAAATCTGCACCACACACTCAGTTAATGTTGAAGAAGTAAGGAAAATTTTAGACTTTAGAATACGCTCGAAATACTGTAGCATCAGCGGAGAACAGGGCATAAAGAGGGCAAAAATCGACCACAATCCGCACTATTTCGACGACTAAAACTTAGTCCCAATGCTACTAAAACTAATTCCTAACCAATTTCCCGCTAAAACTCAATGAATAAACGACGATCGTACGCCCACGAAAGCCCAACGCAATCTACAAGAAAGAAAGGAATAGCCCAACGCAAGAACTCATACCATACGCTGTCGGATCTTCATGGTGCTCGTGGTAGTGCATCTCCGACGACGAACGACTCTGCCGTCTCCGTCCTCCGTGGGAGTGCTTGAGGTGGTTCTCGCCGTCTCCTTCGTAAGCGGGAGATCTCGAGGTGGACGAGATGAAAAAGGTAACAAGAATATGGAAAGCGGGCAATCACGGGATTTTCTGGATTGATGTGCAAATTTTCCTTGCCTTCCCTAATTGCCACGCGCAGAAGGATTAGTAGCGAAAATTCTTCTACTGTAATGGACCGAAGTGCAAAAAGTACCAGCGTCCAATGTGGCTCCATGTGGACTATAATGACTAATAAATCCCTACTATGCAAGTTTAGGTACTAAAGACGTCAAGTTTGCAACATGTGGGACTAAATCGGTTCGCACGTGCAACTTGTGAGACCAAAAGTGTCAATAACTCTACAAAAGCACATGGATTCCTACGTGAATTAAAAAAACCTAGTACAGGAGAATCTAATTTAATTCCCTTACCAAAGAGTCTCAACATAATTTGTTTAATTTTATAGAAACTATTGCATGCATATTTTCGGAAGAGATTTTTCATGGTCATAGGTATGAAACCGATTAGATTTTCGTCAATCAACAAAAGGCTGTGTGTTTCCTTGTACTTACATAATTTCCATACAATCAATGATACCCCAAAAATTTCACATTGCCAAAAATATTTACTGCCAAATAAAGGAGCTTGTCCGTGCATACGCATGTATTTTTGGTATTAAAATTATAAAGACTTTTGAGGCGGCCCATCAAAATATTTTGATAAGTAGAGAACAGACTCATATTTCAAGTAAATAAATAAGTACTAAAGTATAATAATAACAAAAACTGCATAATCATAGAAACAGGAGGAGGAAAACAGGGATTCCAAGAAGGAAAAAAATGAGTGCGAAAAGATCTCAATCTTCAGTTCCCAACTATAAATGCAGACCGCGACGACGCCTCGGAGCCGCCTCCTCCCTCCGCTCGCCCCGCCCCAATCTCCCCCACTACGAGAACCACGCCCCCTTCCCCCGCCCGCGTGCTATGGCCGACTGCTTCGCGGCGGACGTGGACGACCTCCACAGGCGGTACTGGCTGCCGCGGGAGATCTTCGCCGACATTGGCATCGCCGACGCCGCCCCGCCTTCCGCCACCGCCGCCGTCGAGGACGTCGCGGTGCACCTCACGGGCATCCTCGGCGGCAAGGAGAAGGAGGCACCTCGGCGCCCGCCGCCTCCGCCGCCAGGGCCCGCTCCACACCCCCACCACCACCACTACCACCAAGCGGCGCAGGTGCGTAGGGCGCTTGCTCGGAAAGCGGCGAACGTACGGGTTCTGGTTGGTTTCTGATCGATGTTCCGTATGTGCGTGGTTTTTTGCAGGTCGGCGGGCTCCAAGTTCAAGGGGCCGTCCTCGTGGCGTACGGCGGCGTGCCGGCGCCGTGGCCGTTCTTGCCCTACCCGCCGCTGCACTGGCAGGTAAGCGGACGCAGCCTTTGCTGTCCTTCCTTTTCCTCCTTAACTTTCCTTTCCCTTTTCCCCTTGTTGAGTTTGTTTTTTTAACGCTGTTAGTTTCCTTCCTTGGACCTTCCAGTTCACGACCACCAATTTCGGCAACGGCGGCGGGTTCCCTGGCGCAGTACACGCTCCGTCACTACCCTTCCACAACGGCCCTCCGCCCGCGAAGCGGCGTCTCGGCGGCACCGGCGTGTTCCTGCCGCGCGCCCAGGAGTACCAGTACCAGCATAAGGCGGTGAGCAGGAACAGATCTCCTCCGGCGAAAGGTAACGCAGCCACGCCACGTCATTTGTCCGTCTCTTGTGTTCTTCTTGGCCTCCGAGCCGCGTTATTGCTGCTGCGTTTGGGTTCGAGGGCATGAATCTCGTGTTGTTCGGAGTCCCAAATCTTTTCATGATGATCGTACTGCGCATGCTTGATCAGTAATTGATGTCTTCTAGTCTAGTGTACTAGGAGTAGTACTTGTCGAGCAGGGCGAGGCTTTTTAATGGCGAATGCGTGCAAGCAACACATCGCTGATTACCCATAGATAACCTGCAATTACCCATGACCACCTGATGATGGAGCAGAATAGATCCAACCCACGGGCAACTGTTCCATCGGATGCCACGAGAAACAGAAAAAGGATCCCTGCAATGCAGGAACCGTGCGTGTTTGGGTAGTGCGCGCTCTGCGGCCGGAGTAAATTTGTTGTGCCATCAATGTCCCCAGCCAGTCCTGGGCTCTGGCTCTTGCATTTTTAGCTGACATTATCATTGTTTTTTTCACACCAACGTAGAGAGATACTACACATGATTACTAATGTTCACTTGCTGTGTGCTGTGCGCAGATAGAAAACCACCACAGTGGAGGCAGCAGCAACGCGGAGGTGATGAAGATGAGGCAGCCGAGTTGACGCAAAACTCAAGTGCAGCGTTGCTCGGGCTGCCCCAGGAATGGACTTACTGAGCGAGACGAGATAGATGATGGCGAACAAACTAATTGTGAGCAGATGATGTTTTTTTTTTCTTATTTTGGTTGAAGCCAATAATAATAAGTGTAGCGGATGCATGGGGTGGCTTATTACCGTCTTATGATCATACCAGTAGTGCAAAGCTATGGTGGATAGGAGGCATCTGTAGCTACTAGTACCAGCAAGCAAAGCAAATAATATAGTGTTGGTTTATGATGAAATCATGCAATGGTTGTGCCATCTCGTTGTCTTTGTTTCAAATCATGCAGTGGTAACTTCATTTTTTTTTGAAACGCTAAAAACTTGTATTCATACGTATAGGAAAGCAGTACATATCCTAATACAAGCAGCTACGATACGGAGAGGATACAGAGAGCAGCACTGCTGCAGAACATCTTCTTCAACCTCCAGGATGCCGAACACCCGAGACCTCCACCGTCGAGGACGACGCAGGATCCAGCCGCCGACAGCCCTCTCCAACGAAGCGGAACAACTCCTAGCCACCAGCTCCGACGAGCTGGTAAGGCTTTGACGGCCGCATCAGCCACCAGCTCTGACGAGCTGGATCTGAAGCCGAAGATGGTCCATCGGCCGGGGGAGTCCCCCAAGCAACCTCTGCCCCAGATCCAGGGCCAGCGCCACTCCACCTCCACCGAGATGGCCAGATCTTCAACCTGCAAGCCTCGATCCCGCGCAACAGCAGCCTCCCATCCCTTCCGCACGCCTCCAGAACACCAACCAAAACGCCAACCGCAAAGAAAACACCAGCACCGGAGGAAGCACCAGTGGAGCAGGGCAGCAGCCAGCCGCCGCTGTCGAAGACGACGTCGGGAGCGAGGGGAGGCTGCTTCCCAACAAAACGACGACGGAGGCCTCCCCGCCTCGACCCCGACGCCCGAGATCCACCCTGTCCACACCCTATCTACACCGCCGGAGCGCAGATCCGGGGATTCCCCATCCTCCCGCCGCCGGAGCGGCCGCCGGAGGGTGGGAAATCCCACGGATACGCCGGCGCACGCTGGTCGCCTCGGGGTCGCACTCGAGTCGCCTCTGGTTCTGTAGAAGAGAGGAGAGGAGGAGAGTTCCAGAAATATGCGGTCTAACTTCATTTATTTTAGTCTGCTGGGTTGCGTATGCATACTGTGGCACGCGCGACGGATGGCAGTGCCCATATTGCAGCCCTGGAATGGAAAGGGTGCAGAAACACAGCGTTGCTTTGCAATCCGAGCAGGCATTGAATCATCCTGCTGCTGCTGCAAGCCTGAAACATACAGAACTCTGCAGTCTCTCGTTCTCTCTCTTCTTGCCTGCTCGGAGACAAGGGTGGCTACTGCTGGGCCAAGAAACCGGTCAAAAGCAAGAGAGATCCTGGCCGTATTGTTTAACCTATTCCCGTGCAGTTTCTCTGGGACAAGACAGGACAAAGCTTGAGTGGTGATGCCGTGGAACCTCCGGCCCGGGGCACATCCCGTGTCCCAAGGATTTTTTTACTGTCGGGAAGCATGGGCGTGAACTGGGCTGGCACGACCGTAACCTGTTGGAGGGGACGAGACATTTCTTTGTTTATTTACTGCCCCATAGCGTTCAACTCCGAGGATCCGTATGACTCTCATGAACTCCCTGCTGAAGTGTCTAGTCTACTACACCATGAAAAAACACATAGTATAACATCAACTGGAAACACACAAAAAACTCATTTTTGGATGTACCACATAAAAAACGAAGTTTGTTCCAAGTAATAGATGCATGCTGTAATTTCATTGAAAACAAAGAAAACTATGCATAAGATTAGACAAAAACTTACTCCCTCCGATTGGAAATGTTTGACACACATTTGTCAAAATACGAATGTATCTATACACTAAAATACGTCTAGATACATCCGTATTTTGCCAAATCTGTGTCAATTATTTCGATCGGAGGTAGTACTATACAATTGCATGCAAATTAGTTCAGGGAAATAATACTATAGTTCCCAATCATAAAAACGAAACAAGTTCTTTAGGAAATATTTCTTTCAATTGAACCAAGTAGACATAAAAAGCCAGAGATATTTCTTAGAGATGATTTTCTCGAGAATCACTTAATGAATTTCTCCAATCTTCAACGCAAAATATGGTCGGGTTCAGGAAGCCACACACTGGAACCTTGCCGGGAATTTAATCCCCTAAGATCCATAGTATTGCAAATGCTAGGTATTATGGTGCAGTGCAAAATTAGCCCAGGCGCTCTAGAACATTGTTTTCTCTTTTTTTTTCTTCTAACAGTTCTACATGTTGCTTTGGCTTCCCTTTTATATTTGTAAACTTCGATGAAAACATCATCTTCCTTTGGTCAATAGAACCTTACCAACTTTTTTTCATTTGAATAAACATGATAAATTTAGAATTAGTTTATGCTAACATGCCCCCATCTTGATTCACCTCACATAATAGTGGATATGTGGGAGAAACATCCAAAACTAGCAAAGTAAAAAATGGATCGTTGATGTGGACACAAGGTTTTAAAGTGGCGACTCTTTAGATTTGAAATGCCTTCAGAGTGCTTCGATTCGGCAAAGAAGCAAACAATGCCGCACTAAGAAACGGGTGGAGTAAGATTTGAGGCTTCTTGGGGAGGGCGTCCCGCTCCTAGGGTTCCCAGCCCCTCCGCGCCGCCGCCGCCGGAGGCCGCCGCCGTCGCCGCCCCTTCCACCCCTCCCCTCCCCTCCCCTCTCCCTCGCGCCCCCGCGTCGCCCTCCCGAGCGGGGCGACCGGGGCGTCCTATCCTGCCCCGCCCCCGTCCCTCCCCAGCCCTCGTCTCCCCTGCCGTCGCCGGCGGGAGCCGCCGGGCTTCGCCCGCGCGGTGGCCGGCGGCGGCAGGACCATCTTCACCCGCGCGCGGTGGTGCCGTCTCGGGAGGCACACGGCGGCGGTGCTCTTCGGCTTGCAGCGGTTCGGGCTTCTTCCTCGCAGCTCCGGCCGGTCTGAGCGTGGCGGCGCCTCCCCTTGGCGGCAGGGCCGCGGCCGTGGTGAAGCTGGTCTGGCACGCCGCCCCCGGCCCAGATCTAGGCCCTCGGGCCCCATCTGGGTTTTAGGCGGGCCGGCCGGATTCTTCGATGGCTTGGTCTTCTACATGTTGAAGATGGAGGGCAGCTCGGATGGGGGCGACGGCGCCAATGGCGTGCCTTCTGCAGCGCGACGGCGGAAGCTTTACGGGCCTCTCGAGGTCCGGCCGGGCCTGTGGGCCCACGGGCCTGGTGTGCTTCTGCTGTTGCGTCCGGTCGGTTACCGTCTTTGACGGTGGAGGACGGTCCCTCCCGCATGTCGGCGGTGCTGCAGTCCCCTGTCCCGGCTCTTCTTCTCCGATGTGTAGGCCTCTTCTCTCTGGGCCGTGGAGAGACAGTGTGAGCGGCTTCATGATCGTGGTGTGCTGGGTGGTGGGTGGTATGGTGGAGTGCTCCGGAGCGTTGGGGGTGCTGAGGTCGGGAGAAATTCCAGTCGGCTTGTCTGACACCGACGCGGTAGCGTCTGAGGGTGCTGCCAGTCCTTCATGAAGGGTGTCGGGGGTTCCTCTCTCCCCACAGTGTACCGGGGGAAACCCTAGGCAACAGCGTCGTCATCGTCGCATCCCTTCCTGAAGGTGTTGTTTTGGTACCGGCGCTTCAGAGTACTCCAGTGGGCGCAACGATATTGGAGCTTGTTCGCTTTTGTCGATCCGCCGTTGTCGGCTTTGTTTCTTTTATATCTTCTCTTCCGTTTCTTTTGGGCGTGTTTGTGCTGTTGGCGCCCCAGCAAGGTTGTATCGGTTGTGTGCTATATTTATATAGCGGGGCGCAAGCCTGTTTCGTCAAGATTTGAGGCTTCTTCTTTCCAGTATACCGGGGGTGCGTTATGATCAGTTAAATGTTAAAATGCGGGTTCTACTCGAAACTGAATGTGTTTTCACCTTAAAAAGATGTGAGATAACAACAAAGAAAAGTCAAAATACGCATGTCGAGTAACGTGTACTCGTGCGTGCGTTTTCATGTTCGGGTTTTATTCAATTAAGAACAAGGAGTCATGAGTTAGCCGTTATTCTATCTACAATAAATACGACTGTGACACGTGTGGAGTCCAATTGTAGGCAGCCAGTTGTGGTTTAATTGGCTAATCTCATCATTACTAATTTATAAAATCCATGATAAATGAAACTATCTATATTACACATATGCATAGACATATTCGCCATACGCAGAGAAAGTGATGAAACTGGGCTAGGATGGCTATGTGCCTAGAGTCGAGCCCAAGTACATAGGAGGAGATTTATCCATTATAAGGCTCAAATTCTTTAACGTCTAAAAAAATTCATCGCCACTTGGCTTATCTTAGAACCCACTCTTTGTCCACTCTTGGGCCAACTGTGCTTATGAGGTTGCTTGTGAGTTCGTGGGAAGACATATAATTGAAATTCTTAAGGTCGCATGGTTTGTTTGGTCTGGATTGTGATTTGTATTACTCTTTGGTTACTAGGTGCATTAGTGGTTATAGAACTAGTGTATTTCCATGTTTAGGTGCTAAGATATGTCGAGGAGAGTGGGACCATCTCGCGTTGCTTTAAGAGATGGAAGGACACGTGATAGGATCAAAACATAATTGTTTATACTAATGTGTCCCTATTTTAAAATCGCCCACACATAATTGTGATTCATCGGGAGATAAATCTGGGGTACTTACCAACTAGTTAAACCTTAAAACATGGGTTCTAATCAAATCCGAATGCCTTTTTTTTTTTTGCGTAAAAGTACTAAGAGCTAACAATAAAGAAAAAAATCAAACGTGTTTGTCCAGGGACGTGTACTCGTGCACGCGTTATCATTTTTGGGTTATGTTACTAAGCACTTGAGGGGGCACGAGTTAAAGTGGATTTCACATAAATGCAACCATTTGTACCATAGATCTATTCATGACATGGCGTGAAAGGGGTGAAATCCGGGCTAGGATGGCTACCGGCCTATAGCCCTGATCCAATCATGCACAAAAGAGAGCATTTATCCATTTTTGGTTCATATTATTTGGATATAAACAATTCATCATTTTTTCACGCGATTATCATTTTTGGCTTATGTAACTAAGCACTTAAGGGGCCATGAGTTACTCCATTATATCTATAATAAATAAACTTGAGACACGTGAACGGAGGGAGTTCTGGATCAATCAGCTAATTTCATTGCTACTAACCTAAGAAAATATGCGATAAATAAAGGAGAGGCGTTTTGATTCATGGGGTGATATGCATTTTTTATTTGAAATGCATTTAAAACACGTTTTGAATTGTCAAATATTCACAAAAAATGTTAGTGCATAGATGTTGACATCATATGTCACTACCGGAAATCACGAATTTGCCGTGCGGCAAAACGGCACGGCAAAGGCACCTCGGAACACGGCAAAGGTTTTGCCGTGCCAAATCGCACGGCAAACATCACACGGCCTAATAGCTGTCGGTAAATAATGTTTGCCGTATTCCTTCCCAAAAGAAGCACGGCAAAGCCTTTGCCGTGTTCTTTTTGAACAAAGCACGGCAAAGATCTGTCAGAGAGGGTCAACCCTCACCCCGGGTCAACTAATCTTTGCCGTGTGCTCTCCCTGACTACGCACGGCAAACACGACTTCTTTGCCGTGCTCCTTTCTCAGCACCGCACGGCAAACACTACTTCTTTGCCGTGATCCCTGCCCAGCCAAGCACGGCAAACACGGCCTACACTTTGGTTTCTCACCTTCCTATGGCCTAACCTAACACAACAAAGCAAGAAAGTCCACTGGCCTACCCCTTTCGACGCACGTCTATGGGGGTAGACGGAAACGTTAGGGTTTTTCCAGCGGATTCAGGGTTTCGCCGAACCGGGGCCCCAGAGCGTCGGAACCCCTTTACGAGTTTACGACTTTACGACTTTACGAGTTTACGACTTTACGATGTTTTGCCGAGTTTACGATAAGGGAAAATTGCAATATGCCGTGCACATTTTGAAAAGGCACACGGCATATCTTTCTTTGCCGTGTGGGGAACATCTAGGCGCACGGCAAAGAGTTTGTTTGCCGTGATGCCTCTCTGGTGTTGCACGGCAAAGCTGTTGCCGCCAAATTATTTAGTGCGCGGGAAATTTTGTCCACTCTCTGCCGTGAGTTTTTCTAGAAGCGCACGGCAAAGAGGTTTCCCGCCAGTGCAAATACATTTCCCGCGAAATATGGGCGACGGCGGCAGAGGTTGGGATCCTGGTCAACATGTGTGCCGTGCATGTATACCAAGGATCACGGCAAAGGTTATTATGCCGTGTAATGTTTGTTTGCTGTGTGTTGTTTCCTATTATGCCGTGTGTTGTTACTTTGCCGTGATTCTTTTGTGGCCTACACGGCAAAGTATTCTTTGCCGTGTTCCGAGTTCTGGAGGCTCACGACACAGACCTAGCCGCACGGCACATTTCGATTTTCCGGTAGTGTGTGTTCACAAAGTCGTTTCAGGAAAAACCGACATTTTTTGTGACTTGTGTACAAAACATAAATTTTGTGCTAAAATAAGGCTTTTCACGAGACATTTTTTTTTGTATTTTCTGCACAAGACACAAAAAAATTTGGTATCCCGCCGAACGATTTTGTACACATATAATGTAAAGTTGTATCCACGAAATTTTAATTCATTTTTTTTCGAAATTTCAAAATATGATTTTAAATACCAGAGTCAAAGTGGATTTCACATAAATGCAGCCATTTGTACCATAGAGCTATTCATGACATGCCGCGAAAGGGGTGAAATCTGGGGGGCTATCGACCTATAGCCCTAATCCAATCATGTAGAGAACAGAGCAGTTATCCATTTTTGGTTCTGATTATTCGGATATAAACAATTCATCATTTTTTTCGACAAATCGGTTTGAGCACTGCCTTTCAATTTGAAAAGGAGAATTGTACAAACAGGTTACATGGGATGTTAGAGAAGAGGGATCCCCAACAAACCCCGCCAAACGGCATACGGACTACTCACAGATGAAGAATCTACTTCCCAGGTGCATACTGGATGTGTGCCAAGGCCAATTCGGCCACCTCCGATCCAGATACGGTTTGAGCACCCGGCCCGTTGGACACTGTTATTTCTTTCTTTTCAAATGTGCCATATAGTGTAGCCAAAATGACTGTTCCGGTCATGAGTTTTGATCGTCGAGGGAGTCCCCAGCATTCTCTCCGACCAGGCATTTACTGACTCGGAGTGCATAGGCACAGGGGGTGGCGGCAGCCCCATGCGGTTATGGACCATTCTGAAGACCTTGTAGGAGAAAGCGAATTCCTTGCAAAGGTGCGGAACTGTCTCATTGCTGGAGAGGCAAATATGGCATGTGGGGTCGTGCGGCCAGCCGTAGATGGCTAGGTTATCCGCAGTGAGAATATTGCCATGCAGGACAACCCAGGCAAAAGAGTTGACGTAGGCACGGTAGGGGCATTCCAGCATCGGGACATTGTAATTCTCGACTGCTGCAATTCGAATTGGGTATTGTACGCAGATGCAGCCGTATATACTCCCGATGTAGTCCACTTCCAGGAGATGGAGTCAGCGCGGGCAGGTTTAAGGCTCTGGTTTTGCAGAAGTCTCCAAAGGTCGATGAAATCATAGAGTTGTGCCGGCGTGGACATGCGCACAATTTGAGAAAGAAAGTGGAGAAATTGAAACCCAAGGAATGAGATCACATTCATATTGAATTGTAACATGCACCGGAAACACACAAAAAATCTATAATTTTGTTGTTGTTGTTGTTGTTGTTGTTGTTGTTGTTGTTGTTGTTGTTGTTGTTGTTGTATTACATAAAAACATAGAAGTTTGTTCCATGGAATAGGTGCAAGTTATAATTTTCATTGAAAACAAACAAAAATATACGTAAGACTAGACCAAAATTTACTATAGAGTTGCACGCAAAGTTGTTCACGAAAAAATACGATGGTTATGAATCCTATAAACAGAACAAGTTATATAGGGAAGATTTCTTTCCATTGAACCAAATAGGCATAAAAAGTCACATATACTCCAAATAGGCAAACTTATATATGAGAGATGATTTTGTCGAGAATCACTTTTACTTAATGTATTTTTTTCCAATCTTCAACAAGCAAATATGATCGGGTTCATCTCGCACCCCTACACGAAGCCGCACAATGGAACCTTGCCGGGAATTCACTAGTAGGAATATGCTTATAGCCACCACGCTACCGCATGCGGACGGGCGTTGGCGTCCGCCAGCGCTATTACCGCTGGCGTGCGGCCTATCATGTGCGCCAGCGGTAACCAAGTACCGCTGGCGTGCGGACTATAATGCACGCCAGGGGTAGTGGTAAGCAGGTGACATGATGCGGGCTAACTACCGCTGGCGAACGGCAGCCTTGTCCGCTAGCGGTACTTGACTTACCGCTGACGGACGGTGTGGAGTGCCCGCCAGCGGTAGTTGGCTCAGCTGGGCCCGGAATCGAGCAAATTACCGCTGGCGGACGTCTTTACCTGTCCGCCAGCGGTACATGACTTACCGCTGGCGGGCGCGGCATGTCGTCCGTCAGCGGTAACTTGGCATGTGTAACTTGATGTTTCTGTGAGTATTCATCGAAAAAGGTCAAATTCTATAAAACTATTAATATTTCTATGATATAACCACTAGTTGTGTACCTTAAAATGATTTTTGTAAAAATTTCAGACCAATCTATCAAACACTTGTAGTTCAAATTTGGATTGATTTCGGAAAATCAACATAAACTCATTTAACAAGGCGAAATTAGATAGAAATCAAAAAAATTCATAATACTTGGGGATTATCCATCAAATGTGGACTACTCTTTGTGATATTTAGATGGGTTCTATTTTGCACCATATTTTTTGTACTTGGTTCACAAAAAGTCAATTTTTGCACTTAGAAAAAGGAAAATGATATTTATAAACATAATTTGTAAAATCCCTTCGGAATCATTGCTTCCTATACCAAGATACACCTATTTGTCGAATATGATAACTTTATCACAAACTATGTCGTGAGAATTGCCATAACTTGGTCATTTGGCTTGAAACTTTTAGATGTTTATACATGATAGACCTTTTTGTGAAGATTTTTTTTGAACAATTTGTCCAAAATCAAGTTTATCATTTTTCATAGCAAGTAGTACACATAAAAGGACTCCATGCCAGAGGATATCTTTTTTTGAGGGTTTTTTTTCACTTTATTTGACTTTTTTCGAAAAATGGTCAAAATGGCCACCATGACTATTCATCGAAAGAGGTCAAATTTTCTAAAACCATCGATATTTCTGTGATATAACCACTAGTTGTGTACCTTAAAATGATTTAAAAAAAAATTCAGACCAAACTATCAAATACTTGTAGTTCAAATTTGGATTGATTTCGGAAAATCAACATAAACTCATTTAACAAGGCGAAATTAGATAGAAATCAAGAAAATTCCTAATACTTGGGGATTATCCATCAAATGTGGACTACTCTTTGTGATATTTGGATGGGTGCCATTTTGCACCATATTTTTTGTACTTGGTTCACAAAAAACGTCAATTTTTGCACTTAGAAAAAAGAAAATGATATTTATAAGCAGAATTTGTAAAATCCCTTCGGAACCATTCCTTTCTATACCTATAGACACACCTATTTGTCGAATATGAGAAGTTTATGATGAACTATGCAGTGAGAATTGCCATAACTTGGTCATTTACCTTGAAACTTATAGATGTTTATACATGATAGACTTATTTGTGAAGATTTGTTTTGAACAATTTGTCCAAAATCAAGTTTATCATTTTTAATAGCAACTAGTACACATAAAAGGACTCCATACCAGAGGATATCTTTTTTTGAGGATTTTTTCACTTTATTTGATTTTTTTTCGAAAAAACGGTCAAATTTGACTGTGTCTTTGTCTACATTTCGCCGTAGATGCCTATTCATATCCACACGAGATGATGTAATGGACTATTATGTGTGTATTTGTTTGTGATTTGTAAAATTTGACAATGCCCCGTCGATGCAGCACCTCTCCCGCCTCTATCGATACACAGTACTCGCTTGCGTCGACGACAACACTCTTGTCCTTCGACGACGCTTTCACTCTTGCCCTTCGACGATGGAACTCAAGGCGAAGATATAAAATGATGGGAGCAGCGATGGTGGCGAGAGAAAAAGGGCAGAGATATAATGGCAGGAGAAAAAGGCGGGGAAAACTACGGTCTATAATGTGTTTTGAAATGCACACTCAAGTATTTGGTTTTTTTTAAATACAGACATGTGTTTGAAATGTCTTTTGAAATGCAAAAAGGTATTTGAAAAGATAAAGGAAAACAAAAACACAAAACAAAACGGTGGTGGAATCGGATGAAAAGTCCACACACCAGAAATAAGCCAATCAGGAGCAAGAAGCACCATTCCCACGAATCGTGTGTTTTCTTGGAGATATGTGAGCCATTGGATCGAGCACGTATCTGCACGCCACGCAACATGTGACCTGAAGGCTCTGCGCCTGATACGTCTCCAACGTATCCATAATTTCTGTTGTTCCATGCTTATATTATACCATTTGCTACATGTTTCATATACACTTCATATCACTTTTATTCATTTTCTGGGACTAACCTATTAACAAGATGCCACAGTTCCAGTTCCCTGTTTTCTGCTGTTTTTGGTTTCAGAAAGTTACTTCTGGAAATATTCTCGGAATTGCACGAAACAAAAGGCCAAGTCCCTATTTTTCCAACACGTACACGGAGTCCGAAAGAGAGACGAAGACTCGCCACGAGGTGGCCAAACCATAGGCCGGCGTGGCAGGGGGCCCACCACGCCGCCTGGTGGTTTGGGCCCCTCGGGGGTCCGCCGACATCGCCCCTTCGCCTATTTATTCCCCGAGACGTGAAAACCCTAAAACACCGAGCCTTTCATCCAGAACATATTCGCTGCCGCCGTCGTCGTCAACCCTAACTCGGGGGTTTCTGAAGCTCTTCACGGCACCCTGCCGGAGAGGGGAATCATCACCGGAGGGCTCTACATCGCCATGCCCGCCTCCGGAGTGATGTGTGAGTAGTTCATCCTTGGACTATGGGTCCATAGCAGTAGCTAGATGGTTGTCTTCTCCACTTGTGCCATCATGTTTAGATCTTGTGAGCTGCCTATCATGATCAAGATCATCTTATGTAATGCTACATGTTATGTTTGCTGGGATCTGACTTATATTGATATCTATGTGGAGCTGAATATTATATTATCATGTCTATGTCATTTGTGATCTTGCATGCTCTCCGTTACTTGTTGAAGCCTTGGCCAAGTGAATCGATCTCAACGCAGGAGCTGGCCGACCTCGATCTCAACGGAGAGAAGGACGGATCCTCCTCATCCCCGACCCACCCCTCCCCGTCCCCAGCGCCACGGTGGGCTGGCCGGCACCGCCAGCGCACCTCACCCTCAGCCCCGCCCACCTCCGCCTCCTCCCCCTCCTCGCGCTCCAGCACTTCATGGCCCGATGGCTCGGCGGTGACGACCACGAGCGCCCAGAGACGGATGCGGCCGACGCGAGCCGCAGCGCGATGGAGGCGCCCTTCGAGCGCTGATAACCCACAAGTATAGGAGATCGCATGTAGCCTTTTCGATAAGTAAGAGTGTCGAACCCAACGAGGAGCTAAAGGTAGGATAAGTATTCTCTCAAGTTCTATCAACCACTGATACAACTCTACGCACACTAAACGTTTGCATTATCTAGGAAATAAAACTACAGTAGCAATACGGGTATGAGAGATAGTTTTGCAAGATA
The DNA here is from genome assembly GCA_947311845.1 of Poa pratensis. Classification (NCBI taxonomy): domain Eukaryota; kingdom Viridiplantae; phylum Streptophyta; class Magnoliopsida; order Poales; family Poaceae; genus Poa; species Poa pratensis. Next base: position 4,762,733 of record CAMZMU010000077.1, read on the forward strand.
ATAAATACAAGAAAGTAAATGTTAGTGCTGCAGCAATAAAGTACACTAAGTAACCATATACTAACAGTACCATGAGTGTGTAAAAGTGGTGGTAATTGTGGTGGCTTTGTCCAAGATTAATTAGTGAAGGTACTTGGTTCATTGTCTTCGATGCAGTTTTCTATGTGGGAGAGGCTAAATATACATGCACTCCACTATTTGGGATTACAAGTACTATATGATTGGATTGTTAGAAAGCATCCGCAAATACTAACAATGCATTAAGGTTTCCCCAACCATAGCCTTAAGTTCAAGGTCCTCTTACTCCCATACGTGCAACTAATCGGTTCGCGTTCTCAGGTTTCTGTCACTCCGGCAAAACTTCCCCCGCTTCGTTACAAATACTACCAACCCTAGGGTGTTTGATCCATGCACGCACAAGTATAATGGACACCAAATGACAGCACCATAAAGACATACAACTCTAATGAACCTCATGCATTCAATTAAGCAATCAAAAGACAAATAAACTACAGAAACATGATGTAAATCATAGGATACATATTATAGCATCAAACACCATGTTTACATAGGACGGTACAGAGGTTTGTGGGAGGATGAACCACTGAATACAAGGAGGAGATGGTGATGGAGATGACGGTGAAGACGGCGGAGAGGGGCAGCGCGGCGGCGCCGGCGGTGCGGGGAACTCCTTTCCCCGCCGCCAGCAAGCTTGGGGAGCGCCGCCCCTTAGCCTCCCTCCTTCATGGCTTCTTGGGATCCCTCCCCCATGGAGATGGGATCCATGGGGGAGGCAAAAATGTGGCTTTTGGTGGCTGAAATTCATGGGTGGAGGAGTCCTCCACGAGTTAGGTTTCCTCCCTTTATATATCTTCTCGGATTTCCGTCACCCCCTTTTAGGGTTCCACCAAAACGTGCCTACAGGCCGCGTCCGAACTCCGATTGGGCTGATCGCGGGCTTAAAATCTTCATATGGAAAATTGTGACAACTTTCGTAACAGCCAGGTCTCCAGTTGACGTCATCTTCGAGGGTCAAACTGGCAAACTTCGTAAAAAGTTCTCAGACAGATTTCAGGAAAGTCCCAATTCGACTCCAACAAGGTTTCCTCTTGTATTCTTGATAATTTCTACACATCAAAGAGTAAAACAAGAACATTGTGCACTTTTGCAACTATTAGTAGGTTAGTCCAAATAAATAATAAACTTAATATAAAACAAGTGCTAAAAGCATAAAAATGGCATGAAACAATAAAAATTATAGATATGTTTTGGACGTATCAACCTCCCAAGCTTAATTCCTGCTCGTCCTCGAGTAGGTAAATGATAACAAAATAATTTTTGATTGTAAATGCTATGATTAGATCTTTAACAATTGCATGATGTATGGATAATAAAACTTAGCAACCATGTTACCTAATGAAAAGTATCAACGAACTAAGAGCTTATAACATGAAATTTATAAACATCAACAAGATTGTAATGACCATAATAAAGCATGATAGAGTGGTATCTCGCTTGCCCTTAATTGTGGAGCAAAACATAAATGCCAAGGCACCTTTGAAGTTCAAGTGAAGACTAGATATAGAGATATCAAAGATAAAAGCATCATGGTTATACCTCAATTAATCGTATTCTGGGACAAGCACATTACACTAAGAACGACAGCTATGCTCTCGAAGAAGTGCTCAAAGAAAGGATGGTGACTCAACATAAAAAATAAAAGATTGGCCCTTCGCAGAGGGAAGCAGGGATTAACACGTGCTAGAGCTTTTTGTTTTTAAAAACAGAGGTAAAAATGTTTTGAGAGGTGTTTGCTAATTGTGAACGAATGGTAGCGGGTGAGAACAGTATTCTACCTGTCAAACGGACTTTTAAGAGCGGCTCCCATGAAGGACGTTATTTCTACCAGCAAAGCAGATCATCCCCCTTTCTCTTTGGTTTACACACATGCAGGTATTTCACTGTTTGTCATTGCTTACTGATGAATCAGGGCAAAAGTGTGAAGAGAATTAATGGTTAAAGTTGTAATTAATTGGGGCTGGGCACCCCGTTGCCAGCTCTTTTTGCAAGTTATTGGATAAGCGGATGTATATGCCACTAGTCCAGGTGTAAAAGTCCATTTGACAAATAGAATAAAGAATAACCACACTAATTCCTCATGAGCTAGTAAACATTGACACAAAAAGAGAAATATTTTGAAGGTTTTAAAGGTAGCACATGCAAATTTACTTGGAATGGCTTGAAATACCATGCATAGGAATTTTTTGGTGGACTCTTTGGGATAACTTGGTTTTAAGGATTTGGATGCACGAGCAGCATTCCCACTCAGTACAAGTGAAGGCTAGCAATAGACTGGGAAGCGATAACCACGAGAGCGATAACTGTCATAATCATGCTTGCGACAAAATAAAATTAACGGAGGCATAAAACAATACTAAAACTCTGAGGCAAAATAGATCATCAAGGCTTAATTGACTTTTATTTTTCGGTCATAACATGTGTGAGCATGTGCCAAATCGATTCAAGTGAATTAATCAGAGGAGGATACCACAATACCATACCATCTTATGAACAGGACAATGCATGTTGATATCAAAATAACATAATATGCACTATTAGCTAGTTGAGACTAACCATAAGAAAACATAAACTACTAAACAAAATTATTCACACATCATTTTTAAGTTTCAACAAGTAATCCATTAACCAAGTAAACATTGAAAACAGAGGATAAATAAAATATGTGATGATCCACTTATTAACGTAACTGGTGTTTGATGCTAAGATAAATAGATAATAAAATACAGCCGCTTCAAGTTTAGTTAAGTTCCTATGTTGCTCAAAAAACAAAGTTTAAAGGTTTGCAAACCGTGGGGTTATTGATGAAGAGGGATGTGGGGACATCCCCAAGCTTATGACTTTGGTAATTCTTCAATATTCCATAGTTTGTTGTTCCTTCATTCTCTGTGAAAAAACTTCAACACAAAAACTTTCCCATTCTTTTCTGCGGTTAGACATTAGTACAATAGATAATATTTCCCAAGTGCTACTATTAAACCAAATAAAATTTTGTTTTTAAGTTACAGAAAGGTTGCTTAAATGGCCAACTTATAAATGAAAGGTAAGAACCATTAAAAATCAAATGAAAACGAAAAGGGGTCACTCTTGCAACAAAAGTCAGAATCTGTCCAGAAAAACAGCAGCTGGAAAACGTAATTTTTAGGTGCACTTAAACATGCCCGAAATTTTAGCCAATTTTTTACATGCAGAGGATTAGGTGCTACAACATCAGTAATTGTTTCGTGATTTTTAGAGCTTCCAGTAAAATATGAAAAATCGCGCAATAAGCAGTAGATACCAAAAACAGAAAATCACTTTTTACATATGTATCAACTAAGCTAAATGGATACAACTTGGTGAAAGAGCATGGTGCCCCCATGTGTGGTTTTGGTAATTAATGACAATCCTTATGGACTAATGTTTGCATTGATATATCCTTAGATCTTGTCCATAGGAAAAGGTTGGAATTCATGTGTTGGACTCTAGAAGATTATAAGATGACTAATATCTTATTAAAGGGTTTATATGAAGAATGGTCATGTGTAGAGTTGAGTATATTTCAAGCATGTCTTGAAGAATATGATGGCGTGGATATTCATGTTCACCTTCAAGACATCATCCTTGTGAAGAGAGAAGGAAAGATACAAGTTGATCAAGGCTAAGTGCAAAGAGTGGATTCAAGTGATCAACACACAAAGCTACATGTTGTACCATGTGGGATCTTGTGATCCAATGGTATGGTAAGCAATCGTCTATATAGCTTTGTCAACTAACCCATATATATGTGTGTGTGTGGGAGTATCTATGTGGGGTTAGGTATCTTCCCATGGGCATGCATCAAAGGAAGATTCCATATAGCCCATGGCGGATGACGTCAAGTGGTGGTCGTCATCAAGATAATGGCCAAGTGAAAATGTTCCTAAAAGTGGCTCTCCCATATTGTGTATGGGGGAGCATTTCACAAGTCTTCATCAAGCGGAGCGCAATCAAGAAAGGTGATCCAACTTGAGGTGATCAAGATCGTCATCATCTAGCTCAAGTGGATCGCGCAAGGCAAAGGTATGACCTTGATAGGGTTTCTATTTTACCGGTCTCATGGTGTTAGTAAGAGACCGGATTATAGGATAGATGCCACACTTTCAAGAGGGGCTCTCGAATGAGTACCTTGATAGTATCGTTCGGAGAGAGCTCAAACCTTTGCATACTTGGCATCATCTTTCTTGGTTCTTATTTGGCTTTCCTCCATGCGTGGTTTTAGAGCTTGTCATGATCTTCACGGCAAGCTCAAGTTCATCAAAAACGGATTTCGTATGGAAAACTTATTGCGTTTTTGGTGTTGGAGGTTTTACCGGTTATTCTATTTTCGAGAGGTTTAACCTTTCCACATTTGGTTTTATGATTCATTGTTGGACAATGATGTTTCTCTGTATATTCTTGAAGAGCTCGTTGTTGTGATTCCAACGAGCCAAAGATCATCAAAAACGGAGTCCGGATGCAAAAGATATTGTCGTTTTGGTGTTTGATGTTCCTGCTGTTTTCTAAGGGGCGGTAGTACCGCCCGGTACCGCCCGAGGTACCACCGGAGCAAACAGAAGGCTGTTTTCAGCGGTACCAAAAGCGGTGGTACCGCCGGGGCGGTAGTACCGCTACCGGGGCGGTAGTACCGCTGCCTGGAGCCCGTTTTCAGCCTGTTTTAGTGTTCTAACTTCCCGGGGCGGTAGTACCGCTACCCGGGGCGGTAGTACCGCTGCCTGGAGCCCGTTTTCAGCCTGTTTGAGTGTTCTAACTTCCCGGGGGCGGTAGTACCGCTGGGGCCAGCGGTAGTACCGCCCCGGCGCGAATCTGCACCCAACGGTTGGATTTTGGGATGACCTATTTAAGGGGCCTTCTTCCCCAATGGTTCCCCAACCTTTCTTGCAAGTTTTGCCCTCCATTGTTGACCTCCAAAAGCTTGCTTTCTCTCAATCCCTCCAATGATTCTTGCTCATTCTTGAGGGAAACAAGAGAGGAGATCTAGATCTACATCTCCACCAATCAATCTCTCCTCTAAGTGAGGGGAGCATATTGGATCTAGATCTTGGGATTCATTTGTTGCTTCCTTGCTCTTCCTCTCATCTTCCTCCATAGCATTAGTTGCTTTGGTGGGATTTGAGAGTGAATTGCTTTGAGCACTTCTTGTGTTCTTGCCATTGCATTAGGTGCATCGGTTTGAGTTCTCCACGGTGATTCGTGGAGGTGAAGTTTGAGAAGCTCATTACTCTTTGTGGTTCTCGTTGCATCTTGGGTTGCTTGTAACCCTAGGTGCCTTTGTGAGTCTCGGAGGAAGTCCGAGGCATTGTTGGGAGGCTCCAACTCATTGTGGAGTTCCCCGACCTTTGTGTATCGGTTTGGTCAACGCCTTCAAGTCGACCTCATAGTGGAACGAGCCAATCCCTCACGGGTGAAGCTCACGGAGAATAGGGTGAGCACATCCGTGCTATTGGAGCGCCTAGGTGGCTCCACACCCCTCCAACGTAGACGTACTTCCATTGGGAAGGAACTACGGGAAACATCTCCTCGTGTCCACTTTGCGGTTACTTCTATACCCAAACCTTTACTTATGCATTTACCTTTGTGATAGCCATCGAGCTTGAAGTTATCTATTGCTATCACTTAGTTGTTAATCTTGCTTAGCATAAGTTGTTGGTGCACATAGGTGAACCTAGCTTGTTTAGGTTTTGTGCTTGATAAATTAAACGCTAGTTTTATTCCGCATTTATTCAAGCCTAAACCGTAATTATTTTAAAACGCCTATTCACCCCCCCTCTAGGCGACATCCTCGTTCTTTCAATTGGTATCAGAGCCAGGCTCTCTTTTTTAGGCTTCACCGCCTTGAGAGTAAAGATGTCGTTTAGAGACTTAGCAAATGATCCCACTTTCATATTCGATGGCACAAATTATGATGTTTGGAAAATTCGCATGCTTAATCTTTTTCGGGTGTATGGCCCAAAAATGGAGAGAATTGTAGATATGGATTTTCCTCCTCCAAAGGATCTCCAAAAGTTATCTTTAGAGGATGAGGAAAACTCTTATCTCAATTCTCTAGTATCTCATGCTATTGTTGGTGTTTTGAGCAATGTAGTTCTTGAGTCAATCATGCCTTTTCGGAATGCTCATGATTTATGGACAAAGCTTCAAGACAAATATGATGTGTCCAATATTATTGAGGATGATTGTTCTCCCTCCACTTCCGGGCGTGATGAGTTCTCAACTTCCTCTACTTCACCAACATGTGGTAAGCCACAACCTAATGAGATGGTGAGTAGTGCTAGACTTTGCAACAATGATAGTAAACTTACTATTGATGATTCTTTGCCTCAACATTGTTGCAATGATCTACCTTTGGACTTAAACACATCTAGCACCATTCATGCTTTACATGCTTGTGTTGATAGTCCTTGCATATCATGTGGAAATTGTTTGTCTAAATCTCATGATGATATGCTTGCTTTATCTTGTTGCCATACTCAAATGCGTGTGTTTCCTCTATTCCGTTGGTCACTAACATTGTAGAGGAAACCCAACTTCCTATGGAACAAGATGTGTACTTGAGTGGTGCCTCAAGTAATGTTTCATCTTCATCGACCATCTTTTGCCTTATGGCTAAGGAGTCAAAGGTATCTCCTACTTTGAACCCATTGAATCTAAAGTGATGATGTTAATAATGAAGAGAATGATATTGTTGATTCTCTAAATAAGAAAGGTGAAATTGTCTTTCTTGCTTTGAGTAAAAATAAAAATGCTCGCTCTAACTTCATGGAAATCATGGCTAATGCTATTGAGGTCAATAAACTTATTTATGAGCATGAGGACACCATTGTGGAAATGGAAGGTCGTGAGCAAGGCTACACCGATGAGATCGGGGATCTTTCTATTGCTCTTAATGAAGAGCAAGAGCGTAGAAGGATCCTTGAGGAAAAACTTTGTAGTCTTGAGGAATCTTATAGTTTAGACTTTTCTAAATTAAGAGAAGATCATGCTCTTGCTCTTTCTAATGTCCTCAAATCTAAAAATGATGATGCTTGTGCTACTAACTCTACTTATTGTGAAGCATCCATATTAAAGGAGAATGTTGAGCTAAGGGCTCAACTTGAGTTGCTAACAAGCAATTATAGGAAATTGGAAGAAAGTCATGAAAAGCTCTCGAGCTCTCATAATGATCTTCTAGTCTCCCATGATCGGCTAAAGTTAGCTCATGAGGCTACTTCAACTAAGGTAACATCTTGTGAGCCTCATGTGGACAATGGCACAACTTCTACTCGAAATGTATATTGTCTTGTGCTAGTCCTAGTAGTTCATCCACTCATGATATTGTTACACCTTGTGATGAATTGCTTTCCATGCCTTGTTGCTCTAACAATGAAGCTTCTACTTCCTCTAGTACTTGTGTTGTTACTAACCATGTAGAGGAGATAAAAGCTCAAGGCCAAGTCACTTCTTTGAAGAAAGACTTGGAAAAGCGTCATGTTGGGAAGTCGGCACTTGACAATATGTTGAGTGTGCAAAAATCTCCCAATGACAAGAGTGGACTTGGATTCAACTCCGATGTTAAGAAGAAGTCCAACTTAAGAAGAAGCACAAGACCATCAAGAAGAAGGGCCTAGAACAAGTAAAAGATTCGGCCAAGATTGTTTGCTTCAAGTGCAAGATTGAAGGGCATCATGTGAGATCTTGCCCAATGAAGAAGAAGCATTTAAGTGAGAAGCAACAAGGGAAGCGGCCTCAAGTTCATACTCAAGTATCCAACGTTGAAGAAAGGCCACTTCCCAAGGAGAATCAAGCTAAAGCTTCTCAAGTTGAGAAATCAACTAAGAAGAAAGGTGGAAGTAGATGTTGCTATCTATGCGCGAGAAGGGACATCTTGCTTCTTCATGCACTAACGGTACCTTATCCAACCCAATCATAATTGATGATGTTTACTCTCTTGAGAAGGATAAGGTTGGCAATGTGTTTGCCAAATTTGTTGGTACTCAAAGTGGTGTCAAGAAAAGAACCATTTGGGTGGCCAAGCCTATTGTGACTAACCTCTTAGGACCCAACTTGGTTGGGGACCAACAAGCTAAAACTTGATCAATAGGTGTTGTGGAGGGCTTTGGAGACTTGGCTACATTATGAAGAATTAAGGGATCTTCATCAATCATATCTCTCAAGCCAAGTCATTTGGATTTTCATATCTCTATCTTATATCCAACGTGCCTCCTTGCGGTAACGTGTATTTAAATTATATATACATTGAAAGTTGCTTGCCCCTTGCATGTGTTTGGTTTTGTACCTTGCATGTGTTTGACTATGATGTGCCTACCACTTACCTATCTTGAGTAATCTAGTGTGTGTATGTTGGTTTGCACATCATGGTTGTGTGTGTTTGTGTTGAGCCTCTATTGCTTCTTGTTTTATCTTAATTGGCTCTTTGATAGTTTAATGGACTTTCCCATTTTGGGGAGTGATATGCTTTCGGCACGTCACAATCCTAAAAATGTGTATACATGAGGAATACCACTTAGTGTTGATATATCAATATTATCTAGTCTCTATGTGGTATGTCATGCTCATGAGAAATTCGAATTCTAAATGTCCATTAACTATCTCTATTTGGTTTTTGTTTGCCTCTTGTTGAAAACAAATGGATTATCACATTATGGGGGAGTAATAAGCATTGTGCATATTACGAACCTAGAAAATGTGAACAAGTGAGGTTTTGCCACTTAGAATTGATATTGTAAATTATCTTGTTCCTATGTGGCATGTTTCTCAAACAAGTTCCATATTTGCCTATTCGCTCTTGCTTTGAGAATATGATCTGAATATCTTTGTCATTTACCACCGAGAATTATCTCCATACATTACTTGTCTTTACAAGTGATAATCTTATTTGTGGTAAAGTATATTGATCATATTTACTTTGGTTTTGCTCTTAATTGCCTTATTTATTGCCAAGGATTAGTTTTGATCAAACTTTCTTTTGTCTTCCTTGACCTTTGGATCCTCTTGCTCTACTCATGTTGTTTTGTGTTTCCTTAAAATAGGAAAAGCCGTGATCCCATTCTTGTGCATTTACATTCAAAGTCATACTTCTAAGATAATGCACTATTCTTGGGGGAGCTATCCTATTTTGAGTAGAACACCATCTTTTAAATTGGTATTGGATCTTATTGCTTTCTTGAACATGACTAGTGTTTGAATAATATATGGAGTGTGATGATCCCATTTGTGTGCATTTTGCATTCCAATGCAAGATCATAAATAATGCACAAATCTTGGGGGAGCTATCCTATATGCTTTAGAACATTATTTGTCTTCAATTGCTACTTGATCTATTTTAAATTGGTGTTTGAGCCCGATGACATGTCTCGTGGAAAGACAAACCTTTTTGTCTTGGTACTTTGTGCCATCATAGAAAGTGTAGAGGGTTTGGTCTATTTGTTGGAATCTTTCTCTCTTTGGGAGTTAGTTATCTCATTCCTTGATATATCTTTCATTTGGTATCTCTTCTTTGGTATCTTTCTCAATCATGTGTTGATTTGGGTTTTGATATAATTTGGACAATTCTCTTGCATGTCACACTTTGGTGTGCCTTCTTGGTATTCTTTGTATTTTGTCCAAATTGTGTCTTCTTTGGTTCTTGAAGGTCTTGACATGCATATTTACTTCATGTATATATTATGGCATGTTTACTTTCTTTGATCCAATATATCGGGTAAACTCCACCGAATCCTAAATCGGCTAAGATGTGCATGAAATTCAATTTCATATCCATATGCACATATTCATGTGGAGTTTGTCCAATGTATTGTAGTTTCCTAACTACTTCGGACCCAATATGTTTGGGGACCATTTTGTACTTGAATTGTGTTTTAGGTACTTCGGAGATGCATTGGATGCCTTGTCTCATTCATAAGGAAGGTGCTCTCACCATGTGCTTATTGAAGCCAAGCTATGATGATCGTGATTGCTAAATCTTCTACATCACCAATGCCATCTCGGTAACAAGTATCTACCTCATGCATACATTTCTTGCATTCAACCTTGTGTAGGTTGCATCTTGGCATGATTTCTTTTGTTCCTTGTGATACTTGTTTCCTTCTCAAAGCATCCCAACTATCACTTTTCCCTTGTGGATATTTGTGATGCCTTTGATGCGTTTGTGTTGGAAGTCTATTTATATCCTTTAAGATAAATTTGAGCTATGTGCTATGCTTTTAAGCAAAGATCTTAATGGTGTATATATGACTTCCTCTTGGGTATCATGTTCTTCTCTTTAGTAACTATTTTGTGTGTACATGTTTCTTTGTGGATGTATATCATATGATTGTTATCTACTTAGAAATCTATACACATGAGAAATGTTACATCGCAAATTGATATCCTATTTCCTTGGTGTCCACCTCTTTTATGTTTTATGGATCTTTTGGTGGCTCCGGAAAATATTTGCCTTATGAGTGCTTGCCTATTTTATTGGATCTTGTGCACTCATTTTTGTTGGTTGTGTGTGTTGAAATGACATGCTTTGCTCCTTGCTTATCATTCCTTTGAGACTATGGTGATGCTCAATGCTCACCTATGATGTACTCTTATAAAAGGGCTTTGCTATGTCACACACATCATTTGGTTGAGTCAAATCTTTTAAATGTTCTCGCATTTGGATATTTTGTCGGTCTTCTATTTGATGCTCAACCATATGTTTGTTGCAAGTGTTATGCCTTGTTTTATATACATTCTCTCTTGCACATGTTTTGTGTTTCAAAGGATTATGGGGGAGTGAGGATTCCATGTTGTGCACACTATATTGCAATACAAATCCTTATTGTGCACGTACCTTGGGGAGTTCCCTCTTGATTATTAGAACACTTGATCATAATTTTTTCTTATGTTCAATTGGTTTTTCGGATCCTTTGATTGGATACTTCTTTTGTCGAAGTATCTTTCAATTTGATTTCCTTTTGCAATCTTTGGATCCTCAATATAGTTTGATCTCCACCCAACTATTCGTCATTGGATATGTGCATTTGATTTCACTCATTTTATGAGAAATGCACACATTATGGGGGAGCTCTTACTATATTGGCCTTCTAAATTTTTCCCCCATTTCGGCAATCGATGCCAATGGGGGAGAAGTTTAGAGGGTTTAAGGGAATTTGGTTTTATGCTTTAGTTTGTTCTTAAGCATTTGGCTTTCATGCTCATGCATCCTTGCTTTTCCTTGCATGGTTGCTTAATTCATTATATAAACCCTCGTAAAAGGGATTGTCATCAATTACCAAAATGGGGGAGATTGAAAGAGCATGGTGCCCCATGTGTGGTTTTGGTAATTAATGACAATCCTTATGGACTAATGTTTGCATTGATATATCCTTAGATCTTGTCCATAGGAAAAGGTTGGAGTTCATGTGTTGGACTCTAGAAGATTATAAGATGACCAAGATCTTATTAAAGGTTTATATGAAGAATGGTCATGTGTAGAGTTGAGCATATTCAAGCATGTCTTGAAGAATATGATGGCGTGGATATTCATGTTCACCTTCAAGACATCATCTTGTGAAGAGAGAAGGAAAGATACAAGTTGATCAAGGCTAAGTGCAAAGATGGATTCAAGTGATCAACACACAAAGCTACATGTTGTACCATGTGGGATCTTGTGATCCAATGGTATGGTAAGCAATCGTCTATATAGCTTTGTGAACTAACCCATATATATGTGTGTGTGGAGTATCTATGTGGGGTTAGGTATCTTCCCATGGGCATGCATCAAAGGAAGATTCCATATAGCCCATGGCGGATGACGTCAAGCGGTGGTCGTCATCAAGATAATGGCCAAGTGAAGATGTTCCTAAAAGTGGCTCTCCCATATTGTGTATGGGGGAGCATTTCACAAGTCTTCATCAAGCGGAGCGCAATCAAGAAAGGTGATCCAACTTGAGGTGATCAAGATCGTCATCATCTAGCTCAAGTGGATCGCGCAAGGCAAAGGTATGACCTTGATAGGGTTTCTATTTTACCGGTCTCATGGTGTTAGTAAGAGACCGGATTATAGGATAGATGCCACACTTTCAAGAGGGGCTCTCGAATGAGTAACTTGATCGTATCGTTCGGAGAGAGCTCAAACCTTTGCATACTTGGCATCATCTTTCTTGGTTCTTATTTGGCTTTCCTCCATGTGTGGTTTTAGAGCTTGTCATGATCTTCACGGCAAGCTCAAGTTCATCAAAAACGGATTTCGTATGGAAAACTTATTGCGTTTTTGGTGTTGGAGGTTTTACCGGTTATTCTATTTTCGAGAGGTTTAACCTTTCCACATTTGGTTTTATGATTCATTGTTGGACAATGATGTTTCTCTGTATATTCTTGAAGAGCTCGTTGTTGTGATTCCAACGAGCCAAAGATCATCAAAAACGGAGTCCGGATGCAAAAGATATTGTCGTTTTGGTGTTTGATGTTCTGCTGTTTTCTAAGGGGCGGTAGTACCGCCGGAGCAAACAGAAGGCTGTTTTCAGCGGTACCAAAAGTGGTGGTACCCCGGGGCGGTAGTACCGCTACCGGGGCGGTAGTACCGCTGCCTGGAGCCCGTTTTCAGCCTGTTTTAGTGTTCTAACTTCCCGGGGCGGTAGTACCGCTGCCTGGAGCCCGTTTTCAGCCTGTTTGAGTGTTCTAACTTCCCGGGGGCGGTAGTACCGCTGGGGCCAGCGGTAGTACTGCCCCGGCGCGAATCTGCACCCAACGGTTGGATTTTGGGATGACCTATTTAAGGGGCCTTCTTCCCCAATGGTTCCCCAACCTTTCTTGCAAGTTTTGCCTCCATTGTTGACCTCCAAAAGCTTGCTTTCTCTCAATCCCTCCAATGATTCTTGCTCATTCTTGAGGAAACAAGAGAGGAGATCTAGATCTACATCTCCACCAATCAATCTCTCCTCTAAGTGAGGGGAGCATATTGGATCTAGATCTTGGGATTCATTTGTTGCTTCCTTGCTCTTCCTCTCATCTTCCTCCATAGCATTAGTTACTTTGGTGGGATTTGAGAGTGAATTGCTTTGAGCACTTCTTGTGTTCTTGCCATTGCATTAGGTGCATCGGTTTGAGTTCTCCACGGTGATTCGTGGAGGTGAAGTTTGAGAAGCTCATTACTCTTTGTGGTTCTCGTTGCATCTTGGGTTGCTTGTAACCCTAGGTGCCTTTGTGAGTCTCGGAGGAAGTCCGAGGCATTGTTGGGAGGCTCCAACTCCTTGTGGAGTTCCCCGACCTTTGTGTCTCGCTTTGGTCAACGCCTTCAAGTCGACCTCATAGTGGAACGAGCCAATCCCTCACGGGTGAAGCTCACGGAGAATAGGGTGAGCACATCCGTGCTATTGGAGCGCCTAGGTGGCTCCACACCCCTCCAACGTAGACGTACTTCCATTGGGAAGGAACTACGGGAAACATCTCCTCGTGTCCACTTTGCGGTTACTTCTATACCCAAACCTTTACTTATGCTTTTACCTTTGTGATAGCCATCGAGCTTGAAGTTATCTATTGCTATCACTTAGTTGTTAATCTTGCTTAGCATAAGTTGTTGGTGCACATAGGTGAACCTAGCTTGTTTAGGTTTTGTGCTTGATAAATTAAACGCTAGTTTTATTCCGCATTTATTCAAGCCTAAACCGTAATTATTTTAAAACGCCTATTCACCCCCCCTCTAGGCGACATCCTCGTTCTTTCACTTGGTACTTTATTTTTGATAAACTAAGAAACCAGAGGCTAAGCAAGACCTAAACATGCTACCTACAGTAAGGAAAACTCTAAAAAAAATCGAAAGTAAAACCCGAATAAAACCAAAATAAAGAACCAAACATAGAAGCAAAACAAAAGAAAATATTTTTGTTATTTTGAATTTATAAGTGAAAGTAAAGAAGCAATCGAAACCAAATAAGGAGCCTAATAAAACTAAAGAAGGTAAAACCAAGACATATAAAAACAATTATAATACAAGTTAAGACAATACATATAATGTGGACGGGTAATATAGAGTATGAACGAGACAACCTCATGTTAGTTGATGAATAGGGGGGTGACTCGGGCATCCCCAAGCTTAGATGATTGTATCTTCTTGAATATGTTCTTGGGATGCACCTACACATCCCCAAACTTGAGCTCTTGCGTCTTCTTATTCATCTCATATCACCATATTGATTAGATCATATAGGCTACATCCACATAAAACTTTACAAAACTCATTAGTAGGATTAGTACTCATTAAATAAAATCCACTCATGTTCAAGCATTGACAAGTTTTATAATTTTTACTCAACATTAGCCACTGTATATACTAAGGTGTTCATGATTTCCATTGTCCGTCGAAAAACTAATGAAACTAACAACACCAAGTACAATATTGAATAAACAAAGAAATCTGTCAAAACTGAACAGTCCGTAAAGATGGCATTCAACGAGATAGCTAAGTAGCTCAAATCGAAAAACTTTAGTCTAATGAAAGAAAGATAATAATCTCAGGTTTATGCACAAATTTTTTTAAGTCAAAATACTATTCTGAGATTTATCACGATTTTATTTACAGAGAAGCACAAAATCTGTCTAAACAGAACAGTCAGTAAAGATCGAATTTTTCGACCTATCTACGTACCTTAAATCAGAAAAAGTTAGTCTAATGAAAGAAAGGTAATAAGCATCACTTTGCACTCAAGAAATTTCAGATCAAGATCACGTTCTGGTGATTTTAAACATTTAATACGGTGGAACACAGAAAATCTGTTTCTGGACAGCAAAGTAAAACTATCAACTTTCAATTAACTAAAGACTATAATTAGCATTTTATTTTTATGTACAGAGGTATATACACAATATTTACAATATTTACATGTTTTTAATGAAAAGCTTCCATGGAAAGATTTGTTTTGGTTTCATAGGCATGAACACAAGTGTTCAAGGTCGACCCCCATTTAACCATTACTCGTCTTTCCAATCACTTTTCTTTTTGAAAACGTATTTAGATAACAACTACACCTAATTTTTTTTGTAATTCACATTTCCTATCCATAGTAAGATAAAGAACAACTTAATACTGAAAATAAAAACTACTTAGAGATAAAGCAAACAAGTGCACACAAGAACATTAACCTACGCTATGGCTCCCTGACAACGGCGCCAGAAAAGGTCTTCATAACCCACAAGTATAGGAGATCGCGTGTAGCCTTTTCGATAAGTAAGAGTGTCGAACCCAACGAGGAGCTAAATGTAGGATAAGTATTCTCTCAAGTTCTATCAACCACTGATACAACTCTACGCACACTAAACGTTTGCATTATCTAGGAAATAAAACTACAGTAGCAATACGGGTATGAGAGATAGTTTTGCAAGATAATAAATGGAAGAAAGTAAATGTTAGTGCTGCAGCAATAAAGTACACTAAGTAACCATATACTAACAGTACCATGAGTGTGGAAAAGTGGTGATAATTGTGGTGGCTTTGTCCAAGATTAATTAGTGAAGCTACTTGGTTCATTGTCTTCGATGCAGTTTTCTATGTGGGAGAGGCTAAATATACATGCACTCCACTACTTGGGATTACAAGTACTATATGATTGGATTGTTAGAAAGCATCTGCAAATACTAACAATGCATTAAGGTTTCCCCAACCATAGCCTTAAGTTCAAGGTCCTCTTACTCCCATGCGTGCAACTAATCGGTTCGCGTTCTCAGGTTTCTGTCACTCCGGCAAAACTTGCCCCGCTTCGTTACAAATACTACCAACCCTAGGGTGTTTGATCCATACACGCACAAGTATAATGGACACCAAAGGACAACACCATAAAGACATACAACTCTAATGAACCTCATGCATTCAATTAAGCAATCAAAAGACAAATAAACTACGGAAACATGATGTAAATCATAGGATAAATATTATAGCATCAAACATCATGTTTACATAGGACGGTACAGAGGTTTGTGGGAGGATGAACCACTGAATACAAGGAGGAGATGGTGATGGAGATGGCGGTTAAGACGGCGGAGAGGGGCAGCGCGGCGGTGCGGGGAACTCCTTTCCCCGCCGCCGGCAAGCTTGGGGAGCGCCGCCCCTTAGCCTCCCTCCTTCATGGCTTCTTGGGAGCCCTCCCCCATGGAGATGGGATCCATGGGGGAGGCAAAAACGTGGCTTTTGGTGGCTGAAATTCGTGGGTGGAGGAGTCCTCCACGAGTTAGGTTTCCTCCCTTTATATATCTTCTCGGATTTCCGTCACCCCCTTTTAGGGTTCCACCAAAACGGGCCTACAGGCCGCGTCCGAACTCCGATTGGGCTGATCTCAGGCTTAAAATCTTCGTATGGAAAATTGTGACAACTTTAGTAACAGCCAGGTCTCCATTTGACGTCATCTTCGAGGGTCAAACTGGCAAACTTCGTAAAAAGTTCTCAGACAGATTTCAGGAAAGTCCCAATTCGACTCCAACAAGGTTTCCTCTTGTATTCTTGATAATTTCTACACATCAAAGAGTAAAACAAGAACATTGTGATCTTTTGCAACTATTAGTAGGTTAGTCTAAATAAATAATAAACTTAATATAAAACAAGTGCTAAAAGCATAAAAATGGCATGAAACAATCAAAAATTATATACGTTTTGGACGTATCAAGCGCCTGCTCGACCGCCTCGAGGCGGAGCGGGAGATCCCGCCGGTCGAGGCGAAGCGAGGGCAGGGGCAGGCCACCCTCGACGCCGCCGCCGTCCGCCGGAGGCGCTGGGTCGAGCCGCCGCCGGAGGCCATGCTGCGCCGCATCTCGGAGCTCAAGGCGGAGCCCGTCTAGATGCTCGACTTCCGCCTCGCCGCCTACCGCCGCTTCCTCACCATGGCCAAGCGCACCTGGAGCGACAACGCCTACGCGCCCGGTCGCCGGCGAGCTGGGCGACGGCGGCGCGAGTGAGGGGATCGAGATAGGCTGTTCAGGGACCCATTTGTAATTTGTGTCTTTTCTGGGGTGTTTGTAAATTGTAACTGCTAATAGATCTGGGGTCTTATTCGTAAAAGATAAATATATTAATTAATTTGGTTTTTTTATTTTTTAAAATTCCTAATATTATACTACTGGCGGACATACAGTGGGCATGCCAGCGGTAGCTCGCACATAGTTAGTGGCGGGCAACATAAAAGCACGCCAGTGGTAAGTGTGATACCCCTGGCGGACGTCCCGTCCGCCACTGGCGTAGTCATCGCTGGCGGGCGCGTGCCCTCCAGCGTAGCGCAAAAGCGTCCGCCAGTAGCTCTTTTCCTACTAGTGATTGATCCCCTTAGATCCATAGTATTTCAAATCTTATGTATTATGGCGCAATGTAAAATTAGCCCAAACAGTCTAGAACATTGTTTTTTTTGTCTAATAATTCTACGTGGTGCTTTGGCTTCCCTTTTATTTTTGTAACCTTTGTAAAGCCATCATCTTCTTTGGGTTAATAGAATCTTACTAGCTTTTCTGTAAAAAAATTAAATAATGATATTCTTAGAATTAATTTATGCGAACATGCCCTTGTTTAGATTCACCGCCTCACATAATTGTGATTCTGTGGGAGATATATACATCCAAAACCAACAAAGTAAAATTGGATCATTGATGTGGACACAAGGTTTTAAAGTGGCATCTCTTTAGATTTGAAATGGCTTCAGAGTGCTCCGGCTAGGCATGGAAAACGCTCATCCAACAAGAGTCAACAATGCTACACGTCCATCCCGTAAGAAACATGCGGAGTAAGATTTGACGCATATGCTTTTCCGGTTTATCGGGGCGCGTTCTAACCAATTAAACGTTTACAGTGCGGGTTATACTCGAAACTGAATGCGTTTTTACCTTAAAGTACTGTGGGATCACAACAAAGAAAAATCAAAATATGCATGCCAAAGATAAGGTGTACTCGTGCGTGCGTTGTCATGTTTGCCTTTTATTCAATCAAGAAGTAAAGAGTCATGAGTTAGCTGTTGTTCTACCTATAATAAATATGTTTATGACACGTGTGGAGTCCAACTGTAGGCAGCCAGTTGTGGGCTAATTTCCCCATTACTCGTTTATAAAATCTATGATAAATGAAACTATCTATATTCGACATATGCATAGACATTCAACATGACATACCGCGAGAAAGTGATGAAATCTGGGCTAGGATGGTTATGGGCTAGAGTCAAGCCCAAGTACAAAGGAGGACATTTGTCCATTATTAGGCTCAAATTTCTAATGTCTAAACAATTCATGGCCACTTGTTTTATCTTAGCATCCACTATTTGTCCACTTTTGGGACAGCTGTGCATAAGAGGTTGCTTGCGAGTTCATGGGGAAGGCATATAATTGAAATCCTTAAGATTGCATGGTTTGTTTGGTCTAGATTGTGATTTGTATTACTCTTTGGTTACTTGGTGCATTAGTAGTTATAGATATAATGCATTTGCATTTTTAGGTGCTAAAGATATGTCGAAAGAGAGTGGAATCACCTTGTGTTGTCTTAAGATATGGAAGGGTACGTGATAAAATGAAAACATAATTTTTCAGACTAATGTGTCTATTCTAGAATCGCCCCAACATAATTTTTGTTCGCCGAGAGATAAATCTGGAAGCGTGATGGTTGTTGGGAACCCCAAGTGGAAGGTAGTATGTAGTGCGGCAACAAATTTCTCTCGGTTAAGAACCAAGTTTTACCGAACTAGTAGGAGATGGAGGACTAAGAAAAGTTGAACTGGACTTACAAGCAAAGACACAAAGCTCTTTGTCCCCAACATTCCAGGAAGGTCATCAATCTTCCCGACTCGCTAAAAACAAAGGACTAAATGTATAGTGTGGAGATTATTGATAAACACAAAAGTAAAAGCGGACCAGCGAGCAAGTAATGGTGAAAAGTGCGTAAACGAGGTTGTAAACAATGTAAAAGATGGACAGGGGGACATAGTTTCACTAGTAGTGTATCTCGTTAAACATAAAACATTGTTGGGTAAACAAATTATAGCTAGGCAATTGACAGAATTATAATCATGGCATTATGACAATAGGTACAAGGCAAATATTTATCGTAGGCATCACTTCAAGGTGTATAGACTGCGCATCCGCGCCACATCTATACCTAAATACTCCACTTCGAGACCGCTATCCAGTAATGCATTTCTAGGAATTATGTTGTCAAAACAACAGAGTATTGAATTAAACTTGGTACATGATGTAAGCAACATTTATTATCATAATTATACATAAACACATCTACTTTACCCTTAGTAGCAACCACACCTGCAACCCTTAGCCGTTGCGGTCACTCAACTCCCGGATAGGCAAGGGAAGAACCCACTATCGAACATATACTCCCTCTTGGAGATTTAAATAGCAACTTGGCCAAAGCAATCATATATATCAGAGAGCATGTAGGAACGTAAATAAAGATATATCATATTTAATATATCATGCACAATCTGATCATACCATCACAATTCATCATATCCCAGCAAACACAACAATAAGCGTTATATCAGATGAATCTCGATCATGTTAGGTAGCTCACGAGACCATGATATTGATGCAAAAGGAGGAGAGTTCACCATCTTAGCTACTGCTATGGACCCGTAGTCTACGGATGAACTACTCACACATCGTCATGGAGGCAACAATGGTGGTGTAGATGCCTCCGGCAATGATTTCCCAATCCGGCTGGGTTTCCGTGATGGCAGCTGCTCGGTTTGTCTTTCGTAAAATATTTCTCCGTCCCCAAGATTTTTAGGTCAAGGGGGAATTTATAGGCGAAGGCTGCGACCGAGGTGGTGGACAAGGCGTGGCCACGGGTGGGAGCTATGGGTCCACCCTGACCCATGAGTGGGACCCGCAGCTCTGCCTCGTGGCTCCCCTCGCATCGTCCTTTTCCGAGGATATTTCTTTAACAGCTGGCGCTTGGCATATTATTAATAGCTGAGTTCCATAAAATGCCACAAAAAGATAGTAAATCATAAAAGAACTATGTAACAACGATATAAAAGTAGCATGAAACAATTGTAGATACGTTATTAACATATCAAAGCGACAAGGTGAAAGTGGACCATGGGTTGGACATTAGGTTGTATAGTGGTGGCTCTTTATTTTTTTTAAATGGCTCCAGAACGGTTAGAGAGCTGCAAGCAGCCAATCCACACCGTTGCACGTCCAATCATAAGAAACATGTGGAGTAAGATTTGAAGTGTTTACTTTCCGGCTTGAATGTGTTTTTGCCCAAAAGTATTATATGACCACAATAAAGAAGAAAAAAAATCAAATGTGTATGCCTAGCTAGGGTCGTGTACTCGTGCATGCATTATCATTTTTGGCTTATGTAACTAAGCTTTTAAGGATCCATGGTTTGGTGGATTATATCTATCATAAATAAACTTGAGACACGTGTGTAGTCCATTTAAACGGAGGGCATGCAAGATAAATCAGCTAATTTGATAAATGAAACTATGAGCGCGGTGATCGGTGCATTGCAACAAGGTTCTTGACAAGTGGGGACAATACATGGCGACTTCTTTTTGGTGGTGATTGTTTAGTACAGAGTCTCAATCACCAGGGTCAGAACCCTTGGATTGATCTTCATTAGTTGTAGGCTTCTATCCACCGCTTCCTTGTTTAAGACATTGTCTGTCAGACTTCTTCCGGGTGAAAACCCATGATCCAACTTTCGAGATGAGATTGTCGACGACGGTGAACGTTTTCTGAAATCTTGATGTCGTGAATGGTGGTGGTTGTTTTCTGGTGCGAGTTCCTGATTTCTTTGGTGGAGCCAGTTTTTTTTTATTTGGTGCATCCTTGGTGTCTTGTCTAGCTTTCAACATTTTGTTATTGCATAGGACGAGTGTAATTTGCATATTTAATATATCCTATCCTCATAATTGACACTTTTTAACAGGTTAAGTTCAGTACTATGTTTCATCAGAATATGCAGTCAAGTTCAGTTAAGTCCAACACCTATTTCCTTAGAATGTGCAGTTAAGTTCAGTTAAGTTCATCACCTATTTATCAAAATTGACACATTTTAACAGGTTAAGTTCAGTACTATGTTTCCTCAGAATGTGCAGTTAAGTTCAATATTACGTAATTTTTTCTAAAATAACCTAAAATTTCATCAAAATTCAACAAAACTTTTAGTTTCAACTGGCATATGCAGCATGTTTGAGTTGTCTGGTTCAAATATTGGTTCCGCTTTCACGAATAGTGGTTCACAATCAACCTAGTGGCACATAGTTGTGAAATGTTAGAGACACATGAGAATTTGCATAATGATAATTTTTATTCATGACACATGCACAAATGACATGATTGATCATTTCAAACCCCGTGTATATCTTTACTATTAAAGGTAAATCCGTGGTATGGTGTCACACTTAAAAGAGGGTCATATCTCCACTAATTTACACATGTGCCACCGCTTACTCTCTCCTTGCGCACGCACAACTACAACGACCATAAAAAGCCACTCTCCCGATTTATGGAAACCACCCTCCTGCTACAGTGCCCAGAGGCGACTCGGGATCCCCGGCGGCCGCCGGCGTATCCGTGGGATTCCTCACCCTCCGCCGGCCGCTACGGCGGCGGGAGGGTGGGGAATCCCCGGATCTGCGCTCCGGCGTATAGATAGGCGGCTTGTGGGTGGCGCTGGCGTGGTGGGGTCGTCGGCGTTGACCTTTTGGTGCTCTGCGGCTCCCCCGATCCGGCGTCGTCGACGACGGCGCTGCCGAGCTGCGGGTGAGCCACCTATCTGCTGTCGTTATCTCCGGCGGCGACGGCAGATTGGTGGTGAGTGGGTAGAAGGCCGGCGGAGAAGCTTCAAGGTGGCGGCTGTGCGGGTTCGTGGCTTGCTGGTGGAAGATCCGGCCACCTCCGCTGAGGTGGGGCGGTGCAGACCCCGGATCTGGAGCAGATCGAGCTTGGGGAGGCCCCCCGGCCGATTCTTCTGCTCCGTCTTCAGATCCAACTCCACGGAGCTGATGGATACTGCGGTCCTTCAACGCCTTCGGGCTAGGAGCTCCTCTGCTTCCATGGTGGGTGCTCCTGGCGTCTGGGCTCTTTGGCGTCTTCGACGGCGGGGAGATCAAGCGCCTGGTGACCTCGAGGATGAAGATGGCGTGTGCCAGCTGCTGTTCTTGTTTCTTCTCTGTTTTTTCTTTGCTTGTATTCGGTTCTGTACTCCGGTTTCATCTGTCTAATACAAGTATGTGTATTATCAAAAAAACTACAACGACCATCGTGATTATCTCTAACAACCAAAACAAATATCTACCCTAACCCGTATACATCTCATCGCACCTCTTCTTCCACTTAGCCTTGCACCGCTTGGCGCTCCGGCCTCCGCCATGCGCGCGCTCACCCCTCCCACAGCGGGCCCTTCAGCCCGGGCTCCTGGAACCGGCCGTCCAGGCCCGACCGCACCCGGATCAGCGCCTCCACCTCGTGCTTCGGCTACCGCGACGACGAGCTCATCAGCGGCATCGACGTGTCGCCGCCGTCGTAAGGCACAAGCTCGCTCCCGATGGCTTCATGGATCCTCGCGTCATCGGCGGACGGATGCGGCGGGAGCACGATGGCCGCGTCGGAGAACTTCTCGAGGTAGGCCACGATGGCCTGATCCCGGGCGGCGGCATTGGCGCGCTCCTGCGCGCGCGGCGGCCTCGCGCGAGAACTTCTCGCCATCCTGCCGGCGCCACGCCTCGTCCCGGGCCGCGTGCTCGCACTCCCGGCGATCCATGGCGTCAAGGAACTGGCGGTGGTGCTCCATGAGCCGCTGCACCAGCCGCGCAAAGAAGGACGCCGACGCGCTCAGCTGCTGCTGGACCTCGTACGGGCCGCCGTTTCCGCTGCTTGCGCAGTGCCTCCCCCACCGGCGATTGCGGTGGTGGCTGAGGCTGCACCACGGCCGCCGCGTCTTTCCCTGCCGACGTCTCTGACATGTTTGCTTCGGCGCGTCCCCGGCCGCGGCAGCCTCGCCGGAAGCAGATCCCTTTTCTCGCTCTCTATCTATTCGCGGCGGAGGCGGCGGCGACCACTCGACCCGTGCTCCCCACCCCCATGTGGAACTTCCTCGCGACCCCTCTGTCTCTCCCGTGCGCCTCCACCCCGGTCCTGTTCCTTTCTCTCCTTCTCGATCTAATCGCGGCGGAAATGAGCGGAAGCGAGCAGGCAACAGGGAGGAGGAGGAGCAACGACCACAGTGCATCACCATCGGCTCACCTGGCTTTTCACGGTACAGAGATATCCTTCGTCATGCTCACCATGAAGCCAGAGGGGTCTGTCATGATTTTGGTTCTGTCTCGTTTACATGCTAGCATAAGACAGCGAGTTCCTCCTAGAAGATGGATCTCTGATTAACCTCCTCATCTGATAATTATTGAAGGAATCCAAGAGAGAATTAAGCATCGTGTTACTTTTCAAGCCATTAAGGGAGCGTTTGGTTCCGGGGCTAAAGCCGTTATGGCCTTGCTGGGCAAGGTTAGGCGTTTGGTAAACAAATAACCTTGCTTTCGGTGGCAAAGTAGCCTCGCCAGGCCAGGAAAATGTTGCTCGCCCAGGAGAGCCGATTCGGCTCGCCCTCGACGGCAAGTCACGACGCGCGGAAGAAAATCAATGCCGCACCGTCAGGATGGTTGAACTCGTCCACACCAAATCACTTGTTTCGTTCTACACTTCAATGAATCAAGCAGAGTTGCCGATTCCCTCAAAGTCAGCAGCTGGGGACGAGCTCCAGATCTGATATTTGGAAGCAATCTCCGTTCGCGAAGCTCTCCCCAGCGGTGGCGCCGTCGTATATCTTTCAGTATGTACTCCGTATATGCGTATGTTCTAGTTGATCTGGAGCCCGTCAGCTTGCCCAAAAGCAATGTGTACTAATCCAAATAATTAGCCTCGCTCTTTCTAGCAAAAGCTACGCAACCAAACGCACAGACGTCGCAAGATCAGCAGAGACGAGCTAAGCTAGCTGGGCTAAGCTCAGCTATGCCCGTGTAAGCTAGGCAACCAAACATACCCTAAGCTCTAGCTGTAGCTATCTTCGTCTCTTTGTACCTTATTTTCTTAAAAGTGTAATTTTGTTGGCATCTCCGCAAGCAAAAGAAAAACTGAGATGTATTTATTGGAAGGCATGAAAAGTATATAGGATTATAGGTGGAGGTTTGTGGGCCTCAATATAAAGTGAAGTGCTCTGCTCACCGCTCACAGACAATTCCGAGTTTACATTCAGCATTTAATCTTTCGAATCAAGATGATATATTTGTACTTAATAAAACCTTTAGATTTTCAATTGGCATGCACAACCAAACATACACTATGGATGAGTAATTATGTTCACTTGATGGGTTCGGTTGAGGTTTATCCATATTATTAGAGGTATTTTAAATTCTTAGTCGATATCATTTTTAATTGGATAAACCTTCTTTGCTCATGCAAGTTGTTCTTACAAAGCAGTGACACAGCTTCACGTGGACAATTGATTATGCCGTTTCTGCAGTGGCCTCCATAACCACAGAGTTTAGAGAAGTAAGATAAAAGGAAGGAATGCCTCCTGTACTTGAATTTAGCATCACGGACAGATGATGTGCTGCTCTCTGATTTTTGCTATAATTGATAACTTGATAATCATGTATAGGTTGACCATCCTAAGCTCTAGCTGTAGCTATCTTCGTCTCTTTGTACCTTATTTTCTTAAAAGTGTAATTTTGTTGGCATCTCCGCAAGCAAAAGAAAAACTGAGATGTATTTATTGGAAGGCATGAAAAGTATATAGGATTATAGGTGGAGGTTTGTGGGCCTCAATATAAAGTGAAGTGCTCTGCTCACCGCTCACAGACAATTCCGAGTTTACATTCAGCATTTAATCTTTCGAATCAAGATGATATATTTGTACTTAATAAAACCTTTAGATTTTCAATTGGCATGCACAACCAAACATATACTATGGATGAGTAATTATGTTCACTTGATGGGTTCGGTTGAGGTTTATCCATATTATTAGAGGTATTTTAAATTCTTAGTCGATATCATTTTTAATTGGATAAACCTTCTTTGCTCATGCAAGTTGTTCTTACAAAGCAGTGACACAGCTTCACGTGGACAATTGATTATGCCGTTTCTGCAGTGGCCTCCATAACCACAGAGTTTAGAGAAGTAAGATAAAAGGAAGGAATGCCTCGCCTTTGACGTGTACTTGAATTTAGCATCACGGACAGATGATGTGCTGCTCTCTGATTTTTGCTAT
The DNA here is from genome assembly GCA_947311845.1 of Poa pratensis. Taxonomy (NCBI): domain Eukaryota; kingdom Viridiplantae; phylum Streptophyta; class Magnoliopsida; order Poales; family Poaceae; genus Poa; species Poa pratensis. The sequence continues at coordinate 4,788,051 of CAMZMU010000077.1, forward strand.
AATTGATAACTTGATAATCATGTATAGGTTGACCATCTTAAGCTATAGTGGAGATTTACTAGATTCTGCTCTTTTCTTGAGGCGATACAAACAGCAAATTGAGGCAGTGTACTAGATAGTTCTGCATATATCTTTCAAATGTTACTTTGCACTAGATTTGAATTGTCTTCAATAACTCCGGCCATTTTTGAGGTGATACATTTAGCATATGAAATCTAACTTTTTTGCTACAAATTAATCCGTGTCCTGGTGCTCATTTTGTTGATTGTAGCAGAATGGAAGCAATAAATGTTATCACTTACTCCATTCTGCTAAAAATACATGGACTTCACTATTAATGGTACTAGCTTAGTGAAAAATTGCTTCTCCTTTTCTACACATGGATACAAAGTCTGGCTTTTAAATGATGCGAAATTTGCTATGCTCAAATGTACTTACAAAAATATAACAATATAGCACCGACAAATGCGTCCAATTATTTTGATACTTCTATGTATGGTTACAACTTCTGTTTATCATATTCTAGCATGTTTTATGAGATGGAGAAAAGCTAGAGCATCACCTCATAAGAGGCTTAGGAAGCGAGCGAGCAAAATGACTAGGGTGAAAATAAGACTCGGAACTAAATACAAACTCATGACTTGGATACTAACTAGCCGAGCCAAGTTTTAGTTTGAGATCGTCTGCTAATCGACCTTAATGGCTTACACGTTTAACTTGTTATGGTTGGTCAAAATCGATAACCTCAATACTGCCCCTTCTAAGGTATGAACTTCTATATTATTGCTTGTGCTTCCCTAACGGAGATTGTCGTTTTCTTGTGTGTTCCATTTTTTAATTATGGAATCAAATTATAACGTTTTTGATGAATTGACATGCTCTTTCCCTCGGTTTGGCGGACAAAGTAATTTGAGCATCCGTAGCAACGCACGGGCATTCAACTAGTTACACTAACATGCATCTAATTCAAGAAAATAGCAATTTTCCATTTAAATTACAAAAAAGGTAAATACCCCTCAAAATCTCAAGTGTTGAATGCATCATGTTTGAGTTGTTTGGTTCAAATATTGGTTCCACTTTCATCAATAATAGTTCACAATCAACCTAGTTAGTGGCACATAGCTATGAAATGCTATACACACATGAGAAGTTGCAACATGAGCATTGTTATTCATGGCAGATGCTCAAATGACACGATTGATCATTTCAAACCCCATGTTTTACACTAACGTACATCTAATTCAAGAAAATAGAAATTTTTCATCTAAATTACCAAAAAAGATAAATACCCCTCAAATGTTGAATGTAACATGTTGGAGTTGTTTGGTTCAAATATTGGTTCCACTTTCATGAATAGTGGTTCACAATCAACCTATTGGCACATAGCTACGATAGGTTAGACACATATGAGAAGTTGCAACATGAAAAATATTTTTCCTGACACATGATCAAATGACAAGATTGATCATTTCAAACCCATATTTTACACTAACATGCATCTAATTCAAGAAAATAGCAATTTTCCATCTAAATTAAAAAAATGATAAATACCCCGCAAATGTTGAATGCATCATGTTTGAGTTGTTTGATTCAAATTTTGGTTCCACTATCATGAATAGTGGTTCACAATCAACCTAGCAGCACATAGCTATGAAATGTTTTAAATATCCCTAAAATGATGAATGGTGGACATTTGAGTTGTTTGGTTCAAATACTAGTTCCACTTTCATTATTAGTGGTTCATAATGAACCTAGATGACTGGTTTAAGGGTATGGACCACATCTCATGACACATGCTTAAATGGCACGATTGATCATTTTCCTTCCAAATGACATAAAAACATGTCTGGCATATCATGTCATATGTCCTATTATGCACACCTACAAAGTGGATCTACCACTTGGCACGAACTATGCACTTTCTCTTTTTGAAAGATAATTGCACAACATTTTTTCGTATGCCAACAATTAAGGATTTTCAAATTAATTTTTGTACACCTGTCCACTGAATCAAGTTGCAATCCGGATTATTTGGGAAAAAATTGTTCCATTTTTTAGGAAATAGTATGTTCCCTCCTTTGTAAATAATTTTATTGTTCCCTCCCATCTTTTCAGTTCCCACCATATCTCTTGGACAAAAAAAAAACGTCCCGCGCACACCCACCCCCTCACCCTAAATATTCCTTTCATTTCGCCACAAATAACGTACTCGTACCATATCTTCGATTCCTAGCTATAATTCTCCCACATCTCGAAGATCTATTCGCGAAAACCGTATCCTCTTTATCACCCTAGATCTGTCTACCCGGCAGTGGTTCCTGTTAGGCCGCCACAATCCTACCTGGCGGACGACCTGGACGTCAGTAATCTGGAGGGGAACCCCGGCATCAATGGTAAAGATTCAACTAATAGTAGTACGGATTCTTCAATCCACCTCTTTCCCTCTCATCCATATTTCCTATAGATCTTTGCATGTTGTGCTAATTTGTTGGTTAGGGTCTTTCGTACGGTTCCACATGAGTTTACTAGTTCTAATTGCAAAATCAGATCTGATACAATTGGTTCTTATGGTACCCTAGTTCTTAAAGATCGAGTGGTTATTGATGTACACGACATGTAGTTTCGTAAGGGTTTATCAAATCAGTCATAAGAGTCGTGCATAAACTGATTTTTTTTGCAGATTCCTCTAGGTTATTGTCAAATACTGTAGCATTTCATGGTTTATAGTTGGTTCATATCTAATATAATTGGTTGTATATGGTACTAGTTCTTATAGATCGAGGGATTCTTGTTGAAGAAGACATGCAGTTTCTTAAGGGTTTATCAAATCGGTCTTCAGAGTCGTGAATAAAACGATTTTTTCAGAGTCCTCTAGGTTATCGTAAAATACTGTAGCATTCATGGTTTATAGTTGGTTCATGTCTAATACAATTGGTTCTAATTGTAAAATAGTTCTTATAGATCAAGGGGTTACTATGGAAGAAGACATGTAGTTTCGTAAGGGTTTAGCATATCGGTCATCACAAATGTCAATTAACTAAATAATTTCAGAGTACTTTAACTTATCATCAGATACCATAGCATTTCATTGTTTAACGATTCAGCAACATAGCCACCACATTTGATAGTAATCATGTTTTAAGCTATGTGCCAATAATGCATCCATGTACATCTAAAATTAGTTCACTTTTTTTTGCTAATGAAGACATATCAGTTGTATCATATGAAAAGATTAGGAAACTAGCGATGGAACAATATGCATCTCGTATGTCTACACTACTTAAGAAAAAAGCTGAAACTGAAGGTATGCTAATAGAAGATTTTGACTCTATAGCCCGAGCTTTTGTCTATGGTGGATCAAACCCCCGCAAGGAAAAAGCTCCTGGACCGCACTGGATGTACTACGATTGAGTATGCCTTTTGGAACACCATTCTTATATAGCTCATCTTATTTCAGTTATATCTTTTGCATTCATATATTTATACTTTATGGCAAACTAAAATAAAAGGGATTTAAAATAGGCATTCCGCGTGAAGTATAAACTAAACGTGGAAGGTGCGAAAACTTGCTCTGTAAGAAATGATACTGGCGAGGAAAATGCAGTAATCTTTAACTATTCCTATTAAAACCTTACTTCTTTTGTAACGTTTTCATATACTCCACTAATTTCACCATCTCTCTTAAACCTTTTAGAAAGCTCGTAACATTGAGATCACTGAGATGTGCAAAGAAACTCCTATTGAACTTTTTAAAATAACCAAAACAAACAATGTTGGTATCATGACCGAGGATGCACAAGCTGCTTATGTAAGTTTAGATGGTTCTTCGAGCATAATTATTTACTTCCACTTGAAAAAAAACTATTCAAATCTTATGGTTGGATGAAATGATTCTCGAAAAATGGGTCCACGCCTTAAAGATGAGCATGCGAGAACCGATATGCAGATTTTTGAAGGTGTCCTCAACAAACAGAAATCCAGAGGCAATTTCCTGTCAAGCTTGGAAAAAACTTCTAGCATGTCATCTGCAAGCTTCCGAGACTATGAAGACATGCTACAAGATTACGAGCAGCGGTATATCCAAGGTACCACCAGCAATTGGAGCCAAGGATACATGCCCAGGAAGAAACAATTGAAGAACAGAAAAGGAAGCAGAAAGAACTTGAAGCTGTCCAGAAGTTTTATGATGACCTAACTTTTCAAATAAAAAAGAGGCAGCAAGGAATTGATGCCATTCTTGGTTTCCTATTGAGGACTTGTCAATCGTCCCAGTTCAACTAATAAAAAACACACCTGACCCGACCGTGCTTTGTTCTTCATGAAACTTTCTTTCATCCCGATTTTATGACTGTTTATTCATTTTCATTTCATACTGTAACAATTGGTGTCAATCAGACATAATGTTTTTGTCTGCCAGAATTATAAATGCAATAATGTTTTTATAGTTACAATTTCAAATATTGTTTTGAATTGTTTTTATTTACAAATTTTCCTCAAAATTCCAAGAGGTGAAAATTGATGCGTCTTACAACCGCGACAAAATTTGTGATGGCGTAGAACCATTGGGACCCCATGTCAGGATCTTGTGGGTCCCACATGTCAGCAATGTGTGGGGCCCACTTGTCAGCATCTTGTGGACCCATATGACGTCATGCCACGTTGATACGTCTCAAACGTATCGATAATTTATGATGTTCCATTCTTGTTTTATATCAAATGCCACATGTCTATCCTAAAGTTTATATCATTTTATGACATTTATTGGACTAACCTATTAACCTAGTGCCCAGTGCCAGTTTCTGTCTGTTTTATCTGTTTATTGCAGAAAATGTCCAAAAATGAAAGTGCTCGGAATTGGACGAAAATTTACCTGAATTATTTCCAGCACAAATAAGCCACGAAGCCAGAAGACCACCTGTAGGCAGGCCTCACAGCCACCACGCAGCCTAGGGGCGCGGCCTAGGCCTCCCCGCGCCGTGGGCCTGCCTGGTCCAACTCTCCACCGCCTCGCGCCGCCTCTTCGCCTATAAAATCACTCGTGACTTAAAAACGCGAGAACAGTGAAGACTTTTCCCAGATTCGATTCCGAGATCCGCCACCACCAAAAACCCTAATTTGGGGGACAAAAGTCTCTGTTCCGGTACCCTGCCGGGACGGGGAAGTGCCCCCGGAGCCATCTTCATCGCCATTGCTGCTTCCCATGATGAGGAGGGAGTAGTTCTTCATCGAGGCTGAGGGCTCTACCGGTAGCTATGTGATTTATCTCTCTCTCCCATGGTGTGATCTTTATGTGACCATGAGCATTGTAATCTAGTTGAATTCGTAGATGTTTTCCCTTCATTATGTTATGGATATGCTACTCAATTGGTTTTATCATTATAATTTCCGGAGTCATTGTTGAGAACACAAAGCCTTGTTGACAGTGTGGGTGGCGTGTGTGACTCTACTAGGATAATAGATTAGAGTGATATTTACCATGAGATGGTCTTTGTGTTTGATGTCACTTTAAAATTGTGGTGTTTGTTTAATACTATCTTGGGTGCTCTTAGTGGCAGCGTTTTGTGCCCTAGATGTGGAATACAAACTTTGAGGTGTGCTTTTGTAACCCTACGCGGTGGTCTTGGTGTTCGTTATCCAATAAGAGAATAGTTCCGAGTAGCACCTAAGTTGCATATTGAAGAGGAAGTATTTATATGTGTTCAGTTATATTATTATTGTTGAGAGAGACCACTAGTGAAAGTATGATCCCTAGGCCTTGTTTCCAAGCAACGAAACACTGTTTACTCTCAGTTCTACTGCATGTTTGCTCGCTGCCATCTTTATTTCAGATTATAATTACCACTTGTAATCATCATTATGACTTGTATTTCACTATCTTTTCGCCGAACTAGTGCACCTATACACCTGACAAGTGTATTGGGTGTGTTGGGGACACAAGAGACTTCCCAACACAGAATGGGAAAGTCTTGGGTTCGATAAATCTTGGGTTACTCACTTAAGGGAAATTTGCTGCTGTTTTACAAACCTCTGCACTTGGAGGCCCAACACTGTCTACAAGAATAGATGCGTGCGTAGACATCACACGTCAACATAGAATGGACCCACAAGACATGATCAACATCAACAGACACATCAACAACCACGTAAAAAACCACATCAGCTTTATTTACCGACAAGTCAACAACTTTGACCGGTCCAAAACAGCTGACGGACCAATCAATGACACAATTTTTGTCATGCATTCCGTTAACCAGTGACAAATTTACGTATGAACAGTGATAAAAAATCTCATCATGCATTACCCTAAATAAATGACAGATTCAGAGCCATCACGGAAGATCGATATTGCATGACAATTTTTTTTCGTGCCGGCAGAGACGCCTTTTTTTTGTCACGAAGACATAATCCGTGACACTTTGTGACAAAAATGTCCCGTAAATAATGTCCAATCTGGCGTAGTGTTTTCCCAAAGTGGTCGGACTCTTCCCAAACCCTGCGCAAGTAGGAGCTACATGCACCGGACTATCCTTTTTTTACTGGTTCACATTGTTGTGGCACGCCACATAAACATATACTGTTTTCTCCCTACTTGTCTCTAGAGCAAGGGTTGCCTTGTCTCACCTCGAATAGTTGTGAATTTTTTTGATAGTCACGGTTTTAGCTTGACTGCATAGTAGAGAATAGGCTATTTTGACAAATCTGATCATTCTTGAAAACTTAACAAAAAATGAACTCTCTCAAAAAGTTCAATCAAATTTGCTCTGTTTTGTATGGCCACACGATTCTGGCGCTAGGTACGGCCATGAAACCGTTGGCGATATGGCCGTGGTACTGTCAACGGCTCCGACTTTACTTGTTGAATCTTACCAATCGTATATTTGATGGTATGAAAAGAGTTCGAAAATTGACTAGAAATTTAGAAAAATACTGTAGTAGATTTGTGGCTCCGGCCTAGAGAATATGGGTGCCCGGCACTTCCATTGACTGCCGCGATCATTTGATCAGATAGAGTAGTGAACAGAGATTGAGAGTGAGAACACCGAGCAGGTACTTTTGGTCAGTACAAGCAGGTTCTGCTGCTATGCGACTGCCGTCGCACCTACGTCGAGGGCAGACCATCCCCGACGAAGCCTGAGCAGCTTGTCCCCCGAGGGGCACAGCGTGGGACAGCCCGGATCCAGGTGCCTGATCTTGATCAAAGTTGAGAGCAGTGATCATCTATCTCGGTCGGTCTGCAACACTAGAACACACACCGCACGACCTATGTACGTGCGCCGTGGAGGTATGGATGGGATTGGTTCCCACCAAACCTTAGGTTAACCTAACCTAAAAAAGAACCCAATGGGCCAAATGGATAACCCACAATTCAATTAGGTTTTTCTAGGTTCGATCTAGAATAACCAAAGGTTATCCGGAATGCCTCCGAGCGTGTCGTGCCACACGCTTCACTGACCGGCTAACCGTCCCGACCGGCGGCTGACAAGCGCCAGGCGAGCCGCCACCACCGCCCCCCTCCCCGCCCTACTCCCCGCGTCGCTCCGCCGTTCCCTTATTCCCCGTGCAGCGCACCGCAGCCAAGCGCCTCCCCGACCGCCCCCACGGCCCGTCGGCCACAGCAGCGAAGCGCCTTCCCGAGCACCTCCGCCGGCCACCACGACCAGCACCTCCCCGACCGCCTCCGCCAGCCACATCCATGGCCAGAAGGTATGGGCTTCGTCCCCGGCTCTCCCTCCTGTCCCACTCCGCTCAGTTCAGTTCTTGTGGATTTTCAGAGTTAATCTTTCATGTCCCCTAAATAATTTGCCTGCTGTCTACATCGTGTGGTTAAACTCTTGGATGTAATACAATATTAAACTTGCTTGCTGTGATCCATCTTGTTCTCTGCTGACTGCTATGAAATTGGTTGGTCTCATATATGTTAATCGCCAGTTCTCCTGCTGTTGTTCTCTGTAATTAATCTCGGATGTGAACTTGTGAAGAAGAAATTAATCTTGGTTGCCATGCATCTGCTCACTTCCTCACTGTGATTGTGTTGGTACTGTTGTATATGAAATTTATCATGGTTGCCATGCGTCTGCTCACTTCATCCATAGTTATTATGTCTGATCACTTCATTTGTAGTTATTATGAGCTGATATATTCTAGTTCACTGATTGTTTGAATCTTGCAATGCCTCGAGTTTACTATGCTAACACTTGTTCTGCCATTCTCTTTGCATGTAGGTGCGACTGATCGTAGTATGGCTGTTCAGTGAGGCAATCATTCAGCATCAGTTTCGCTGCAGAATACCTGTGAACTTTATTATTTACCTGAGTAGCCTGAGCATGTTGAGATTTCAAACTGATCTGTATCTATACTATTTCCGTCTGGTAGCAAATGGTTCTTTCGTCAGAATGTGAGAATTTTGGTACTGTAGTTTTGCGTTTTACATTGCATAAAGGTTCGAACCTTACTAACCATTGGTTAACCTTTTCTAACTCAATTAACCAAATGGTTAACCTAAATAACCATTTAGACAAAATGGTTAATTAGGTTCGTAACCGAAAAGTAAATGGTTAACCAAATCCCATCACGACGTGGAGGTCTGCGGCGGCAGCAGAGCGCGTGCTCCGCGATCGATGCGCAACCCGCCCCAGAAACGGACGGACGTAGCTCCAGTCCACCCAGATTGCGGACAGTCTAGCGAGTCGTGCGTGCTTGCAGCACCTGCCCCATGCATAGGCCATTGCCGTCTCTGCTACCAAGAATAAGACAGAGACGAACACTTCCGATAGCACTTTCAAAGTGATTTTCGTCATGTAACACAACAGCATGCATCAATATCATCATTTGCTTCTGAAATGAACGAATCATCGTAGTAAATAAACATGGGCAGTGGCATAGTTTCAAAAGCAAGTTCAATATGCTATGAGCGGCCAATGACAAGGTCAGGGGCGGAAAATGCAAATCAACTGAATGAAGTTGTTTCGCCCTACGGAAATAGGGGGACTTGGTATTCTTGACATTGACAAATTTGCAAGGGCTTTGCGACTTCGCTGGTTTTGCTACAAATGGAAGGCCTTGGGTTGGGTTCAAAACCCTGAACGACAACTCGACAGAGCTCTCTTTAGCGCAACTACCAGAGTAATAGTGGGGGATGGAATGGAGGCTATGTTTTTGTCCTCTTCTTGGCTTGAGGGATCAACACCACAATCTGCGGCCCTCGCGCTCCTTGCAGTATCCAGACGCAAGAATCGCCCAGTTCATGATGTCTTATCCAATCTGAAATAGATCACTGATCTTAACATGGAGAACTTCACTGTTGAGCACATCTCACAATTTATCAGGCTTTGGGAGCTTTCTGAAAAATGTAGTTCTATCCACCATCTCATGGAGCTTAACAGATAATCAGACCTACTCTGCAACCTCCGCGTATCATGCTTAGTTCGCCGGATCTATGCCATGCTCGCTCAAGAAGATTATTTGGAAGACGTGAGCCCCTCCAAAAATGCCGCTTCTTCGCATGGCTTGCTGTCCAAAACAAGTGGTGGGCTTTTGACTGCCTTGCTATTCGTGGCTTGCCACACCAACCTTCATGTCAGCTTTGCAAATGTCAGCCCGAGTCTGCCAGACATATCCTCTTCGAATATCGCTATTCCAAGCACATTTGGGATGCAACGACATCATGGTTATCCTGTCTACGCTCGCCCACTGCAAGTGATCTAGAAGCCCAACTATCACGGATTACTGGCATGCCATCTCTAAGGTAGAGTCTAGCTCATCAAGGGGTTGCGTACGACAATTATGCTCATCACGAATATATGGAAGGAGCGAATCGCTAGGGTTTTCAATCACAAATCCTCTATGCCGATGGTGCGTATGCAGAACATCAATGGTGCAAAAAAAAATCTGAGATTTTTTTAGACCCTTAGGACTCCTTTGATTCATAGGATAGAAAAGTGTAGTATTAGGAAACCCATATGATTTGAATGCCATTTCTAATTGAATCTTTTGGGAAGAGCAATAGTGTTTGATGGTAAAGAAATTGTAAAAAGAGGTTGGAGTGAATTATAGAATTTCTGTGGGACATAGTATAATGATTCCTATAGGAAAAATTCCATAGGAACCCTGTGAATCAAACGACCAATGTAGGAAAAATTCCTATAGGATAAAATATTTCAAAAAAATCCTATAAAGTTCCTTTAAATCAAAGGAACCCTTAAGCTTTCTCCCTTTTCTTTTTGGTTCACATGGCTTAGTCCTTCTTTTTTGCTTCTCCTATGTCATATAAACGGCAAATCTCCTCGTTTTATTAAAAAAAGTCCGGGACAGCCCACCCTCAGACGTATTTTTTTCGAAAAGGAGATTGAGACCTCGATCTCTACATTAGCATGATGCGCACATCTATTTATTTAAATTGAAGCAAGGCCTTAACAAGGAGAGTACGTGATATAGATAACTACAGAAAAAATGTTACAAGATATAAATTGACCTGTGCTTAAGTTTGACTTTTACCAAAGCAACACGTTAAAGAAGGAGAACATGTATGGTTTGCTAATTTAAGGTTCGCTAAACATAACAAGAAATTTGTAACAGAGGCCGGGTAACTAACCTTTTCAAAACAAGGCACTCACGGATTAGGTATTTCTTTTTGGACACCAATTAAGGCAGCAAAAATCCATCTCACGAACCTAGCCGCCGCCACCTCCTCCTCCGCCGTAGATCAGTTCCCCCTCCTCCGGCCGGCCTTGCCGATGTCGGGAGGGGTGGGGAATCCGATCTATGAGTAGAGTTTTTAATAATAGTAGTGTTTCAACAGATTGGTTAGGGTTTTGGTAGCTGTATTCTTTATCAATGGAGATGGCATCGTCCATAATAAGCAATCTTCTGGCCAAGTTCGGCGGCAAGATCTTCTTCCCGACATCAATGATGGTTTTGGAAGGTTAAGTTTGTCTAGGTATGGTTTTTCAGATCTTGCTTCGCCAGATTGATTTTGGACTATTTCTCTGCTGCGAAGAGGATTGTCCTCGCAATATCTGTCCCGACTGCTACGTTCTCGACAATGGTGATTCGTACTATCGGCTCCGGCGACGTCGACCAGGCTGTTCGATTTCTTTTCCCTGGAATATCGGTGTTGGTACTCTTGCCGATGTTGGTTGATTAATTTAATGACTGCGTACGTGCACCTAGCCTTGGTATTGCGGCTCAAAATTAAATTATGACAGAATCTTCGTTGGTATTCACAGGTCTGTGGTTTGCTATCTTTGTCGTTTTACCACTGCCTTCAAAAAAGTATAAGATCGTGTCTTGAAAGAAGAAAAGTTTGAAGATTCGAAAATTTGCTCGTTTCTTTTAGACTTTATTTTGTAATCGATATAGTCAGTTCATGTACCTCTACCATATACTATTCGATCATATAATATATCGTGGTATTGATTGTCAAAAAAGAAAAACTTTTCAAAACAAGAAATT